>CM057451.1:133795000-134395000 GCA_016271365.2 Neoceratodus forsteri | reverse complement strand
GGAAAATAGGGCAGACTAGATGGGCCTGCCAGTCCTTTACTGCCAACACATTCTATGTTTCTATTAAAAATGTTTCTCCATACCTCAGTGAATTAAATGCTCTATCTCATATTATAAACTGGTGCCCACAAATGGAGGAAGCTGATTGGTCGAGAAGTCTTTGAAGCCATGATGATATCGGGCTGCATCATCTCGGCTTCAAAAATCCTCTGGCTACCAGACTCCTCAACTGCATCTAAATCCTCTGACCCTAACGTTGCCTCGGAACCCGCGGCATGAAGCAAATGAAACCAGCAAGTAGCTGTTAAAAAATAAAATAAAACCAGCAAAGCACTAAACCTCCACAGTACAACAACGAAAGTGCCGTTGAATGGCCACAACAAGGAAAACTCTGCAACTTGCCATATCGGGCGGGATGGCACAAGTCGCGGGAGTGGCTCAAACGACTCTTTAAAATGAACAAATTTACTTCCAAACTGACCACACTACCAGTGTCTTTTTCTGACTGGCTTCACCTTTTAGTAACCAGTTCGGCTGACACCAGAAAACCGCCATTGTTCCCTTTCACATCGCACTTCCTCCTTTTCACAGTTGAAAAATAATTTAAAAAAAAAACTCGCACACATCTTCACGAGACAGCCGGACAACTCAAATGCAACAACACTGTTAATTTCCTGGTGTAGTACACAGACACAGAGCAGCAACTCCATAAACTCTAGTTACAACAGCGCCACCTGCTGTCCAGAGCCCTCCATGAACTTTTTTATTAAAATGTACTCCTCTGACACCCCAAAAAAGGCATTTCAAAAGGATTTAATTTTTTTTTTTTTTTTTTTACTGATTAAACTTTTGAGCCCATTCATAATAGCAATAATGCACTCCAGGGTGTGGTATATCATGGGATAGCTTTACTTCTCGCGTTGTTGGACACACTCAGCCTGTGACCTCATGCCCAACCACCCAGGGCATGACAATATCCCACGATACGCCACACCCTGTCATGCATTATTGCTTAAATGTTATTCTTCATGAGACACTGATCCAACTTAAAATATTCAACATAGCAAATGCAGATTAGCTCATCACTGCAACATGACAATAAACAGTTCTGAGTATCAGATTGAAAGCTTTAAAATATGTCAATACACCTTGTGGATTTAAAAATGAGCATTCTTACAAAAAGATTTGCCAAAATCAAAAACTTATCCTGCCATAGACTTAAAGTGCATTAATATAAGTACAAAAGGTAGAGCATTTGACATGGTAGCCAGTGCTGGAAATTGACAACCTTCATTAGGGGAACCCACCTCACCTTTCATGTAGGATCGCACCTACTTGACAGGGATCTACCTGAAGATACTTTTTCTCATTGTATTGTATGTTGCATTTTGATATGTTATCTATTAAATTTTAAGTCTTCTGTGGGGGGTAACAGGAGAAGTCTGTCCCCATTTTACTCCTGGAACTGAATCAGGCTCTTAATTTTACTCCTAGAACTGAGTTCTCCCAGGTTCCCCCCATTTCCACCACTAAAAGTAACATGCTTCATCTCTTCTTCCATGAAACAAGCTACAAATAAGATACCTGAAAACTTCAGACTTTGTTATTATACTGAGGGACCTACTGTACACATGTTCATGCCTCCGCACAAACTGCAATGGAAAAGAAGGAATGGGATTCATTTTTTAAAAGCATCTTTCATACAAACTGAGTGTCTGAAAATGTGTTACTTCAATCCAGGAGAGGAAGGAGCATGAATGTTGCTGCAATTACCTGTATGCACACAGGGTGATTCCAACTGGACAGATAAACAGTACAGCAGATGAGACAGAGATATAAAGAGTGATCTTGAAGTGAGATAAAGCACATGGCGTTTGAATGATTTGCTCAGTCTCACACAGTTAATACTAAATTCTTTACAGAATATTACAAATGGACAGCATTAGAAAACAACAAAGGCTGCTCTCCTAGCTGGACTCATTTCTATGTGCAATATTTGCTGCTGCATCCCTAACTGTAAAGCATGTCAGACTCAAATTAGATTTCAAGTATTAGTTGACTTCACCGGCAACCTGCACAAGGGAAAAACCTGTCTCAGCAGTTTTTCAAAACACTTCGGTATTTAAAGAGAATTCTAATTCTGCACAGCAAAGCTGAAAGTGTTTGGCAATGTAAAGCCGTAATTTCACAATGCCCTTGAACAGATCAGATTGACTGGGGGATTAAATACATGATTCTCGAACATCTCGGGTAATGACTCCAGTAAATTGCAGTATGTTAACTGAAAAGATGAGGTGTTGGGATAACAAATTTACCATAAATTGAAAACACGATAAACCTGTTTTTCAGGACTGCAAGACAGTTAACAAATATATTTAATAGTTTACTCAAATTTTGATGGCCTTACTCATTGCCAGAAGAGGTAATCTCATTGAAGACAGTGGGCAGCTTTAAGAGAGGCTGGGATGGGCATAGGGAGAAGGTAAGGGTCATGGGTAGGGAGGATGGAAGGAGTGGGGAGAGGGGGCAGGGATAGTAGCTCAAGCTGTGGACCTTGCAACACGAGCAGACGACACCAAATGGCCTTCTTCTGCTGGCTTTTTCATATGTTCATATGTTCATATTAATTCTGAATCATGCAGACATGATTATTTCTGATATGGAGACTATGGACTATGTGTTGTTGCCCTGTGGAACTTTCAGTCAAATGGTGTTTTCAGCAACCTTAGAAAAACAGACATCTCAAAGCTGACTTCATTTAACCAAAGTAGACTTGCTTAATGCAAATGGAATGCAGTAGTGGTGTACTTGGAGGAGGTGGGAGGTCTGGATGGTGGGCAACATGGGTTTGTGCCAGGTAGATCATGTCAAACCAATCTTGTGGAGTTCTATGAATGGGTAACATCAGAACTGGACAGGGGAAAGCCAGTGGATGTATTATTCTTGGACTTCAGCAAGGCATTCGACTCTGTCCCCCACAATGGTCTGGTGGAGAAACTGACGGGGTTGGGAGTAGGCCCTTTGATGGTCAGATGGATTGAAAACTGGCTAGCTGGATGCACTCAGAGAGTAGTGGTCGGCGGGGCGCTCTCGAACCCTATAGAGGTTGGTAGTGGGGTACCACAGGGCTCGGTCCGGGGTCCAATCCTGTTTAATGCATACATTTCGGACATCAGGGAGGGTATAGGGTGTGAAATGAGTCTCTTTGCTGATGACTCCAAGATGGGAGCAGTAGTTGAGGGGGAAGAGGGGAGGTTGGCCCTGCAATGGGACCTGGACACCATGGAAAGGTGGGCTCACACATGGAAATTAAATTTCAATATCATCAAGTGCAAGGTGTTACATCTTGGGCGGGGAAACCCTAAACACAGGTACACCCTGGGATGGGAGGCGCTGGAGGCCTCAACAGGGGAAAAAGACCTAGGGATCATGGTGGATGCATATATGAATAACTCTGAGCAGTGCAGGAGAGTAGCTAGCAAAGCAAACAGGATGTTGGGATGCATCGTAAGGGGGTCACCTCTAGGAGCAGGGAAGTGATTCTGCCACTGTACAATGGATTGGTTAGACCACACCTTGAGTACTGTGTACAGTACTGGAGACCACACTTGAAGAGGGACATACAGCTCCTGGAGAGGGTACAGAGGAGGGCAACTAAGATGATACGAGGACTAGAGGATTTGACATATGAGGGAAGACTTGAGGAGCTCTGCCTGTTTTCATTGGAGGAGAGGACAGACAGGGCAGACATGATTGAGGTCTTCAAGTACCTCAAGGGAATAAATAGGGTAAACACGGAGGGGATCTTTAGACTAAAGCAGTGAGGTATCACCAGAGGGCATGGTTTGAAGTTGGAAGGTGGAAGGGTGAGGGGGAGAAAAGAGGAGGAGGTTTTTCACTGAGAGGGTGGTGGATCCTTGGAATGTGCTGCCTGGCGAGCTGGTTCAGACAGCCACAGTGGAGGGCTTCAAGAGAGGGTGAGACAGACACAGAAAGCGGATGTATCAGATGGTGGCCTGGCCCGGGGGGGGATGGATGCTAGGGGTTTCTGGAACACAAGGGGGGGGGCCTCGGTACCCAACTAGGGATCTGAGGTTCGAGCAGACTCGTTAGACCGTAAGGCCTAATCTGCTGGCAATTAGTATGTTAGTGTTTAGTTAATCTGATATTAACAATCATTTCTATTGCTGTGGATGAGTTACAGTACAAGTGACTATTATGTTGGGCATTAAAATACCTTTTCCCTTTTTCCCATCTTGCTGACTCGGCTTAATGTCTGGGCTGGCAGTATAGCCTAGAGATTAGTGTAATGAGCTGTGAATGAGCTTGGTACATTCAGCAGACTTGGGTTTGATTCCCACAGCCTCCACTTGTATACTGTGTGACTCTGAGCAAGTCTCTTAACCACCCAGTGCTCCCGGATCACCCCTGAAAACAAACACTTGTGACTAGTGGGCCTTACCCGGTTAACAAAAGAATAAAATAAAAAAAATAAAACCCTTGGAGGTTGGTTGAGAGAAAAAAAACTGGCATCATCTGCCCTTAATATGTGTGCATACCCTACAAGCCCATACTCAGTCTTTGATTTCTCTTGAGGAGAGGCAAGATGAGACTGAGCAGACCGGTTTTGATTCTTTTTATTTCTTTGCATCTGTGACTTACACAACATCTAAGCACTTTCAGAAATGTCTTGTTTCTACAGGGCGTACACATACCTTGCTGCCAGACATGGCCAGCATGTGAGATGCTTAGGTATATTTCATTCCTTTGAGTTTCACACCCACAGCTAAAGTTGGTCCTCTAGTTCAAGGAAGAATAAGTTTCAGATTCTAACATAGGTTTCACTTTCACCTTTATGCCAGAAAGTCAGTGAATCAATGTGTTTGAGTACCGAGTGTTCCTTGAGGTACCATACATTTGGATGCATTGTGTCAGTCACGTCTGAGTGTGGAATGCTGGTCAGGTTCTGCATATCTTAAAGTGGCATTTCAATTACACACAAATCTCACAGGCCACTGTAAGTTAATACAGTATTTATTTATAATTAATCTGTGCCGATTTTACAAATCAGCATGGAGATTTTCTTATGTGAGAACCTTGTGATACCGTAAGTAACCCCCCCAGGAAGTTGAGCAGCACAGATTATCCATGGTGCATACAGCCCATTTCCCCGAGTGTACTGAGAGCATATTGCAATGGTCTGTGACTGGCAAATGGGATTCTGAATGCTGAGTTGGCAATTTGCTAGGATTTATCGATATTGGAAGCTGTCTGTTTGAAAGTGCAAAGTGTTTTGTAACTACTTGCAAAGGTAGGCCAAGACTACATACAAATGAGAGATAAAATCATGAATACAATTAGTTGTTCAGCTCTCCACCACCCACCACACACATGCACCTTGGGGCAGTAACCACAACGTTGTTGGGTCTAAATGGCTGCAGCTATGTCCTTTTTTTGTTCTGTATGTGCATTTTTAGTGTTCATGAAAGGAGTTGGATTGACAGCACTGGAACCTGAAGTCCTGTGCTTATCCACATGACAGGTACATCTCAGACAATCAGAGTGCAAGCTTCCTCACATTGCCCCACTGAAGTGCCTCAGTCCATGTGCTTATTTTGACAAGATCTTGAGCATTGCAGCTACAGTATATGACATGTGCTGATGGGAGTCTCTTTGAAATGGACCCTGCCCTCTCCTCTTGTGGCAAGAAAGTGAGGGCCATATTCCAACCCCCATGATAATGCACAGCACTGGGGTAATGTATGAATGAGCAGTTTCACACTGTTCTTTCTGGGCATAGCACTAGGCAGGCCTCCCCATGTCCAAAAACTGGATATCACGGACCTCCATCAGGAAATCACACTCCAAAGGCCTGCTGTAGCAGACCCCGTCTTGTGGGAACTTAGACCCATTTATGTTGAGTGTGAGCTTTGCAGCCTTTTGTGATCATCTGTAATGGAGGTTCCTGTCTGTTCTGGGAGCAGGTGCCTCCCCTTCCCTCACCTCAGATCTGGACGGATCCCACCCCAGCTGAGACAACTCTTAGAGAGACTTCCAACATGCTTGCAGTTTGGTTGCTACAATAATTATTCATCCACGAGAACAGGTCTGCGAACACTTCAAGGTGGGGGTGCTGAACAAGGGCTGCTAGCACTGTCTACAACCAATAAATCCAAAGGTAAAGCACTCCAGAAGAACATCAAATAACTCACTCCTCTCTATATAGCAATGTAAACAGCTTTATTGTGGAATAATAGCCAAGTGTAAGAGTTCGGAACACACCACACTCCACTCGCCCCAGCGCTTCAGTTTCAAACCCTTCGTCAGGGAGCACACAATAATTACTCCCCTGCACCCACCTACAGCACTTCTGACCTATTTATCAGTCCAACCTGGGGGAGACAAAAAAAAAACTTGAAAAAACACCCTGATGGAGACAAATTGGGGGGAATTCCTCCACAACCACTACAGGTGGTTCCCCCAGAATGAAGCAGGGCCTACTCTAAGCAATAAA
This sequence comes from Neoceratodus forsteri, assembly GCA_016271365.2. Classification (NCBI taxonomy): domain Eukaryota; kingdom Metazoa; phylum Chordata; order Ceratodontiformes; family Ceratodontidae; genus Neoceratodus; species Neoceratodus forsteri. The sequence goes on along the minus strand of CM057451.1, from coordinate 134,388,486 downwards.
GAAAATGGATATCCATGGAAAGATTTAAAATGAACTGAAATGTACAATTCCAGTATCCCAAAGTAATCTTGTACCACCAGTCAAGAGAACTGGACTAAACAAATTCTTCAGAGTCAGATCATTTTATTCAATTTTCTTCAGTCATTCTTCATTTATCCTTTCACTTGCCACTGAACAAATATTGGGTGTATATATGGTGCATATATGAGGTATGCATGGACAATATATGGACCATATATGAAACTAAGTTTTATAATGAGAATGCATTTTCCATATGTTGCACATTCACTTATCATATATACTGCATATATTTTCATGCTATTTCATATATTTTAAGTATATAAAAAGGGTGGCAATTTTTGTATATTTAAAAATAAATTTTTGGCCATATATGGAAAAGATATACTTTTTACATATGGGTACCCCATGTCTTTGACCACACTGTTAGAATTTAGAGGTCTTCTTAAAGGGACACTGTTAGCTTTTCTTTCATTTAACTAAGCACACCATAGTACTGTATGTGTCCTATTGGCATGTTAACCCAACAAAAGGCCTTCATGCTGCAGGAGGTACAAAATAATTAAATTGATAGTTTTGTTTTTTGTGCAAAATGAAAACTAGATCGATCTAATCTGAAGGCCACATGATGATACCCCCACATGTTCCCAAATGTGATGGCGTGCTTAGCTGCTGATAAACTCTTTCATGAATGAGTTAGAAATTTTCAAAGTGTAGGAGATAAACACTCTGTCTAATACTAGGTCCAAGCCTGAGATCAGTAATGTGATTCTTTAAAGAAAAGGAACACTCCAACCCAGTTATTTTTCATTTTGAAAACTGAAGCCATGATTCCGGTCATGCACATCAAATGAAAAATAAATGGGTTAGAGCACTTGTTTTCTTTAAAGAATCACATTGTTGAACTCAAGATTGGACCTAGTATCAGATGCAGGGCCTGATTCACAAAGCCTCCTCCTCCTCCGAATGGTGCAAGGGCCTTGCACCACATGGAACAGAGCAAGGTGCAGCTTATGCTAAAAGATACGACATGAGCAATTCACAAAAGTAGCCTGCGTCAAATGCAGGCTGTGTGCACCAAAGAGATCTTGCACCATACTTGTGGCAGGTGCAGGCTGCTATATCCCCTAATTCATGATTCTCAAAACCCTCCCAGAGGGCACATTTATAAGTACTGTTAGGCCAGCCAGGGCTGGTCTAAGGGTACATAGAAATGTGTCCTCTGGGAGGGTTGAGAAACATGTACCAATGTGCCATGGTCCCGCCATCTCCTGGTTCCCCCATCTTCAATCCCCATTGTAAGAAAAATTCACATTCTTGGAGGCTAGTGGCCCTCCCAGCCCCGATCCCATTTTTGTTTAAAAAATATGTCCCTGGTGGCTTGCGAGGTATCCCGTCAGAATGGGTGTTGTGGTTAGGGCACCCTCATTTAGGCACATAGAACAAGGGCACTCAGGACTTTCAGGTGCATTCTGCTATGCCACCTACACCCTAATATGCCTGGGGTGGAGGTAATTATATATTTGTCTGGTGGTGCACTGTGTGTGTATGCCTCATTTCCTGGCGCCCTCAGTCCAGGCGCCCTAATGCTGATGCCCTAAAGTAACTTTCAATAGTTGACCATGCACGAGCATGGGTAAACTGGCTAGTGGACTTCCCCAGCCCCAATCCCTTTTTTATACTGTATATATAAAAAAAAAATCCCTGGTGGTCTAGTGGACCCCCCCAAGCCTCAATCACAATTGTAATAGAACACATCATGTCCCTGGTGGTCTAGCAGAAACCCTCCACATCTCTGATTTGCCCATATAATTTATATATATATCTTTCCCCTGGTGGTCTAGTGGGTCCACACCCTGGCAGGCAGTCCCACACCACCCTGCTCTCCCCATACCATCCCCATGCTGGTGACCGGCACAGCCCTCCACTCTGCACCACAGCCAGCCACCAAATGAGCTGACAAGGAGCACATACTGTATACAGCACACGTTCCTTGACAGCTCAATTGGTGGCTGGCCATGGTAGAGAGTGGAAGGCAGTGCCAGTTGCCAGCTTGGGGATGGTATGGTGGAGCATGGTGGTGGGGGACTGCCTGCCAGGGTGGAAGGTGGGGGTCCATTAGACCACCAGGGAAAGATATATGTAAATTATATGGGCAGATCTGGGCTGGGGGGCTCTGCTAGACCACCAAGGATGTAATATTTTCTATTATAACAGGGATCATGGGAATGGGTCTGCTAGACCACCAGGGACTTTTTTTTTTTTTATAAAAAGGGGATTGGGGCAACAGTGGTCAGCTAGACACCAGGAACTTATTGTTTTTTTTTATAAAAAGGGGATCAGGGCTGGGGGGTCTGCTAGCCACCAGAGATTTTATTTATTTTTTTTATAAAAAGGGGAACAGGCTGGGAGGCACTAGCCACCAGGGATGTGGTTTTGTAATAGGGGGCTGGGGGGGGCGATAGCCACCAGTGACCTCCTAGAGTGGTACATGGCCACCCCACAGCTTGCAGCAAAACTGCCAGCTGTGCCATCAGTTTGGTGCATGGCCACAGTTGCCACAAGCTGTGGGACTTTGCCACCAGGATTCTACCTCATAGTGAATGAGGTGCAAGGTCCCTGGCACACCGGCAATCGTCAGAAACTGCAGTTGGCAAAGCTTGCACTAACCTTTGTGAATCAAGCCCACAGTGTTTATCTCCTACACTTTGGACATTTCCAACTTGTTCATGAAGAAGTTTTTCAGTGGCTCAGCACGCCATCACACATGGGGACATGCAAGGTTATCATCTGGTGGTCTTCACAGTGGACTGCTGTGTGTTTATTTTGCACAAAAAAGCTAACTATTTAATTATTTTGTAGCTGCTGTGGCAGGAAGACATTCTGTTGGGTTGCCATGACAACAGGACACATACTACAGCGTTTTTAGTAAAATCAAAGAAAAGTTGACAGTGTCCTTTTAAATTTTGGATGTGCCTGAACTGTCTGCCCAACCGAATGTCTTTATATCATCTGCATATTGGATGATCTGGCTGTGGATTCATCTATGAATAGCCAGTAAGAGGAATGTACAAAATAAACTCAAAAGTTATAATTCTACTGTGTGAAGCCAGTGAAGCAAAAGCTTTGGCCACCTGGAGACAGTTTACATTCCCTTTCTTACACAGTCACCACACAGAAATTACCTTCAAAAACCACTGTGTCCTTTTTTTAGAGCCCTGGGCATTTGGGGGCCTTCAGGGGACACTTGGGGAACATATATACTGACTTTCATGTCTATGCAATAAGAAATTCTAAAGTTATACCGTAACTTCTGTGTGTTGCTAGTGAAACAAAGGCATTGGCCACCTGAAGACAGTTGACATTCCTTTTCCCTCATGGACTTTACCTAGAAACATAGAAATTGATGGCAGATGTCAGTGGCTCAGTAGGTAGCACACTCACCTCTGATGCTGGGAGATCAGAGGGCTGTGGGTTCAGTTCCCACATCTGGCACTTGGGTTAATATCCCAGTACTGACACTGTAGTGCAGCATGAGAGGAGTTCTCCACTTCTGAGGTGCTGTCTTTCAGATGAGACATTAAACCGAGGTCCCATCTGCCTGGATTGGTGGTAGTTCAGGTGGATGTTAAAGATCCCATGGCACTTATCGAAAAGAGTAGGGAAATTTCCCACATTCAGTAAAAAATACCACCAACAGCTTAATCTGGTTCAAGGTCAGTTGGCATTCATCTGTATCCCCCTCCCCCGGGTCATGCCTGAAAATAGGCAGGATTTGTGTATTGCACTTACCTGGTCAACAAAAAATAAATAATAAAAATAAGATAAGGACCGCAAAGCCCATCTAGTCTGCCCATTTCTTTTTCTACCTTATAAATGTGTCATCGGCCTTTGCTCTGTCAATGGCCTATCTATTCATACTCATCTGTATTGCTCCCTTATGCCTATCCCATGCCTGTTTGAAGCCCTGCACTGTATTCATATCCACCATTTCCTGAGGTAGGCCGTTCCATGCATCCACCACCCTTTCTGTGAAAAAGAAGTTCCTCACATTACCCCTTAATCGGCCTCCCTCTAATTTCATGCTGTGTCCTCATGTCCTGCTATTTTTCTTATATTGAAACATGTTAGACTCTTTCACCTTGTTAATGCCCTTAAGGTGTTTGAATGTTTCGATCATATCACCTCTCTCCCTTCTTTGCTCTAGGGTATACATATTGAGCTCTGTTAATCTGTCCTCATATGTTTTCTGATGCAGTTTCTGTACCGTTTTGGTTGCCCTTCTCTGGACTGCCTCAATTTGGTTAACGTCCTTGTGAAGGTGCCGCCTCCAGTACTGCATATAGTACTCCAGATGGGGCCTAACCAGTGTCTTGTAAAGAGGGATTATTACCTTCCTCTTCCGACTTGTGATACCTCTACTAATACACCCCAACACCCACCTAGCCTTAAGTACTGCTTTTGTGGTCTGCTTGGATGATTTCAGGTTATCGGTGATGATGATGGCCAAGTCTCCTTCTTCCCTTGTGACTGCCAGCAACTCCCCTCCCTACCTATAGGTGGTTTCAGGGTTTCTCTTCCCTATGTGCATGATCTTGCACTTCTTTGCGTTAAACCTCAGTTGCCATTCTTCCGACCATTTTGCTAGTTTATCCAGATCTTTTCTCATTCTGCCCACCCTGACTGGATCATCTACTCTGTTGCAGATCTTGGTGTCATCTGCAAACAGCAAACCTTACCCTCTAGTCCATCTGCAATGTCACTGATGAAGATATTGAAGAGGACTGGCCCCAGGACTGATCCCTGAGGTACCCCACTTGTGATTTGCATCTCTTCTGACTGTATACCATTTACCACCACTCTCTGTTTCCTGCCCGTCAACCAGTTTGCCACCCAGTTGACCAACTTCTGACCCACCCCGAGCCTACCCAGCTTATTAATCAATCTTCAGTGTGGAACAGTATCAAAAGCTTTGCTGAAGTCAAGGTAGGTGACATCAACTGCTCCCCCTTGGTCCACCACTCTGGTTACCCAGTCAAAGAAATCTATGAGATTAGTTTGACAGGACCTTCCTTTTGTAAACCCATGCTGTCTTGGATCCTATGCTCCTATGGATTCCATGTGTTGCACAATCTTTTCCTTAAGGAGTGCCTCCACAATCTTGCCCAATACTGAGGTAAGACAGACTGGTCTGTAGTTCCCTGCCTCCTCCCTGCTACCACCCTTATGGAGCGGGATCACATGAGCCCTTCTCCAGTCCTCTGGAACCTCTCCTGTGCTCAGAGACTCAATAAACAGTTCTGATAATGGCTCTGCTAGTTCCAACCTTAGCTCCTTTAGTACCCTGGGATGTATGCCATCAGGTCCCATTGCCTTTCCACCCTGAGCTTATCGAGCTCTTGTAGGACCCTTTCTTTTGTGAAGAGACTAGTGCACACCTTCCTCCCCCCGTGTCCATGGTGCTGAGCTGTGGGCCCTGGCCTACCTTCTTTTCAGTAAGTACTGAGCAGAAGTATCTATTTAAGATAGATACTTTTACATGGTCCTCCTCCTCACACACCCCTGTATCTCCTTTGATTTTATCAATACCCCCTCTGGACTTTCTCCTTTCACTAATATATCTATAGAAAGTCTTGTCACCTTCTTTTACTGTTCAGGCTAGTGTTTCCTCGGTTTGGGCCTTTGCCTGCCTTACTGCCTTCCCTGCTTTCCTTAGGGAAGTTTGGTATGCCTCCCTATCTTCATCCAGCTGCATTCCCTTATATTTCCTGAAGGCCAGCCTTTTGGCTCTGACATTTTCTGCTACTGTTTTTGAGAACCAAAGTGGTTTCCTTCTTCTTTTGCACTTCTTTTTCTCTTAATGCTTGCCCACTTTGCTTGTACCCCCCACCTGTAATTCTTTTTGCCAGGGCTAGCTTAACTCTGTTGGCCATCTTACCAAAGTCAGCTCTTCTGAAGTCTCATATTTTTGCATTGGAATGGATTGATTTAGTTCTAGTGGCCAAATTGAACCATACCATGTGATGGTCACTGGCCCCCAGGTGACCTTCTACCTGGAGATCTATGATCTTTCCCTGTTAGTCAGTACTGATCTAGGATAGCCCTGTCTCTTGTGGGTTGTTGTAGCAGTTGTTTGAAGCCCTCCCCCTGCAGGGAATCCACCATGTGTCTAGTTCTGGCAGATGTTCCTGCTGGTATTGACCAATCTGTATCTGGCATGTTGAAGCCTCTCCTTAAAACTTGGGTTTAGAGCACACAGTAAGAGATACCTTGCAAAATAGGCACACCAGATTTCAAATTTGTACCAGAAGAAATTCAAACGTTATGCCTGCTTTTGTACAGTGGTAGTAAAGTGAAAGCAGACCCTACCAACAAACATTTGAGGTGGATATCAAACTGTTGAGTTGTCCACTGCTTCCCAGACACAACACAGAAATTACCCCTGAAATCCACTTTAGCACCCTTTCTTTTCGCTACCCTCTGAAAATTTGGTTTCCCTGATAGTTTCTGTGACTGGATGCATGCCCTATACTCCAGCCCTGCTGCTAGGATCCGCTGCAATGGGATCTTGTCTTCTCCACTTACTTTAAAGTGGGGAACATGGCAGGGATGCCCCTTATCCTCATTTTTCTTTAATCTGTACCTTGAATCCCTGTTACACAACCTGTAGAACAACCCTGTGGTTAAAGGTATTCAGGTTGGTGGCATTAGTTGTAAATTCTCGGCTTATGCCAATGATTTACTCCTACATTTAGTAAAGCTCTTCTTGTCTATTCCTGCTGTCCTTTAAGAAATCCACAGATATTCAGAGGTGGCTGGTTACAGACTTAACCTTGATAAAACTAAGGTCATGCTGCTCAATGCATATGTCCCTCGTCAGCAGATTTTGGATCTGGGCCTCCTCTGAGAATCTCATGCTCTTACCTACTTGGATATCAGGGTTACCCAAGACTAGCTGTTCTGGGAAAAGAGAATCTTGCCCCCCTTTTGAAAGCTGTTTCTGCTGACCTTCAAAGATGGATACACCGTTCCCTTTCCCTGTGGGGCTGGGTGAATGTTATCAAGATGACTATCTTACCCTCTATTATATACCCCTTGGGAATGTTGGGACTTTTCCTAACTAAAACTTGGTTTGCTAAGCTTTATTCATCCATTTCTGCTTTTCTCTGGAAACAGGGGGCCTCTCGTAGAGTCTATTTCAAACTTACCCTGTCTAGATTGAGGGGTGGTCTCTGACATCCACACTTTTTCTTATATTATTGCACAATGCATAGCTCTAAATGTTTCTTTTAGACCTCTTCCCCTCTCTCTCCCAAAGCCTTGGAGTACCGGCCACTTTTGCTGTGTTTGGAACAATGCCTTTATGCACAAGCGGGTCTCCAGCTTCCCAGCCCCCTATATCTCAGATTTTTCCCAGTTGCCTTCAAAGCTTTGTGGTATGCCCATGGGGTGGTCACTAATGGCTCTTAGGTGACTTGATTTGTATATGAGTTGGGAATGGGGAAAGGACCTGTCTCAGCCAATTTTTGGGAAATCCAAACATCCAGATTGCACACCAGCCCATCCCTCTTTATTTTTGCTCCTGACTCAGGTCTGCCTCCCTTTCAGCTTTGATTGATGGAGATGTGATGATCCCACTCCCTGTTGTCCAACATATGTTTGGCCTCCCAGTTTTTCATCCTTTCAAATATCTGCAACTCACCAGCACTCTTGCCTCTTTTTTGGGCCCTTGTCCCTGTCCCTTTTCACCTGTGGAGGTTCTATCTGAATGCCTTCATTTGGCAGTTCATCCCAAGCTGTTTCCGGTTTCTATCATTTTTTTCAACTAAAAGCCCCAGACAGCATGGAAGGTGTTTGTTACTACTGGAAGCAGGTACTACAACTCCAGGTGGAGGTTAAGGTCTGGAAATTCCTATACAAATTCATTCAGCAAGACTGATACTGATTGTTGCAGTTTTGTATCCTACATAATCTTTATTTCATGCCTGTTAGGCTTTATAGGATGGGAAAGTGTGCCTCTCCAACTTGTTCCCACTGTGGTATAGCAGAGGGTCACCTGATGCATATTCTCTGGGATTGCCCAAGGGTGCACTCTTTTGGAATTCTATCTCACTTTCCCTAGACCCACTTCTGGGGTTTGATTCCTTCCTTACCCCGGAGGTCTGCCTGGTTGGCCTTTACCCAGAGGAGCTTTTTGGACCCCGCCATACCTATATGTCCCTGATTCTATAACGGTGAAGTTAATTATTTGTTGTCACTGGTTGGATGGTACCATCATGTCCTTTAGGGAGTGGCACCAGGAGAGTTTGTTTGCCCTCGAGATGGAAAAACAGACAGCATGCAGGCAAGTAGGCCCCTCTCCTTTCACTCTTGTTAGGATCCACTTTATGCTCTATTATCCATCTCAGGTGGTCCACAGGCATGCCAACCTGTTTCTTCCTCAGATGTCAATGCCCGTTCATCCGCATCTGGGTACCATGCTAACAGATAACTGATGTATTGCCTTTATAGGTCATTTTGTAAGTGTAATGTTGCAGGTTCACTCTGAGGGTTGGGGGTGTCTTTTTTGGGGGAGTGTTGTTGGATTATTTCTGTTTTTCCATTATATCTAATCCCATGCATCTGGGATTGTGTATTTTGTTGTTGTATTGTTGAAAATTAATAAAGTTTAGTTAATATGAAAAAAAAGAAAACCACTTTAGTCCTTTTTTAGAAACCTGGGCATTTGAGGTTCTTCGGGGACACCTTGGGGAACAAGTATAACAAATTTCATGTTTGTACGACAAGAAATTTAAAATTTATAACTTCTTCTTGTGTTGCTAGTGAAGGAAAGGCATTGGTTGCCTGGAGTCATTTTACATTCCTCTTCCTTCATAGACACTGCACAGAAATTATCTTCAAAAATCAGTTTAGTCTTTTCTTTAGAAACCTGAGCATTTGGGGGCATCAGGGGACACCTTGGGGGACTTGTATACTGAATTTCATGTTTTTACAAGAAATTCAAAACTTATAACTTCTGTGAGTTGCTAGTGAAGCAAAGGCATTGGCCGCCAGTAGACGGTTTACATTCCCTTCCCTTCACAGACACAGAAATTATCCTTGAAAATCACCTTAACCTTTTTTTAGAGGCCTGGCATTTGGGGGGCTTCAAGAGACATTTTCGGGAATGTGTATGGTGAACTTCTTGTTTGTACAACAAGAAATGTAAAAGCTACAACTTCTGTATGTGACTAGTGAGCAAAGACGTTGGACACCTGGAGATATTATATTCCCTGTCCTTCACAGATGGCATACAGAAATTACTCCCTCCCCAAAAAAAAGAACTTTAAAGGGAATCCATATGTTTCCTTATGAAATTATTGTAAAAGAAACTATACATAGATACATAGACAGTGTCGGCAGATAAGGGCGTATGGCCCACCCAGTCTGCCCATTTGAGCTTGTAAGTTCAGTTTATGTTTTCCTAGAAGTCTGTTGCCCCTTACCCCTGACCTCCAGAATTCCTTTATGTCTATCCCATGCATTCTTAAATCCCGTGATTGTTTCAGCCCCCACAACTTCCTCTGGCAGGGTGTTCCACTTGTCCACCACCTGTTCTGTGAAGAAATTCTTCCTCATGTTTCCTCTGAATCATCCTCCCTCCAACTTCATCCCATGCCCTCTAGTCCTGGAACATCTTTTTCGCTTAAAAATAGTGTATTCTGGCACCCTGTTCCTCCCTGTAAGATACTTGTATGTCTCTATCATATCCCCTCTCTCCCTCCTCTCCTCCAGGGAGTACATGCTCAGTCCTTCAACCTGTCTTCATAGGACTTGTGATGCAATCCATGCACCATCTTTGTTGCCCTCCAATGAACCTTCTCTACCCTGTCTATGTCCTTATGTAGGTATGGTCTCCAGAACTGTACACTGTACTCCAGGTGGGGCCTCACTAGTGTCTTGTATAGCGGAATTATGACCTCCCTTTTCCTGCTGGTGATGCCCCTGCCTGTACATCCCAGTATCCTATTTGCTTTACCTGCTGCCTTGTCACACTGTTTCCCTACCTTGAGGTCATCCGAGATGATAACCCCAAGATCCCTTTCCTGCTTGGTGCATGCTATATCCTCACCCCCCCAACTCATATATTATGCCAGGGTTTTTGTGCCCCATATGCATTATCTTGCACTTCTTTGCATTGAATTTCAACTGCCAAACCCCTGACCATTCTTCAAGTTTCTGCAGGTCCCTTCTCATTCTGTCTACACCCTCTGGTGTGTCTACTCTGTTACAGAGCTTTGTGTCATCAGAGAACAGTGAAATTCTGCCTTCTAGGTCCTGCACAATGTCACTGATGAAGATGTTGAGTAGGACCGGTCCCAGCACTGATCCCTGTGGTACCCCACTGGCCACTCTTCCCTCTGTGGAGTGACAGTCATTTACCATCACCCTCTGTGTCCTGCCACCCAGCCAGTTACCTACCCACCACACTACTGTCCTGCCCACACCCATATTCCCCAGTTTGCGTAATAGTCTTCTATGTGGCACAGTGTCAAAGGCCTTGCTGAAGTCCAGATAGGCCATGTTCACTGCCCTCCTCTGATCCACCTCCCTAGTCACCCAGTCAAAAAATTCAACGAGGTTGGTCTGACATGACCTCCCCTTGGTGAAACCATGCTGCCTTGGGTCCTGTAGTCCATTGACAACCAGATGTTCCACCAATCTCTCCTTCAGTAGTGCTTCCATGATCTTCCCCACTACCAAGGTGAGGCTGACTGGTCTGTAGTTCCCTGCTTCCTCTTTGTTCCCACTTTTGTATAAGGGACTACATCTGCTGTCCTCCAGTCTTTGGGTACCTCCCTGTTTCCAGTGATTGGCTAAACAGGATAACCAGAGGTTCAGCCACCACCTCTCTTAGTTCTTTAAGGACCCTGGGGTGCACCCCATCTGGCCCCATTGCTTTATCAACTCTTATTACTTCCAGTTCCTTCAGGATCCTTTCTCGTGTAAAGCGACTTGTGTCCATTTCTGCACCATTCTCGCGCCTTGTACTCCCTTCAGACCCATTACCCTCCTCTTCCTCAGTAAAGACTGAGCAGAAATACCTGTTCAATATGTCAGCTTTACTGTTGTCATCCTCCACGCGGCCCCCATCCTCCCCCTTCAGTCTCACTATCCCTGCCTTTGTCTTTCTTTTTTCACTAATGTACGAGTAAAAGGTTTTGTCCCCTCTACCCGCTAATTTTGCAATGTGTTCTTCTGTCTGAGCTTTGGCTTCCCTTACTGACCTCCCTGCCTCCCTTTGCTTCTCCTGGTACTTCTCCCTATCCCCTTCTGCCTGTGTCTTTTTGTCTTGCCTGAATGCAATCTTTTTGGCTTTCACTTTCTTTGCTACCTCTTTGGGAAAAAATAATAGTCTCCTCTTCCTTTTCCTCTTGCTAACCTGCTTATTGCATAATTCTGTTGTTCTTGTAATCCCCATTTTAAATACTGCCCACTGTTCCTCAACCCCTGATTCCTGTCCCATTCCCTTAATGCCTCTTTCAAGTATCTCCCATTTTCCCAAAGTCTGCCCCTAAAATCCAGGATATGTGTTTTTGTGTGGTTTGGTTCTGCTTTTCTGTGATTTCAAACCACAATGACTGGTGGTCACTGTTCCCCAGGTGCTCCCCACTGTTACCCCATCACACTGTCCCTGTTTGTGAGCACAAGGTCCAGTATTGCCTTCTGCTGAGTTGGTTCCATGACCAGTTGCTTGAGGAAGGCACCCTGAAGGGAGTCCAAGATAAATCTGCTCTAGTTGATGCTGCTGGGATGCTCCAGTCCACGTCTGGAATATTGAGGTCTCCAACCAGCACTACCTCACTTTGTCTGCCATCCTTTGGATGGCTAGCATCAGCTCCCTATCTGTTTCTTCCTCCTGGGCTGGTGGTCTATAGACCACACCTATGCGGATGGCTGTCCCCATTTTCCTTTCCAGCTTAACCCACAGTATCTTCCCCCATTTTGTTCCTCCTGGATCTCTGTGGCCTTTTATGTCATTTTTCAAATACAGTGCTCCCTTCTCCCTTCCTGCCTGCTCTGTCTCTTCTAGATATGTTGTAGCCAGGTATGGCCATCTCCCATCATGGTTATCATTACACCAGGTTTCAGTGATGGCCACAATGTCCAGGTCTGACTGCACCATGACAGCCTCCAGATCTTCCATCTTGTTGCTAAGGCTCCTGGCATTTGCACACATGGCTTTCCATGATTTGACCTCCCTAGACTGTTTTGCTGTTCTACTCCAGCCCCTTCCTTGGTTGTCCTTTATCCCTGGTTCTCCTTGCTGTCTGCCCTTCTGCTGAATTTTGCCCCTTTTCTGCCTATCCAACTCTTGGGCACTAATCTCCATCTTTTGCACACTGCTTTGCAGAGATAGCCACTCCTCTGGTTCACTGGTTCCACTGCTAGCTGTGGGGGGTGAGCAAGTAGGTACCCTCCTTGCTGGCATGCCACCCCCTTTGCTAGTTTAAATACTTGTCAATGTAGCATTTTAACTTATCATTGAGTGCTTGGATTCCCCTCCAGGATGGATGCAGGCCGTCAGGCTTGAACAAACCTCCATCCCTCCAGGTGGGTCCCCAGTCACCAATGAATCCAAACCCTTCCTCACAGCACCAGTTCTTCAACCAGGAGTTAAAGTTCCTGGTGCATGCACTCCTATGCTTTCCCTTGCCTCTCGCAGGTAGTACTTCTGAGAAAGTGACAGAAGTAGCTACTTGCTTGAGACCCCTCCCCAATTTCCTAAACTCTTCCTGAACTTCTTTTGGCTCCCCATTTGCCAGGTCATTAGTACCTAGGTGGATAATGACATCCAGCTCACCCTCCCATCTTGCCTTCCCAGTGATCCCCAGGATCTTCCTTCCATCCCTCCATGCCGTGGCACCTGGTAGGCACCTCACCTCCCTGTCCTCCCCCTCCTGTGTTCCTAGCTGGATCCCTCTTATGATGGAGTCCCCCACCTGGATTCAGTTCCTTCTCCTCTGGGGTCCACTGCTTTCCCCGCTGAGGTCACCTCCTTGGCTAACCTCCACATCCTTTCCTTCCACTTCTCTGGGTACCTCTATTTGGTTGTCCTCATTTGACAGTGTGGCATATGAGTTCTTGAGTGGAATAGGATCTGGGATGTGCCTCTGCCTGATAGCTCTAACCCTCCCTGAGCCCACTGTCATCCAAGTGCTCCTCGTTCTTTGGCATCCTTTGAGGCAGTTGCATTGGACTGGGTGGTCTCTGGATAGGGGTGATGGTACTCCTGACCCAGTTTACTTCTGCTCTGAGTCTGGCTACCTCATCCCACAGTCCAGAGAGATGCATGCAGATAGGGCAGCAGCTCAGTGTCCAGAAGGTCTGCCTGAATATGGCTGCCCCACATCCACTGCATTGTACCACTCCCCACATTATACTGCAATTATACTGCTATTCCACTACTTGGTCTGCTACTGAAGCTCTCCTAGTTCCCTTTTTATTAATTTACTGTCCTACAAATCCTGCCACTGATCCTCAGATAATTTTCTTTAAAAAAAAAAAAAGAAAGAAAAGAAACCAATAAATAAATAAATGAGTCAAAACACTCATCGTGCTGAGGGTGGGCTTCTTCCCCCTTATGCCCATCCTACTTCACACCCCTTACTATACCCGGTGTTTAGCTCCTGTCAATCAGATTTAATAGGGCATATGATTAAGAGTTGGGGGAAGGGGAGGGAAGGCGGTGAAAATTTGCAGCAATTAAAGACAGCACAGAATTACACCACCACTATGTTTTAAATTTTCAACAGCCCAAAAACAATTCTAAATAAAGACAACAAAGAAAGTACAGTGTCACTGAAAGCCCACAATCTAAGTTTAAAAGAAAAATAGCAATTACCAGTTACTCTAAAGCACTGAATTGAATATGTTTACTTCCTTCCCCTTCTGGCTTCTTCTGAGAAAATAAAACTCACTTGCTACCTCAACTCTGACTAAGCCCCACCTCCAGTTATCACATAGCTGAGGTCAGAGGCCAGACAATTAACACCCCTCACCCAACTACAGGGCAGTCAGGCAAGCCAAGATAAAATTTGTAGCAATTATAGACAGCACAGAATTACACCACCACTACGTTTTAAATTTTCAACAGCCCAAAAACAATTCTAAGTAAAGACAACAAAGAAAGTACAGTGTCACTGAAAGCCCACAATCTAAGTTTAAAAGAAAAATAGCAATTACCAGTTACTCTAAAGCACTGAATTGAATATGTTTCCTTCCTTCCCCTTCTGTCTTCTTCTGAGAAAATAAAACTCACTTGCTACCTCAACTCTGACTAAGCCCCACCTCCAGTTATCACGTAGCTGAGGTCAGAGGCCAGACAATTAACACCCCTCACCCAACTACAGGGCAGTCAGACAATCCATGATAAAATTTGAGCAATTAAAGACAGCACAGAATTACACCTCCACTACGTTTTAAATTTTCAACAGGCCAAAAACAATTCTAAGTAAAGACAACAAAGAAAGTACAGTGTCACTGAAAGGCCACAATCTAAGTTTAAAAGAAAAATAGCAATTACCAGTTACTCTAAAGCACTGAATTGAATATGTTTCCTTCCTTCTCCTTCTGGCTTCTTCTGAGAAAATAAAACCCACCTGCTACCTCCTACTATGAGAATCTAATATGTAAATTGCTGGGTTATATTTAGAAAATGTGTTCAAAAAGACAGAAAAAAATGCTTTTTAAATAGGGATGTGGAGGCATCCTTTTTGTTGGCAGAAAGGGTGTTGCGATGATGTCACTGTCTCACCAGTGTTAGTGTGCAGTGCAGTAGGTGAGAACAGTTCAACTTTGCTGTCAGGGATTCTATTATATTCTGAGGAACACCCAGGATTTTATTTTTGGCAGAGTGCAAGATAAGAATTCAGTGCTTCTCTTCATGATAGGACATGATCCCTGTCGGTAGGAGCAGTTTGTTTTAACCTGCTTAATTGCATGAGCTGGTGAGGCATTGGCATCATCACAGCACCCTTCCTGTCCACAAAATGGATGCTTTCACATCACAATTTTAAATGTATATTTTCTGTCTTACTGAAAACATTTTCTAAATATAACCTAGCAATTTATATACTGGATCGACATAGTAACCATCACAATAATTTCATAAGGAAACGTACAGATTCCCTTTAACCTTTTATTACAAATCTGGAATTTGTGGGGCTTTAGGGAACACCTCAGGGAACACGTGTACTGAATTTCTTGCTTCAATATCAACACTTAGAGCCCAGATATTCAGACTGCACCAGACTTTGGCATAAGCCTGGGCACAGCGCAACTGGGCTGTGCAGGGGCGCTGACAGGTGATATTCAACGGAACTGCACCATGGCACAGCATCATTGAATATCACACCCTGGCCACCCACAGTGTGCATGGCACGGTGGCACTGCACCACCGCAAGTGGCAAGAGTGGAGCAGGGGATGTGCTAGCGCAAGTCCCATTGTGCTAGGTGCAACAACCATGATATTCAAAAGTGCAAATGCAAATGGGGCCCTAATGCATGCAAGGCACAAATGGGTCCATTTGCATGTCATTATGGCTGCATTTGCATGCAGGTGTGCCGATCCCTGGCGACTTGCACCTGGCACCCTGCCAGACTGCAGCCATGGGGGACCAATGCCCCCTGCACAAGTGTCAACACGCACCAATGCCCGATCACAGGCATATGAACATCATGTAAACATCCAATATCCCTGGTGGTCCAGTGGACCACTCGCAGCCCAATCACGGGCATATGTTTTAATTTCAAAGTCCAATATCCCTGGTGGTCCAGTGGACCGCTCACAGCCCGATTGCAGGCATATGTTTTAATTTCAAAGTCCAATATCCCTGGTGGTCCAATGGACCACTCGCAGCCCGATCATGGTCATATGTTTTAATTTCAAAGTCCAATTTCCCTGGTGGTCCAGTGGACCGCTTGCAGCCCGATCATGGGCATATGTTGTAATTTCAAAGTCCAATATCTCTGGTGGTCCAGTGCACTGCTCGCAGCCCAATCGCAGGCATATGTTGTAATTTCAAAGTCCAATATCCCTGGTGGTCCAGTGGACTTTGAAATTAAAACATATGACCGTGATCGGGCTGTGAGCGGTCCACTGGACCACCAGGGATATTGTACTTTGAAATTACAACTTATGCCCGTGATTGGGCTGCTAGCGGTCCACTTTACCACCAGGGATATTGTACTATCCCTTTGCTACATATGCCTGCGATTGGGCATGGGGGGCACCACCACGAAGGTGCAGCCGGAGCTCGGGTGGCCACCCACAGGTGGCAGCAGCCGTGTTGTGCCATGCAATATGGCAGCTCACCTGTGAGTGGTCAGCTGTTGCTCCTTTTTTTTTGGCTCACCTGTGTGCAGCGCAAGTAGGGGTTGCACATGCATGGACTCAGCACATCCTGGACTGAATATCGGGATGTGCGGAGTATTCATGGGCACACCCCCCCACCTGCGCCGCATACATTACTGATGCACTCCGGCGCATCGGGATTTGTGCCAGGTTCAATCCCCATTTGAATACCGTGCCGGGGCGCATCAGTGGGTTGCGAATGGCGCAACAGTGTTGCGCCATGCACAACTCTTCTGAATATCTGGGCCTTAGAATCTAAGTGTTGATATTGAAGCCAAGGCATTGGCAGCATGGAGACAGTTTATATTACCTTTCCTTCAAGAACACCACACAGAAATTATCATTGGAAATCCTTTTAGCCTTTTCTTAGTGCTGTGCAGAATTAAAAAATTCTGGCAGAATGAAATTTTGTGGACTTTTTGAAATTCTGCCAAAATTCCACCAAATTTCATCAGAAACAGAATGGTGGAACTCTACGGCAGATAATGGTTGCAGAATGATTTTCCACTGAAGAAATGCAGTTCTGCTGAATATTATTCCACGAATCTCAATATTTTCTGCATAAATGGTTGCAGAATGATTTTTCACAGAAAAATGCTGTTCCACTAAATATTATTCCATGGATCACAGCAGGCAGAATTCTGCAGAAGAATCAATGGAATTTTGGCAGACATTTTGTAGGTGGAATAGTCATTCCATGCTAATTTTGCTTGCAGAATTCTGTATTCTGCACATCACTACTTTTTTTAGAATCCTGGGTATTTGAGAGGCTTCTAGGGGACACCTTGGGGAACATGTGTACTGAATGTTGATGTTTGCACAACAAGAAATTCAAAAGTTATAACTTCTGTGTGTTGCTAGTGATGCAAATGCATTAGCTACCTGGAAACAGTTTATATTCCCTTTCCTTCACAAACACCACACAGTAATTACCCTTGAAAACCACTTTACCCTTTCTTTAGAAACTACTTACTGGGGACACTGTACAGGGACACCTTAGGGAATAAGCATATTGAATTTCAAGTTTGTACTACAAGAAATTAATAAGTTATCCCTGCTTTTGTATGGTGTTAGTGAAGTGAAAGCAGGTCCTGCCATCAGACATTGAAGGTGACATCAAACAAATGAGCTGCACACTGCTTCCCAGACACTACCAATTCAGCCTTTTTTTTCTAGAATCCTGAGCATTTGAGGGCTTTCAGGGGACACCTTGGGGAATAGGTATACCAAATTTCATGTTTGTACGACAAGAAATTCAAAACTTATAACTTCTATGTGTTACTAGTGAAACAAAGGCACTGGCTGCCTGGTACAGCTGGGCTGAAGTTTAAATCTGAGGGTGAATTTGCCATGAAGTAGCTGAAATTCACCTTTGTGAAGCTCCGCAAGGTTCTCACCACCTTCAGAAACTTTGAAATGGCAAAGTTCCACCATGAAGTGTGGAATTCAACCCGTGAATGGTTGCATTTCACCTCTGAATTGTGGGATTTTGGTGAATTTCTGCCATTTGGGGGTGATATTCCACAATTCCCAGGTGAAACTGTGCACTTTGCAGTAGAATGTGGCCATCTAGAATTCGTGAGATGCTGCAGAATTCATGGATTAATAAGCAGAGTGAAGTTTGTCAACTTTGCCCACCTCTACCAACTGAAGTCATTTTACATCCCCCTTTCTTTATAGACATTGCACAGAAATTACCTTCAAAAAACACTTTAGCCTTTTGTTTAGAAACCTGAGCATTTGGGGGCTTCTGTGGACACCGTGGGGAACAGTTATGCTGAATTTCATGTTTTTAGAACAAGAAATTCAAAAGTTATAACTTATTCTGTTTGTTCCTAGTGAAGCAAAGGCATTGGCTTCCTGTAGACAGTTTATACTCCCTTTCCTTCACAGACACCAAACAGAAAGTATCCTCAAAAACCACTTTAGCCTTTTTTTTTAGAAACCTGGGCATTTGTGGAGCTTCAAATGACACCTTGGGGAACATATATACTGATCTGCATGTTTGTACAAAATAAAAGTTAAAAGTTATAATTTCTGGAACCAGATATTCAAAACTTTGTGTTGGGAGCAAACTGTTGCACCACATTTGTGCCCGATTGCTATATTCAAAAGGCCAAATAGTGCTGGCACTAAAAGATAATGTATGTGGGGTGCAAAGTGAGGGGTAAGGACATGCATACAGGTGCAATGGTATATTCAAAACTATAGCACCACATAACGTGCATTAACACGACATGTAGCATGGCTCAAATTACCACCTATGAAAAGGTAGTCTTAACTCTCGGCAAACCAAGGATGGGGGCGTGGACACAGCGGCAACAGTGAACAAGGCTGTATGCAGCCAAAGAGGAGGCAGCAAGGGTGGACGGCCACCCTGGGCCACTCCATATGCACAGGCACCCACACTGTTGAATACAATGCCTCAACATTGCTTGGAAGCTAACAATCATGCACATTATATGACAGGTAAAACTCCACTTGCAGCAGCAAACTAACTGCATTGCTGTATGTGACTTGTGTGTTGTTGTACATTGTATGTATTTATTGAACACTGCATCATCACATGTAGTGGCTCCAGGTCATTCCTGAATATGGGCCATGGTCCATTGTGGCTACCTGGTCAACACAGTGATAAATACATATGGAAGTATTACATAACTGGCAGGTCAACCATACAGCACACACCTCCAGTCCCCCCATTGGGGTACACCAGCACACTCCAGCACACACATGCAGCACTGGGGAACTGGAGGGTGTTGAGGGGAGGGTGCTCAGGTGGCCAGGCTACACCATATAGTGTGTTTTGCCACAAGGCTGGGACCATTCCCATAATGCACATGTTCCAGTGTTGGGAATACCCTGACACCAGTGTGCGTGTCTGATGGTATGTGTCACCCCCGGGCACATACTGCACATCTGTACAGACACCATGGTACACATGGCCAGTGATGTATATGTTACTGTGAGTATCCCATGCCAGTGGTGCAGCCTATGTGGGACACAGGACAGCATGACAATGGTGTCCACTATCAGAACACATCTTCCAGCTGGTTCTGTTACAGTGTGGAGAGCAGCAGCCATTGATGCCTGACACACCATAGGCATTGCTGTGTCTTTCACTAAACCAGCCACTAAGGTACTGTAGCATTTGTTATACACTGTAGCAGGGACTACAATATGTCCATGGCATGCAGCACCAACACCCATGGCTGTAGTGCTAGTCCTCTGAGGCACACTAGACTCTGCACATGTGTACAGATATACCTGCAGCTACTGACATGTTTCTCCAGTCTGACATACAGGTGGTGCTGTGGAGAGACCCAGCCTGCAGTTATTGACCTGTAGGTCCAGTCCAACCTACAGATGGAGCTGTGTGCATCCTGCAATAGCGCTGGGAAATCTACATGCAAATCAGGCAATGATGACACGTTAATGTGGTTGTTTCCCATGGATTGCCTAAGTAGGGCTCATTTGCACAGCACTTTTGAAAATAGCAAAGTTATGTGCCAGGCAAATGTGTTAGCACTTGGCAAATGTGTGAGCACCATGCAAACAAACTGTCAGAACTATAGCTTGCAGTATTTGGACTGCACTGTTTGCAGTTTTTTGTGAATCCACTTCTTTGTTAACATACACATTGGCCACGTAGTTCACCTTTGCCTTACTCCACATCTGTGTGTAGTGGGCTGCTGTTGTAGTTTACACTGCCCAGTTGCTATATTCTGAGCTGTCTTATTTGCTGGGCTATGTTTACACTGAACTCAAGGCCCTGTTTGCACACCGCTGTTTGCACACTATAGTCAACTGATTTAGCCTTGGGGCTATTCCTTTGAAAATAGCGTGCAAATAGTTCTGGACTATTTTTGCATGCTCTGCAGTGTTAATTTTGCTCCAGGGCTAAGTTTTGAATATCTGGCCCCTACTGTGTGTTACTTGTAAAGCAAAGGAATTGGCCATCTGGAGACAGTTTATATTCCCTTTTCTTCATGAACACCACACAGAAATTGCCATCAAAAAACACTAGCCTTTTTTATCAAAAACCTGGGCATTTGGAAGGTGGGGGGGGGGCTTCAGAGGACACCTTGGGGAACAAGTACACTGAATTTCATGTTTGTATAGAAGGAAACCAAAAGTTATAACTTCTTCTGTATGGTGCTAGTGAAGCAAAGGAATTGGCCACATGGAAACAGTTTACATTCTCTTTCTTTCACAGGCACCACACAGAAAACACCCTTAAAAAACACTTTAATCTTATTTTTTAGAATCCTGGGCATTTGAGGGCTGCAGGAGGCACATTGGGGAACATGTATACTAAATTTCATGTTTGTACAAGAAATTCAGGAGTTATAACTTTTGCTCTGTATTGCTACTGAAGTAAAGGCATTGGCAGCCTGGAGACAATTTACATTCCCTTTCCTTCGCAGACACCCCACTGATTTTGTACAGTGTTAGTGAAGTGAAAGCACGCCCTGCCATCAGACATTCAAAGTGGAAATCAAACTGCTGAGCTGCCCCCTGCTTCACCAACACCACAAAGATGCTCCATTCAAAAACCATTTTAACTTACCCTGAACACAGTAACTTTAGACACATTTTTCTTTTTGTTTCATTACTTATCTTATTATTTAAGTTTGTCTGACTTTGACAACACTGTAGTTTTCTTTCTTTCTCATTATGTTTCTGTTGTTTATTTATAGTACTCAGTTTATGTTACATTAAAGTTTATTTTTACTTTTAAATATTTAACAGTTTTTTGTTACTTTACATTTTTTCAATGTTTGTTTTTGGCAAAACAAAAGGCAGCAGGATGCCCACACTGTACATTGACTGTAGTTTAGTACACCTCAAGGCTTTCAGTCCTCATGGGTTTGAGTCCTTCTGCGTTTAAGCTAAAGTACTTTTATTTCTATGTCTGTGCAAACTCCTTCAGCACAAGTTGTTCGTCTGCTTCCTGCTCCAGAACCTCGGACACATTGGTCACCATCACGTGGGTGGCCCTGTCCCCTCCAGGGCTACACTCCCTTGAACTCACCCACTGCAGGCATAAGACATGAACCTCCTCCCGCAAAGAAATTAAAACAAATTAAAGTGGGCATTGCGCCCCTTTTTTTCTGATGACCTGAAAATAAAGTGGTGTTAAACAGTTTCACATTATACTGTTCTAAAACTACTGTATACTGTATATTTGTAATGTGATTTTGCAGTACTTACCCCTTTGGGGTGTGATGCCCTCCACAGGACTCCTAACCCTGCATCCTCATGGATATCATGGCCTACTTTATTTAGGGTGATGAATGTACCTACTGGGTAATAATGTCATACACTTAATAGCGTATGACATTATAGCTAACCCGTCTAGGACAGCGAATGGTACAATACCGCGTATACTGCTGTACATGGTATTGCACCATTCACACACTCCCTGGCAGAAGATAAGTCCTCTGCTGGAGTGGATTCTGCTGAGCAGCTGCCATAGCTCACTGGACAGAGCCACAGCAGCAGGATCCCAGGCACTGCATCAGAGACTGGGTTTGATTCCCAGTCCCAGTAATTTTTTTTTCAGTCTTTGTGCACTCCCCAAGTTGGACCCTCCTGGAGTTAAGAATCTTTAGTGTGGGAGGTCCGGGGGATGTAGCCCTCTGCAATGGGGGTGTGGGGGCGGAGCCCCCCGCAGAAAAAAGAGTTATGCCACATGGCATAAATCGTGCCGTACTGGCAGCGTGATTTAGCCATGCGGCATAATGTCTTGCGACATTATGACCCCGTGCCATGAGGGAAGGTGCCATCCCCCAGGTGACTGGAAGCACAAGGGCTTCCTGCTGCCTCATGAGACTGCTACTAGGTCCTCATGTACTTGTTGCCCTGCAACAAAACATTTACTCTACTTTACACAATGTACTATATAACAGGTTAAAAACACAAAACTACAATACTGTATACATACTTTCACCTGTACAAATGAAAAGCAACAGAGTTTAAAAGTTTGAGAACTGCACAATACATGCAGTGTCAAAGCCTACAGTGCAGGAAATACTGTATTTTTTCTCATCATTCATGGACCCACACACTGTTAAAAATCAAATACAACACTGCTGTACATAAAATGTACACCATAACGATGAACCTACTAAAAATCACTTTTTGTTTTAAAACTTGCATCATTACCTGCAGATACATAATGGTATCTTATTACTGTACCATGCACACATCTGATGAGATACAGTAACCATACTTTTCAAATAAAATCTTGTACATTTACCCCCCAAAAGCAGAATCGTACAAATTAAAAATCACAAAATGTGAAAGTTTGAGATATATGCGATGTCAAGGCCTACAGTGTAGGAGTTTTTAGCACTCTTCAAGGAACAATGCAGTGTTAAATCTCAAATACTACAACACTGCTGCACATAAAATTTACACCATAAAGGTGCACCCATCCAAAATCACTTCAACATTTGTTTTAAAACCTACATCCGTACCTGCACATACATAACGTTGTCTTTTTTTGTACTGTACATGAAACTCATGAGATACAGTAAACATAACATTATGTTCTCATTTCTAATTAAATGAAATATCTTTACCCAAAAATAGCTAAACAGTGTGACTTGAAAATACAGTACCAAAGTTACACAGCACAGTACAATACATGCAGCTTCAATGCCTACAGTATATAACTTACTTTTTTAACCCTTTAAGTAAGCATTCACTGTTAAACATTAAAACTAAAAATGTAATTATTAAAGTGGTCTCCACTTACCGGTATGGGCAGCTCAATCTTTCATATTCAGAACTGGGGGTCCCAGTAGGTCCTCCCATTCCTGTGCAGGCAGGAAGAGAGCTGCACATGGTCACATAGGGCCGCAGAGTGGAGATGAGGTGAGCGGGTGCATTTCATCTTGCCCTTTGGTAATTCAAAACAGGGATTCTGTTTATATGGGAAGACTTTGGCTACCCCATTATGCAGGGTTGCACAGTTGGTGCTGTCCAAAATTTAAAGGGGAGCCACACTGTCCAACATTTAAAGGAGAATTAAATTTGTAAAAAAATATCTTGTGCAGAGTATTTTGATTTGTAGGTGTATTCCTAGTAAGGCTTTCCCTTTATTTGCCGAAAGGATTTTTTTTCTAAATTTGCTTGCTGGTTTTGTGGCCCCTGGGGATCTCCATATTAGCATTTCTAATGGCCTTTCTTGTTCCTACAATGCCTCCTGTCCCATGTGACTGTGATGCACCCAGGACCATTGATTCAGAGAGCAATAGCTGCAGCAGCAGCAGCTACTGTTTGGGGCATGATATTCTGGCTTCAACTAAATAATTCTGATTCAAACTCTCTGTTTTCTAGGTATGTGTCTAGGTCTAGTCAGCAGAAGTGAGTGAATGTTTTGTTCTTGAAGCCCTTCATTTTATGGAACTACACACAACCATTAAGAAGGCACACAAATCACCCAAGGTCACAAATGCTATAATTAGTGAAGACTCTTAATTGTTTCCTTACAGAACAGCCCACTCAATTATCCCCCAGGCTTTTGCATGTGTAAATGTAACCTTTATTAGAGCTCCCTGGACAAGGAGAGTTAATTAACATAACAGTTCTACTATTGTAAACCTGAGAAAAACAAACAGCTGTTGTTGAATTAAAAGTCCAGGACACATCACTGTCACACAGGATAGGAGGCATTGCTGAAACAAGAAAGGTCATTAGAAATGCTAATATGGAGATCCCCAGGTGCCATAAAATCAGTAAGCAAATTTAGAAAAAAACTCCCTTAAACAAGTAAAGGTCAGGATTTACTAGGAGTACACCTGCAAATCAAAACATTCTGCACAACATATTTTTGTTTTTGTAAATTTTGACTTTAGTTCTCTTTTAAATGGGAAATGCACACTGACTGTGTCATGTGTGCTACTCATTGTTTACAGTACCCGCAGTACTGTAAGAGCACCCATACAGCACGTTTGTTATTTTGTGTTATATTAAAAGCCTTTTGGGATACTGGTTACTAAAAAGGACCCCTAACGGCCACCAGAAGCAGGGGTTCATTCAATAAGCGTAAATTTGTTGTTGATTCTGTTCATCTTCCTGTTAACATCTGTATCTGGCATTTCCTTCCTGATTGCATCCTCCATCTCCCTATTAACACCTGGCATTTCCTTCTTGATTGCATCCTCCATCTCCCTATTAACACCTGGCATTTCCTCCTTGATTGCATCCTCCATCTCCCTATTAACACCTGGCATTTCCTTCTTGATTGCATCCTCCATCTCCCTATTAACATCTGGCATTTCCTCCTTGATTGCATCCTCCATCTCCCTATTAACACCTGGCATTTCCTTCTTGATTGCATCCTCCATCTCCTATTAACACCTGGCATTTCCTCCTTGATTGCATCCTCCATCTCCCATTAACACCTGGCATTTCTCCTTGATTGCATCCTCCATCTCCCTATTAACACCTGGCATTTCCTTCTTGATTGCATCCTCCATCTCCCTATTAACACCTGGCATTTCCTTCTTGATTGCATCCTCCATCTCCCTATTAACACCTGGCATTTCCTCCTTGATTGCATCCTCCATCTCCCTATTAACACCTGGCATTTCCTCCTTGATTGCATCCTCCATCTCCCTATTAACACCTGGCATTTCCTTCTTGATTGCATCATCCATCTCCCTATTAACACCTGGCATTTCCTCCTTGATTGCATCATCCATCTCCCTATTAACACCTGGCATTTTCTCCTTGATTGCATCATCCATCTCCCTAGTAACACCTGGCATTTCCTCCTTGATTGCATCATCCATCTCCCTAGTAACACCTGGCATTTCCTCCTTGATTGCATCATCCATCTCCCTAGTAACACCTGGCATTTCCTCCTTGATTGCATCCTCCATCTCCCTAGTAACACCTGGCATTTCCTCCTTGATTGCATCCTCCATCTCCCTAGCAACACCTGGCATTTCCTCCTTGATTGCATCCTCCATCTCCCTAGTAACACCTGGCATTTCCTTCTTGATTGCATCCTCCATCTCCCTAGTAACACCTGGCATTTCCTTCTTGATTGCATCCTCCATCTCCCTAGTAACACCTGGCATTTCCTCCTTGATTGCATCCTCCATCTCCCTAGTAACACCTGGCATTTCCTTCTTGATTGCATCCTCCATCTCCCTAGTAACACCTGGCATTTCCTTCTTGATTGCATCCTCCATCTCCCTAGTAACACCTGGCATTTCCTCCTTGATTGCATCCTCCATCTCCCTAGTAACACCTGGCATTTCCTCCTTGATTGCATCCTCTATCTCCCTATTAACACCTGGCATTTCCTCCTTGATTGCATCCTCCATCTCCCTAGTAACACCTGGCATTTCCTTCTTGATTGCATCCTCCATCTCCCTATTAACACCTGGCATTTCCTTCTTGATTGCATCCTCCATCTCTCTATTAACACCTGGCATTTCCTCTTTGATTGCATCCTCCATCTCCCTATTAACACCTGGCATTTCCTTCTTGATTGCATCCTCCATCTCCCTATTAACACCTGGCATTTCCTTCTTGATTGCATCCTCCATCTCCCTATTAACACCTGGCATTTCCTCCTTGATTGCATCCTCCATCTCCCTATTAACACCTGGCATTTCCTTCTTGATTGCATCCTCCATCTCCCTATTACATCTGGCATTTCTCTTGATTGCATCCTCCATCTCCCTATTAACACCTGGCATTTCCTCCTTGATTGCATCCTCCATCTCCCTATTAACACCTGGCATTTCCTCCTTGATTGCATCCTCCATCTCCCTATTAACACCTGGCATTTCCTTCTTGACTTCATGCTGCACATCTCTGTTAACATCTAGCTGCTCCACCTCAATGTCAAAATCAAATTCTCCAAAAACCTCCTCTTGGTCATTCTGTATTTCCTGCAATACTTCAGGAAGGGTTTCCATTTCTCTTTCAACCTTTTCCGTTCATCATTTTTCAGTACTTCATGAGTGCTATTTACTTCGCCTTGAGTACTATTTTCAACATTGCTGCTTGATATTCCATAGTCATCCATTTTATCAATGAGCCTATATTTTTAGAGAAAATTTAGGATAGCATTTATTGTCGCATATCGTTTGCTAAAACAAGAACAAGCTGCAGAATTTAGTAATACAGTACTTCTTACAAAAACAAAAGTAATTAACTGTGCTGTACTTTAGCTGTGTTGCCTTTGTTCTAGGCCACTTTGGGGTCTTCAGCATATCAGTAGAATTCCTACATTAGCATTTATTCAGTATATTAATGTTCTGGTTCCATGTGGCAGTAGATACTGTAGCCTGGTCAGAAGTAGAGTCCTATTTGTCAAGCAGAGACTTCTTAGTGGCTGAGAGGCTACCTATTTTGATTTTCTCCCCTATAAAATGGTCTTGTCTATAGTGGAATAGGTAGATGATACAAAATTCACAATTCTTCCTAATATGTACAGTAAAGTACTGTTGGCATTATGAAACATTTTTGTGCCTTATGTAGGCTGAGAACAGGTGACATTGAGTGGCATGTGCCATGTCAGGTACATGTCAAAGGTGCATTACTGCATCACACTGGGCAACAGGTAAGATGATATGGTACTCCTTTGATTTTACCAACTAAATGATGTGTTTCCACACCTGGCAACTCTAAACAGTAATAACCATGAGCTGCAAACTTTATATTGTCTAATAGCCAGTGTAAATGCTACCCTAAATAGCTATGTGTTTCTATTATGCATATTTTTATATTGTCTGTTTAACTGATGCACTTTCATTTGCATGCTGTTGTATTGTAGTATGTTCAATTGATGTTTTGTATTATGTTTCATCTTATGTATTTTTTTAGTTGTTCTGGTCAACCATGAAAATGGGCCCTTGGCTCATGGAAATTCCAGAGTATAAACAAACAAAAACTCCTTACTGTAGCAGTGATGGAAATCACGGTGCTCTTCAGAAGTACCTGGATCTTCCTGATGCTTTCACCTTCAGACTTCACATCACTGCAGCACTGTTCTCAACTGGTATCTTCTTCACAATTGTGTATGGACAAAGTAATAACTTAATGCTTTAGCCCCATGATATGGGATGTGAATAAAGAAAAAAGACTAGAGTAAGCCACACCTAGATGAAGAACATGGAGACATTTTATAACATAATTTTTTCTGATGAAACTAGAGCATCTTTAGAGCAGTTTTCTTTCATAGCATTTCATAAGATGGGCAGGGGCTTCATACAGTGGAAGTCAAAGCACCCGCTAAAGTTTCATGTTTGGGGTGCCATATCTAACCACAGGTATGGCCCAGGGTGCATTTTTGAGGGTTAGTGATGCTGTAGTAAATGGTACTGTAGTTTGAGAAACCATTAAAATGTTATATATTGTTAACAGTGTCATTTGAATTATGACCACAAGAACCATGGATGATGAATTCTTCACAGAATTTATTGTAGCAGGAGCGCTGTGGAAATACATAAGCAGAAAATGTCTGAATGAACATCGATTCTTTCAAGACAATGACCCCTAAACACGTGGCATCAGCAGTGACTATTGCAGCAACTGGAATTATTTGGGTCAGGCCACCACAACAATGTGCTGTTCTGAACAGAAGTATCAGTAAAAAAATATTTGTTATATTTGTCATACAGTAGTTGTGTGATTTCTCTTTGTCACACCAGGTTGCTCAGTTTGAATCCTATTGAGATGATGTGGCATGTCATGAAAATACATTTAAAAGACAAAGAACCTCTGTGCGTAAACACTGAGGCAAGGGTTACCCCAAAGGGCATTTGGCTGGGAAGCCAAGTTTCAAGAAAATACAAAGTCACACATGCCCCCACAATGCAAAGCATCATGGGCTGCATATGCAAATCACCACAGAATGTTATGCTGGTCTTAATGTTTATCAAGAGAAAAAAACATGTACAAAGGGAGAACTCATTTATGCCATTGAGCAATTTTGGAAGCCATTAAAAAGAAGACACAGCAAATGATACATTGCACACTTGCAAAAAATCTTGCCTGTCATGGTTGTTAAGCTCAGACACACCACTGGAATATAAACAACACACTGTAATATTTTACTGTATACTGTATTAGTTGTTTGAATGCTGTTTTCCTGTGACAATTTGTTTTGTAAGATATAGTACCTACTATACTGTGTAAATATGGTTATGCTGTTTTAGTTCACATGGAAATGTCATAGTGTTAAAATGTAGTGGACACTGTCTTGCACTGTGAAATGTATTACTGTACATAGTAAAATATTTCAATAAAAGCAACCCCTTCACACAGTGCACATTAATGAGTACAAAACATGAGAGAGAGATGCCACATTTTATTAAGTGCTCACAGGAGGAATGGGGACACATCGAAGGCCATAGTTTTCCAGACATTTCTACCACTGGTGGGTTTTTTTCTGAGAATCTGGATGTTGTGAAATGATACTGGCTGGAAAAATTAAGCAGCAGTCTTATAAGGCCCTAATTTAAGTGCTGGTACCATATAAAAAAGTACAATTTTCAATAACTGCAGTATACACATTACCACACACGACACACACTGTGCAAGTAAGCATAAGCACAAAAATACAGTACATTACATGCCACACACTGTCCTGTATACACTAAACAGATGTTAAAAATGCATTATGTGAACATTTCATTAAGTTCCGCAAGGTGATTTTCAGGGGGGTCATGTGATATCTAACAAACCGTTTTCAAGCCATAGACACTAATGCATTTATAATCTCACAGACAATGGTAACTGTGTTTGGCATTTTTGCATACTTTCACTGAGATTTTAGAATTATGTTCCCTGTGATGTCCTTTAATGACCCCTGGAAACACAAGTCTGTACTTTATGCAAAAGTTGATTTTCAGGGAAGTTCATGACAAGCAGCTTTCTATCCAGAGACAACTCAGTACCTCACAAATGACTGCTCAAAAGATAGAGGACCTGGCTGCAGCTAAACCTGTAGTGAACTGGGTGGATAACTGGCTAGAGGGGAGGCAGCAGAAGGTTGCAGTCAATGGGGTTAAATCAGAAGAGAAGGAGGTTACCAGCAAGGTTCCACAGGGATCTGTCCTGTTCCAGTCCTCTTCAATATGTTTATCAGTGACATTGGAGAGGGACTCTAGGGTGGGTTGTGTCTCTTTTCAGATGACACAAAACTATGTGGGAGGGTGGATAGTGACATGGGAATGAAGGAAATGCAAGGAGACCTACAAAAGCTAGAAGGGTAGTCAAAGGCTTGGCAGTTGAAATTTAATGCTGAAAAATCCAAGGTACTGCACCTTGGGAACAAGAACTCCAATACAGAGTACTGGATGGGAGGGGAGAGATTTAGCACTATGACTGAAGAACAGGATCTGGGAATTATCTTCAGCAGTTCACTTGAGCAATTGAATCAGTGCAACAATGCCTATACTGTAGCAAGGCTAACAGAATGCTGGGATGTATTGGGAGGGATATTGATAGCAGACAAAAAGAGGTAATACTTCCCCTCTACAGATCCATGGTGAGACCTCAACTGGAGTACTGTGACTAGTTCTGGAGTCCTCATCTCAGAAAGTATAAGGATAGGTTGGAGACAGTGCAACACAGAGTAACAAAAATGATTTAGAGCCAGCATGGCAGATCCTATGAAGAGTGCCTGAAGGAACTGAATATGTACTCACTGGAGACCAGAAGGGAGAGGGGAGGTATGGCAGAGACCTTCAAGTTATTTAGAGGAATTAACAAAATAAACTGCAGGGAACAATTTAGCTTGAACACTAACTCTTAGACACGTCGACATGAGTGAAAATTAACAGGAGAGAGGTTCAGGATGGAAGTGAGGAAATACCACTTTACGGAAAGGGTGGTGGAACCTTGGAACAGTCTGTTGGCCTAGATGGTGGCTGTGAAAATAGGGAATTCAATCAAAGTTGGGATAGAATGAAGGGAATAGTAGTTGCCTGAGGCAACAGAATCAAGGAGGAGAATGGGAGAGAGGACAGAGATGGTTTTTACCCTGGAGGAACAGGAGGTTCCAGGACTTGCAGGGGACTTGAGTAGACTGGATAGACCTTTTTTTCTGCCATCATTGTCTATGTTTCTATGTTTAGATAGCATTTAACGTCTTATAGAAACTGGCAGATATGTTTGTCTTTCCTGCATACTTTTGCCAGAAATTTCAGAGTCATGTTTCCCAAGGTGTCCTCTGATTACCCATGGAATCACACAACTGTACTCCAAGTCAAAAATTATTTTTGTGGGGAGGCATGACAAACAGCTTTCAGGCCATAAACACTAATACATTTATGGTATCACAGATAATGGTGACTATGTTTGTCATTTCTACATCAATTTGCCTGAAATTTCAGAACCATATTCCTCAAGGTATCTCCTAACTACTCCTGGAAGCACAAACTTGTACTCCGAGTGAAAGTTTATTTTTGGGAGGGTGGGTTCATGTGATGTCTGACAAACTGCTTTCAGCCAATAAATACTAGGTCTTGGTGAATTGTTATCTTCCGCCAGCAAAATTCTAGCAAAGTTTCAATTTCGCTTCCATGAAATTTCATGAATTTTCCAAGAAAATTGGCAAAACGTTGTCAACATTGTGATTTCAGTTATTACCATCTGATTTAAAAAATATTGTTCACGTTACATTATATGTGTCATGCTGACTTTACCAAAGTCTATACAGACATGTGACAAGTTTTAGATCTCTGCCTTTAAAGATGACTGAGTTATAAGCTTCCAAATATTCAGACATTTTTAAATTACATTTCACAGTTGTGTAAACTGCAGAATTGTAAGCCCCCCAACTTTAAAACTACAGAATGCAATATCATCAATATTGGGCACCCCCCAGCCCGACAGTAAAGCATCGCACTGCCATGCTAATGAACCAGGTTGGAAGCAAGCCTGAGAAGTCACATCAGGAGGCAGGCCATGGCCAGGACAGCTGCTGTGTGGCAGTGCATCTCAGCTGGTGAGGATTGGCGTCAGGTTCACCCTACACAGTGGCCTTTGCGGCTGTACTAGGGAGCTTTCTCCTGCTGCAGAGAAAGCTGTGGCTATGTGAGACAGACAAATGATCCACCACCACCAGGGGAGATGGGAGGGAAACACTGTTGTTGAAAAACCCAGTAGCCAACTGAATGATGGCTGGTTTTACCCTGATCAGGGTATATCCCTGTGAACAGGTCATATCCCTGAAAGACAAGCTGTAGGCTAGAAGAAAAAACAATATGGAAAAAAGAGGATACAGTATGTGTCAACTCTTTAATCTCTTGTTCAAAGGCCAGCCAAGTTATAAGCCATCAAAGATTCCAATATAACATCAGTAATTAAAGTTGAATGTCATGAGTTTTTGTGAAATTGTGGAATATTGTGATATTTTTATCAAAGCCATATCCATACATGTTGCCCAGTCATACACTTGAGTTTCCATTGTAGGAGAATGTAAAAGCTGGGTAAAGATGCAATAAGATAACATTCATAGGAGGCTCCATAGTAAAAGTATAGTGGTGCCAAGTGTCTGGTCACTGTCTTGAGTGACAAATGATGAAGAATATTCATGGACATAACTGTGCACTAGCCTTAATTCTCTCAATATGCAATATAACCACTAGAGTTCATTGACTTACTGACTTGTGGAAGCATATGTACATGCAACATTGTTTCTTTACAATGCCACCTGCTGACTCTTTACCCTGTAGATAACAGTATTTAGTTTTACTATTTGAAAACAGTGGCACCAACCCTTACAACTCGTTGTGGCTTAGGCCATTGTGACAGCAGTATCTGCATATCTCTAATCATGGTGGAGCATGATGCTGGCATCACCTTCGCAGGTATGTGGAAGGGGTACTGCAGCACCATGATGCTAGTGTGGGTAAGGTGATTCAATGGTGACGAGTACTTTTGGGAATGTTAAATTCCACAAGTGGAATTCTAGAGACATTACTTATTATGCATCCTTGAATTTATGAGCACATTTTGCCGATGAGTAATTTCTAAAGTATCCACAATAAATGTTAACCAACCAAACCACATTTGTCCAGCTTAATTAGATTCCAGGACATATTCACTTTGCAATGCATGCCAAATCTTGAGTGTATACTTGCAATGACAGTGGAGCTATAAACATCCAATCATTTTGCACATCTTTAAACAAGCTAACAATTAATTAAACTGTGAAATTTTAAACTCCTTTAGCTTAAAATTTACACAACCAATTACCTCTCTATTTAGCGTTTTTTATGAATCTTCCAAGAAAGTATGCATATACACTTTCAATTATCTAGCTCTAAAGGTGGCTAAGTTGTAAATATAGAAATATTTTAAGAAATGTTCTCATAAATAATAAATTGCCAGACTTAGAACCCTTACCCAACCTATCCCTACCTCTCATCCAAATGTTGTAAAACTTGACATCCTTTTAAGACCTCTTCCAAACAATGTACATGCCTAATGTCAGTTCTCTATCTATAATACTGATTGAGATATGATCAATTAAACATTTTGAAAATTCTGAAAAATGACACAAAATCTCATACAATTTTTCTGAGAATTCCACACAATCAGAATTTGCTATTTTTTTCCCATCTCTAACACTAATGCATTCAACATTTCACAGAAACTGGTTGATACGTTTATCATTTCTGCAAGCTCTCACCTGAAGTTTCAGAATCATGTTCCCCAAGGTGTCCCCTAACTACCCTGAAAACACAAGTCTGTAATCTAAGTGCAAGTGGATTTCTGGGACGGGGGAGCATGTGATGTCTGTCTGACAAAAGCTTTCCGCCATAGACAAGAAAGCATTTAAAGTTTCACTGATTCTGGTTGATATGTTTGTCATTTCTGCATGCTCTCACCTAAAGTTTCAGAATCATGTTCCCCAAGATGTCCCCTAACTACCCTGAAAGCACAAGTCTATAATTTAAGCACAAGTGGATTTCCGGGGGTTGCTTGTGATGTCTGTCTGACAAACAGCTTTCCAGCCATAGACAAGAAAGCATTTAAAGTTTCACTGATCCTGGTTGATATGTTTGTCATTATTGCATACTATCTCCTGTAATTTTAGAATCATATTCCCCAAGGTGTCCACTAACTACTCCTGGAATGCAAAGTCTGCACTTCAAGTAAAAGTGGATTTGAGGGGCGATCATGACAAGCAGCTTTCAGGCCATAGACACTAATGCATTTATAATGTTACTGGAAATAGCAGTTACAGTATGTTTGGGATTTCTGCATACTTTTGCCAGACATTTTAAAATAATTTTCCTCAAGGTGTCCCCTAACGTCTCGAGGAAGCACAAGCGTGTACCCCAAGTGAAAGTTGATTTTTTTGGGGGGGGCATGACAAACAGCTTTTAGGCTATAGACACCAATGCATTGATAGTATCACAAGAAATGGCAGCTATGTTTGGAATTTCTGCATACTTTCACTTGAAATTTCTGAGTCTTGTTCCCAAGGTGTCCACTAACTACCCCTGGTACCACTTGTCTGTACCCTAAACAAAAGTTAATTTTTTGTTGGGGAGCTGATGTCAAACAACTTTTGGGTCATAAGCTAATGAATTTATAGTGTCACAGAAAATGGCAGCTATGTTTGATATTTCTGCACATGTTCACCTGTAATTTCAAAATCATGTTCCTCAAGGTGTCCTCTAACAATCCTGTAAGCCTTAAGCCTGTACACCATACAAAAGTTCATTTTCGGGAGGAGGGTGTGCATGTGATGTCTGACAAACAGCTTTTTAGGCCTTAGACACTAATGCATTTAAAGTCTCACAGAAACTGTCTGATACGTTTGCCATTTCTCCCTACTTTCTCTGAAATGTCAGAATCTTGTTCCCCAAGGTGTCCCCTAACTACCCCTAGAAGTACAAGTATGTACTGTAAGATAAAGCTTTTTTTTTTTTTTGAGGGGGAGTCATGTGATGTCTGACAAACAGCTTTCAGGCCACAGACACCAATGCATTTAAAGTTTCACAGAAACTGCCTGATTATGTTTGTCATTTCTGTATACTTTCACCTGAAATTTCAGAATCATGTTCTCCAAGGTATCCCCTAACCATCCATGAAAGCACAAATCTGTACTCCAAACAAAAATTACTTTAAGGGGGGATCATTGCAAACAGCTTTCAGGCCATAGACACAAATGTATTTATAATGTCACAGACAATGGCAGCTATGTTTGGCATTTCTGCCTACATTCACCTGAAATTTCGGAATCATGTTCCCCAAGGTATCTCTTAATTTGTACTCTAAGAGAAAGTATATTTTTTTGGGTGGGGGGTTCATGTGAAGTCAGGAAAACATCTTTCTGGCCATAGATACACCCACTTCAAGAAAAGAATGAACTGTTAGTGTCACCTATGGGATGGAAAAGACAGAGCATATAGATACTAGCATTGCTGCAGCACAAAACATGCATCACTTCACTAGCTGCCACAAAATACTTGAAAATCACATGCTGCATGAAATGGCTAAAAGCAAAATGAGGCTGGGCACAACAGTAACTATTGCCAGATCCGGCGCAACACTATTTAAAAACTGTTGCCTTAGAGCTGGGACTCAGTTTTGCCTTGCATTATAATATAACTCCAAATGCATTCCAGTTTAGTTGCAAAACATTAGTTCAATATTTGGTGAATATAGTAGAGTGTGTGTATGCTAAAATAAACTTTGGCCTTTCTGTATTGCCACCCTTTGTATATAAGTCGAGTAGCATGTAGGGAATAGAAGGCCCAAAAGAGTACCTCCTCCAACTCACAGAGAGTGTGACCAGTAGCATGCAGGAGAGGACCCCCCCTTTTGGAAGACACCTCTGAGGACTCATGGCTACTGACCTGCCCATCCTCTGGGCAAGCTAAGATGAGATGATCCTATAAGTGTGTCTGATTTTTGCTTCTGGATTAGGCCTGTCTAGTTCAAGGCTTGCAAAATCCATTTTCCATGTCCCTTGGTGATCTGTGAATCAAATCAGTCAGATCAAGCTTTCTTTTAAAGCTCCTTTCCAAAAAAGGTCAATGCACTGTACATACAAACACTTAAAATCCAGGTAAAGAGCAATAAAATGCATTAAAATTAAAATAATTATAACTGTGACGGATGGCAGAACACTAAGTTTCATTTAAGTCAGGAAATGCAAGGCTGAATAAATGTGTTTTTTAGAGTAGTTTTAAAACTTTCAATGGTCAGGCACTCTCTAATCCAATGACATAGAGAATTCCACAGGGTAGGAGCCACAAAAGCAAAATAATGGGCCCAGAGGTCTTAATTCGAATCCTGGGAATCTCTAGCAATTCCCCATCAGAGGAGTGGAGTGAATAGAGGGGGCAACAGGGACAGAGATGATCTTGCAAGTAGCCAGGACCCTGTCCACGTAAGGCTTTAAAGGTCAGTAACCCCACCTTGAAGGTGACCTAATGTACAGGCAGCCAGTGCAGGCAGCGGAGCACAAGAGTGACATGGCAAGATCTTGATGTGCCAGTCAACAACCTGGCTGCCACACTCTGCACTAGCTGCAATCAGTGGATATCAACCCCCCAGTAGCCCTAGGTATAGGGCATTGCTGTAATCAAGGCATGAGGTTACAACAGCAAGAACCAGTGTTGGAAGATCATCAGGCATGACCAGGTGCTTTATCAGGGTGATGTTCCTCCGATGGTAAAAAAGAGGTCTTAACAACAGATTTTAATGCCAGGTCACTATCAAACACAATGCCCAGATTCCACACCTGGTCTGAGGTAAGCAGCTGGTCCACCTCCCCCGAGCCAAAGCCCAGATGTTTGTCCTGATGACAGCCGCATATCATGGTGACCTGGCACTACCACCAGCACCTCGGTCTTGCCTGAGTTCAACCTCAACCAATTGGCACTCATCCAGCTCTGGATCTCAGAGAGGTAGGTGTTAAAAACTGAGATCGCCCCACCCTGCTTGGGTACAAAGGACAAGTAGAGCAGAGTGCCATCTGAATAACAGTGAAAACTCAGCCTGTACCACCTTACAATGTCTCCCAATGGCAGCATATACACTGCAGACAACACAGGGGATAGGAGGTCTCACCATGAGGAGGCAGTGGAGCAGCAAGATGGCTGTGATGCTGCTCCTCTCTGCTCTACCACTCTGCAACTGGTGAGGTGTTTGTTAGATTTACCCATTTTTATGCCACCATTTTAAATAGGATGAATGAAACTTATGTTATTTTTGTGATGTGATTGCCTTTTTTCTTTTCTGTGGAGCACTGAGTGCTGAGGATGAATGGCTGCTTGAACATGGTGAACACTGCCAGTGAGACAGAGTTGAATAGAAGTGGAGTGATGTGGTGTTCTCCTCTTGATGGATGAGAGTTGAGTGTGCCTGAGATGAAATCCGATAAGGGATGAGCTGCTATGGCACTGTTTGTGCTGATATACTAAAGGTATGCCATTATTGCTTGGGGTTGGGGGTTTCAGTACTTTCATCCAGGTGAAAATTTACTGTGCTCAGTAGAGCATTTTTACTTCTTTATTTTTCAGGTGGCTTCTATTGGCATTTTATGTATGATGAACCACAGTTGAAGGAAAACTTGAAAATCGAGCGAGAGGGCTATTGCAAGAGGCTCTTAAAGGAAATTCCATCTTTGGAGTCCCTGAATTAGGAAAAGGGGATATAATGTTTTTTTATTTTGGCCGAGGAAATGCTACTATACACTGCTGAATTATCTCATACAGAGACTTATCAGCGATGGTGGAACTTGGCTGAACAGGTGAAACTTCTTGGGAGTGGAGCTTTAACAGGAAAGAGCGTGATGAGATAAGGCATTAATAGAGATACTATGGAGTGCTTTGCAATTTGTAATTTAGTTCTTTTGAACTCATCTGACTCTGAAGACTTCATAAGTGAGGTACTCTTCTGAGCCTTTATCATTTTGAAAACTAATTCTGGTATGTAACCCACAATAGTCTCTGATAATGGCCCACTTGTGAAGTTCGGCAGTTAACTTACTTATTAGAATGGGAAAACAATTTGAGGTAACAGCTTGCTATAGAGCCACTAGAAATGGTTTATTTCAGTGGACTATATATATAAACATTTTAGATGTTTTTAAGATGCCCTCCTTAAGTTTTGTATCTGGGCAAGTTGTTTTTGATATTGCTTATCTTGCCTCAGTATATAGGCTGCATTTTAAAAGTTTAAAATCATATTTTTTAAACTACAATGCTTCCCAGCTATTGAAAAGTGTTTCGTCCTGAAAAGATGGGTCAGAGCAGTATGATTGCCATTACCACATTCAGAACTTTAACTTGCCATGCTCCTTAAAGTCCTATTTTGTGGATAGTGGATGCAATGTTTATATTTGAAATTTAGAAAGTACACTAGAGCATTATTATAGTGACCTAGTAAAAACTATCTAAAACATATGCTGTGGGAGCTTGGTGAAAAGTCCTGATACACTCCTGCAGCAATTATTTCATGGGACTGTAAACTGTAAATTAAAATTGTAATTGCTGGTTGTGTATTAAAGAAAAGAATGAATATAAAGAGATGGGACCTTAGAGGAGGCATGGAGACCCCACCAACAACTTTTTCTGAACCGGTATACTCTCAACTAGCATGGGGGATTTTGAAGCACCATTAGTTCTGAGAAACTGCTTTTCAAACTAAATAAGGCATGACACCTTTGCCTATGGGGTGTCTTGATGGGCTTGTTTTAATGATTATCAGAAGTTATTACACTCAGAGGAGCGTTTTTCTTTTTTATCTCCCCAGGTAATGTTGTCCAGGAGTAGCAGCTTTTGGGGCCACTGATATGTTGTGTTACTATTACAACAAGTGGCATAAAATAAAGAAACTACAAGCTTTTGCCAGTAACAAACATTTTGCTTAGACTCTGCTGAGCAGCATTGAACTCCAGGGCTATGGAGCAGAACAGGCATTTTTGTTGACCTGAACTCTGTAAAGATCGAGGTAAAGTGGATTAAAAGAAAAGCCTTTGTGAGACTTATTAATACAGTTGAGTTGCTGAAGGGCTGGCATTTTAGCGGTGTGGATTGTCAGCATGTGTTTTATGGACCCATATATACTGAAGCTGGATTCCTATTCAAAGCCAGTTATTAGGCTGAATGGAACTGAACTTGGTAACAACTTATCCACACCTGTGGCCAAGGACTTTACTACTTTTAAATCTATTGATCCTGAAGTTTATATATGTTATGTTTTTTTTTTTATTTGGTTGTTTAACCACTAGTAGCACACTAAGCTGAAAAGCTTTTTTACAGGAGTGACCTGGGAGCACAGGGAAGTTAAATGACTTGCTCAGGGTCACACAGTGTGCAAGTGGAAGCTATGGGATTCAAACCCAGATCTGGTCTGCTGGATGTCACCAGAGTTGCAACTCAGAGCCTTAAACCACTGCCCTATACTGCCTTCTGTACACAAGTAAATGGCATATTTCAAATAATTTGTATGCTAAGGTGGATATTATATTTTATATTTTATACTTTATTTAGACATGTTTTAATATACAATATTTAGGTGGATTCAATCATAATCATCATGCTTAAAATTTAATAAGCTTCCTTTTCTCCCCTTTTCCTTTTTCCTGAGTCATAATGAACACTGAGGTTGGGTCCTTGCAGATATATATTTTAGTGCTTTCAGGTGCTTTTAGGTTAAAATGATTAAGGTACCAATTTATTCCAAAGCATTTAGACTACTGGGTAAATGTTTTGAGGTGACTCTCTGATTCAGTCTTCTCTTTTTGTGAGGGATAAGTCTGTTCAGCTTAGAGTGGTTCAACAATTCAGCCTGAAATGTGAGAGTGGTGTGCTTTAGGTATCCCTACTGTTATGGACATAATTATTAGTATGGAAATTCTGAGGCAAAGTATGATTAGTGATCCAATATGTGTACTGGGACAGGACCTGTTGTTATTTTGCATCTTGTTGATATGGTGCCTCTTTAGGACCCTCATTCCCAAGTTTGGTAGCTGTGTACCAAGGTTGGTCTAAATGGAATGTCAGCCTAGGCCTTGTTGCCAGGGTGGACTGCTGGCCAGACCTTATTTGGCATAATGGCACCTAGTGGAAAGGGGAAATCATGGGGAGAATGCTTACTCAACATAAAGTGGGATTCAACGGGTGAAGTCCCATTAGCACATGCAGAGATGACAGGTCAGAAAAGACTCTAGATAGTACCAGAAAAGGTTTTTTGTTCTGATAACAAGTGGTGAGTTCAATGGAGTGTCCCTAACATGAAGTAAGGCATTTTGTTGTCTACCTTCGTTGCCCTGATTGATTCCTCTTACCAGATGGCATGGAATGTTTCATTGGGTTCATCTATGTATTTTGATGAAAATGATCTTATGGGGAACACAATACAGTACACACTTGTGCTTGGTACTGTATTTCATTTCAAAATACCTGTGTATAAAATACAGAGTTTATACTGTAAAAGAACATTTACAGACAAATATCTTGTGAATAATCTCTGGTCACTACAGTATTTCCAGTTTAAAATGCCTTCAGTCGTATTGCTTATTTGTATGTGATATGGATATATTTTGGGAAGATTATCTGCTGTAACCTGAGTGTTGTTGTGGCTGGCTCAAGGGACACAATGATGAAACTTTGAGTAAGGACTTTATGTTTGAATGTTTTGTAAAGGCTTTTGCAGAACAAATAAATATGTTTGAACCTTTAAAAAGATAGAAATTGGGGGATAGCACAAAACCCTGTAGAACCCCACATGACAGGGAGAGAGGGGCCAAGGAATAAATTCCAGACACAAATCTCTGAGTCCTGCGAGTGAGGAATGATCAAAACCACCTGAGAACTGTATCAGACAGTCCACAGAGAAACTGCAACTGCTCCAACAACACCTCATGGTCTACAATGTCAAACACTGCAGAGGTATCAAGGAGAATCAAGATGGAATGGTTTCCCTGATCCCTTTCTATCAGGTGATCATTTAGTACCCGAATGAGGGCAGTCTCAGTACTACGCCTCTTCTGAAACCAGGACTGAAGGGGACTGTAAAATGTTATTCTTGATATTTAAAGAAGCTGCTCCAATTCAAAGAAAGTCTATTGAAAAATAAAGGTTGAATCCAAGTCGATGTGGAGTTCTTACATGTTCTGGGAACCTTTTGTTGTGATGAGTATTTGGTTATCCATGGTCAGGAGGGGATGGGAAGGATCTGAGCATATGTGGAATATATGAGATGGACAAATACATTATCAGATGCTAGTTGGTATAGGTCAGGTAGTGAGTTATTTAAACTTCTCTATGGGATCTGTCAGACTTGAGGAAGGAGTGACATGATATTATTGAGTAACTTCTGTAGTTTACAATATTTAAAAAATTTAGCAGAGAAAGACATCTGAACTGAGAATTCTCCAGGATGCCGGAATCCATAGAGGTTAAAATGGCAGAGGTACAATGATATTTGAAAAGAACTGCATTCAGTGAATCCATGGATTTGGTTATGAAGCGATCTGTAAGGAGAGAATAAAGAGTTCTAGTCTTCGATGATCTGAAGTACAGTATGTTTCACAGTTCTGTATTATAGGTTCATGGCTTGATGTTAAAAATAGGAATATGAAACATGTTCTACATGAGCATAATATTCTGGGAAGAATGGTGTAGTTGGACAATAGAGTGCTTTTGTACGCTGTAACACATGCAGCTTGATGGTTGCAGCTAGGATGGCCCACGTGATAACATTGCCTTGTTGGCAAAAGTTGTGAGTTCAACAGAAGGAGGAGGAAGGAATATGACAGAAGCTGCTAAAGGAAAAAAGCAATAAAAGGGCTGCAGTTGGAATTGAGATACTGAATCAGCTGCTTTGTTTGACATGGCCCAGAATATGAAAATTATGAAAAGTAACACTGAGGCAGAGAAACCAAGTTGGCCTCGGATGATCTGTATAATCAAATGGAACAAAGACTTTCCTTGTTACAGATGTCCATGACTGGTTGATTGACCTAAAATGAGAGACTGACTGGAGGGATGAGTTATGTTCCCAGGCATAGGTGGCATTTCCTATTAGGTAATCATAAAAAGAGGAGATGTTGATGACAATCTTGTGGAGGTGCAATAGTTGCAGGCCAAGGAACAGCGATCCAGGACCACCCATAAATTGCAGCATAATCATGCAGCACAGATACAGTGATGTGTTCTGGTGTAAAAATGGGAGAAAAAATCTTTGTAGTAGCTTGGACAGCCATTACAGGAAGGTACAGATGGGTGCAGCTAGCTAGGTCAAATCAGAGCAGCTGATATTTGTGAATGATGGTGTGGTTCAGGAACCAATGTTGCCCAGGTAGGAATTGAATGATTGACCTTGAGGAATTATATGGATTGCACAGATGAGGTATCTTAGGTAGGAAAGAAGTTGTTATTTTGGGCAAGAGCATCTGATCAAGCCTGGTGTCCATGCAATCTGTATCCGATACCATGCAGAGGAATTCGAGGAATGTCTCTGGACCTGAGATTTTCTTTTAAACAGTGAAACTGATAGCTCTTGGAACAGTTGAATGAGAGCTGGAATGTAGCCATGAGGAGAATCTAGTGGATCTATCAGAAGAAATTCATCTAACAGATGAACGACTGCTGGACAGCAGTAAATATTGAGAAAGGCCCAAAAAGCACTGTAGAAAATGCATCCAAAGGGTGTGGGCTGTTGCAAACAGAAGGTATGATGAATGACACAGCAATAG
This sequence comes from Neoceratodus forsteri, assembly GCA_016271365.2. NCBI lineage: Eukaryota > Metazoa > Chordata > Ceratodontiformes > Ceratodontidae > Neoceratodus > Neoceratodus forsteri. The sequence continues at coordinate 134,346,367 of CM057451.1, read as the reverse complement.
TGGTCCTCCCAAGATGTAACACAGAGAAGTCAGAGATGGAGAAATGGGAAACAAATTGAATGCGTGCTCTGATCAGTGATCGAGAACCAGAGTCCAGGGCAAAAACAGTTGAGGAGTGCTAGTGCACAGGTAAGGAAAGCATGAGAGAGATATATTCCATGGAAAATGTCATGGACTTGATGAGTGGGCTGAATGAGGACTGAGAGGCAGACAAGTTGACAGTAGGTGATTCGTGCTGGAAAGTCATCGAATAGCAACATATATTGGATAAAGTGAGAAGCAGATAATGACAGGGCTGAAACTGATCTAGGAAGAAGTCCTGAACAGTCCTTGTAGAAGCTGATGGACGATGGTAGGATTCTGCACCACAGGCTACAGAGTATGACGTCAGATGGAAACAATGGGATGGAGCACTGATGGGTGGAAGCTAGAGCACTGAAGGGTGGAAGCATACTCAGTGGAGCTAAGGCAACAGGAGCATGGCCAGCAGATGGCAGCATAGCAAAAGCTGACTGGTAGAAGTCTGGAGAAGGCGTAGCCTGGAAACTAACTTTGATAGCCACCCATGGGATGGCAAGGTGGAAACTGAAGAGGAAAGACACTTTATGAAGTCTTGAATAGAAGACAACAGAACATGTTCTGAGGTGAGGCACAGCTGATTTGGACTAGGACCCTGAACAGGAGGAGACATAAATGGGTTGAAGAAATCATGTGACTCCATCTGCGGCTAGGAGCTAAGTATAGGATACAGAGTTCTTCAGTTTGGGCATGAAGCAGGAGTGGTTCAATCCATAAAGGAGTAGTCTGATGTGGAGCCAGCTTATGAGCTGGAGGAGCTGGAACAAATCTAAGGAGACCTTGCAGGAGCTGTATCAGGGTGTGCTGCCAATTGTAGATATAGGTATAAGATGCCAGGATAGAAAAAGGACTGTGCATTGTACTGAAAATGAAGAAGAAGCTGAGGAGACCTTGGAGGACATTTTGAGTACTTGCAGGCATAAAGTTGGTAAACAGAAAAGATGCCACGTGGTACTGAGAGCAGAAAGAAGTCTGAGGACCTTGCAGGATCTTGTTCAGTGTTTGAAGTCAGAGAGTCAAAAGTTGTAGAAGATTCCAAATATGAATATACTGCCTAGTGTGGTACAAGCAGAACAGAGAGAATTGGAAAGATCAATGACAGAACTCCTAGCTCTGGTAGATCAGAAAGCCCACCTGCATTAGAATACCTCACAGGGTATGAGTTATGAATGGAGATTGTCAAACAGCTGGTACAGATTGCATTGTGGTACAAATCAGAACTGGAAGAAACAGACTCCCACCCCCGGTAGACAGAATGCCCACCTTCACTCCAATACCACATGAGGTACAAGTTAGGGATGGAGACTGTTGAATTGCTGGTGTAGATTGTAACTTGGTATGAATTATAATTGGATGAAGCAAATTCCCATCCCTGGTAGAATGGCAAGCCCACCTTCACTCAAATACCTCACAAGGTATGAGTTAGGGATGGAGACTGTCAGGTTAGGCTGAATTGGATGAAACAGGCTCCCATCCCCAGTAGACAGGGCAAGACTACCTGAACTTCAATACCTCACAATGTATAGTTAAGGATGGAGGCTGCTGGACTGATGGCATAAGCTTTAACTAAATAAAACAGGCTCCCATCCCCGGTAGATGGGGAAAGCCTACCTGCACTTCAATACCTCTCAAGGCAAAGCTAAGGACAGAGGCTGTTAGACTGCTGGTATGGGTGAGCAAGGAAAGAGTAGTAGCTGCCACTTTAGCAAAATAAGAAAGCAAAGTTAATTAGCATGAGGGAGAAGGGGGAGTAGCAAGGAAGCAGAGTGGAGAACAAGAACAAGGGAGGACAACTATTCGCTGGAGATGCAAGCAAAACAAACTGAAGGCACAGCAAAACAGAATTGGTAGGAACACAAAATGGGGGTATATTATGAGGGAAATGAACTCAATGCCATATGTCCTGGATAAACTGGGTTGATAAAACATGCAGTAGAAAGCAGTGAACAAATACAAAGTAAAACAATAAAATGTAAATTAGTACCAAATCAGGTCCCTTGAATACAATGTGTAAAGCAATCCAACTTGGAAAATCCACTGGCAAGCAGTATGGGTTGATCAAGTGGAGGCAATAAACCACAGAGAATTATTGAAGGTGCCAGTGGTATGATTAAGGTGGCTAATGTGAAGGGGTAGAATGTACCAATGCAGAGTAAATGTTGAATGCACATGGTCACTGATAAAAATAGTGCATACTGTGTGGAGGCAGCTTGAAATAATGAGAGTAGGTCGAAAGTCATAGGCAGTATGTGATTTATGAAATGCTGTCAGCTGAGCACTACAGGAGCACACACAACCTGGAAGCACTGTTGCAGAAATAGTGATGGCTCTGAAGGAGCAAAAGTGCCACAAAAAAGGTCAAAGGAGAAGGGGAGCATGTAAAGGAGGTAAGGGAAAACAGAAAAACACAGGTGGGAGTGGGAAGGGTACAGAGAGGAGGGGGCTAGGGTTGCCACCTTTGGATGAAGTAAAAACCGGATCTGAAACCACACCCCAAACTCTGCCTCTGGCTCCACCCCTTTTATATGACTGGCGAGTATATTACTCCTCCTCCAAAGCCATTTGTAATGTTGGAATAGACATTACTAGTGATAAGAAATTATTTTTATACCGTTATTTATTTGATTTATTTATTCAGTTATCTATTTTTATTCTTTGGCAACCAGGTTACCTCCCATAGGCCACATAGCCCATTTTACAAAAGTGACCCAGGAGCACAGGAAGGTTAAGTGACTTGCTTAGGGTCACACAGTATTTAAGTGGAGGTTGTGGGAATCAAACTCAGGTCTGCTGGATGTGCCAAGCTCAGCCATAGCTTATTGCTCGGCCCTCTGTTAAACACTCTCCCATTTTCCTTTGCACGTCAGCCATGTATTCTGACTCTTTGACCAATTTTTGATAACTTAATTATCAGTGCATGTGGTACCCTTAATACTGCACTGTGCTCCCCTTTACCTCAGCAGCTACTGCTGTTTCTTTTCATATTTCTAAGACATTCCACAATTTCAGATACATCATTCCATGCTGTTTATCTGAATGACCTGTCAAAGTGTAGCTAATATCATGGAATGTTCAGGTAATACAAAAAATTAGAGCAAATGTAGTGATAAAAGCAATAAAAGTTAAATTAATTTAACAAAAATGGGTCTAAAACTTACCATAATTTAGAACAAACAAAAAGAAACACATGAGAGCACATAAAGATGTAAAAACTGTTTCCTGTCATAGCAGTAAAAGACCATACTTAAAATTCAGAGTGGAAAAGAATAGGTTAATTTACTGCTAATGATCTTAATGGCCATACTCTACACCTCTCAGACAGTCTGGTTTTACAAACAAAGGCAGGTCTGAATGACTGTGACAGCAGAACTTCTTTGTAACCTGGACATGTAATGCAGCCAAAACAGTGAATGATTTGATACATCAGTTTTAAGAGTATATGGGCACTCAAAATGGCCCAAAAACCAGACTGCATGTAACCAAAACTGGATGACCAGATAAGGACCCTAAAAACCGGATTATCCGGTCAAAAACCAGATAGGTGGCAGCCCTAGAGGGGGCAGAAATACAAGAATGATACATGCAGAACAGGAATGGGGAGGGAGAGGAGAGGCACCACAGGCGCTCCAAACAAGGTTGAACATAGAAAAGCTATGGCACAGCACTAATTTGGAAACTGGATAGAGACTTTAACTGGTACAAATGGAAACATCTGAGTACATTTCCCGGAAACACCTAAAATTCAAACGTCTGGGGAATCATGTGGTAATGCATACCCAGCACAGTTTTCTGATCCCCTAGTCAGCAGTAGTTCCAGTGGAAATAAGGGGAGGTCACTAAACAGCTGCAGCAAGCAGACAGAGGACAAAGTGATAGGAAATGGGGGGTGGGGGAGCAGACGAAACAAGGAGAGGAAAAAAAGGGGGAGCAGGTGCAGAAGCAAAAAACAGAGACAAACAGGGAGCCCAAACATCAAACAGCAGCCAAACTCTGAAACAGCACAAATGAACCATAAAGCACAAGCAAACAGCAGGAACAGTGGCAAACATGGGTTGCTCTATAAACTGAAGCAGGCGAGGAGAGAGAAACGGCAGCAAAGAGAGGAAAATGAGAGGCGGCTCATCCACATGAGCCGGACAGAAACTCAGAGTGCCTCCAAATGCACAGTGCTTGGAAACACGCTAAGTGGGAGCTGCTGGGAGAGGCTGGCTTTTATTAGGAATGTGGGAGGAGCTCTTCCCCCACATTGAACATCGGGCTTTAGCCTTCCCATATAAAAATTGCACTTGAGCTGGTGAAGGGCTGAAAAAATACAACGCAGTGTGAGTTGCCAATGTATTTCAAACTCAAACAATGCAAAACCAAATCATTGGCAGGACAGTTTAATGCGACTTGTTCTGATGACTCTGCTGCTGGTTGAACCTGTGATCTACTGACTCCCAAACCAGTGCTCCAGCCACTAGACAATACTTCCTCTCAAACGTACTTAACTGGTAGGACACATATAAGGATGTTAAGTGTATTTTAATGCATTACTTTTTAAAATGGTTATCCTAATTCGAAAGTCTGCAAAAAATTTTCCTAATGTGAGTGTCTGGAAAATATGTAAGCATTAATCCCCGCTGAACGTGGGATCTAATGGGGAGTTAATGCATGGTAGGGGTCATTGTGGACCGAGGCCCCTACCACGCATTAACTCCCCATTAGATGCCACCGTCAGCAGGGATTAATGCGCTTGTAACACGGAGAACTTCGGTACTGGCCCAGGGGACAGAGTGTGCTAAGTGGCTGACAAGAAAGACACCAGCAAGTAGACAAATTTGTGTGATCTTTATTCTTAGTTTCAGATACGATCACAGTGCTATGTTACATACAGATGTGTGTCAAAACTGCTTACGCTGTACGGGGACACAGTTCTTAGCTTGGCATTCTGAACAGATCTCCCGTGCCTCGGAGCGGCCGTTTCCATCACAGCCTGCCTCGGAGGACCGCATCCTGGTCGTGACCTGTGCGTGACTCGGGAGCCCCTCATTTGCATGCCGGGCGTGTCACTCAGCAGGTGTGTTCACAGTGCCTCACCGCTTTGGCTGCACCGTTCGCCACGGCAGGACTACATACCTCTGCTCCCTTACACATAAACTAAACTGCACTGCCATCTGCTTCTTCTCTACAGTGTCTATGGCTCCCTACGTCTGTCTGCCTTTGTGTCTCGTCTCTACCTGTCCCCGCTCTGTCCCTATGCTACAGTCTGGCTCCTCGCTGCCTGTATGCCTCTTTGTGTGGCTGGCGCCGGGCGGACGCAGTGCTATTTCGCATCCAGTGGCTACCGTGGCTACTGCAAGAGCAACACGGCATTATCGTCTCATAATGCCGTGTTGCTCCTACACCATGTGATGCCATCTCACCTATCGCGTGCCGCCCTGCTACAGCTGTCAATAGTGCCGTGTTACAATGTACCATGATACGCTTTAATATATATCATGAATACAACAATAATTCAATTTAATGTACAGCTACTGCAGGGCCTAGAAAACAAAATATAAAAATACATTGCTGATCTGGCCTGTGAGTACAATGATTGTGCAAAATCACCAAAAGACCCATTTCCATATGCTTGAAGTATTGGCACGTCATATTGCTGGATTGTTCAGTCTCATTTAGTAAGCAGCATGCAGCCTTCATTCACCATGAAGGAGATGCATATTGAAGTCAGTAAGATGGCAATGTTAGTTTTGAGAGTGGAAGCAGATTGTGCTGCACAATAGTTTCCAGTGCGTGATTTTGGTGTTCAGGCACAGACATGTTAGTGACTCACAGTCAGGTGTTCTGCATTTGCAAATGTACAAATGACTATTAAGGGTGTGCCAATCTTGCTCACAGATGGGGTTCCTGTAAGGCTGTTTGTAAGAGTGTTCACATATGTTTTTCAACTGAACTAGTGCTTGTGCTTTGATTTTGACTGTTCTTACATGGGGTACATTTGACCTGTTTATGCAGTCAAATGTTGCACTGTGACTATTTGAATATACCTACTGCCATACCCACACAGTACTTTGTTAGCAGAAAACTGATTTTGCTAGTAGGCTTGTGAGTGTTTCCAGTGTGTTGCCATATATGAACTCCGGTCTCCCAGGTGGCACTGCTGAGTGTTGGCACTTAGCTGTCTTCATCTAGCCTCATGCTGGCGAAAGGTATTCAGTTACATAATGAACAGTATTCCATTTCGTATCAACTTTGTGACTTATACAGATTAGGGCTGTGTGAACCTCCTAAAATTTGGCCATGTGAACTTCAAACATCAAACAAAATTAAGTTCTTCAAAGTTCTTTTATTGATGACTAGTTCACAATGGTTCACTCATTAAAAAAGCCTTAGTAAATAGGGGTAAACTCAAATAACATAATGAACTGGGCCTATGAAGCACTCAAAACAGGAGGTTGATGCAGTAGCCCACATTGAAGACTATTGATTCAAAAAATTGTGTCCGTTCAGATCATGACAAACATGGACATTGCTAGTATACAAGAGTACTTGGCTAACAATGCTCAAACAAAATAATTTGTAAGATCTATGTATGCCCACAAAATAACAGTGCAGCATCCCACAGTGTTAGGCTACTGGTTTTAAAAATTATGTCTATTGCCCCAGTGCCACACATGAAAAAGGTGTCCTGTTATGCCATGGATAAGGACACTGGCTACATGGACAATGTTGCCCCAAAAATTATTTATTCAGCCTACGCGATACAGCACAAATTCACAAAACACTGTAATCTGAAGAAGACTGAGTGAAGACAGTAGTGTAGCATTCCAAAGTGTAGGCTACTGGTTCCAGCATTGTGCCAGTTGGGATACAGTAGTGCCACAGATAAACATGATTTTCTGTTATGCCATTGATAAGTGCTGTACCTGTGGGTTACGTGGGCAACACATTGCCCTAGAAATTATTTATTCTGCTTATGTGGGACCACCAGAAATCACAAAACATTGTAATCCAAAGAAGACTCTGTGAAAACAACACAATATAATACACATATTTTATATAGTATTATTTTTTATTATTACTTTTCCTTATAATCCTGACTTTGAAATGGGCTACAGATCAATCCCCTGTTGTTATACAGTATTAAAAATTAGGGTATAAATCAATTATATTTACTGGTGAAGCATTATCACCCGTAGGCAGTGGTTGGCAAACTCCATTATTCACACATGTGAATAACGATCCGTGAATAATGGAGTTTGCCCGCGTGACTTCCACAACCTTTGTCTGTGCCCAGGAAAAGCCCTCCCATCGCAATCTGAGCAAATCACAGGAACCCTCACTCCAGGCACAAAATCCCGTCATCATACAAACACCTTCTCAAATACACATCCAGCAAAATAAAGATCTCCACAGCTCCCATACCTTCCATCCATCAACAGCAGGCACAGCACAACCGTAAAAAAGAAAAGCAAACAGCAAATGAAATGGCTCCTAATTTCGATCGAAAAAAAAAAAAAACGGCAGCATGACCTGTCTCCATGTCAATGCAAGCCACACTCCAAGACAGGAAAAAAAAAGCTAAAACGAGAACTAGAAATTCAAACCACAAAGCTTGTCTGAACCTCCGAGAGGTAAACTGACAAGATCTGTGGCTCCCTTCCCTCGCACTGCCACCTTGCGCTACACTGAAGCGCCACATCAAATGGCTTCCTCCTAATACACCGGCTCTCTCATCCAACCACAAAAGAAATGCTCACATATAAATTCCAAGCCTGAAAAGGAACAAAACACCTCAGAAATGGCAACCACCTCTCGTTTCACAGTGGGCACCGATTCAGACAGACATCCGAACAGTAAAACACTGCTTTGTCACAAGTTACTCTAAGATAGAAGAGAAATCAGTAAATATAAAAAATAAAACATGGGGAAGTGTGGAAATTCAGATTTTATGCACACTCTTGGTGTGTGATGCCCAGATAAACCCCAAGGGCAACATCACACACCTTGGGTGTGCATAAAATCCTCATTAACCACACTTCCCCATACATTATTCTATATGTAAATTATGTATTTTTGCTAATATATTGTATTAATGATAATACTTATTTTTTGTTTGTTTTTGTCTTTGATATCCTTATTAGTTGTGAAGTCTGCACTTGTATGTACTATAACATGGAGAGAAAAAAATCTTGTAAAGGAATCACATATGAAACACACATCTGGAATCTCTGAAAGACTGTTAACATGCTTCTCAGATCCATTCTTTGGGAAAATTTGAGACAAATGAAAGGACATAGATCTTGCTACCTTCAAAAAATTAATAGGGTGATTTGTGATTCTGAATAAGATTATTCTCCAGCAGCTTCTTCTTTTTTTTCCTCTCCACCCCTAAAGCATTTTTGTAGTTTAGAATTAGCATCTTAGTAATGTTTTTATGATTCTCCTTTGTGGTATATGGTCAAATGTTTTTCACATAGAGAAACCGAGGAGCCAGAAAGTCATAATACCATTGTTCTGACATCAGAATGATAGTATTATAACTCCGAATTCCTTAAAAGCTGCACTTCTGTAATGGTAGAAAATTCACAGCGGACTGTAAGAGGAGAAAGAGCAGTTTGGCATGAACTGGATTGAATAGTGGGACACCAGCAGACAGTAAGAACAGTTGTGCTGTTTATTTCTTGTTTATTTAATTGTCTCTCATTGGTACAAGCAGTCAAGTGGAGCAAAGAGGCGACCTGGCTGTGGCAGTGAGGGGGGGGGACATAGTTGGTGGGGAGGGTCTCTGTGACAGTCAGGAGTGGGGGCTTGCTGAAACAGTAGTGATCAGTTAGATAGCTTGCCATACTTTACAAGAAAACAACATATGGCAGCCCATCCGTTATGGTGTTGAAACTTCATCTCGGGTGTTGGTGACATGATAAACCTCTCAAGTTTTACTGTTGAGGTTTATGATGTCATCAAATCCCTCAATGAAGCTGGCCTGCCAGCGCATTGGTAGGGCTACCACTCCCGGCGCCAGCGACCAGGTTTGGGAATGGACTCGGAAGGCTGGAGGGCTGGCTGGGGGGAGGTAGGATTGAGCGCCTAGAGCCTGCTCTCCTCAGGGGAGGGGTGGGTCGCAAGTCCCGCTGCTTTACCTCCACCTGGGCGACCACAAGTGAAGGTGCAGCAAGACAGCTTGTAGCAGGGTGGGAGGACGTCGGCCAGGAGCCAGAGCACTGGTGCGTCATGACATGCCCTGCCCCTAGGCTTCCCTAGCATGCTAATGTCCTGAGGGCTAGGACCAGAAAAGTGGAAAACCCCCACATCAGGCACCTGAAGATGGGACCTGGCTGTCCCAAGAAATCCATAACCAGGCTCCATAGAAGGGGTTGATTAGGCTTCCAAACGCACACTTAAGGGACTGGAGGAGACTACTGGGGGTCTCTCTCCTCCCCGCCCGGGGGGGCGTAAACCTAGGCAGGATGGGGGCAGGCTCACCAGCACCCGGAGGGAGGTACCTGGGGTGGACCTATAGGAGTGCACATGGCATTGGGGATTCCCCGAAGAAAGGAGCTTGAGGCGGTGAGTAAGGCGGCAAAAAAAAATCCCTCAGTGAAGTTACAGCACCATAACAGATGAATTGCCATATGTTATTCCATTTGCATGTTATCTCACCAGGCAAAGAGCGCATTTTTCTTTAGTGACCATAGGTGCTGTCACCATTGGGTCTCAGTTATGGTATGGCCCGGATCCAGCGAGGGTCCACCAGAGGTTGTGAGGGCCGGTGAAGTTGCTCTCCCCAACCCCCCCGAATCAAACACACAGCCTGCAGCCTGGATCCAGCGAAGGTCCACAAGAGGTGGTGAGGGCTAGTGAAGTTGCCCTCCCCACCCCGAATCAACTCACAGCCTGTAGCCTGGATCCAGCAAGGGTCCACAAGAGGTCATGAGGGCGGTGAAGTAGCCCTCCCCACCCCCAGAATCAAGTACACAGCCTGCAGCCCCGATCCAGCGAGGGTCTGCAAGAGGCCGTGAGGGCCGGTGAAGTTGCCCTCCCAACCCCCCGAATCAAGCACACAGGTACGCTGATCGAGCCAATGCCAGTCTGAGGAGATCAGTTCCTCCAAATTGCTCCTGTGAGATCCGAATTCGAACTTGGCACCATTTTGAACTTTAAACTTCCACAGTATTAACTGTCGGCATGGTAGTGGAGATAGTTTTTTTCTCCTTAAAAATGCTAGCTACCTAATTGTTTTCTACAGTTTACTGGGTATTACTTAATATATTTCTGGCAGGCGCTAGTTTTCTTACAGCATGTTAGGGGTACTTTAATTTACTGTATGTCTCTGGCACTCATTGCTTCTGCAGCAAACAGCTGTCCTGTGTGTAGGAATCAGAGTTGCTATAATAAGTTACTGCTTACTGAAACAAAGTGCAATTATAACTAGCTCAACTATAATTGTTCTGAATTAATTGTGCTGCTTAGACTAGCTGCTTTCTCAAAAGCTGTGATCTGTGGGATTTTACAAACAATTTCCTGACCTGTGGGATTTAAACATCAATGTCCCCTATTCTTTCAACTGCCTGGTGGAAGGATCTGCTACGTAGCTGAGCCCAGTCTCTCCCGATGACTCCTTCTCTAGCCAGTGCAGGCCCCTCAACCCATCCCTATCTCCCCCTCCACTTGAAATTATTTAAAGCCTTACCTGCCTTTCTGTTCTCCACAGCCTGCAGCCCAGATCCAGCGAGGGTCCAGAAGAGGTCGTGAGGGCAATGAAGTTGCCTCCCCACCCACCCGAATCAAGCACACAGGTAAACCAATCGAGCCAATGCCAGTCCAAGGAGATCAGCTCTTCCAAATTGCTCCTGTGAGATCCAAATTCTGGCTCCCCACTGCCCCCGCCACCAGCCTTAGTCAACTCATGTTTATATAGGTGGCTTGGTTGCTGATTGAACCAGTCAGCCCACTTCTCCATCAGCAGCCTGTATCCTATCACCACTAGAGGCAGCCCTGATTTGTCTCCCATATTGCTGACTATTCATTAGCATTCCAACTCCCTCCTCCTCATCATCATGCTCCTTTTTTTCCTTACTCGCTCTTTGACACTGTTCCCTGCACTCATTCTCCCCCTCCCCCTTAATTTTCCCTATGAATCAAGCTCCTGGAGTCACTGACTACCCTGGGGCAGGCTGGCAGCCTCCCCCCTCCTTACATCCCACTTAGTATCCAGAGACTTCACTGAAGTTCCTTTGGGAGGACACCATCTACACTGCGACACCCCCCCTCCCAGCCGATGGGACCATCCCTCTGACCTCACCTACTACCTGCTACTATGACCACTGCCACAGATGAACCACTCTCAGTATGCTTTTAGTCCACCGGGAGCTGCACCCCATGAAACCCATGTATCCACCACCCCCCCTCTCTTCACACCCTGGCCTCCTGTCTGCCCCCCACACACTATCCCTCCCTATTCCCTCCCTTTCCAACACACCTAGGTACCTCTGTACGCATAGCTCATCAGCTCAAAAAATTGGCCTGGAATTCAATCCTCAGGTCCCTCCTCCTCCTCCTCCTCCTCCTTATATCTGGTAATATCCACCCAAACCCTAGCCCTCTTGCAACCTCAACACCAACCCACACCCCCGTCAGCGGCCTTTGCATTGCCAGCCTCAATGTCTGTAGCCTACTAAAAAAGTGGGACTCATATCAGGGATGGGTCCTCCAGCATCAGCCCGATGTCATTGCCTTGAATGAAACCTGGTTCTCCCCCCTGACTCCTGACTCGACGGTAGCCCTGCCCGGGTTCAGCCTCTTCTGAGCTGATCGGCAGGGTAAATATGGGGGAGGATGCGCCATCTACGTTAAGGACTCATTACATTGTCAGCTACTCCCCCCCCAGCTGGAATCTGGACCACAGGCCCTTACACTCAAACTTACCCTGGGTGACTCTCAAATTCCCCTTCGCATCACAGTGGTTCACATTCCCCCCAGAGACCAGAAAGTAGCCTTCCACTTGGTCCTGTCCTATCTCACACCCTCCTACAACAAAATGAAAAAATAGTTCTTCATGATTTCAATATTAACTGGCTGGCTAAGACCGCCACCCTGCTCATAGATGCAGCTACAGCCCAAGACCTCACTCAAGTAGTCCTCTCTCCCACTCGTTGGGATCCTCATAACGGATCCTCCTCCCTACTGGACCCAGTCTTCACCAACCATCCTCACAAACTCACTAGCACCACTGTGCTCCCAAATGCACTTAGTGACCACTCCCCAGTTCTCTGCACCTGATCCTGCAAAGTGTTCAAGACCCCTCCCAAAATAATCTTCCAGCGCAAGCTTGGCCCTGGTAAACTTGCTCTCTTAAAATCTCATCTCAGATCACTGGACTGGTCCTTCTTAACTAATACTCTTGACCCTGACCTAGCCCTTGACCTTTTCATTCACACCTTCAACACTATCTGTGACAAGTTTGCCTCACTTACCAAAAGGATGGTCAAAGGCAACCCTGTCCCTTAGATCACTGACCACCTCCTGACCCTGTTGCAGACTCGCGACTCACTATGGCACCTCTCCAATGAGACTGGCCTTCCAGCTGATAGGCAGAGGTATAGAGAGGCCCGGAACAAATGCATGTGGGCATTATGCAAAGCCAAATCTGAGCACTATAAATCCACCCTAACTGCTGCCTGGGACACAGGGTGAAAATTCTGGAATAATATCAAGGAAATCAGTGGCAAAGACCCTAACCCCCTCTCTAACCAGATAGTTGTTGATGGGCACCTGACCTCCGACCCCTCTCTCATAGCCTCAGCTTTCAATTGCGCTTTCATGAACCTAAGCCATGTCCTCCTCCTAACTTCTTTGACCCACCCCTGCCCGGTCCCCCTCCCAAATTGCCCTCCCTTTCACCTATGGTACATCACCTCTAAGTCTGCTGAGCATTATGTTAAAAACGCTCTAAGCCACTCCCACTACAGAAGTGGCTCCTTGGATCTAAGGCTTCTCCGGCTCACCCTCCATGACGTACTATACCCCCTCACCCATATTCTCAACTGCTCTCTCTGCCAAGGTAAATTCCCCATCCTTTGGAAATCTGCTTCCATTACCCCCATATTTAAGAGCGGTGACCATACTGCCACCAATAACTACCAGCCCATCTCTATCCTCCCCCCCATCTAAAGCACTCGAGTGCATTGTCTATGATCAGCTCACCGACCACCTTAGCATATATGATCTACTCTGTAAACAGCAACATGGCTTCCGCAAAGGGCACAGTACTACTACAGGCCTGCTGGAATTAACCACACACATCAACTCCACATTAGACAGAGGCCACATCACTGGCGCTGTCTTTACTGACCTTACAAAGGCATTTGACACTGTCGATCACTCCATCTTGCTAGTCACTCTACAACATTGGCTTCTCCCAGGATGCCCTACGTTGGTTCATAGACTACTTATCGGACCAGTCCCAACAGGCCAAAATTGGCAATACCCTATTCAGTAGACTCCCAGTTCACTCAGGGGTCCCTCAGGGGCCCATCCTTGGTCCCCTTCTCTTTAGTCTTTACCTTAACTCCTTCCCCGCATCCTGCTCTGGCAACCTACTACTTTACGTGGATGATGCTATACTTTACGCATCCAGCCCCGACCCTATTCAACTCCACCAAACCCTCCAGTCCTCCTTATGCAAAGTCGAACGTGGTTGTCTGCACAATGCCTTATATTGAACTGCAAGAAGACCAAGTTCATGATCTTCTCTCACCCTCAGAACTCCAGGAAGGAACTTTGCCCCCAGGTTCTAACTGTGGATCGAACTCCTCTTGAGTAAGTGGACTCCTTTAAATATCTGGGCATCACCCTTGACCTGTCACTCAATTTCCACCAGCACATATATCACCTGTCCACTGCCCTTAATGTCTGTCTCGGCTTGTTCTATCGGTTTAAACACTGCCTTCCTCCAGACACCCTCTGGCTTGCTGTCTCGTCCACAGTCCTTTCCCTCCTCGACTATGGCATACTTATTTATAGCGCTGCCACCACCTCGGCCCGTAGTAGGCTCCATCTCTCCCTCAACAAAACCTGGTACCTTGTACTGGACTGTGACCATCTCACCCATACCTGCTCACTATATAACTCTTCTAACTGGCTTAATTTAGACAATAGGATCAAGTTCCACACCTGCCTTATGGCCAAAAAAATCACCCTTGGTCTTTCCCCCTGGTCTTACCTCATTAATCTATCTGACTACCTCCCAAAAAGCAACCCGTAGCTCCAGCAAGAAACTCCTCACAGTTCCCCACTATCAAACCTCCCAGTTTCAAAGATCCTTCGGCTACAAGGTCCACTCATGGATGAATGGCCTGCCTAACTCCCCACAAATGAAAATAGAATCGGCCTCTTCAAAACCCATCTTAGGGGACCTCTTCAGTCCTTTAACAGCTGTGACTGCCATTGAACCCGTCATTGTCTCCTCCCTCAACCATGACGATGGCCTCTGTCTGGCTTACCCCCCATCCCCTTTCCTCCAATTTTGATCATCTCTGTATAAGTGCCTATATGCTTATCTCATCAAGCATTCACCCTAAGTTTGTTAGGATCTGATTGCAAGCCTCTAATTGTATTTTACCGTGTATCAAGCTTGTCATGTTTCCTGCATTGTCTTTATCTTATTGTTGTAATGTCCTAGCTATGTCAATCGGAACCTTTGTTAATGAATCGTTGACAAAGGTATTTTCTGAATCCTGAATAAATAAATAACATACAAACATATGATCGCATGAATCTGCCAGCAGAAACAGGCCTCATGGTCTATCAAGTCTGCTCGAATGTACAGCTAGCCCCCTACATTGCAGCTGCCCCACCCTCCCCTCCTCCCCTCACGTTTACCCCCCTCTCACCCTGTCCCATCTCCTTTTAAAACTGCCCACTGTCCTACAGGATACCATATCCAGAAGAAGACAAGTCATGACTGAATTATGTAAATCTTGGGATACACAGGAATGGGGTTGCATTCCTATTATTTAATTAGCTTCCACAATTTAATACAAAAGAGGAGAGCCAGTTTCAGCTGATTATCCACCTGATGAAGCTCTGTTGAGCAAAGCACAGAGCACATTAATCAAAAAATCCAGGCTGACTGTTGGGGGCTGTTTGTGTTACCCCCCACCCATAAATGGGGCTTACCTGTTGAGCCCCCCAGTGGTTCGAGGTGGGTCCACCAGTAACACTTGCATCCCCTGTCTTTATTGGTACTAGAGACCAGGAGGAGAGCTGTTGTTGTTGCCTGTTTGTTCTAGAATTGTACACGGCAGACAACAGGGGTGCACTTGCACCCAAAAATGAAGCTGATGGACCACCATCATTGTCATGGACAATCAGGATTATAATCCAGTTGGATTAACTGTTTGTAAAGTTAAAAATAGCAGCTAGCAGCAAATTCACCTGTGTGGAATGGCAGCATGCAATGAACTGAATGTATATAGCTGTACATCTTGTGATCCATGACCTCTACAATCGACCAAACAGAATATAAGGGGTTCTGGTTAGAACACAGGCACTTGGGAAGAACAGCAGCCAAGTGCTCAGTGCTCTTTTTGTAACCACTGAGGGAGCAGAATGTGAATGACAAGTATGGACAACCAGTTAGAATCCGAGAAAGGGGGAGCTGAGCGAAACCCTTCCCCTAGCCTAGGACGAGGTTGGGGTAGTCCTTCCCAATTGATTGGAAAAAACAGAAGTGCTGAGGAGGACAGCCCAGGAACCTAGCCAGGCCTCAGAGCCAGAGATTCTGGTGAGAGTGAATCTGGTTGCTGGAAGTTCCATATGAGCTGAGAAGAGGTACTGAGAAACCTGCATCACTGTGAGAGAGACTGAAGCTGCTGAAGCCATCTGCAGACCACTGATATCAGAGGAAAGAACAAACTGTTCTCTTTCTGGTGTGTTCAAGGGTGAAGGTCATCAGGAGCTTGTATCCAGGGTGCTTATACCCTTGATAAAAGAAGCTGTGGGGTAGCTCCTCTGTGTCAGCCCTTCTGAACATACCACATTGCCATGTGCTGATTGAGAGGAAAAGGAGCTGCACCGCAGAGATCAGGCCTAGCCTGAGTTTACAAACACCATCTGCCTGCTGCTGCAACATCGTCTATCCCGAAGCATCAGCGACTGTTCTCCTTGGTGTAGGACATGAGTACCGGCTTGCCAACCAGAAAACTGCTACTGCAATTGGCTGAAATTCCCTGCTGGATTACAGTTTACTTTGACATCTTTTTCAGATTACATGTTGTTTTCTCATACAAAAGGGCTAGCCAAAAAGTCAGTCAGGTGGGATTAAAGCAAGCTTGCATATCTGTAAGTGCACCAATGCAAGATCCCAGGCACTGCGACATCAGTACTACAACAGTACTTAATTTAGCTGGGTGCCCATTAGCCAGGACCAAACTCCTGGGCACTGTAACATAAGAATAAATCCCAGAGAGCCTGCACTCCAAAATAGCTGCCCGCAAAGTTCTCACTCCACATAGTCACCTTACTGGCTTAATAAAGTGTATCAATGGTGAACCTTATGTTTGTGAGAACTTTGTTTGTGGGCAGCTATTTTGGAGTGCAGACTCTCTGGTATTTCATGTACTGTCTGGGCAAGCAGCCCTTGCCTGCATCCCTCCCTCCCAACCAATCAATCAATCAATCAAAATCTTTATTTAGCCAGGCGAACATCATTGAGCAAGATCATTTTTGAGATGAACCTGGGCAAGATACATGAACAATACATGAAGAGGAATACCAATTTACAGAGTCATTACATAGAATAGGGATTACACACAAGAGGTTAATAACAGCACTGGAGTACATTTATAAAATATGACAGAAAGCTAAATACCATGTGCTACAGAACTTGTGCTACAAAAGATACAGAGTAAACCTATACACCATATATGCAGAGTTTTTGTGGAGCAGGCCTGGATTCAATTTTGAGTACATAGTGCAAGGAGGAGCATGGGTGAGGAAGAGGGAGGAACTCGGGAATGAGATCATATGTGCAGGGGTGCCTGAGGGGCTTTAGAGCACCAGGGGCAGGTAGCAATGGTTATAAAGCTAGGTGCAATACACCAGGAACAGGGGCTGAGGGTGACATGCCAGGAAGTGTAATATTAGTAGATGACAGGATGACTCAGAAAGGGAGACTCCAACTTAGATTGGGTGGCTCTATCAGGTGGGGTACAAATAGACACAGACATACTGAGTAGTGGGGCAGGAGTACCAGGAATGGAATGCTCCGGGGTGGGGGACACTGGGAGGCTATAACATCAGGGGAAACAGTTACAGGATTCCTTGAATGAATGAGAATATAGTGCTTTGAAGGCTGATAGTTTTGTTTGGCACTGAGACATTAAGACTGCAACAGTACATCTTCATGGAGAATATCTCCTCCATTAGGCCACGTCTTTGGAACTATGAGTTGTCGGCTTCAGGACCACTTGGAAACTTTTTTACCTAATTAATCTGGATACCCAGTAGTTAGGACAGAACTGCAGTTAAAGAAAGTGATTGCTTGGAAAGTTATTTTGAACTGTGGAGTTTTTCTACTGAGGGTAGTGGGAGGCCCTACAGTACAGTAGTCCTGGTTGCCATCGTGTGTGGGTGTTGGGCAGCCTAGTACACTAGCTCATGGAGAGGCCTGAAAATCTGAGGGTACATTGCTTAGGGTGACACACTTGAATTACCAAAAAGAGCAATTGTATTGTTACTACCCAAAATCATTGTTTAAACCATTTGGTATAACCATTAGTTCCTTCACAGGACTAGAGCTGCTGAATAATAAACTCCTGTGGTTAGTCTCTAAAATTTGGTATCTGAGCATTTTATTAGCAGTCTACTCTAAATGGTACAAGGGTGTCTGAAACTTCAATTGAAGTATGGGTACCAGTATTAATGTGTCTCAGGGTGGTGTCTAAAAGTTGTTGGGGAGGTGGGCTTATATTGCATCCCTGGGGTTAGTATTCTACTGGTCATCAGGCCCCTTAGTTCCCGAGTGAAGGCACCATACTTTTCCCTTTATTCCCTGTCTGAACCAACACCCCCCACGTGAGCAGTTTACAAGCCCAGGCCCCTCAACTTTGCTTGATCCCCATGAGTGCAAGGTAGGGGTAGTAAGCAAGAAATTAAAACCTGTACCATCTGCACAGTGACTCAGTTACATTTGTATTCTCATAGCCTGTGCCTGTTTTGTATTAAATATCGCAGCATTACTGGTAAATTGTACTGAAGCACTTTAAAATATTGCTGCATGCACTTTATCATTTTAAACAGGGAGCTACATGCCTTGTATCTGCTGCCAATTGTTTGGTTCTTGCACAGAATAAATTATTTAGCAACAGTATTACGTTCTGGTGAGAGCATTATCTTTGGTTTTTTTCTGAGTATGACTCCAGCCTGAAAGATGAGGCTGAAGACAGGCAAGGATATGACACATGCTGTGTGCTGTGGGAAGGATCACAGCGTCATCCATAAGAAGGCCCACCAAGTAAGGGTGCAGTAAGCACTGCTGTATAAAAGGCTGGTAGTTTTTTATGTACCATGGGTCCGAACACATGGCATACATCATCCTGGGTTCTGACTAACTTCATGGGTGGCATAACTATGCCTAGGTTTTGTGTGGTCAGTGCCCTGGAGTTCTACATTCTGGAGAGAGAGGCACACATGCCTGAGCCCAGTTATTGCCTAGTATCTCTGACCAGAATGAAAATATATTTTTCTATGTACTTTGGGTCTGTGTATTTTTTGGCAGGTATGTAATGTGCATTGTCCGAGTATGTGTGTGAGCTGTTCAGTATGGCACTTGGCCAACTAAATATACAACATGGGTTGTGGCATGTGTGGGGATACTGGGATGCAGTAGTTTTACATGGACAGGGTATACCTGTATGGGCCTCTAGATAAAGATTTAGTGTGAGTCAAAGTGCTGGAGGAGTGGTTTTTAGCATTTGCATTTGTACTTTTTGCAACTTCTTTGTCTTGTTTGAACTTGTTTCAGAGCTTCTTTAAGAGTATCTGGACTGAATAAATATCAGCTATTGGTTACAGCTTGACATTCAGTTTACTTTTTCTCTAGGGATGAGTGCTGCTACATTATGTTAGGTGATTTATACTTGTATGGGTCAGAATGTGCTGCACACATTTGTTTTCAGGCCTTCTGAATGCTAATAATGCCCCTCAGCTTGTGTAGTGTGAGGTCCTCTGTGCCACACATGAAAATGCCTACTGGATCTTTTAGTCTTGTGGACAGTTGTCAGCAAAAGTAAAATGTGGGTGTGCAGGCAAGAAATGCAGACCCGCCCACACTGCCCTTCTGCACAGTGTATTCAGTGTTCTGTGGGTAAATATTCCACTAACATGCACTACTTTGGTGCATACTATAAGTGCCAGTGCACTTTTTCTACTATGCTCTATAAGCCCGCTGAAGCTTTTGTAGATTGGGACCTTAGCATGCATAAGAGATTGTTCTATTTGTTCTTTAAGAGGAATACTATCTTCAAAAGATGTAAAAAAAAGAGTATTTCCCCCAGACCTGAGGATCATTTTCTTTATTTCTGTAAAGCTTACATCAGAGCATGAGTGGTAGCCAACTCCTAAAGCTGCAGCCATCAGACAGTCATATTACAGTGAATTCCTCTAATGTTATGTTTAGGTGTGACTGAATATACATTTTAGTTTACTGGTTTGTACAGCAGCATACCATTACACTGTCAATGTTCTGCAGGATGCATGTAAGACATAGGATGCCATTATACTACTGTTCTGCTTGCACTGCTCTACATTCTAAAATTCTAGTCTGCTAGTCTTTGATGCCTCTACTGTATACTTTTGAGACTCTATTTGTGGCAGTATAGTTGCCCTGAAAATGACATAACTTCACAAAGGCAGCAGAGTGCACCTTTGTAACAGTAGCTCAGTTTCAATTTGCTACGGAGTGCTAAGTCAGTGGACCATGCAGGCGCCAATACTGTTTGTTACCTCCATCCTGCTCTCTTGAGTAAAAGATATGATACAACTTTTGAGCAAGACAAAAGACACAACAATTTCATAAAACAATTCATTGCTGATATTTATATAATGCTTACCATTATCCAAGTATACAGCATAGCAAACAATCAAACAGAGACAGCACATTTTTTTAAAGAAAGCAGTGGGGCAGCCAACATGAAACCTGAAAACTAGAGCAAAGCCCCATCAGGTAATGGAAACATATACAGAGGACCAATGCTAATGGGGTGTTTTCCCAATCACCGATCCTCACTCACATCATCAATCAGTGAATGGGTTCCTCACTTAACTACCTATGTATCATGTCATCTGCCCACAGCCAACATTAAGGGGCCATGGTAATGCAATGACATGTACTAGCAAGGTCTCAGTTGCCACACTGCTCCTTTTATTATGATGAAGTCTATTTACAAGCAGAAGACTGTGACAACAAGACAACTGCAAATGTGTCATGCATGCAACAACCTGTCTGAGAAGCAGGGCTATAAAACCACCCCAAATATTTCCATCATAAGGCAGGTGAGCAGGAATACCATCTTGGAGGGCTCAGGCAGTTGGGAGAAAGAGCTCCATCTGCTGTGTGGCTCCCTTTAAATTCCCCTCTGAAGCTTCCTACAAGGTAGAACAAAAATCTAGGAGCACCCTGATTTGCTGAGTCACTCACCCCTGGCTTAGACAAAAACCCACCACCAGTGAGATGGTAGTGCACCTTCAGGTTGTGACTCTGATTAGTCTGGTCCAACCTGCCTTAGCCCTACTAGCCATCCCCTCCCTTGCCCAATAGGCTTAGGTGGTAGTAGCCCATCACATGGTGGGGAAGGGTGTCTTGGCTTATTTAAAGTGATTTATGCAAGTTTACCATAACAAATGGGAGTAGTAACCTGTAAAAGTTGTGAATCAATCTCCTACCATTCACATTGCCAAAAAGTGCTGTTTTCCATGAAAAATTCCTTTTATTTCTGTGATCTGCTGCATTTGCATAACCCTGACCCTTTTTTTCTCAGTGCTGTAACCCCCAACTGCAACATCATGCAAGGGATACAGAGATTTTAAAGGGACACTGTCAGTTTTTCATTTTAAATAGAAAAATCAGCTATTTACTGTACCCACAATGCCTCACTATGTAAATGAGTATACAGGCTATTATACTTCTGCTCTCACTACAGAAATAGGATACTACCTCACTCAGTAAAGAAATCTTGTCAGCTAGATACTGTATGCACAATGCCTTGTTTTGAAATTAAACATATGAGAGCTTATATAGTTGAAACCACTACAGAAATAAGAGACTGTGCCTTTCAGTAAGGAAATTGGAAAATAGCTTCTTATTGTACCCACAATGCCTTGATATGTATATCTACATAGTAGTGGCTATACTGCAGTCACCACTGCCAAAATAAGAGGTTGCATTTCTGAGTAAGCAACATTTAAGTCAGCTTTATAATTTACCCAGAATTCCTTGTTGCTGTATGTAAAACATTGACAACTCCCTTGCATGACATCATTCTGGGGTTGTCGCCTCACACAGAAAACTAGAGGGTAGGCAGGAACAAAGCACTGATAAAACATAAAAAAATGACTGACAGATTTGTTTACGAACAAATTGCAGCTTCAGCATCTGAAGCATGGCTGGCAATGGTACACTATGTGAAAAGGCATTTGTGAAACTTGCAGAAATCACTTTAAGTGTGAAATAGTGGGATGGGTTTACATGCATTTAATATTTCACACACATATAATATTTTTATTGTGTTTTGTAATACAGTTATGTATTGTGATTTTTTTTTTGGTTAGGTACCTCTCACCCCCAGACGTGTATCTGGAAACATGCTATTTCTGACCAGTATGCTTTCTTCTAGTTGAAAATGTTAAATAAATAAAAAACAATAAAGATAAGACCAGTTCGCACTTGCTGCAGATGCATCTGGAGTTCATGTACTGTAAGATGCAAAAAAAAAAAAAAACATCTCCTTACTGGTAAAATACAGTTTCCAACCACCAACCCACACACCCCTCATCCACCAGTGGTAGGTTCCACACCCAACTGCCTAACTATTGACTGTGTAATCTACTCAATCAATCAATCAAGTTTCCTTTTATATCGGAAAGAGTGTGAGCAAACATACCCATTTTCACAGTCGCCCAGGTTACAAAGTATCACAACATATACAGCAAAATAAAAATACAAGAGCAGAAATAACCATATTTACAACAAATTTAAATAAAAATGAAGACAGTCATAAATATCAGCGAGGATGAGGGAGGTAAACAGTGGGAGGGGGAGGTCAAGATGAGACAGTAAACATAGAGCTAGGGGTCAGGCTGGGGGTGTGTGGATGGAGAAAAAGGAAGCGATGTAAGGGATGTCCTTAAGGGAGAGGAGCGGAACCTCACAACTGCAATATGAAACTTACCGCAAGGGGCACTTAAAAGAGTAACTCTCCAGGAGCAAATTTTTTTGTGGAGGCAATAAATAAAGGGATGGAGCCACAGGACTGGGTGCCATGAGGTAGGTTGTTGTAAAGTTTCACACCCTGATAGCAGATGGAGTCTTGTGCATGTGTGGTATGAAGGAAAGGAACCTCAAAAATTTAGCTGGTGCTCCCTCTGGTGCCACTCTTGGGGGCAGATTTGGAGAAAAGGTCCAAAACACTTGGTGGCAATAAGTTAAGATTAACCATGTGTAGAAAAACAAGCATTTTAAGTTGAAACCTTCCTTTCAGGCATTGCTACGAGAGAGGAGGTTACAGGGAACGGTGATGGGTGGACCAGGGGAGGCCAGTGATGAAACACGCAATGTTGTTGTAAGAGGTTCTCAGTTTAGAGAAAAGAACAGATAAAGGGGGGAAGTAGACTATGGAGCCATATTCAAGAAGAGGAAGGAGCAAGGAGCAGGCAAGGTGAAATCTCAATGCTGGAAGAAGGAATTTTCTGATCCAGAATAGCAATCCAAACCTCATGTTTATTTTCTTGATAAGATTAGTAATGTGTACTTGGAAAGTGAGGTGTGGATCAAGAACCATACCCATATATTTAAAATCTTTTACTTTATCAATACTGTTCCCATGAAGGTCTGAGAGTGTGAGGTTTAATTCTAAATTTTTTCTTGGGCCTGCAAAGAGCATGTGCTTAGTTTTTACAGCTGCGTGGGTAGAGCCTGCAGCCATTTTGCGACAGCTCAGAAAAACGAGCTATTGGAACAGGCCTTGGAATGCTTCCATAGTGGAATTTCAGAATGATCCTTCTAAAACTGCACAATGGTCAGTAGCAGTCCACCGCGGCCACTCATGCCACTGCTCCGTCAGCTGAAAATGGCCAATCTCACAACAGCTTCCACTGGACTTTTGGAAATATCCTTCTGAAAGCCCAGTGGAGCTTAAACCCCTCAGCCACCATGATCGGGATATGAAATAACAGCCACACTATTTTGGCTGTTACTTCTGCATTCTGGTGCATGAAATGCGCATGCAGATGACTCATGCGCATGCGCAGTTCTATGGGTATCACCATATTGGGAATGGCACAATGCCATTCCTTGTTGTACAACCCCCCGCACAATTCATGTTGCACACCAGGAGCCTACCCCAGTGTGTGAAAATATTATAATTTAAGTCTCTGAACAGTAGAAAATGGTCCTTCATTGTCCCATTGGCTGCACCCCTCCCCACATTATGCTTGACATAAGGGTGCCCAATCCCTATGTCGGCGTCATGTCCAACCCCCTTTCCCATTCAATGTGTTTTTTTTTTTTCTCCTGTATTTTAGAAAATGGTCCCTGGTTGCATTTTTTGCATCCCTGTAAACCTGAAAATGATCCTTCGTCATTGCCACAGTCCCCACCCCTCCCACCCTCCCACTGAGCACCCACCTCCCCACACTCCTCCTTACCCCATACTTACCTCCAGAGCCCAACCACAAACTGAAGAATTAAAGGTAAGTGTGCTGTACAGCCATTCAATGGGATTTTCAACTTATGTTGATATCTCAGCTATTTTTGGAAATTTTTGCCAAATTTTCAACATTGGGTTCTTGGGACCCCACCGCATGAAAACCTTCACTGTCATTTTGTTACTCAGTCCCAAAAGATGATTTTGTAGTCACTGCATGGAATCACCTTTTGGGACTGATTCACAAAATGACAGTGCCACTGTTCATGAGGTGGGGTCCTAAAAAGCCCATGTTGCAAATCTAGTGTAAAAATTCCAACAAATAACTGCATTACGAGCATGCATTACGCAGTTTCTATGCACACTCCTAACATCACCACTTTTTACTATTTTCACTCCACATTTGTACCACTGCCATTTTTGCACACCTTCTTCAAACCAGTACAGCTGTCATTTTCCACAACCTGCTCGAAACAGGTTTTTGCACCTCTGGCACACAATAGCACATTTGTTCTGTGCAATCACCTTTCGAGACAATTGAACAAAATGACACTGGCACTGTTCATGAGGAGGGGTCCAAAAAAGGCCATGTTGAAAATTTGGTGAACAAATTCTGAAACCTGACTAACGTCACTAATTTTTAATATTTTCACTTCATATTTTTACCATAGCCATTTTTTGCACACCTCCTTCACAACAGTACAGCTGTCATTTTCCACAACTTGCCCGAAATTTGCTTTTGCACCTGTGGCTCAGAATAGCGTGTTTGGTCTGCACAATCACTTTTTGGGACAATTGAAACAAAATGACACTGGCACTGTTCATGAGGAGGGGTCTAAAAAATGCCATGGTGAAAATCTGGTGCAACACCTCCAACATATGGTCAAGTTACACCTGGGCATTGACTGATTTCTATGCACATGTGTAACTTACGTTACTTGGTAGTGCTTCACAGCCCTATCTGCTCTAGCCGCCATTTTGCATGTGGCATTCACATGCTTTCGGTGGCAGTTGTACTCTTGCGGCAGCGGTGCTCCTACAAGCTCACCGCAGCTATATCAGCTCTGGCTAGAGTTTGATTTTAGAGTTAAGGACTAGGTTTCTGTGAAGGAATCAAGAGTGGAGCCTTAGGAAGTCACTTTGCAGGTTAGAGAACATGGTGTCTGGGCAACTTGGGTCTAAATTCTGCATCAAGTCTCCCTGTTGCCACAGAACTTATGCAGCATTAGTTTCCTATTTCTGCAGAAATTCTGCGGCAACAGTTGGGGTCTTCGGTAGCAATCAGAAACCCCCTCAAGCAACTAGGTAGAAGAAAAATATTAGTTTTGGTCTGGGGCCTACAAACCAGAGAAGGTTGTCATTTAACTATGTGTTCTTAGCATTAGAATGTAAAAAATCCACCCACTCCATCTCAGGCCCATCCCCCCCACCCCAACGTGAGAGTCCCCAGGGCCACCAAATTGTATTTATTTATTTAGTACTAGGATTCCAAATACCTTTGAACCATAGGTTCATTTACAAAGATTCCACATCAACATGAGAAGTATAAACAAACACAGGGATCAAATAAAAGAGAAATCCATACCGTTAATAACTGATCATCATAAAACATTGACAGCAACAATTACACATAAAGTTGGTTCAAGTTGCATGTTATGGGTACAGAAAACATCAAGAATATTGGCATCATGTGTAAAAATGGTAGGTACAATAGGTCCAAGTAACATACAGTCATTTGGTACAGGTAGCATAGTCCTAAATTACAGGGAGAACATAATCAAGAAGATGTACAGCAAGGTTGCAGGAGGGGAGTAGAATAGCGAGGGGTTTGATGAACACCTCGAAAGGTGTGCAGTGTAAAGGTAGAATAAGGAGGAGGAAATGCTGCCAAGATTGTGACATTGTCAAGAAGTGCTAAGCAAAAGAAGTGCAATGGCAATGAGGGGGAGAAGGGGGAAAGGGGAGGGAGTGCAGGAGAGGACCAAGGGTAACGCAGTGAGGGTAAGAGGGTGGTATGTCACAGGAGGGGAGGTATGGAGGAGAAGGAAGGGAGGGGAGGAGGAGTGTGCAAATGGAGGAGGGTAGTCAGGGAAATGAAAAGTGTTTGGGCCAAGAGTAACGCAGAGAGGGTAAGCAGTAGGAAGGGAGGGTGAGAGAGGAGAGAGGTAGGAGTGGAGGACCAGGTGGTTAGCGGAGGAAGTGGGAAAGAGGTGGTCAGGAGGGGGAGAGTGATCTAGTGGACAGCAGGGGACTGAGGAGAGAGCGGGTGACCCGTAGGCCTGGGGTGCAGTCGCACTTCTTGAGATTAGTAAGGTGCTGAAGTAGTTTGTGCTTTATGGGCCAAGTTTATTCTCATCTGAGAATACAGTGGGGAGGCCATTCAAATTTGAATGAGTAATATTTGTACCAGCTACCACACTGCACAGTGGTCCTCATTCTTCTAGTTTTACCACTAGGACAGAATGCCAGTTTCTCATTCCAGTAGTGCTTTGTGCAGCTGTGCTCAAAGCACTTCTGGGACATGAAACCAGAATTCAGTCCCTGTGGTGAAATTAGAAGGATGAGGATTGCAGCACAGTATGGGACCTGATAAAAATATTTCTACTTCAAATAAAGACTCAAGGATGTTCTCAGGGTGGGATATGGAGAGTGGTGAGGCTGACCTGGATTGGGGGGGATTTACCTGTTTTGATTTTTAAGATAAAGCCCTAGCAAACAAACTAACGGTCAGGGGCTGTTCCAAAATGCTTTTCAAATTTTTCTTTTTAAATTCCACAGAATTCCAAAAAGCATTCTATGAAATTTAATATAAACTGCAGAATAGTTTTCTGGAGTTTATATGATCTATGGCATAACCACAGTTTGTATGATGCCTGGAATAATTTTTCTTGTTCAGAGTCAATGTAAACAGCAGATTTGTTTTACTTACGATTTATACTGACTATTCATCTTTTGATTTTATTTTTTATGCTTTATCGCCACATCTGCCAGCCCACAGTGGTCTGATCTACACATGCTCAGCCCCTCCACATACCCCGAGACTTACCTCACTCCCTGACTCTCCAACCTACCCCCACCCCCAATGGAGACTGAATGGCAGAACAGGTGCGAGAGCCCGGACGGTGACACAGGGTCTGCAACGTGGGGACGGACGTCTTTGTGTGGTGGTGGAACCTCCATTTTTCCATTTTCTTCCCAGGAGGCATATCATGCAATGATGTTGGGGCAGCATGCCAAACGTCTGACACACATCCCAAACTTAGTCAATCCTGGCTGTCATACCCCAGGATACCACAAGGAGTTACTTGAACACCAGTGACTTCCCACCTCCCCCAGAGTAGAACAGCAATCAGAGGATGCTCAATCTTCCTTCCCCCAGCCAGCCCTCCAACTTCCCAGGTTAATTCCCAAACCCGGGTCATCAGCGTCACGAGTGGTACTGCTGTGCCAGCAGGCCATCTAAATACTGACTCTTCAGTATAAACTGTGGAGTAATAGTCTGCATTTCATGTAAACCACGGAATAATATTCTGAAGTTCATGTAAACCATGGAATAATATTCTGAAGTTCATGTAAACCATGGAATAATATTCCAAAGTTCATGTAAACCGTGGAATAATATTCCTCAATTCATATAAACTGCAGAAAATGTTTCCGCACTTAATGTAAACCATGGAATAATATTCTGCAGGTCATGAAAACTGCAGAATAATATTCTGCAGATTTTCTGAGTTTACATTAAACTCTGCAGAAATCTCTGCAGCCGCAAAATCATGGAAAAATCGGGACCTTGAATATACAGCTGCATCATCTGCATAGAGAACTATCTTGGTGTTTTGACAGATTTTTGGGAGATTATTAATGAAGAGAGAGAAAAGCAGGGGGCCTAAAATAGAACCCTGCTGGATGCCACAATTAATCTGGCAGATGTTTGAGATTACCCATTTTATGGTTGTCCTGTGATACCTGTTTGAGAGGTAGCTGTCTACTCAGCAAACTACATCCCAGGATGTATGAAGGCAGAAGAGAGAGTCTTGGAGGAGGCTGTGGTCCACCAAATCAAAAGCTTTGGTCAGATCAATGAATACCAATCCAGAGTACTGTCCATTATCGCTTGCTTTAGTAATATCACTGGTGAATCTGAATCAATGAATACCGATGCTGATTACTGACCATTGTCGCTTGCTTTAGTAATATCACTGGTGAATCTGAATCAATGAATACCGACCCTGAGTATTGACCATTGTCACTTGCTTTAGTAATATCACTGGAGAATCTGAATCTGGTGAATAACAGATCTGCTGGACAATTGCTAGTATTCCCATACATTCTTGCTATGCAGGGTGGTCATGCTGGACTAGCCACAAGCTGCAGTAGCAGGGCAGGAGTTTATTTAGTTATTTCAGTTTGGTTTATTTGTCTGTTCTCTTATTTTATTTGTTGTTTGTTTTATTTTATTTTATTTTATTTGATATAGTGGCAGTTAGATAGGGTCGAAGCAGTGAGTGAGTGAGTAAGGTAGAGGAGCGTTATCGGGAGCTAGTCAGAGCTTTTTGGTTTTAGCTATAACTGGAGTCGCAAAGCAAAAAAAACAAAAAAAACAGCTGCATTTTATCTTTTTCCCCCAGTGTTCTGCAGTTTAGTGCTGGGGTGTTTTGTCAAATGTTTCACTTCTGTGGTCTAAGGTGTGTTTGTCTTCTGGCTCTCTTACCTGGCTGGTTTTTTACCTGGTCTGGTTTAGAGAATAGGAAACAGGGAGTTGATTTGGCCGTTGAAGACTGTGGTTGAGGTGGTGCTGATCCGTAGTGTCAGAGGAGCACTGAGGAGCCTGGCGCGGAACATTAGAGGAGCCCAAGGATCTATGTGGGAACTGTGACAATGGCGGTCCTGTCTGTAGCAGCTGCATTGAGGTGAAGGACTGGAACTGGAACTGCTTGATTGGCCCATTAAGTTGCAGGACTCAGGAGTCTGTGAGCTCCTTTGGATTTGGCGCTTTGCTACTCTCCTGTAAATTTCACACAAATGGGATGAGATTGGGGGGGGGGTCTTTGACTGGTTCATCTGGGTGGTAATCGCTGGGGATAATAGCCATTCAGAAGTCCGGATATAATACCCGCTGAAGAGCAGGTTCGTTTTTCAGGTGCTCCTGGGTTCCTTGGGGTGGGCTGGAGGGCCTTTCTCTGTGGCATCCGAAGTAACAGCACGGGGCCTTAGTATGGTGGCCCTCCCAGTGTGCGGTCGAGACACTGCCCTGACTACCCATGTTTGGGTGCCTCAGCTTGTCCCTGGGTTGGCTGAGGTATGGCTGTTTCACAGGGAGGAAGAGTTTCATTATGAGAAGTGAAGGAGTGACATCTTGATTTCGGCTCCTGTTGGGGGACGGTCAGACTCTCTTATCCTCTATTATTCTTTTTGAGACCACAAGGAAATGGTGGGACAGTGAGAGTACCCCTTTTTAACTGTGTTTGCTTTTAACTAACTGGTGACTGTGTCCTGGCCTATGTGAGAGATAGAGCCAGGGAATAGATTTCTCTTCCGCAGAATTGGGAGCTTTTCGGAATTAAAAACCTATTCCTGAGAGAACTTTATAGCGACTTCTCTCCTTTACAGCAATATTTTCCTTTCCTGCCATAGAAATATATTCATTTATTCATATTATTTAGTTGGGGTTAAGGGAGTTGGTTTTGGTTTTGGGAGGTGCGTTTATTTTTAAAAATTTGCTTTATTTGTTTTGATTTAGTTCTTTTAAGGGGTCGTTGTTTAGTTGGGGTTGTTGGGATTTGGTTATTTCTTTGGGGGGTTTATTGTTGATAAAGATGGTGTGATTGTGTATGGTGTGTGGAGAGTGTGTGGTTTAGAATTATATAGAGAGTGGTGTGTGTTGTGTTGTATTTGTGGGTTGGTTCTTTTTGGGGCCAGGATCACGTAGTCAGGAGGGATGTGTCGGGGAAGGTATGAGGGCCTGGAGCAGGCTAGCATAGTGTATGGGGCATCCCAGCTGTTTGATCTACGGCTCTTTATTAGCCTCCCAGTGTCTACTACTACAATTAGGACCTGTAGGGAGGTTGGGAGGAGCCAGATGATTCGATCGGGCTGGGGTGTCCCGTGCACGGCAGGGGGGTGGCAGGAACAAGGTAGTGGGGTGTAGAAGGCGCCCTGGAGTTAGACGGGTTCTCAGAAGAGGCCAGACATGTTTAGTTCCCATTGCCAGGGCTCCCAGCAGACCGAGTGGGCAGGTAACTAGAGGGGCTGCACTGTCCACCAGTCCCCTGAGGGCAGTGCTTTGCAATGACAGATCGGTCAGAAACAAGACCGCAATTATAGCGGATTTGGTTTCTTCAGCCAATCTGGCTTGCATTATGGAAACCTAGCTTGGGATGATGCTGGCCTGGTTTTAGAGGCCGCCATCCCGTCCGGCTATACCATAGTGCACTGCCCCAGATTAGAATGCAGAGGTGGGGGAGGTAGCCATCTGTTTTAGATCCGAACTTGGCTTCACCTTGCACCCAGTGAGAATGCCATTTTCATTTGAGTGTGTGGCCATTCGTGGGGGTCTGGGCGCAGGTTGCCAGATTTTCCTTATTTACCGCCGTTCTGGTGCAGCGGGAGACTTTCTGCAGGAGGTGGCCGATTTCGTCATTGATGAAACATTGGAGGCCCTCAGATGTTTAGTGCTGGGGGACTTCAATGTTTGGGCCAATGACGAATCATCTCAGCTTGGTTATAACTTCTTCCAGATGATGTCATCTCTGGGCCTTGCGCAAGGAGTTCCCTCCGCCACCCATCAGAATGGTCACACAATGGACCTGGTGTTCTCACTGGGGCTTGAGATTAATAGTCTCAGGATTGATTGGGTCGTGTGGTCTGATCATTGTACAGAGAAGGTTTCATTCAGGGCACCCCCTGAGAGCCCTCCCCTTCTGAGATGGCCAGCTACCGCCCTTTAAGGGGGTTGACCCAAGAGGGTTTTTTGGCAATGGCTGATCTGTTTAGTGTGGGCAGTGCATGCATTGGGCGTGTGGGTGCGGCAGTTGATGCCTATAATAAGGCGTTGTCTGACACGTTCGACTCCCTCGCACCAGTCCGTGTACAACCCAGGTCTTCTCACTTGAGGTCCCCTTGGTTTGATGGGGAGCTCAAGGTGATGAAGACCTTGGGTCAGAGATTAGAGCACTGCTGGCGGAGATCCAGTCTTGAGATGGATAAACTGGCCCTGTGTGGGCACTATGGTGCATACCAGGGGGAAATCAACCGTAAGAAGGCAGAGTTCCTGTCCAGGGAGATTGCTGCTGGGAGGAACCAACCAACTGTGCTTTTTCGGACTGTGGACAGGCTTCTTCATCCTTCCTGTCTACAGTCGAAGGTAGCCTTTTTGGATGCATTATGTGAGGAGTTTGCTCAGTTCTTCTCAGACAGGCTGCCTGCCATCAGGGATGGGGTTCTGCCAATGGGCCAGAGGTTGGTCGACAGTGGTCACTATGGGCATCCAGAGAGCACTCCGCCGGGTTGGGGTGACTTTAAACTGGTGGAGGTGGCTGAGGTCATTGAGATTGCTTCCAAGCTTCAGCACACTTTTTGTGAACTGGACCCAGTGCAAACTCATTTCTTAACGGGATGTGTTGACTCCATTGGCCCGGTGTTTGCCTTGATTGTCTGGTGTTCCTTGTTGAAGGGGGTCTTTCCTGATGTCTTGAAGGAGGCATTGGTGAGAACCCTTCTGAAAAAAACATCTTTGGACCCTGACATCAAGGGAAATTACCATCCCATCTCCAATCTTCAGTTTTTGGGTAAGATTGTGGAGAAGGTGGTGGCGCTTCAGCTGGAGGAGCATCTTGTGGAGCATGATTTATACGAGCCTCTCCAGTCTGGGTTTCTTGCAAAGCATAGCACTGAATCTGCACTTATTCGGGTGCACAATGACTTCCTTAGGGCTAAAGATCAAGGGGAGGGGACAATTCTGGTTCTCCTCAAACTTTCTTCAGCATTTGATACGGTGGACTATTAATTGTTACTTGACCGCCTAAGAGATTTCTGTGGACTCACCGGCACTGTCATCTGCTGGTTTGAGTCTTTTTTATCTAACAGGAGGCAGAGGGTTGCGATGGGGAATTTATCCTCCTCCCCTGCTCTCCTGTCATGTGGAGTTCCCCAGGGTTCGGTCTTGTCACCGATGTTGTTCGCCATGTACATGCTGCCCCTGGGAGAGATCATTAGAAAGTACAGTCTGGGTTTTCATTGTTATGCTGATGATACCCACCTGTATCTTCCTTTTGCCCCTGGAACATCTGGCGCAGTGGAAGTGCTTAGCAGCTACCTCACTGAGATCAATGATTGGATGGCCTCCAGCTGGTTGAGACTGAACCCCGATAAGATGGAGGTACTGGTGGTGGAGTCCAACATAGGGCATGATAGGTTGGCCTGTGGTGCAGAGACAGGGCTTTTTCTTGGCTCTGTACCACTGAAGGCCTCCTCTAGGGTGTGTGATCTTGGCATTATTCTTGACAGCGGATTGTCACTTGAGTTACAGGTGGCATCCATTGTCCACTCTAGTTTTTACCATCTGAGGAATATTGCCAGAATAAAGCCCCTAGTGCCGCCCCTGGACCTCCCCACCTTGGTGCATGTCTTTGTGATGTCCAGGCTTGACTAATGTAATGCGCTCTATCTCAGGGTCTCTGGGGATACCCTGTGCTGACTGCAGCTGGTGCAGAATGCAGTGGCTAGATTGTCGATGGGACAGTCTAAGTACTGTCATATCACTCTGGTGCTGCTTCAACTGCACTGGTTGCCAGTCAGGTGGAGGGTCCTCTTTAAGGTGGGTTTACTCATCTTCAAGGCCCTACATGGCCTGGGCCCCTGGTTACCTGAAGGACCTTCTCACTCCTGCTGTCTCTGTTCACCCCCTCAGCTCCTCCTCTAGGGGCCTCCTTGTGATTCCCAGGATGAGGTTGAAGACAGCTGGCGACAGAGCATTTAGTGTCGCCGCCCCCGTCCTGTGGAATTTGCTTGCTCCAGCTGTTAGGGAGGCCCCTTCTGTTGAGGTGTTCAAGGCCCACCTTAAGGCCTTCTCATATAATCAGGACTTCCCGGACTGTGTTGTATATCTCTGACCTGATTTCTGATTTTGATATTTAAAATAATTTTGGCTTCCTTTGAGTTTATTACCACTGCTGAAGGTATTATTTTAAATCTAATGATGTGTATTGAGGTTTGCAAGTGTATTATTTATTTTTATATTTGTATGTATACAGAATCTTTTTTAATATGTACGGCACTCAGAGCCTCCGGGATGGGCATCTTTCAAATAAAATTTGCCTTGCCTTGCCTTGCCTAAAGCCATTTCTATGCGGTGGCCAGCACTGAAGCTATGCTGTGGCCAGCTCTGAAGCTGTACTCTTCAGTGATAGTATGTGAGCATGTACTGTATGTGTGTGTGTGTGTGTGGGGGGGGTTGCTAAGACATTAGTGCCAGACATAATGGGGTGTGAGCTGAGTTGCTCTGAAATACTTTAGCAGTAAACATCCTTTATGGCTACTAAAATTGGGTTTATATGTGCTGTTTCAAGGAGACAGAAAAGCAGTTTTTACACTTTTTTTCTTTCTCCTTTCCCCTTTGTGGTGCTCAGTCATTGAGAGTAATGCATTGCTCCTGACTCAAACTCTTCATCAGCTTCCCAGTCTCTTCATGTTCTGCTGGCAGTAACACCACAGTGACACCCCATCCTTCCTTGTTCACTAGAGAGCAGTTGTGTGATGGAAACAGGGGGCTTGATTTTCAAAGGGAAGGAATGATGCACAATGCTTGCATTAAACAGACATGATGCAAAGTGCACCCTGAGCCACACCATGTCATTCCCAATTTTCTCACACAGTCTGCACCATAAGTGGGGGCTGCCTGTGCCACTAGGGCTTGTGCTGTGCATGCAGCAGATGTACACCTGTGCCATGATGGACAGGGGGCATCCACCACAACAGTACTGCAGCATCCCCTAATTTGGGAATTCCAGAGCCCCCCAAAGGCTGCAGGTCTCGCCAGGGTTTAGAACAGCCAGAGCTGGTCTAACTCAGCATGCACTGCCACCGTCTGTAGCGGGCAGCTAAATACCAATGCCAACCAGGGAAGCCTTGCAGTCAGGTAGGTAATGAGATGGCCGTGAACCATATCAGAGCACTGGTACTGTGGAAACAAATCCTAATTATAAAAAATATTTTAGTATAATATTATTTTGCATTATTTTAATTATTATTTTTATATTCTTTATAATTACTATTTTTATATTCTTTATAAATACTTAATTAAGGTAATTGGGATATAATAACTAGACAACTGGTTCAAAGACTCTAAACCGTTTGTCTCAATTAATGGAAAAGGTTTCATACTGACTACAAACTGCTAGCCTGGATTTCCTCAAGAAAACAGAAAGACTTCCTCAGTGACTTTAAAACCAGATGAGTCTAATTTCCCACCCCAGCTGTGGCCCCCTTAGACTGTGATATTACCTGTACTCTACAGTATCTGCCTGGAAGAGCAGGACACAGTCTGATAGTGGTAATAGTAACCACATATTTCAATGACATCAAAATTTATGACTTAGCTGACTTACACCAAGAAGTTTTCTTCAAAGAAAAAAAGAGACGGACTTATCAGATTATCAGAATTTAAATAAATAAATAGTCCTATATGTTTTCACCACTGAAAAAGACTTTTGTTTCTTGCAAGACTAATTTTATTGCTGCCAGCATGAAACATACACAGTGGATAAAGAACATCTCGACCTATTGGCTGGCCGAATTTGAAATATGCAACTTGTGGTGATTGTGAGTTCATACTGAGGTTAATACTGAGGACTGTGCAAAGCAAGTAGGCATAAGCCCATATATGCTTCGGTAGATTCTAATCCCTAAAGTAAAGTAATGTAGCTCCTGATGCAATGCACAGTATCTATCCAGTCTAGATTTAAATTCAGTTTTTGTTTTCCTTATTATTATATTCTTCAGTAGGGAATACCAGGGGTACGCAATCCTGGTAGAAAAAAATATTTTCTTTGGTTATGTTTGAAACTGTTACCTTTTATCTGAAGTGGGTGACCTCTACTGTTTTTATTATCCAGTTTAAAGGTAATGTTTAAATCACATAGTAAGGCAGGATCCTTCGTTACGTCGTACATAAACAATAAATTGGAATGCATCTTTTGTGTTTCCACGGACATAAGATCCAGTTGGGACAACATCTCTGTATATTCTAAGTCTTTTATTCCCTTAATAGTTTTGGTGTACTTTCTCTGTACTCTTTCCATTCAATCCCTTTCTGTTCTTTTTTATGGAAACCATATTTGTGAGACATATTCCAGTTGTGGTCTAACATAGGCTCGATATAGTGGGACTAGAACAGATTTGTCCATTGTAATATTTCTCTTAATGGACCCAATTATATTATTACATCTTTTTATTGCAGATTGTGTTTGTACATTAGTACTAAGGGTATTGGATACCATAATGCCCAGATATTTCTCAGTTGTACTTGAGGTAAGTCATGTCCCACATAAGATGTATGTTACATTACTATTATTTTTGCCCATATGCATCACTTTACATTTATCCAGATTAAACTTTGTATGCCATTTTTGGGCCCAAGTGGAGATACTGTCTAAATCATGTTGGAGATTAGTTGTTTCTGTAACAGTTGTACATGGTCCTCCAATTTTGATATCGTCGGCATATTTTGTTGCCCACCAGTTTAGTTTATTAGTGAAATCTGAAATGAATATCTGAACTAGGACAGGCCCCAGCACCAATTCCTGTGGGACACCACTATTAACCTCTCCAATGTCAGATAGATGTCCATTTATAGAGACACGTTGTTTTCTTTCTGTAAACCAGCCAATAATCCAATTAATAATGCCCATATAGTTTTTATTTTTTCTGTTATTGCCCAAAGCAGGGTAAGATCAAAAGCCTTACTAAAATCTAGATAAATGATGTCACATGGGACACCCTCATCTAAGGCCCTATGTTCTCATAAAAACAGACAAGATTAGTGGTGCAGCTCCAACCCTTTTTGAAGCCATGTTGGCCCGGTCATTTAGATCTTTATCTTAAATTAGTTTTTCTTTAACCAGACCCTCAAGGATTTTCCCTACTACACATGTCAGACTAATTGGTATATAATTACCCAAAATAGTCTTGTCACCATTTTTATAGATTGGAACTACTCTACATGGGCTATCCTCCAATCTTCTGGGATTTTTCCAGTATTGACCGATGCTTCAAGGAGTATTTGTAATGTGAGTAGGATATGTATAGACATGATTTGTAGCATACATGCAGAAATTCTGTTCAGGTCTGGAGAGGCATTAGGTTTTAGATTACAAATGTGTTGTTTTATTTCTTCTTGTTTTATGATGTATTTTGTGTCAAAAGCCTAAAAGCTAAAATATCTGGATTTGAACTTAAATGAAAGATGGTATCATGACAAGTTCAAAGATATAATTTTTGTGTGTGCAACTTGGTGCTAAACAGAAATAAAAAGTGTTTCAGCTAATCACTTGGAAAGCATGACTGCATGGTCCAGTAGGCACAAAGAAAGAGACAACTCTTTACAATGGAATTCCATGCTTTTGAGGACTTTTCTTGGAAGTTTTCAGGGGGAAACCTACTTAATTTGAAACTTAGAACATGAATTGTAAGCTCATTGAATCCTTTTTGAAACATTTTGTTGAGAATTGACGTTATAATAGTTATTAATGTATTTCAGGAAATATTTATCTCACAGACATGGGAAACAGCTCAAAAGACTGCTTTTAATGCAAAGAGCTTGGAAATGTTTGTATGGAGGTGATATCTTGTTGAATTCAAAACTTACAAGAAAAAATAATTTTGGACTTAAAAATTGAACAAGGTACCAGGGGGGCAGTCCTAAAAAAGCATGAAGGGCTACCCCTTACATCATTTGCAGGAAATGATGTCAGAGCGATGCTCTTACCAGAGGTAATAAAGCCAACCACTGGGAGAAATACCCAGTTCTTGCCTGTATAGCATGCTGAGGGGATCTGTGCCTGTGGACCTGCCAATGTTGTTGTTTATTTTACTATTTTGAAATCCCTGCCAAAACCTAAGCCATGAGACAAGCCTGCCTGGTGATGTCTAAACCAGCAAAGGACCAAGCCTTCATTGCTGTGTTCATACCAGAGGTGCTGAGGTCAAGAGCCTGAGGTTGGACCGTGGAAAGAAACAAGAACTGCAACAGAGCCAGTCACAAGAAAAAAGGACATTTCACAGCAAACACAAAGGCGGACTCGCACCAACATCCTGAAATTAAGGAAGACAATCCAGCCTCTAGAGGTAACCAGATGTGTGAGTATTATTTTAATAAATTTTTATAATATTCTAATTGGGTTTAGCTGTGAATTTGCTTAATGAGAATAATTTTTAAATACTAACGTTGCGTATGTAGAAAAGCCTGAATTCAAGTAATAATCTGTTGGCATGAAAAAAGGTATTCCACTACGTTACAAAGAAAAGTTTTGAAATACTAATTAGACAAAGCTATTTGAAATCTTTATACAAGAAGAATTTTACTGTTTGCAAAAGTTATCAAAACTGCAAGCTCTGTGCTTTTGTTCTGTTTATTTTCTGAAATCTTTGTTGTTTTGAATTTATGCCACTTTTCACCATGTTTACAATGTTTTATTATCTATGCAAAAATTATCAATAATTAGTTGTATTGTACAGGGATAAATAAAATCTATTTTTTCTACACATTACATGAGGGTGTGACAAAAAGTGATTTGCCTTTATCTAGAACTGTATATAGTAGGTGGTAAAGAAAGATTTGAGCCAGTCTTACATTGTTTATATAGTTTATGCATATTTTGTGACACAGGGCTGAAGACTTAGCTAAGTGCCCATGATAAAAAAATTGGTATTCCAGCCAATTGTTCTGACAGTACCTGCATAGTGCATTTCCACCACAGACATCTGTGAAGCCAGTTGGTCCAGCAGTAGGACATACAGATGTCTTCATAGACAGTTTACTTGCTCAACAATGGTGTGGGTTGGGAGATGAAGGTGGCACTGTGAATGCCTGCTCATGAGGTATGCAAGCCAGAGACTACAGTATGATGGATTGACATGCCTGCAACAGAGGGCAGCCATGCTCCAGATGGGGATCAGGGATTGTGCATATGTGGACTACTGTACCAAAGATGATGGTGGACATAGGCAATGGGTCAGACAAATAGATGGTGCAGCACTGTTGGATGTGTCACACAGCATTACAACAAACAGGTTCATGTCACGCCGTGAGACCCCATTGACAGGACGTGTCACTGTACTGTAAGGATATTGGCTACAGTACAGTATTCCCATGGTACTGGACAACAGCTCTATATATGTGGTTTGGGTTGGCTCCTCATATCCAGATGTGTTGAGGTGAGGTGGGAATCTGGTTGTGGAATAAACAAAGAAAATACAGGGAAAAAAAATCTACTAAAACAAGTTGAAACATTAATTTGCCATTTAGGATGAAGCAGGCTGTATTCATTGGAAGCTGAGGTATTCATGGATGTGAAAGGCATTGCTCTTTTCTGCCTTCTTGTCAGTATGAAACTGGCTGCTGTTAGCTTGATTTGGTTCTCTGCAGTAACACAATATGCTTTTCTAGGGCTAGCAGGTGAGTTGCAGGTAGAACTGATATATTGATTAGTTTCCTAGGCTACTGAGGGTTTGGTGGAGTTCCTTCCTGGTTGCTGTGTTAGGGAAACCTGCCTAGAGTGATGACATCTACTTCAGCAGAGTCCAGTGGAGTTTTCTTTTTTTTTGTATTTTTCTCTCTTTTTGCCCCCGCTGCCCTTCGCCGTTCATTCTGCTTTGGTCACGGCATCCCTGTGGCTTCCACCTCCTACTAAGCCTCTCATTGCTCCCCTGGTTACCCCTGGCTTACACCCCAGGGGGCAGGGTCATGACACTGTAGGGAGGACCAGTACCGCGATACCAGTATCTGTTTGGGGGAGCTTGGGCCAGGAGGTTAATTGAAGCCCAGAGACAGGGCTTCACATAGGTGGTAGGCAGGGGGGAGTTTTTTGTCACCTGTAAGCTGGGGCAGAGATGTGCAATGACATCAGCTTCTGTCCCACCCCAGAGAGATGATCGTCCTTGCATCAGTCCAGGGTGATGACCCAGCCTCCGCCAGATGTTGCTCCTGTGCCGAGCATAGAGCTCCCCCACCCCCCAGAGAAGGAGAGCAGTCCTAGGGATGCTCAATCCTTTTCCCCCTGGCCAGACTTCCAACAACCCGGGCCCGTTTCCGAACCCTGGTCGCCGGCATCGCAAGCGGAAATCCAACCGCTGCGCCGACGGGCCAGCTCCAGTTGAGTTTTCTGATTGGTCAGGATGTAATTAAGATAGCAGGATAGTGATTCTTTTAGGCAGGGTTTCAGCCTGGCATCAGTACAGTGATAATATCAGCCTGTGAGGTAAGCACAGTATGTGTAAATGTAAAATATTATCACACTATGATACTATTTCTGGTAAAAAAAAATCACAGTGTGATTTTCTACCAAGATTTACATCACTGTGTGTAAGATGCATGTGCTTTTATCCACTACTCATTTGTCTCACCCCTATTGTGTGAGTGATATATATATATATATATATATATATAGAGAGAGAGAGAGAGAGACAGAGAGAGAGAGACAGAGTAGGTAGACAGCAGCAGAGACTATAGAACCAAATTTATTTGCAAGTGGCGTGTCTTGAGGAGCTTTGTGATCACATAAATGCCCTCATGGTGCTTCAATGGGCACACTGCTAATTTATGAAGAGCCTGAAGCACCATGAAATACATGAGGAACTGTACTTTATAACTGATTGAGACCAGTTAACCATGCACATAATTCTCAAAATGTTTTAGAAATGAAATATTGAAACTATGACAATTATGTCTTACACAAGTCCTGCATGGGATATGGCAGGTGGACCACTATTCCTCCACAGCCCCCCTAGCTTCCTCAGGAGGATCACCCTTGAAAGGTACACTGCAAGAAAATCAAGGGCCTCCATCTCAAAGATCAACACCTCTCTTCTTTGATCTGTCCCCAACCCCTCCATTCTCTGCATGTTCTTCTGCAGCTGCCAAGACATGCTGCCAAAGAATGTAGATTGCTACATGTGGTACCATGATAGAGGGCACTGATGAGCACTATCCCTGGTTCATCATAGTCATTGTCGTATCAGTTATATTCTTCTGAAGCCTTGTCAATCAATTTGAAAAAAAAAAAACAGGAATTGCTATACAGATGTTATTTCTGTGATATGGACCAATAGCAGAGTGGTGAGAGTTGTCTCCTGCCACACTGACAACAATGTAGTAACATCTTGAGCCTGTGGTGTCATGGCAGGCTGGCAAAAAGAAATTTTTTATCTTCCAAGCACATGATCTGTCCCTTGATTCACTACCCCCAGGTGACCCAGAGTGGTGGCAGCAGCAGAAGCAAGTGTGTGGTTGGGTAGTGATTAAGGGGAACTAGTTAATGTAGCTTCATACTTCCCTTTATGAGTCCATCTTTATGTTACAGTGTGGGTCTGAGAGTATCTGGATAGAAGTTGGTGCTCAGTTGAGACCACCCAGAGATCCTATCATGTTCTCTTTCTTGCTACTTTAAGGGTGAGACTTCTCAAAAACACTCAGAGAGAATGCCCTGCTGGAGAAGAGCATGAACCAGTAGGATATCATGTCAATATAGCGTGGGGATTTCAGCGACAGTAATTTGAGGGATGGCATTTGGGTGAATGTTAAAAATGGCAATGGTATATTTGGGCACCCTTGCGCCCCTACAGTATAAATGACAATTGTTTTCCCCTCCTGAGGTGCTATGACCCGAGCTAGCTATAAGTAAGGGTATGAAGAGCCTCTGCAATGGGGAGTGGGGAAAAGCCCTCACATAGCAATGTAGTTGTCGCCCTTACTGTATGGTGCCCAGACTCACTGTCACCACTGTAACGTTCACCCAAATACCATCGCTCAATTTATTGTCACTGAAATCCCCACACTGATTTGACATGGAAACTTCCAGTAGGCATGCTGATGGGGAGTTAAGCTCCAAAGGATGTCCAGTTTAGAGACTGTGCTGAAAAGAACTACACAGCAGAGCTGGAAAGTACTACACAAAAGAGGTGATTTAATTTTATTTTATTTTAGTTTTTCATTTCAAACTTGCAGGGCTTGTGTAAG
This sequence comes from Neoceratodus forsteri, assembly GCA_016271365.2. Taxonomy (NCBI): domain Eukaryota; kingdom Metazoa; phylum Chordata; order Ceratodontiformes; family Ceratodontidae; genus Neoceratodus; species Neoceratodus forsteri. The sequence goes on along the minus strand of CM057451.1, from coordinate 134,305,153 downwards.
TGAATAAGCAGAAGGGCTCTGGATTAGGGTATTTTGCATTCTGTTTTTGTTTACTGTTCTGTAATTCTTAGTAGCAAGGAAAGGGGACTGCTGTAGTTAGCAGACCATTTTCCAGTATCTTGGTGCTGGGCCAGTACAGTTACAACCTGTGAAGCAGGTATGTATTTGGAGGAGGGGCTGAAGCAGGCTTGCAGGAGGAGAAGAACTTAAAAGGGGATCTTGACTGTGGGTTCAGTTGAGCAGAACTGAAAAAACTACACAGCAGAGGTGATTTATTTAATTTTTTTTTTCCATTTCAAACGTGCAGGGTTTATGTAAGTGACTTTTGGATTTATATTGCTTTTTGCAGGGTATATTTTCTGTTAAATAGTTGTGCATGTTGTCTTGCTGAAAAGAAGGAAAGCACTCACCTGGGTGGTGGGTCAGAGCTGTAGTTGATTGTTTCTGGAGGGCACAGCCTTGGTCTCACCCACCCTGCCCCTCACCCTACCCACCCCAAAAATGTAATTTTCTTTATACCAGGGGTTCTGACATCACTTTCACAAAAAGACAAAGAACATATACCTGTCATATTAACAGCCCAGCATGCTGCATAGGGGGTAAATGTATGCATTCACTCGCACACACAAACAAAAAAAAAAAACAAATTTAAACAGAAAATGAGAGAGACATGTGAAGAGTGGTGAAATGAACTGGCTGTGGAGTAGCAGTCTTCTGGGAGATGTTTTGGAGGCTACAATGCTGCCCTATTTGCAGGCACCTCTCTGGTCTGAGGGAGGAGGTTGCCCATCGCTAGGCTAACCTGGCACGGATTCAGGAAAACTCTTCCTCCACCCAGAGACAACCAGGGCCGACACTGCTGCATCAGAGGTTGCCAAGAAGGAGCAGAGGTTGGACTACAGTGGGCTCAAGGAGGATGAGGGTGGTGGAACAGAGGTGCATCCCTCCAGTTGTATCTCTCCATAATTAATACATCGTTCTGGTGGAGCATGGTTCCTCTATGGAGGCACCCACAGTGGAGACCAAGGAGGATGCTGGGAACCTCCACAAAGGAGACCCACAGGAGGGTGGCACAGAACCCCACAGGGGAAGAAAACAACTCCTGGTGGGGGAACCAGTCATTAGGGGGTAGAACTGGGGGAGGGAGGGGAGAAGAAGGTAAGGTGCCTGCCCAGCGCCATGGCTTGGAGGGACAGGAAGCAAATCCTCATGATCACAGGAGTGGCTGCATGGGTGAGGGAGCTTGATGTTATTGTCCACCTAGGGATAAATGATCTGGCTGAGAATGGGATCAGAGCAGTGCAGGAGGAGTTTGTGGAGTTGGGGAGGGGCCTTAGAAAAGGAGCACATATGGTAACCTTCTTGGAGGTGCTGCCTGTGTATGGCATGGTGGAAGCTAGGGTACTCTGCACCATGGGATTCAATGAATGGCTGAAAAACTGGTGCAGAGCTCAGGATTTTGACTTCATTGGGGGCTGGGGGTCCACCTGGAGGGATACAGGTCTATACTAGTGCGATGGTCTGCATCTGTCCAGGAGGGGAACAGGAATCCTAGGTGATAGGTTTAAATGCTTCATTGTCAAGCATTCAAACTAGCCAAGGGGAAGGCACTGAAAAGGAGCATGGAAATCTCAGCCCCCCTCAAAAAACAGGGTAGTTAGTGAAGTAAACACCAAGGTAGAGAAGTCGATAGGGAGCAGGACAGGGTTAAATGGAGAAAAAGGCAGTAAGGACAGGGATGGAGTTAAAATGGGTAACCCCATCCCTGTCCTTACTGCCTTAAAGCTTTGGAGGGGTTCACTGGTCACAGATAAGGGGCGCTCTGTTGCGGCCATTTTTATGGACCTCACCAAGGCTTTTGATTTAGTTGAACATGAACTGGTACCTTTTATTTTTTCTGAATTTAATTTTTCTCAGAATGTCATTAAATGGTTTTCTGATTACCTACAGAAAATATATCATTGTACCACAGTCAATGGAGTTTCTTCTAATTACCGTGAAAATTTGTGTGGTGTTCCCCAGGGTTCCATCCTGGGCCCAATGATTTTTTCATTGTTCATTAATTCTGTACCACTTAGTTGTAACAATTCTATAATGTCTTTATATGCAGATGATGCTGTATTGTATTGTATTGATGATGATTATACCTTAGCATTGAAGTATGTACAGGATGATTTTACTCGGATCCAGAAATGGCTTATTTCTAGACATTTGGGCCCAGATATTCAAAAGGGTTGCGCCATGCGCAACAGGGTTGCGCATGCGCAAGTCCAAAACTGCGCCATTTAGCGATATTCAGAAGGAGGCAGTTGTGCCCCCGAAAACATGCTGAGCAACAGTGCAATGAAATGAAGGCATGCGCGAACTGAAGGGGTGGATCCATGCATAAAGACGCAATGCGATATTCAAAGACTTAGCGATGTACAAGAGAGCGCACAGCCGGAAATTGGCATTAGCGGAAATGAGCCAAAATAAAAAGGCTCAAGGAAGCGCAAGAACGCTACCAGGCTGCCAAGTGGGAGAGAGAGAGAGAGAGAGAGACAGAGACAGACAGACAGACAGCAAAGGGCAGGCAAGGAAAGTGTGGCCCATAGTCTGTAGAGGCCAGCAGGGGGTGCCCGGTGCAGTGGAAGTAGCAGTCAGGACAGTGGGGGTAACACAGCAACACCAGCCAGGGGGGTCAGAAGCCAGGGAGATGGACAGTGCCAGTTTCCACATGGAAGCTGTAATGAGGGGGGTGAGAATGCATGCTGCAGAGGGACGGGCCGTGGAAGGACCCGTCGGTATCCAGAGCAAAATTGACAGTGCACCGCCCACATCAGTTTTGAGCTGTACACAGATGTAGAGATTGTGGGCGGGTACCACCTGAACAGGGCAATACTGAGACGGCTCTGTGAGCTGTGCAGTGATGTGATGCAGGCACCCCTCACGATGGAGTTACGCCTGTCGGTGGAGCATCAAGGTGACAGCCTGTATGTGTCTGCTCACCACTGGCACCTTCCAGAGGCCAACAGGGGACACCACAGGCATCACACAGTTGGCCACATCATGCATCCTCACCCATTCCTCAGCGCACTGCTGCCACATGCTGCGTGGTACATCCATTTCCCCAGCACCGCCGGCAGAGCTGCATAGCAAACATGCAGGAGTTCCACAGGGTAGCACGTATGCCTGGCATGCTAGGGGCCATAGACTGCACCCATGTGGCCATCCGCATGCCACCTGACCCTGATGGCCATGCATATCGGAACAGAAAGGGATTCCCTAGTGTCAACTGCAAGGTGGTGTGTGATGCCACTGGGTGCATAATCAATGTCTGTGCCACACACCCTGGCGGAGCACATGATACCTTCATATGGTATCAGTCTGCACTGTGCCATCGATTTGAGAGTGGGGTCATCCCCACAGGACATCTAGTGGGTGAGTACACATGTATGGAATGCAAACTCTGGGCAAGGGTGGGAATGCCACAGGTGCCATGGTAGTGGAACACAGGGAGATGGCCAATATGGACCTGAACATGACACTGATCTCCACTATCTCCACACAGGTGACTGCGGATACCCACTCCGTCCCTGGCTGCTCACACCGTGCCGCGCACCTGTGACCCCAGTGCAGCTATGCTATAATGAGGCACATGCCTCAACACGTAACATCATAGAGCGGGTGTTTGGGATGCTCAAGGCACGCTTCCAATGCCTAGACACCTCCGGTGGTGCTCTCACAGTACAGCCCCCAAAAGGCCTGTGGATATTCCTGGCCTGTTGCATCCTGCACAACATGGCCAAAGACCATGGGATAGCCATACAGGTCGAACAGGGGGACAGCGATGGGGACCCCAGTGGCGCCGGTGATGATGGTGATGAGCAGCCCCCCGTAGGATGGAGGGACCCCTGACTGATCCGGTAGACCCAGCTGCACTGGGACACCATCACAGAGGAGCACTACGCACAATACAGGTAAGTCAAGGGGACATGTGCAACCAACACTGTCCATGAGCAAACCACAGGCACACAGGGGAACACACCAGGGGTGCATGACGGTCAGGGGAGTGGAAGGGTCCAGGCATACAGACACACCATCAGGAAGGGGTGAGCACTCATATGGACACACACACACCAGGCACAGAGCGTACATGGGCAGATGCACAGCACTGCAGAACTGACATTGCTAACACACAGCACCACGTCCACCAACCACCACCTGTACTGTCCAAGTACATGTGTCAGATGCTGGGCACCCTTGCACCTTTGGTGTACAGTGCAATGCAGGCATCATCATGCACACGCACCTGTGGACAGCAGTTGGGAGGGTGTGCAGGTGGTCTGTAGTCAGCGGTGAGCAGAGCACCCAGCAGTGCACTGCCCACCATGACACACATTGCACACATGGCAGCACCAGACAGGGCCCACACTTGGAGACAGCTCAGTCATGTAGCACTGTCCCACAGCCACCGCGGATGCATGGGCGGCCCCGCCGTGACCCAACAGCATGGGCAGGCTGAGCAGGGGCCACATGGGGTGGCACTGTTGCACCACCAGGGGTCCCACTGTGTGAACGCGACCTTGCCCGCACAGGGGTCTGCAGCATGCCGAACAAACCTGCACCAGGGGTGCTCGGGATGCCCACAGCAGAAACTGGCATCGACAGGCCTGGTGTCGCACGACGCCGGGAATGGGGAGTGGAGAGTGCACTGTGTGGGGTGTGCGGTACAGGGGCACCTGACTGTGTGCCCAATGCATCCACGACAGAGACCGCTGCCTGGGTCAGCCTGTCAATGGCGGCGGTCACATCCGTCCGCATACGGACCAGCTTGGCTCAGTCCCGAGCATACTCCCTGCTGTGCCGTTCCATGGACACAGACAGTGCCTCCACGGACCTTGCAACCTGCCTCTGCAGCTGTACTGATTCCTGCAGCAGGCGGGTGTGCTCGTCCAATGGGTACTGTGCCCCAATGGCATCCTGACCCCCAGGGTGTGGACGGTCCTGATGCACAACACCCCTTGAGGGTGGGCACTGTTCGCCAGGACCAGGAATGGGTGGATCATGGGCAGGCAGACATGTGCCACTGCTTGACACTGTACCCCAGACCTGGTGGGTGACTGCTGCTGCCCTCCAACCGCTGTGCCCCCGGTCCACTGTTCCACCACTGTGCTGGCAACAGTGCCAGACACCTGCACAGCCACCGTGCTGCCCCACCGGTGCTGACAGGTACAGCCTGGGACCATGCCAGCATGCTGGTACCCAGTTGGAACCAGAAAGGCCCAGGGGCATGTGTTGGCCCGCCGTGGTGTCCGCCATGGGACACACAACCATCACTGCCCATTGCAGGCCTTCTATCATCAATGGTGCAGGCATCGCTACTGCCATGGTCACAGTGTGCTGGCATGCTTGCATGCCAGACTGCTGAGACACAGGCTGTGCACCCCCCACACCCGTATCACTGACACCAGAGTTGGCGGCCCAGCGTGCATGCTGCTGCAGTGCCTGCTGGCTGGTGGTGGAGGTGGATGGACCCTCCTCCATGACCAGCAGGTCAGCATCACTGTCTGGACCCACCACCACCGTCTCCTGAAGACGAACAGGATCTGTAACAGAAAGAGAGTACATGTGCATGCATGTGAACAACCGCCCCCCCTCAAACACCACCACCATGTCATACCGTGCAGTGATGGGCTTCCACCTGTCTGGAATCCTCCGCCTGGTACACCCTCAATGGTGCTCGGCTGCATGGCTGCGACCAATGTTTCCTCAGTTGGGGTCAGCTCCAACGCCACTGGCGGGCCCCCGCCAGTGCCAGCATGTGCCGCTCTGAAGGCTGCCACCTTCTCCTTCAACCTCCTGCGGTCTGTCCCCATCTTTTTCTGCATTCCTGCACGGAGCTGGTGGCTTCCATGCAGGTTAACGCCCGAGCTACCCCTCCCATGCAGCCGCACGGACTGAGAGGTGCCCTCCGCTCCACTCAGCACTGGCTCTCATCCAGGTAGGCCTGGAAGAGGGCCTCGCCTCTGCTGCTGTAAAGTTGGGCCTCCTCCCACGCCCACCGTCCTCACCTCACCTGGCTCTGCTCGGTCATGGATCTGTATGGGGGGAAGTGGACACCTGTCACTGTGCAGTCTACAGCATTTTCCCCATGACCATCATCCTGAACATCACACAGCATGCAACTCACCTCTCACCTGCAGTAACCGAATCTGGCCAGCGCAGCCCAATGTCGACATTTATAGCGCAATACATGCAAATTAGAGTGGAGCAACTATAATGATATGCAATCGCGCCACCGCGCCTTGAATGGCTGATCAGATGATTTGTATGTGTCGGCTGAATAATCGGAATCTGCGCTTTGACACGGAAGAGAGTCGGCTGAGCCAATGGCGCAGATCTGTGCCTGTGTGGTACACTGCATTGCGCATGCCCAGATAGCTTACGCAAGTGTCTGTCATGCTGCTGACGTGCTGAGCGTGATCGGCAATTCAGGCTCATTGTGCCAGTGGCACTACAACAATGGGCACTATATGGCGCTGTGGCACTACTGCGCAATACTCCACTGTGGCACTGGTACGCAGCTGGTCGGTTGCGCAGGTTGCCTATACGTCAGATGGCGCTGTGCGTAGCCTTGTGTCATTGCCTATGACCTTGTGGCGACCTTTGCCCCTGGCACTGTTCGCTTCGCCATATGTGATAACCCCTATTGCACCGTCTGGTGACAGCGCTATGTGAAGCGACGTGCGCTGTTCGAACAGCGCGATTGGAGCCTATGGTGGTCTGGCTGGCGCAACATCTTCACGGGGTTACGGGCGCAGCGGGCGCCATATTGCCTGCTGTAAAGTTGGTGCCATGGCTGGAGGAGGGCGGTGTCCTGGAGCCAGCTTGAAGTGGCCAACCTGGTGGCCCCTAGTTGAGCCACACTATGATGGCCTTTATGGTGAGGTGCCCCTCACCAGTGCAGAGGACTGAGGTGTGGCAGCAAGTGGCCACTGACCTGGTGGGGTCACTGGACAGTGCCGGTCTGCTGAGCAGTCGCCGGCACCGGCACAGTGACCTCGCCGAGGGAGCCAGAGCTGTTAACGCTGCCGCGCTCACATGCCAGGTGGGGCATGGTGCCTAGGCCAGGTGGTGTGCCATCTATGCACCTGCATTATCTGTAGGGGTGTGTGTGTTTTGGTGGCTGTGCATAGGTGATGGCTCGGCCACGGTTGGCGCTGTCAGTGTGTGCAGCTGTGAGATGAATGGGTATGGCTGTGTGGGCAGGCACTGTCACTGGGGCAGGGGCAGTCTGCTTTTGAGTCACACTGATGTTTGTCTCAACATATGTCTCCCACAGGCGGGATGTGAGGATGCGGGGCCACATTGCTGAGGGATGCCAGGGACCCGTGCCAGCAGGGTTGCACCCCACCAGCAGCAGCAGCGCCAGCAACAGTGGCAGTCAGAGCTGCTTGAGCAGTGTGAGTATCATGACTTCATGGATGCTATTGCATGCTGGGGGGCAGTAGCCCTGCACAATACAAACATGCAGGAAAGGAGGTCATAATTCCACTATACAAGACACTAGTGAGGCCCCACCTGCAGTACAGTGTACATTTTGGAGACCATACCTACGTAGGGACGAGAGGGCAGAGAAGGTTCAGAGGAGGGCAACAAAGATGGTGCATGGCTTGCATCACAACTCCTATGGATACAGGTTGAAGGAACTGAACCTGTACTCCTGGAGGAGAGGAGGGAGAGAGGGGATATGATAGAGACATACAAGTATCTTATAGGGTGGAACAGGGTGCAGGGAAACACTATTTTGAAGTGCAAAAGATGTTCCAAGACTACAGGGCATGGGATGCAGTTGGAGGGAGGACTGATTCAGAGGAAACATGAGCAAGACTTTCTTCACAGAACGGGTGGTGTACAAGTGGAACACCCTGCCAGAGGGAGTGGTGGGGGCTGACACAGTCACGGGATTTCAGACTGAACGGGATAGACATAACGGAATTCTTGAGGTCAGGGGTAAGGGGCAACAGACTTCTAGGTAAACAAAGTGAACTTACAGGCTGAAATGGACAGACTGTGTGGGCCATAGACCCTTATCTGCTGACACTGGCTATGTATCTATGTCTGTAGGCAAGACACAGGTGACATGCATCACTGTCCAGTTTCACAGCACCTCTGTGTATGCATCACTGGTGGTCCATGCATGCACTGGGCACATAGCTGTGTAACTGGCATCGCACCACGTTGCCACGTCACTTGCCAGCCTTGTTTGTGCTGTGATGGACATGGGCAGTGTGTGTGTGCAGTGGTGCGCAAGCTGGTGCCGCCTGTTTTGATGGCCATGTGCATGTTCACTGTGGGTGGGTGCATGCCATCACAGGTGCAGGACATTGGGCTATATGGCTTGCAGGTTGGGTGGTGTTCAGGGTTTGGTCAGTCACAGCCATTGACTGTGTTCCCATTTTCCTAGGGCCTCGAGGTTCTCCCATCGGCTGGCGAGGGATGTCCGGGCCATCAGACAGCTTGTGGCCCACAACAACAATATCCTCCAGTCAATACACCGCCATGGCCTGCGGAGGAGGCGGCAGGGAACTGGAAGACACCAGCCAGAGGATGGCCAGCCGGCTGGCCCATGACCTATTTTCCCTTCCCACTTCTCCCATCCCTACCACCCTGCCTTCCCTCTCCAAGTTTGTCATCCCTACCCCTTGACCACCCCTACCTTGTACCCGTCCCCCCCCTTGTAAATAGTTGTAATTGTTCTTGTTCATGTTGGTTGTGTTAAAATACATTTATATTTTTATACGAATAATGTGTTGGTCTCTGATTTGCAGCTGCCTATGGGTGCTCAGTTGCAGGGGTGTACATGCCATCTGGGCTGGTATGGTCCTGGGTATGTGTGTGTGTGTGTGTGTGTGCATGGGAGGAATCTCCAGCATGGCAGTGACTTTCAGTTGGTCTTTGCCTGCTGCCACCCACTGCTGGGTGCGCAGGGTGTGTCTGGTTGTAGGCTTCTGTGCTGCACGGGGTTGACGTGTTGGGGGATGCATGGTTTCCTGCAGTGCCAGTCACTGCACATAGGTGGTGTCTTGGGGTCACAGTGCAGGGTGTGCTGTGCGTACGGGGGGCTGATGTGCACTGTGGTTGTCAACCCCCTGTGTGTGGCACTCTCAGCCTGCCAGTGGTTGTGCTGGGGTGTCATGGCTCTGCTATGCTTTGTTGGCTTGTCCCCATGGGCAAGTAGATCATCCGTCCCACCCCCAGTGATGCTGTGCTTGGGGTGTGCAGGTGTGGTGTGGGTTCTGCAATGTGTTCCTGTGCCCATGTGTGGCATGGCTGGCGGTGGGCCCCAGCCTGCCTCCCTGGATGTGCAGTTCTATTGCTCTGGGGGGCTCTGCTTGCACTATGGCACCTCTGGAATGCTCAGCTGGGCTGCTCTGGTTGCGCCATAGCGCAACATTTCGGTTCAGCTTCTCCTTCCTGGTTGCGCTATGGCGCAGTATGTGCGATATTCAGACGTTGGTTGCTTGCGCAATTTGTTCTGCTCCATGTTTGAATATCGCACCTGTTGCGCATTTGCGCAACTGGTTTGTGCTTGCTCCTGCTGTTGCGCTTATTTTGAGCGCAGTTTGAATATCTGGGCCTTGGTGTTTAACTCAACTAAAACCAAGTTGATGGTTTTCACTGGGCCCAGGATGGAATATTATTGAGAAAGTTAAATATTTCAAATATTTGGGTATTTACTTTGATTCCCATTTGACATTTGAGTTTCATATAAAATTTCATTGTAAGTCTCTTCATCAAAGATTAGGACTGTTATATAGGGTACGTCCCTTTCTCACTCAAGGATCTCAAAAATTACTGACTCACAGTTTTTTGTTTAGCTTAGTTGACTACAGTTTAATTATTTATTCGGCTACTACAGATAGTATTTTGGGTCACCTGAAAGTAACATTTAATTCTGTTTTAAGATTTATGATGAGTGCTGTACCACGTATTCACACTTGTGATTTGCTTAAACTATTGGATTGTATCTCATTTAATAAAAGGGTGTTATTTAGGTCAGCTCAATTTCTTATTAAGGGGACTGTTGGTTTGTTACCAGATTCTATAATTTTGTTATTCCGAAGGCTTTAAATGCATGTGGCACCCATTCTCAGAGTAAACCCACCTTTTTAATTTCGTTATGTAAGAAATCAATTGGTCAGAGATCTTTTTTAATTACAGCTCGCTCTTTTTTTAATTCTCTCCCCTCTTATTTGACAAAGTGCACATCTTTATTTGCTTTTAAAATTTTTTTATGGAAATGGTTGTATGATAAGGATGACTGTAACTATTTCGTGAGTCTTTTTATTGTGATTACTGATTGTTTGTTTAAATGTGTTGTTGTTTATATGTCAATATATATATTTCTTTGTACTTGTTGCATATGAAAACAGGCAGACATCCTAATTTTGCCTACAAGTATAAAATAAAAATGAAATGAAATGTAATAGGGTAAGGCCATCAATAAATGGAGGCCGATGAGTACCAATGCCTGGAGACTGGGTATTAAGATTCATGAACTAGTGGCCTTGGAGGAAGAGGAATGCCTGGATATCATGGCAGTCACAGAAACATAGTACACAGAAAACCATGACTGGGATGTCAACATACCAGGGAGCACCTATGCTGCAGCCACATCCAAGAGCAGGATTATTCTCGATGCCCTACAGGGGGCATGCCTCAGACAGCTAGTGTTGGAACCCACTGGGAAGGGAGCCATCTTAGACCTGGTACTCTCAAATGAGGATGGAGGGCGGATCTCAGATTTAGAAGTGGGTAGCTATCTGGGAACAAACAACCGCCAAACAGTGTGATTCAAGATAAACACAGCTGTAGAAGCAAGCCATGCAAAAGCAAAGGTATTGGACTTCAGGAGGGCTGACTTTGGCAAAATGGGAAAGTGCCTCAGAAAAGCACTAGAAAATGGGCAAGAAAGAGGAGTGGAGAAACAATGGGAAAAAATCAAAACTGCCATCACAGAGGCAACAAGCCTTTGTGTGAAATAAATAAACAAAACAAAGCAAAGGAAAGAATCACTATGGTTCTCAAAAGAGGTGGCGGGGAAGGTTAGGGAAAACAGACAGCATTCAGGAAGTATAAAGAAACACAGAAGGAGTAGGATAGAGAACTGTACGAGTTAAAGCAGAAGGAAGCAGGGAAGGCAGTCAGAATCACAAAGGCCCAAACCAAGGAAAGGATAGCCAATTCAGTTAAGAAGGGGAATGAAACCTTTTATAGGTACATTAAGGAGTGAAGAAAGACCAAGGGAGGGACAGTGAGGCTTAATAAAGGGGGGTGGGAGTGGGAAGAGGGTGACAGTGAAAAAGCAGGGATGCTGAATGAATACTTCTGCTCAGTATTCACAAAAGAAGAGGAGGGGGAGGTACCTAAACCAAGCAATAGAACCTGGATAGGGGAGTCGATACCAGTCCATTCACAGAAGAAAGGGTCCTGAAAGAACTCCTAAAACTGAAGGTGGACAAAGCAATGGGGCCTGATGGGATTCACCCCAGAATTCTAAAAGAACTAAGGGGAGAACTAGTGACACCTCTGACTACCCTTTTTAACAAATCATGGGAGGATGGTGTGGTACTTGAGGACTGGAAGTGGGTAGATGTGATTCCCCTTCACAAAAGTGGGAGCAAGGCAGAGGCAGGAAACTACAGACCTGTTAGTTTGATCTCAGTGGTAGAAACTGATGGAATCACTTCTGAAAGAAAGAACTGCTGAGTACCTAGGGGCCAGTGGGGCACAGGACCCAAGGCAGCATTGATTCACAGTGGGAAGGTCATGTCAGATGAATCTAATAAATTTATTTTACTAGGTGACCAAAGTAGTAAACCAGGAAGGGGCTGTGGACATGGCCTATCTAGACTTTATCAAGGCATTTGACACAGTTCCACACAAAAGATTAATAAACACGTTAGCCAGCCTGGGAGTGGGTCCCAGTGTGGTAGCCTGGGTCAAGATTTGTCTGGACAACAGGATGCAGAGGGTAATAGTAAACTGAGTCCACTCTGAAGAAAGGGGGGTTTCTAGTGGGGTACCACAGGGTTCGGTACTGGGACCGGTCCTCTTTAATGTCTTTATAGCTGACATTGTAGAGGGACTGGAAGGAAATGTAAGCCTCTTTGCAGACGACACAAAGATCTGCAACAAGGTTGATATACAAGGGGGGTGGAAAGGATGAGAAGGGACTTGGCAAGGTTGGAGGAATGGTCAAAAGTATGGCAGCTTAGATTCAATGCAAAGAAGTGCAAAGTAATGCACCTGGGAAACAATAACCCAGGGGAAGAGTACACAATGGGGGGGGGCACTAAGAACAACAAAAATGGAAAAGGAGAGGCATCACCAGTAAAAACAGGAAGTTGTTATCCCACTGTACAGACAGTTGGTGAGACCCCATCTGGAGTACTGCATGCAGTTCTGGAGACCCCATCTCCACAATGACATAGCCAGGATGGTGGCAGTCCAGAGGAGGGCAACTAAAATGGTGCAGAGTCTGCACCAGAAGCCATACAAACAGAGACTAAATGAGCTTAATACGTATACCCTCAAGGAAAGGGGGGGGCATGATAAAACCTTTCAAGTACCTCAAGGGAATCAATGAAGTCCAAGAGGGTGGCATCTTTCAAGAAAAGAGATGTGCAAGAACAAGGGGGAACAATTTGAAGATAGAGTGGGGAAGGCTCAGGGGCAATATGAGGAAGTATTTTTTCACAAAGAGGGTGGTGGACGCATGGAACCACCTTCCTGAGGAAGTTGTGGGGTCAAAAACAGTGGGAGAATTCAAGAATATATGAGACAGACATAAAGCAATTCTAGTGGGGGGTAGGAGGAGGAAGTAGACTGTTGGTTAACCAGGATCTGCAGCTTATCAGTATGTAGGGAAATGGGCAGACTGGGTGGGCCAAGCAGTCTTCATCTGCCATCAAAATCTATGTTTCTGTTTCTATACTCTCCAGTTGGAGAGGTAAGGGGCACTACTGATGGCTGAAGGAGAGTGGAGTTTATTTATTTATTTATTGAAATGTTTCGTCAGGAGGGCACGCTGAACAACATGTTGCTCATCTCACAGTGCAACCTGGGGGGGTGGGGGTTACATAGGGATAAGCATAGAGATGATACAGAGTCACAGTTTACACAATTGGAATGGTATACAATTAACAAACAAGTAGACAGTTATTATACGAACAACAAACAGTTTTGTCTAAGATGAGCTGGTGTGCAGTTCATAAACAGTGCAATAAACCTTTATACAAACTGAAGTGCAAAGTTAAAGTTAAGGTAAGGCAGATAAAAAACACAGGAAACAAATGATTAGTATTGTCTCAGTCTATGTTAACACATTTTGAATGCCAAGTAAGAAAAAGAACTGCAGAAGTGTTGTTAATCCAGTGGTTGCTTTGTGCTGACTGTCAACCAATCAGGATTTAGAATTTCAGTCAACTATGATGAACTAATGAATTCCAAAAGCCCTGTTGGAAATGATTCCACACCCTGTCTCGGAAAACAATGAATTATGTCTACAAAGTCAAGCTGTCAAAACAGACATTTGTTTAAAACAGTTTTCAAAACATGATTTACTTGTATGACAACAGACACATTTAAATAAGGTACAAAATATCTTTCAACTTTTTTAAAACATGCTCTCTTTTATCTGCCATCCCATCAAAGGGAACAACCAAGGAAGAGACTTTGCTCTATGTGTGAAAGTGAGTGGCTGCCATCAGAGACCATAGTATTGCTGCTCAGGTCACTAAGTGAAAGGTACTTGCACACCAAGTGCTTATACTCTTCTGCCAAGAGACTGAAAGCACCAGTGGTGTAATGTACTCAGAAACTGATAGCCCAGAGCCAAAAGGCCTGAACCTGGCATTAGTCTTGTGTCTCCCAAGTGATAGAACATACTGCTGCCATCAAGCTAGACACAATTCATATTTCTTAAAAAAGTGTTCGTTACTCCAAGAACTGAAAAAAAGGTGATTTTTTTTCTGCCCAGTTTTAATAGCCCTATACCTAACAACTATTTATTAGTTTTTTTTTTATTGTACATCTTTTTTCCTGTTGTGAAACTTTCTCCTCATCTATCTGATCACTTTCCTGCCCAAATGCCAATCATCATAGCCTTCAGCCCCAACAGCTTGCTCCTCATGGTAGGTTAATTGAACTGAAGCATACCCAACTCCTTCAAATGCCACATCTGGTTCTGGGTGGCTGGAAACATAGAGTGCAGCCAAGGCATATCATGCTATCCTTCAGATAGCAGCTGGGTATTTCAGTGCCCTTTGACACCATCTACTCCCTGACTTCAAACAGTCACACAGGACCTTGCACATGCAAACTGAGGGCATTCACTAAAAATACCACCAACAGCTTAATCTGGTTCAATTTCAGCTGGTTACCATCTGTATCCCCGCCCTCCCCTTCCCCTACGGGTCAACAAAATTCAATAAATAAATAAATAAAGGTGGAGACATAAGCTCCCTTAGCCCCCTACAATGGGCTACAGCTGCTGCAAGCTGCAACATAACCCCTTCCAAAGCTGGGTCATGCTGCCAGTGGCAGCAAAAACACCCAGCCCTGGTCACCTGAGTCATGCTGCCAAGGGCACTGCCAAACCCAGGTGACGGGTATGGTACAGTAGCACAACATGCTACTGGAGGGCCACCATGTGTACCCCCTGACAACTCTTTATCATAGACTGGATGCTATTAGTTTTCATTCGACCTAAATTCATAATTTAGTTACCACTTCATGATGCCTGTTGTTTTCCTAGGTGTTCAGAATGAAGCTATACTTGTGATTAACAATTCATAGGCATTATAAATAAAGGATCCTCCGGGCACTTGATTTATTCTGCAATGCAGGTAACTGTAACAGGCCAGGCTGCACAACAGTTTCTAAATTAATATATCTGGGTTATAACAATGATGCAACTTCTCATTTACAATGGGGACCCATTTCAATCCAGTTCCATGGAGAACTGAGGCAGCAGAAAGCCATAAATCTCAATAAAGACCAGAAACTGAGTCAGTGCCTAAAGTGAGATATGAAACAGGTTCTCATAGCTAACAATGCTTTGTTCTTAACCCTTGCTGTGCCGCAGACTGATATATCAGTCCAGAATTCCTATATGTTCTAATTCTCTTGGCAGCCTAAGGGTTAACATTAAACCATGTATTCATGCCAGTACAGTGCTTCCTCACTATAACGAACTGAATGGGAGCCATAACATGTGTTCGTTATAGCTTTCTGTTCATTATATCGAGGGACAATGAGAAAACAGTCAGGGTACTTAGTGCACTAAAGTAATGCGCAGTATTAAACAGCACTCTGTTTAACAATGTTCCTCTACCTCTTTCTCCTTTCATTTTAGGAGACATTTAGGTAATAATGTCAATTGCATGGCAACTTCTTTTAATAGTTGATTTGTACAGCACTCAGCTTGAATTGAAATAAAATGTTGTTCGCCCACTTCCCTGCTCCCTGACTACCACTCAGACACACTTCTCCGCAGGAATGCACACTCCCCTATCTGACTGTTTGTATTTGCTGTATTAGTTACTTAGACAATAATACACGACAGGGTGTGTGTCATGCTGGGATAACGTCACGCCTCAGGTGGTTGGGCACGAGGCTAAAGGCATGCCGAGCTGATGCAAGGATTGTGGTGGCTGAGCTGACTGCTGACAGTAGCTACCATGGCTGTGTTTTGTGGTAGGTATGGCTTTACTTTACTTTTTTTGAGGGGGGCAGGGTTGGAGGATGTATGACACTTGAAACAGACAAAATAAATTACATTTTCATGGCACCTTTCTTCTAGCGAACTGAGCGGCATCAGTGAACTGTGTGACCGGCAGTTACAGTCTCCACGGTTCACTAAAGCCACTTGGTTCAGGAAAGAAAACAGCCATGCAAATTAAATCTATTCTGTAAGCTCCATGTGCTATGGGAGAGCAGTCTGCAACTTGGTGGGAGGGACATTTTTAGTTTTATTTAACAGTAAATGAGCCGGGGACACTGAAGGTGGCTTGTGAGTGGGAATAAGTGAAGCAGGCTGCTGAGCAGGGATCAGTGAAGTGGGCTGCGTGGAGTGATTCCATTAACAGTTGATGTAGTCATCTGTGTGCTGGGACTAGATCTGTGATGTTATGCTGGGATAACATCACAGGCCCAGCACCAGACTGACAAATGGGAGCCCAACATTCTTTTTTGCCATTCTATAATTAGTTTTTAAACTTAGTTTAGTATTTTGGTTAATATGGTTATTTAGCCAAAGTACTGTAGCTCACTTCTCTCACCGACTGACTTCCAGGTTCTGTTTTTGATGACCGTGTCTCCACTTTTACGGCACTGTGAGTAAACAGATTCAGTAATTAAAACTAGAGAAATTATTACTCTGATTCCCACAGAAACTAGAAAACAAAACAAGATCCAAGCATTTTGTACTGTGCATCACCTGTACCTTAGTTTAAGTAAAATGACTGAGGCTGAATAAATCAATATAGAAATGCAGGGTCATTCCACTCAAACTAGGTCATAAATCTTTGAGTCCTGACTCTAGCATAAGAGTTACAGTATCACATTTCTCAGGCACTGCACCCAATTTTACCAGCTAGTCGAATGCATAAATTTGTCTGCCTAAGTCATTCTATTTCCATTTCAGTGTTGTTTTTTACCGTGAGCAGTGCTGCAGCAGTGTTTATAAAAACAGCTGATTTCTGTTGGGTTCCACGTGTTCCATTTGCAAAAGCCAGGGTTTCATTATACTGAGGTTCACTGTTGCAAGTGAGCACTGTATGTAGTTCATGTACAAGCAATAGTACTCAACAGGGTGGGCAGTATTGGGATATACCAGACCACCTGGGGGTGTAATGAGGCCTGATGCCACAGGTGGAAGGCCTTATAGCCCCTGAAAGGTCCAGTGTATCCCACAACTGCTGACCCTGAAGGGTGTTATTGCGCTTAGAAAATGAGCTATTTGCAATGTTTATGAAAAGAAAATATTGGCTATTTAAAAAGTTAAAAGAAATGTTTGAAAATTATTATTAAATACATTTTAGGTTAAGTCGTCCCTTCACTGGCTGTCATTAGAGGGCAGTGTTGCTAAGAGGCACCTGTTGTGCTTAGAAGATGATTTTTTCCTTTTTAATAAGGCACCTTTTTTTTTTTTTATTAATGCAGCTTTTTTCCCTAAATAGTGTGTGTTTCTTTTACTCAGCGAGGTCAGGAATGGCTGTCAGCTTGGTTGGCTCAGCGCAGTAAGAAAACTGAAACCATGGCCATTCCGATTGAAACCACAGCCTCGTTCATAATTATTGTTCAGTGGGGGAGCCAGAGACAAGCAAGGAGAAGTGAGATTACTTTGCAGTCATGTAAAAAAATAATGATTAGTGCTGTGAAATCCCAATGAATGTGAAGTAACAAGTAATGATTTGCAGTTTGAAATTCTCAAGCTGGACAACGAATGACCAAACGGGAGAACAGAGAGTCATGCAGGTGGTGGAGAGTGTGTTTGTGCTGGTAGTGAGAGCTGAAATGAAGCAAAAAAAAAACAAACACTTTGTGTTGGACAAGGTGGGGCTATTTTGTTACTGTGAGTGTTCTAAATTGAATTACAAAACTGACATCTCTTTTGGAAGGGTAGGGAGCTCACTTGCTAATGGGAAGAAACAAATGACGTTCCTTTCAAATCAGCATTCTGAGTGGGCACAATGATATAATCTGGTAATGTGGCACTTGGGACAGGCACTTGTTTTTTCACATGGCATTGTTGAAAATGAAATGTATGGCTAGAGGGGCTTTTAGCCTATCAGGATTCATTATTTTAGAAGCCCATTTCATTTTCAATGTATTATAATGCATACTGTACATTTGGTTGGGTCCCATTTTTCAAAACAAAAACAGATCCTTTGCAGATTCCCAGTGGCATGTTGCCCATGCCTGTATTCTGATTATTTAAATGTCAGTGTAGATATATAGATACTTATTCATTAAGTGGATCAGCACACGTGCGATTTATGCATGCTGTAACTGGCCCATGTAACTCTGACACCTCATGGTATTCCACATGCAGGGCTTGTGGACAGCATGCTCAACCCATGAACAGGCATTGTGTTCCACCACAAGAAGAGGGAAAATAAGGGGGGTATAGAAACATAGAATTTGATGGCAGATAAGGACCACTTGGCCAACCTAGTATGCCCATTTTCCTCCCTAATGGATAAGCTGCAGATCCTAGGTAACCAACAGCCTACTTCCTCCTACCCCTCACTAGGACTGCCTTATGTCTGTCCCATGCATTCTTGAATTCCCCACTGTTCATGACTCACGACCTCCTCAGGAAGGCTGTTCCATGCATCCACAACCTCTCTGTGAAAAATACTTCTCACATTACCTCTGAGCCCCTCTATCTTCAAATTGTGCCTCCTTGTTCTTACACATCTCTTTTCTGAAAGATACTACCTCTTGGACTTTGTTGATTCCCTTGAGGTACTTGAAAGTTTCTATCATGTCCCCCTCTCCCTCCTTTCCTCAAGGGTATACATATTAAGCTCCTTTAGTCTCTCTCTCTATGTCTTCTGGTGCAGACCCTGCACCATTTTGTTGCCCTCCTCTGGACAGCCTCCACTCTGTCTATGTCTTTGATGGAGATGGGGTCTCCAGAACTGCACACAGTACTCCAGATGGGGTCTCACTAACTGTCTGTACAGAGGGATAACAACTTCCTGTTTTCTACTGTTGATGCCTCTCCCTATGCATCCCAGTATCCCCCCAGCCTTCCTTACTGCCTTCTCACATTGCTTGCCCACATTTAGGTCATCTGATATAATTACCCCCTGGTCCCTTTCCATTTTTATTGTTGTCAGTATCTCACCCCCATTGTGTACTCTTCCCCTGGGTTTTTGTTTCCCAGGTGCATTACCTTCCACTTCTTTGCATTGAATCTAAGCTGCCATACGTTTGACCATTCCTCCAACCTTGCCAAGTCCCTTATCATCCTTTCCACTCCATCTTGTGTATCAATACTGTTGCATATCTTTGTGTCATCTGCAAAGAGACATACTTTTCCTTCCATTTGCTCTGCAATGCCACTTATAAAGACATTAAAAAGGACCGTTCCCAGTAATGAACCCTGCGGTACCCCACTAGTAACCCTCCTTTCTTCACTGTGGACTCTGTTTACCACTACCCTTTACGTCCTGTTGTCCAGCCAATTTTTTATCCTGGCTACCACCTTGGGACCCACTCCAAGGCTGGCTAACTTGTTTATTAATCTGTTGTGTGGGACTGTATCAAATGCCTTGCTAAAATCTAGGTAGGCTATATCCACAGCCTTTCCCTGGTCTTCTACTTTGGTCACCCAATCAAAGAAATCTATTAGATTTGTCTGACACGACCTTCCCGCTGTGAATCCATTCTGGCTTGGATCCTGTGCCCCACTGGCCTCTAGGTACTCAACAATTCTTTCCTTCAGAAGTGATTCCATCATTTTCCCTACCACTGAGGTCAAACTAACTGGTCTGTAGTTTCCTGCCTCTGCCTTGCTCCCACTTTTGTGAAGAGAAATCACATCCACCCTCCTCCAGTTCTCAGGTATCACCCCATCCTCCCATGATTTGCTGAAGAGAGTAGTCAACGGTGTCACTAGTTCTACCCTTAGTTCTTTTAAAATTCTGGGGTAAATGCCATCAGCCCCATTGCTTTGTCCACCTTCAATTTTATTAGTTCTTTCAGAACCCTTTCTTCCATAAATGGACTGGTATCAACCCCTGTCTCCAGAGTGTTTCTCTTGTTTGGTTTAGGTACCTCCCCCTTCTCTTCCTTTGTGAATACTGAGCAGAAATATTCATTCAGTATCCCTGCTTTTTCACTGTCAACCTCTACCCACATTCCCTCCCCTTTATTAAGCCTCAGTATCCCTCCCTTGGTCTTTCTTCACTCCTTAATGTACCTATAAAAGGTCTTATCCCCCTTCCTAACAGAGTTGGCTATCCTTTCCTTGGTTTGGGCCTTTGATATTCTGACTGCCTTCCCTGCCTCTTTCTGCATTAACTGATAAAGTTCTCTGTCCTGCTCCTTCTGTGTTTCCTTTTCCTGAATGCTATCCTTTTCTCCTTAACCTTCCCTGCCACCTCTTTGAGAACCATAGTGTTTTTTTCCTTCATTGTGTTTTGTTGATTTGCTTCACACAAGGCTTGTTGCCTCTGTGATGGCTGTTTTGATTACTCCCCATTGTTCCTCCGCCCCTCCTTCTTGCCTGTTTGCTAGTGCTTTTCTGAGGCACTCTCTTATTTCCCCAAAGTCAGCCCTCCTAAAGTCCAATACTCTTGCTTTTGTATGGATTGACTCTATGGCTGTGTTTATCGTGAACCACACTGTTTGGTGGTTGCTTGTTCCCAGATGGCAACCCACTGCTAAATCCAAGATTCTTTCTCCATCCCCATTTGAGAGTACCAGGTCTAAGATTGCTCCCTCTCAAGTGGGTTCCAGTACTAGCTGTCTGAGGCATGCCTTTGTAGGGCATCAAGAATGACCCTGCTCTTGGATGTGCCTGCAGTAAAGGTGCTCCAGTTAACATCTGGCATATTCAGGCCCCCATCAACAATATCTCCCCTTTTTCTGCCATTCTAAGGATGCCTTCTATCATTTCCTTGTCCATTCCTCCTGAGATGGGGGTCTGTATACAACCCCATGGGATTGTGGTGCCATTTCCTGTCTCCAGGGTGACCCCAAGTGCCTCATCTGCTCCCTGTTTACTCTTTAGTTCTGTTGCTTTGATCCTTTCCCTTACATAGAGAGCTACTCCTCCTCTTTTACCCTCCCTGTCCCTCCTGTAGATTATGATCCTGGTATGTTGACATCCCAGTCATGGTTCTCTGAGTACCATGTTTCTGTGACTGCCACAATATCCAGGCTTTCTTCCATGAAGGCCACTAGTTCAGGGAGCTTGTTACACAGACTGTGGGCATTGGTACTCATCACCCTCTAATTGTTGATGGCCTTACCCCTTTTAGCCCCATCTCTGTCCTTACTGCCTTTGCCTTTTTTTGCATTTACCTCTGTCCTGCTCCCTAATAACTTCTCTACCTTGGTGTTTACCTCACTAATTACCATGTTTTGTGGTGGGAGGCTGGGATTTCCCTGCTCCTTTTCAGTGTCTCCCCCCTTGTCTAGTTTAAATGCTTGCCAATGAAGCATTTAAACCTATCACCTAGGGTCCTGGTTCCCCCCTGGACAGATGCAGACCATCGCACCAATATAGGCCTGCATCCCTCCAGGCGGCTCCCCAGTCCCCAATGAAGCCAAAACCCTGTGCTCCACACCACCTTTTCAACCAGTCATTGAATTCCATGGTGTGGAGTGCCCTAGCATCACCCTTGCCATAGACAGGCAGCACCTCCGAGAAGGTTACCGGCTGCGCTACTTGTCTAAGGCCCCTCCCCAACTCTACAAACTCCTCTTGCACTGCTCTGATCCCATTCCTAGCCAGGTCATTTGTCCCTAAGTGGACAATGACATCCAGCTCCCTCCCTCGTGCAGCTGCTCCCATGATCCTGAGGATTTGCTTCCTGTCCCTCCATGCCATGGTGCCAGGCAGGCACCTTACCTCCTTCTCCCCTTCCTCCCCCACTTCTACCCCCCCAATGATTGAGTCCCCCACCAGGAGTTGTTTTCTTCCCCTGTGGGGTCCTGTGCCACCCTCCTGTGGGTCTCCTTTGTGGAGGTTTCCAGCATCCTCCTTGGTCTCCACTGCAGGTGCCTCCATAGAGGAACCACTATCCACCAGAACAGTGTATGAACTGTGGAGAGGTACAGCTGGAGGGATGCACCTCTGTTTCACCACCCTCTCCCTCCCTGAGCCCATCTTGGTCCAGCCGCTCCTCTTTCTTGGCAACCTCTGAGTTAGCGGCAGTGGCCCTGGTGGTCCCTGGGTGGGGGAGGAGGTTTCACGAATCCTAGCCAGGTCAGCTTGGAGATGGGCAACCTCCTCCCTCAGACTAGAGAGGTGCCTGCAAATAGGTCAGCATCGCAGCCTCCAGAATGTCTCCCAGAACACTGCTGCCCCACAGCTATTGCACTGCACCACTCCCATCATGTCTTATTTTGTATCCCCTCTCCTGTTTCTCTGTATGCTTACACTAGCCTCTCCTTAAAACTCTCACCCTTCCTGTTCTGGGACAGCAACTTCCTGTATTCTTCAGTAGTCTCCTTCTTCCTTGCTCAGAGTCAGACCACCAGCAGCTGGGGGGGGGGAGAAAGAGCTACTTTTTTCCTTCAGGGTTGATAAAACTAATGTTTCTCTATTATCCTTCCTTCCCTACTGCCAAACAGGAAGTTACTGTTGTCAGTCAAATCCAGTGGCTGTAAAAGTAGAACTGGCTTAGGGTGGGAGGGTGAAGGAGTGGGATGGAGGGCAATTAGTAAGAAAAATGGTAGCTTTTTTATTTAGCTGCTTTCTGCTCTACAAGCAAGATTTCTGTCTTCCAAAAGCTAGCAGCAAGAAGTTGTAATTGGAGTCACCTGCTTTTCTACTGCCTAAGCCACACCCCCAACTAACCTCTCTCCCCTCCTACTGATTTAGCAAAGTAAGTTGACACAGTACCCTTCCCAACACAGAAACACACATTGACTTTCTTTCTTTTTTTATTTTAACCCTAAATGAGATCCCCTCTACTTCTAATAAAGTATCTGTTTGTTTAATCCCAACAGGCACTGACGCCTGCTGAGATAGAAGTGTTAAATTAGTAAGAAAAACATTAGCTTTTTCAGTTAGCTGCTTTCTGCTCTACAAGTAAGATTTCTGTCTTCCAAAAGCTAGCAGCAGCCATAGATCCTGGCTGGATACCAAGAAACAGAGACTGGGCCTGCACAAGCAACACAAGTAGTGCAAGTCTAGTAAGGGGCGGTACCGCTTTCAAACTAGGCTACACACAGAGAAAGGCAACACATGGAATAAACTAGAGCAAGGTACTGTATATTTGCATTAAAAAAAACTTTATTGAAACAAAAGTGATTACATATTTTGCTCACTGCTACCTGGAAAACACCTGCAGCTTTCACAACACCAGTGCTCTGACCACTCACATAATTTGTTGTTCCAGTTAGTTCACTATTCCATTAAGTGATATTATGTATGATTACAAATTAGCCTAATGAGTTGTTTCTTGTATTATTGGATCTGGTATTCTCTGCTTTGTATTTTTTAGAATGGCTGCTAATTTATTATAGTATAGATGGTTTGAGATTTCTTCTTAATTAATTGTTATAATAATTGTTTTTAATGTGTTATATGTATCACCTGCTGCTGTCTCTATTTAAGAGGAGTGTCTGTAGTATGTCTTTAGCCTTTGAAAAAGGATTGGTAGTCAATCCGAAACATGTCAGGCAAGATGTTTTGTTTGTTTTGGTGTAATTAATTATAATTTTGTTATTTATTTATGCATTCCTCTTATGAGTTGGTGTGTGCCAGAACCTTTTTTGCTTACATTACTTGTTGGTTCTTGAGCACCATGTTCCAGTGTGCACTCATTTTGGAAAGAATTAGTGAAAGGAGAAAGCCGGGGGTATTGCTAAGATCAAAGGGGATAAGGGGGAGTATGTGGAAAAGGACCAAGGAAAGGCATCTATCCTAAATAGATATTTCTGCTCAGTATTTACTGAGGAGAAGGTAGGGCAGGGCCCACAGCTCAGCACCATGGACACAGGGGGGAGGGAGGTGTGCACAAGTCCCTTCACAAAAGAAAGACCCCTACAAGAGTTTGCTAAACTCAGGGTGGACAAGGCAATGGGACCTCGATGGCTTACATCCCAGGGTACAAAAGGAGCTAATGGTGGAACTAACAGAGCCATTATCAGAACTGTTTAGTGAGTCTCTGAACACAGGAAAAGTCCCAGAAGACTGGAGAAGGGCTCGTGATCCCACTCCATAAGAATGGTAGCAGGGAGGAGGCAGGGAACTACACACCAGTCAGTCTTACCTCAGTGGTGGGCAAGATTATGGAGGCACTCTTTAAGGAAAGGTTAGTGCAACACCTGGAATCCATAGGAGCACAGGATCCAAGACAGCTTGGGTTTACAACAGGAAGGTCCTGTCAAATTAATCTCATAGATTTATTTGACTGGGTAACCAGAGTGGTGGACCAAGGGGGTGCAGTTGATGTTGCCTACCTTAACTTCAGCAAAGCTTTCGATACTGTTCCACATAGAAGATTGATTAATAAGTTGGGTAGGCTCAGGGTGGGTCAGAAGTTGGTCAACTGGGTGGCAAACAGGTTGGAGGGCAGAAAACAGAGAGTAGTGGTAAATGGTATACAGTCAGAAGAGATACAAGTTACAAGTGGGGTACCTCAGGGATCAGTCCTGGGGCCAGTCCTCTTCAATATCTTCATCAGTGACATTGCAGATGGACTGGAGGGTAAAGTTTGTCTGTTTGCAGATGACACCAAGATCTGTTACAGAGTAGATGATCCAGATGGAGTGGGCAGAATGAGAAGAGATCTGGAAAAACTGGCATAATGGTTGGAAGAGTGGCAACTGGGGTTTAACGCAAAGAAGTGCAAGATCATGCACATAGGGAAGAGAAACCCTGAAGCCACGTATAGGTTAGGAGGGGAGTTGCTGGCAATCACAAGGGAAGAAAGAGACTTGGGCATCATCATCACAGATGACCTGAAATCATCCAAGCAGACCATTGAAGCAGTAGGTAAGGTTAGAGGGATGTTGGGGTGTATTAATAGGGGAATCACACGTAGTAAGAGGGAGGTAATAATTCCTCTTTACAAGACACTGGTTAGGCACCATCTGGAGTACTGCATGCAGTACTGGAGGCCACACCTGCACAAGGACATTAACAAAATGGAGGCAGTCCAGAGAAGGGCAAACAAGATGGTGCAGGGACTGCATCAGAAAACATATCAGTACAAATAAATGGAGCTCAATATGTGTACCCTAAAGCAAAGGAGGGGGAGAGAGAGGTGATATGATCGAAACATTCAAACATCTTAAAGGCATTAACAAGGTGAAAGAGTCTAACATGTTTCAATATAAGAAAAATAGCAGGACAAGAGGACACAGCATGAGATTAGAGGGAGGCCGATTAAGGGGTAATGTGAAGAAGTTCTTTTTCACAGAAAGGGTGGTGGATGCATGGAACGGCCTACCTCAGGAAGTGGTGGACATGAATACAGTGCAGCAGGGTTTTATTTAATTCCAAAAATTGATTAGCGTTTTGCTCATAAAAGTGCTAAAACATTGTGAAAATACATAGCACTTGCCTCATTGTGTTTAACAAACATAACACTACTAGAAAACCTATATAAATACTTTCTGAACAGTTAGCATTGTCTCAAGAAAAAAACTGCTAAATCAGTTATTTAAAACCCTGTGCAGGGCTTCAAACAGGCATGGGATAGGCACAAGAGAGCAATACAGATGAGTATGAATAGATAGGCCATTGACAGAGTAAAGACCTATTGCACATTCATAAGGTAGAAAAATTGGGCAGACTGGATGGGCCTTGCAGTCCTCATCTGCTGCCAACTTCTATGTTTCTGTGTTTCATGCATTTGACAGATGGGGCTTGACATACCATCTGTCTGAAGAGGTCACTTTTATAGGCAGCACCAGGTGTTGGAAGATGGGCCAGCAAGAAGCCTATAGCAGCAATAGCTTCTTTGTCTACAGGAACCCCCCCCCACACACACACACACACAGCACAGTAGCAGCAGCAGCAAGAGTCAGTACCTCCTGTTATCATCACTGTTCCACCGCTGGAAGAACCTGCAAGGGATAAACCCCCAATTATACAATGGGTACTGAGAACTGTTTAATCTGATTGGCTGACTGGCGCCTTTTACCAATGGTAAATCCTGCAATATACCAATGGGAAAAGGTGCCAGTCAGCTGCATCTCTAAAATTCATTGGACCACCGAAATTGACAATGGGAAACCACCATGTTGAATCCCCACTAAACGGCCATCTCTTGGTCTCCTACAAGTAGATGCGCTGTGTGCAAGCACTAAGGAATGAGAACAGCACAGCACAGACCAAGTAACCACAGATGCAGTGACAGCTACTACAGCAGATCACCCCTCTGTGCAACAGCTGCCATCATTCAAGAGCCACCACTACTGCTCCTCTCTACTTGCTCACTCAGTCGCAAACTGTTGTCATGGAGGCACTAAAATGCCTGCCCTGGCCTACAGCCTTGGCAAATGGGAGATGAACCATCAGCATGAACAATGCCAAGGTATTGGTAGTGGGTGCCATTGTTCAGCTCTCCATCTGCCATGCCATCTCCCGGCACTATGGAAGTAAGTGGGGGGAGGTGGATTCTGCTGATGGTTGACTATGGGAGAGGCCCCTCAGACAGCAGCCTGTAGTTAGAGGGGCAAACTGGGGGCCGGTAAAGGCTAGCGTAATTCAAGAGACATTGGTAGGTGGTGGTGCATTGAGGGGGACTGCTAACTCGGATTCTGATACTTCGCTTCAGGGTTCTACTGTGGGTTTTTTTGGAACATGCATGCCACCTTTTTAGCTGCATTATTGCTAGTTTGCCAAACTGGTTCTGCAGTTAGCACTAGGAATGAGTAGGACACTGCTGAAACCAAACAGTCGAGAAATACTTAGATCTCTAGCATGTAATAGATTCTAACATAAGGACTGGACAACATTTGCTGTAGTTTAATGAAAACCCACATTACCATAATAGGCTCTACAGGGAAAACAACATTAGGCTCGGTCAGTTTTACATGTGTTATTACTAAGAAAGAATTATTTTTTTCTGGTGCAGCAATAAATACAATACAAATGAATAAAAATAGGAGAAAAAATGTTATTTTTTTTCCATGTACAAAGAAAAATTGGGGACATTGTATAATCACAATATACCATGTCTGGTGTGAAGTGCGGCCTCGTGACCAAGCTACACCAGGTGTGGGTAAATCGTAGAATAACTCACACCCTGTCATGGTATATTGTTTAATTCCCCCCTCCCTGCGGTAATGTTGCCACCACTGGCTGATCCCCATGAGGAGGAGCCCCCGAGCCCATCCACCTTTGGCTCCTCCCCTAGGCAACAACACGAGTCCTTAGTTTGGGAATTTTTTGATGTGGACCCTGCTGACAACAATGTTGTGACATGCAAACTGTGCCAGACAGTTGTTTGGCATGCTAAACAGGGTAGCCACTTGGGTACTGGTTGGCAGCACATCCACCTTAGAGTAAGGCACTGCTGTGAGTGGGAGGAAAACAAGACAGAGGCTGAGAGGGGTAGATGTGGTGCCACTTCTAGTGGTCCTTATGTGCTGTGGGGGGGGCAGCACAGCAAGCAATGGTGAGGTGCACCATTTGCTGAAGGGGGGCACTGATGAGGAAAATGGGACCTGAAGCCAGATTCGGGGACTGCATCCAGGGAGAGCATGTGAGGCCCCAGCTGAAGATCCTCTTCCTTCAACTTCTCAGTTAAGAGATGACGCACCACAACTTTGCGTTGAGATGGGGACATCAAATGCAGAGTTATGTGCATGGAATCCACACTCCAGATGCTGCTGTCAAACCAGCAGACACAGCTTGAATGAATGGAGGAACTCTGTTGTGGGGGTGCACCCTCTGCCCCACTCAAGCCATAGCCATGAATGCACACTATATGTCTTAAAATATATCCAGTACCCGTGGTCATCATTTGTTTTATTAGTTCTGGGTGATCACATGATTTACCACGTGACTCTCTCCTTTTTTGCTAACACCCCACTTTCCCATTAGTCCCCTATATTATCCGACCACTAGGAGTCCAGAATCTCACTCTTCCCTAGTAGTTTCCCCTAGGTCACCATCCAGGATTTGAACCCTGCACCCTCAGCACTAGAGGTGGCACATTTAACATCTGCACTATCCAGGTACTGACACTTCTTAATCACTTTTAGCCACCTCAAAGCCTGAATTCCTCCGCCTCCTACACCTTCTCTCAGCATTTTCTTACTCTCTCCTTCCTCCCTACTTTTACCTGCCAAGGTACCCCTTCACCTCATCATTCTACTCCTACATGCACCCACTTGCCTGCACCCCTCTTGGTCAACCTACCATGCCCCCTGTACCCTCCATCTCCCCCTTAGAGCACTCCCCACCTGGTCATTTTACCCTGACACTACCCAAACCTTTTGATTGCCCCAGGCCTTCCCTCCAACCTTCCTCCAGTGTCACTATGTCCCTCCTCTACCTTTCCCTCTCACTTTACTACCCTTGGTCTCTCATTAAGGGCACACCCATAACCACAATCAAATGGTTCAGAAAACCAAAACTGTTACCTCTTGTTTTGAGGTTGACCAGGACCCTCATCCTCCTCCTTCTCTCAGGTACCACTCATCCCAACCCAGGCCCTAGTGATCCCATCACCTCCACCACACAGCTTACTCCTAATAAAATGAAAAACATTAGTATAGTCCACCTCAACATACAGAGTCTTCCTGCTAAATTAGACACGTTTCAAGCATGGGTGGCCTCAAACCATTTTGATGTCATTGCACTCACCAAAACCTGGCTTTCCCATAAGATCTCTGATGTTGAGATTGAGCTCAGTGGTTACACCTCTCTTAGGAAAGACAGGTGTGGAAAAAAGGGGGTGGTTGCTTGTTCTATGTTTCAAACACGTTCTCCTTCTCTGAATATAACCACTGTCTGGAGTTCACACTACTCGAAACCCTTTCCATTCACCTCACACTAGGTCCTCATAAAACCCTTACCCTCACCACTGCCTATCTCCCCCTGGTACCCCACCTTCTGATCTGGAGTCTCTTCTTACCCTTAAAAACTCCCTACCTCTAAATAGAGAATGTAGTTTCCTCAGGGACTTTAACACCAATTGGGTCTCCAGTTTAGCTGATACTACAAAATCCTGCATCACCAACTTAGGTCTCCACCAGATTATCAACTCCCCCACCAGATCTAACTATAAAACCGGAACTCAAACACTTTTGGACTGGATTATTGTTATACACCCAACCCGCATCAACAACTCTGGAGTTTTGCTGGACTGTATCAGTGACCATTGTGCCATCTTTTGCCTGGTATGCCACCCTTACAGCGACACCAACACAGCAAAATACATACCTGTCGACAAAATCAACACTTTGCCGACAGGTCGTTGTGTTGGTGTGCCTGAGACAGGGGCATGCTGTCTCCTGGGCCTGCACCCCCACCCTGAATCAACTCCATCTGGAGTTGAGAATCCAAAAGATGGGGGGGTTGGGGGGTGAAGGCCCCCGATAAAAAAAAAACAGGACTGGGAGACACACAGGAATCATGTAGACAGCAACTTGCAGTCAACATGATTCTTGTCGGTGAAATGCCAGTCGACATAAAGAATGTCGAACCGGCATGGTAGAGCCCTTTTGTCTATGGTCCACCCATCTTCCCAAACACCCCCTAAGTATATTTTCACCAGGAGATTGACCGATCGCAGCACTGAGCTAATCAACTGTGATCTCTGCCTCATAAACTGGTCATTCACTGCTGGGCCAGGAACCTGCAACCCTGTCCTTGAAAAATTCTCCTAGTCAGTGTCTGTGATAAACATGCTCCTCTCAAAAAAATTAGAACTAGGGATTATGCTAACGAATGGGTCACTCCTGATATTATTAAAATGATAAGAACTAGAGACAGAGCCTGGGCTCGCTATTCTAAGCATGGGGACCCTACCCAGCTCACCCTCTATAAGACTCTTTGAAACAAGTGCAAGTCCTCTATCAGAAAAGCTAAAATTGACTTTCTTCAAAATAAACAGTTAGGTGAATCCTTGAGCCCATGCCAGCTCTGGGGGACTCTTAACTCGTTACTCGGGGGATCTAAAAATGCTGAACCTATTACATTGCTCCATAATGAGAGACAGACCAATGACCCAACCGAAGTTGCAAACATTTTCAACTCTTTCTTTGGCGACCTAGATAAATACAAGCCTCCCTTCTCCACTAGATGTCCTACCCATCCCCCTGCCATGATTCCTCACCCAGTCCTTTTCCCATTTTCTACTTTATGGCCTTAAAACCTGCTGACACGATCAAGCTTGTCTGCAGCAACAACCCTAAACCCAACAAAGGAACTGATGGTATAGATTATAAAATCCTCAAACTGACCATTTTTTCCCTTGCAGTTCCCATCACCAATATATTCAACTGCTCCCTCTGTTCTGGTGATTTCCCTAAGATCTGGAAAACTGCTACCATTAAACTGCTTTTTAAGTCTGGGTCTAGAAACAAAGTCTGTAATTACTGTCCCATCTCCCTACTTGCCCCCCTCTCTAAAATAATTGAAAAAGTTATCCACTCTCAACTTACCTCCTACCTTGACTCCAACAACTTACTATCTACTGCCCAGCATGGTTTTAGATCAGGACATAGCACTGAAATAGCTCTTGCAAGGTTCACTAGCGATATCCTTAAGGCTAATGACAAGGGTCAGTACACCGTGTCCATTTTTGTAGACCTGACTAAGGCATTCGACCTTGTGGACCATGCCCTTCTACTTGAGGCTCTCAAAGGTCTAGACATTTTGTAAATATTTTGACTACTGGATCAGAAGCTACCTCTCCAGCAAATCCCATAAAACCACGATCGAAGGTCATCTCTCCTCTGAATGCCCAATTAAATTTGGGGTCCCCAAGGCCTCCATCCTAGGCCCCCTTCTCTTCTCAATTTTTATCAATAACCTCCCCTCTATGTGTCAATCTACTCATCTTGTCCTCTACACCGATGATGCAGCTCTCTGCTACAGTGACACTAACCCTGTCACCATGTTCTGCAACCTGCAGTCAGATTTCAGGGAGCTGCACTCGTAGTTTTCTGGCAATGGGATGGTCCTCAATTCCAAGAAGACCAAGTTCATGATCTTCTCAGGGCGCAGGAAAGCACTTGTCTTAGGCCTTATACTTATTGACAACCTGGGTAACCTCAATGAACGAGTAACAGGATTCAGATATCTTGGAATCTCCCAAGACCCTTACCCCTCCTTTAGTAACCATATCAGCAACTTCACTAAGAAGATCGATATGAGACTCGGTCCTCGCTACTGGATCCAAAAGTTCCTCATGCCCACATCCAGACTACACCTTGAAAGCTCTCTCCTCTTGTCTCTTGTTGATTACGGCTCCATTGTCTACTCTCCTTCCAGCTCTTCACTCCTCTATGCCAAATGTAGGTTCACATATAACAGCATTGCATGGTTTGTCACTGGACTCCCCTTCAGAACTCTCCACTGCACCCTCTATTACTCCCTCAAGACTGGCCCAACCTTGAAGGGAGGTTCCACCTCAAAATGCTCTCCTTCCTCCACAAAATTCACCTAAATCTACTACTCGTCAACGTCAGCTCCCTATTCCCAACCTCGGCCCCTGGGTGCTTGACCAGAAGCGCCTCCAGTCTGGTATTTGACATCCCTTTCTAACAGACTAAGCCAGCTCAGAACTCTATCACCTACTTGGGCACAAAGTTGTACAATGACCTACCTCCAGTAATCAAGGCCTGTTGGTCCATATACTTCTTTAACTCCTCCCTCAAAGATCGTCTCCTCAAATTGTCCACCTGTGGCTATCCAGGCTGGCCAACTTGCTAATCACAGTCTAAACCCCCCCCCATACCTCCCCCTCATCCCTTCTCCTCCTATAGCAACCTCATCCTCCTCTCTGTTTTCTTCCCTGGGCTCTGCCTTGTTTCAGATTTCTGCCCCTCTACCCCTTCTACCCAGCCATCTCTCCCTACCTGACTCCTGTACCCCACCCTGTTCTCTCCATACCTATCTCATAGCCTTTCCTTTATCCTGCTTCTCCTCTTATTGGTGCACACTATCCTGACCACATGCACTTTAGGTATGTGCCATTTATGTATCTCACCTCTTAACTTACTTTTTTATATTGTTACATTTTACCACAGCCATTGTTTCTGTAGTTATCTGTTCATTCCACTGTTTATTTTGTTTTCACTGAGTATCTTGCCTCTTTACTAACCAACATATATTGCCATGTTTATTCACTGCTGTACTGTAGTTATATGGTCAACCCACTCATGCTGTTGTTTTTACTGTAATTATGTACTGTACCCAATTGCTCCTTAGCATTTGTTTCTATACTCAGTAGCACTGCCTTGTTCATTTAAACTTGTTACTTTCTGCCCTTGTAAATGTTGTGCTTTTCTTAACTGGTTTGCTGGCCAAGGCACCTAGCTTCACCTGAGCTCTTTCCTTCTAAGACTGCTTGAAAGGCAGAGTAGAGAAACTTACCAGAGCAAGGGAGAAGGATTAAGACTTAGTTTGGCTGAGCAGATTTACTGTGTGGTGGTGTTTTAATTTTTTACTCACAGGGATTGCTACTGTTTGTTGCTAACATTTCATTGCTTTATTTTTTCTCTGATTCAAATTGTTGTTGCTGGTATATCTTCTTCTGCATTATTACAAGGTGTGCCTACAGGTGTGTGCTAACAGATTACTGCTGTAATCTTCTGATTCAAATTGTCTTTTGCAAGGTATATCTTCTGTTACTGCTTTATTTTTCTCTGGAGCAAAGTGTTTCTTACAGGGTATATCTTCTCTGAAATTACTGTATTACAGGTGGAGCTTACATTTTTGTGACTTTTTATCATTGGGCTAAGCAAAATTACTGTTTGACACTGTGTTGTATTTTATTCTTGTTTGTTGAAAAGGTTTGTTGTCTCAGAGGTGTTTCAGTCTCCTTCTCACATTGAAGGAGCAAATTGCTTTCCTCCACAGCTCTTCCAAAGGATTAGTGTGTGTATGTGAGGTGGAGCTGGCAAACTGTCAGTAATTTCCAACAGAAAGAAGGGTTAAAAGTCAGGTTAGTTGATATCTTGGAGGTAGAAGACTTGGTTTGCTGGCCAAGGCACCTAGCTTCACCTGAGCTCTTTCCTTCTAAGACTGCTTGAAAGGCAGAGTAGAGAAACTTACCAGAGCAAGGGAGAAGGATTAAGACTTAGTTTGGCTGAGCAGATTTACTGTGTGGTGGTGTTTTTATTTTTTACTCACAGGGATTGCTACTGTTTGTTGCTAACATTTCATTGCTTTATTTTTTCTCTGATTCAAATTGTTGTTGCTGGTATACCTTCTTCTGCATTATTACAAGGTGTGCCTACAGGTGTGTGCTAACAGATTACTGCTGTAATCTTCTGATTCAAATTGTCTTTTGCAAGGTATATCTTCTGTTACTGCTTTATTTTTCTCTGGAGCAAAGTGTTTCTTACAGGGTATATCTTCTCTGAAATTATTACAGGTGGTGCTTTACAGGTTTTACAGTTTTATCTAACATTAGGATAAGCTTTCAGGGTTACTGCATTTGTTGTTGACTGATTGTTTCTGCTCTTACCTCCTTGTTCTTTCGTCCGTGGTTCTTCTTTTTAGGCAGGGGAAAGGCCCAACCACCCACCCCCATCCCCAACCACCCCACGCTACACTCCTTTTATAGGGTACCACAGTTGTGACATTTCCTGTGGCAGAGCAGGAAGGGGCGGATCAGTGGGGCCTCCACAAGGTGATCTCATTTACAGGGCACTAGTAATTTAACTTGTTATAACAAGTTAAACAAAGCACAATTAAACCATTACTTGCATTTTTCCTTCTAATTACTCTGACTAGGTTACAAACCCAGCAACTTATTTGGAATGGATTTCATTAACTGCAGGTACTGTGGAACAATTTTCAGAAGGACAGTCTTACAGGATTTAGGACACTGTCCTACATGCTGGGCCTTTGGAGATCTTAGGTCTCAGCTCCAGGCAGCATGGGCAGAGATTGCACGCCTCAAATTTCATATTGAAGAGGAAATACATAATAAGAACCACCCGCCATTTCCCCAGCATCCAACAGAAAAACCTCGACCGCAGAGGGTAGTTGGTCCAGGAGGTTGGCAGGTGGTTAGGAGGAGCAAATCAGGTGCCCCATCACTCTCTGCTCTCCAACACATTACCTCCAAAAACCATATAAACACTAAACAGGTATCTGCCTCTATCTCTGAAATCAAATAAAGAGGCAGAAGACACTGCAGAGCAGGACACTGCAGCACAGAAGCTAGCACAACAATACTCACCCAAATCAGGAACCAAAACTAAACAAGCACAAAGGAAATCCAAAAACTTCTGATCATAGGAACTCCATGATTCGGAGTTGATACCATCTCCAGCCAGGGTGATGGTCAGATGTCTCCACAGGTACATCAGCATGGAGAGACACTGACCGCATTGCTAAAATTGTTCACAAAGCAGGAGAAAACATTGATGTCCTAGTACACATAGGGACTAATGATCTCGCCAGCCGGTCAGTTGTGGAGACCAAGGAACACCTGACTAGGCTGGGTGACAAACTATCATCTATTTCGTCCGGCATCTCCTTCTCTGAGATCCTGCCAGTCTGGGAGAAGGGAGCAGATGGACGGAAGGTCAGAAGAAGGGAGATAGGGAGCTAAACACGTGGCTCAAGGACTGGTGCCAGGAAAAGGACACAGATTTGTAGGGAACTGGCAACAGTTCTGGGGCGAAATTCTTTAAATTTGATGGACTGCATCTGACTAAAGAGGTCAGTGAATTGGGGCAGAAGTTTGGCGTCTTTGCAGAATATTTAAACTAGCAAATGGGAGAGGGTGCAGCACCCATCGTCGAATGGGAAGAACACCCTCCCCCTCAGCTAGTGGTCAAACAGGAATTCAGTGTGTTTGCCGTTCATTTGCATCACCAGGTAAGAAAAAAGGTTTGTCTCCCCATACGATGCACAGGGGTAATGCCAAACTTCACCCAACAACTAACACACCAAAATCTGGCCAATGGAAAATCATGTACACAAATGCTCACAGCCTGGGAAATAAGATCCCAGACCTGCAGGCAATAATGTCAGAGGCTAAACTGGACATAGTAGCAATTAGTGAGACGTGGTTTACCAGTAACCACACTTGGGAGACTTCAGTACCTGGCTATGTATTGTTCAGAAGAGACCGAGGTGCAAAAAGGGGAGAAGTGGCCCTGTATGTTAATGAAAAAATCAAAGCTACAGAAATTCAGAATACACATAAGGAGCCAGAAGAACTGTGGGTCACCCTGGAAACAGGAAATGGGACAGCCATAAGAACTGGGGTTGTCTACAGGCCCCCAGACCAGAGGGAGGACATAGACACATTACTGTTAGAAGATATACAAAACATGACAGCTAAGGGAGGTTCTGATAATGGGAGACTTCAACATGCCAGATACAGATTGGTCAATACCAGCAGGAACATCTGCCAGAACTAGACTCATAGTGGATTCCCTGCAGGGGAGGGCCTCAAACAACTGGTACAGCAACCCACAAGAGACAGGGCTATCCTAGATCTAGTACTGACTAACAAAGAAGGGATCACAGATCTCCAGGTGAGAAGGTCACCTGGGGCCAGTGACCATCACATGGTATGGTTCAATTTGGCTACTACATCTAAATCATCCCATTCCAAAGCAAAATATGGGACTTCAGAGGAGCTGACTTTGATAAGATGGCCAACAGAGTTAAGCTAGCCCTGGCAAAAAGAAACACAGGTGAGGAGGTACTGGCAAAGTGGGCAAGCATTAAGGATACAATACTTGAAGCAACATCCCATTGTGTTAGACAGAAAAGAAAGTGCAAAGAAGAAGGAAACCACTTTGGTTCTCAAATACAGTAGCAGAAAGGTCAGAGCCAAAAGGCTGGCCTTCAGAAAATATAAGGAACACAGCGGGATGAAGATAGGAGGCATACCAAACTGCCCTAAGGGAAGCAGGTAAGGCAGTAAGGCAGGCAAGTCCCAAACTGAGGAAACACTAGCACAAACAGTAAAAGAAGGTGACAAGACTTTCTATGATACATTAGTGAAAGGAGAAAGTCCAGAGGGTTGCTAAGCTAATGGAGAAAAGGGAGCATGTGAGGAGGAGGACCCTGTAAGGCATCTATCCTAAATAGATACTTTTGCTCAGTATTTACTGAAGAGAAGGTAGGGCAGGGCCCACAGCTCAGCATCATGGACACAGGGGAGGAGGTGAGCACTACTCCCTTCACAAAAGAAAGGTCCTACAAGAGCTTGCTAAGCTCAGGGTGGATAAGGCAATGGGACCTGATGGCATACATCCCAGGG
This sequence comes from Neoceratodus forsteri, assembly GCA_016271365.2. Lineage (NCBI taxonomy): Eukaryota > Metazoa > Chordata > Ceratodontiformes > Ceratodontidae > Neoceratodus > Neoceratodus forsteri. The sequence continues at coordinate 134,268,998 of CM057451.1, read as the reverse complement.
TACTTAAGGAGCTAAAGGAGGAACTAGCAGAGCCGTTAGCAGAATTGTTTAGTGAGTCTCTGAGCACAGGAGAGGTCCCAGAAGACTGGAGAAGGCTCATGTGATCCACTCCACAAGAGTGGTAGCAGAGGAGGAGGAGGGAACTACAGACCGGTCAGTCTTACCTCAGTAGTGGGCAAGATTATGGAGGCACTCCTTAAGGAAAGGATAGTGCAACACCTGGAATCCATAGGGGCACAGGATCCAAGACAGCATGGGTTTACAAAGGAAGGTCCTGTCAAACTAATTCATAGATTTGTTTGACTGGGTAACCAAAGTGGTGGACCAAGGGGAGCAGTTGATGTCGCCTACCTTGACTTCAGCAAAGCTTTTGACACTGTTCCATAGAAGATTGATAAATAAGCTAGGTAGGCTCAGTTGGGTCAGAAGTTGGTCAACTGGGTGGCAAACTGGTTGACTGGCAGAAAACAGAGAGTGGTGGTAAATGGTATACAGTCAGAAGAGATGCAAGTCACATGGGGTACCTCAGGGATCAGTCCTGGGGCCAGTCCTATTCAACATCTTCATTAGTGACCTCGCAGATGGACTAGAGGGTAAGGCTTGTCTGTTTGCAGATGACACCAAGATCTGCAACAGAGTAGATGATCCAGATGGGGTGGGCAGAATGAGAAGAGATCTGGATAAACTAGCAGAATGGTCAGAAGAGTGGCAACTGGGATTTAATGCAAAGAAGTGCAAAATCATGCACATAGGGAAGAGAACCCTGAAGCCACTTATAGGCTGGGAGGAGTTGCTAGCAGTCACAAGGAAGAAAGAGACTTGGGCATCATCATCACTGATGACCTAAAATCATCCAAGCAGACCTCTAAAGCAGTAGGTAAGGCTAGGGGGTGTTAGGGTGTATTAGGGTATCACAAGTCGTAGAGGGAGGTAATAATCCTCTGTACAAGACATTGGTTAGGTCCCATCTGGAGTACCGTGCAGTATTGGAGGCCACACCTTCACAAGGACATTAACCAAATTGAGGCAGTCCAGAGAAGGGCAACCAAAATGGTGCAGGGACTGCATCAGAAGACATATGAGGACAGATTAACGGAGCTCAATATGTATACCCTTGAGCAAAGGAGGAGAGAGGTGATATGATCGAGACATTTAAACACCTTAAGGCATAAACAAGGTGAAAGAGTCTAACATGTTTAAATATAAGAAAAATAGCAGGACAAGAGGACACAGCATGAGATTAGAGGGAGGCCGATTAAGGGGAATGTGAGGAAATTCTTTTTCACAGAAAGGGTGGTAGATGCAGGAATGGCTTACCACAAGAAGTGGTGGCTATGAATACAGTGCAGGGCTTCAAACAGGCATGGGATAGGCATAAGAGAGCAATACAAATGACTATGAATAGATAGGTCACTGACAGAGCAAAGGCCGATGGCACATTTATAAGGTAGAAAAAGAAATGGGCAGACTGGATGGGCCTTGCGGTCCTTATCTGCCGTCAACTTCTATGTTTCTATGTTTCTATGTTTTTTGTTCTTTTAAACTGGACATTTGTGAAAATGGGCATTTTTGCTCACATACCCTCCAGTATACAAATAAATTTGATTTGATTTGACAAAATATAATTTCCCCTATTTTTCTCATGTCCCAGCAATTATATATACTTAGTACATGCTGCACTGTGTTAGTCAGTTGTATTTCACTTTAGTGCCCTGAAATGCAATACAGTATATAAAAATCTAATTTCCCATTTTTTCTCAAGTCCCAGAAATCATATATACTTGTTACATTCTGCTATGCTGTGTCAGTCGGTCTCTCACCACACCAACAGCACCTCTAAGTTGTAATTCACTTTGGTGCCTAGAAATGCATTATATGCAAAATCTTATTTCCCATTTTTTCTCAAGTCCCAGAAATTATAAAGTCAAAGTCAAAGTCAAAGTCAACTTTATTTAAAAGGACGCCCAATCCCGAAGGCTCTGGGCGCCGTACAAAAACCTTTACAGTTTATCATACTGTATACATTCAAATAAAATCCCAAACATATAACTTAAACCCCAAAAGCCTGCACAAATAAAAAGGTCTTTAGACCACTCTTAAAAAACCTCTACAGTGGGGGCCTCTCACTTCAAGCAACCATGAGCTCCAGAGAGCTGGAGCAGCAACTCCAAAGCGATCCCTGCTGATTTCAACCTAGATCTCGGAACTGTGAGGAGGCCACCACCAGAGGCGAAGATCCCGGACAGAGGTGGGCCAGTACCAGTAGATCAGTAAGGTAACCAGGGCCCTGTCCATGTAAGGTCTTATAGGGAGAAACCCCACCTTGAACAAAACTCTCCACCATGCAGGCAGCCAAGAAATCACAAGCAATACCGGAGTTATATGACAAACTTACTTTGTCCGGTCAAAGCCTGGCAGCAGCATTTTGCACCAGCTGCAGTCTGCGAAGAGAGTTCAGAGACCCCGGTGGGCGCATTACAGTAGTCAAGTCTCCAGAGTGACCAAGGCATGTATCAAGTAGGGAGGTCAGAGCCGGAACAAGCGGCTAATCCTGGAGATATTCCTAAGATGAAAAAAACAGAGGCATTACCACGGAGGATATTTGAGCCTCCATGGACAAGCTCCTGTCAAAGATCACACCAAGATTACGCACCCTTGGGGATGCCATCAATGACACAGCTCCTAGCTTAATGCCAGTCGCTGAATCAGAGGCCATCCCATCAGAGCTCTGTTCGACTCCACCACCAGTACCTCAGTCTTATTAGGGTTAAGTCGCAGCCAGCTGGAAGACATCCAGTCATTTATCTCAGCCAGACAGATATTCATCACATCCACTGCATTTGATGTTCCTGGTGCAAAGGATAGGTATAGCTGAGTATCATCAGCATAGCAATGAAAACTCAAACCATACCTCCTAATGATCTCCCCCAGGGGCAGCATGTACACTGCGAACAACATTGGGGCCAATACCGAACCCTGAGGGACTCCACATGAAAGGAGGCAGGTCGAGATGAAATTACCCATCACAACCCGCTGCCTCCTGTTGGTAAGAAATGACTCAAACCATTTGATGACAATACGTGAGTCCACACAACTCCCTCAGGCAGAAAAGCAACACACAATGGTCCACAGTGTCAAATGCTGAAGAGAGATCAAGGAGGACAAGGTATGTCTTTTCCCCGATCTCTAGCCCTAAGGAGATCATTTTACCCGAACTAATGCAGTTTCAGTGCTATGCCTGGCCGAAAAGCTGACTGGAAGGATGGCTACCTCGTGGGTCATGAGATGCTCTCCCAACTGAAGTGATACCACCTTCTCAACAACCTTTCCCAAAAATGGAAGATTGGAGACAGGACGATAATTTGCCCTAATCTCGGGTCCAGAGAAGCTTTCTTTAAAAGGGTCTCACAGAGCCTCCTTCAAGGCATCGGAAAGACACCCTGACTCAAGGAGCACCGGACAATCAGAGCAAACACCGGCCAACAGTGTCAATGCACCTCATCAAGAAGCGCCATGGCACAGGGTCCAGTTCACAGAAGGTATACCTCAAATTGGCCGCAATCTCAATGACCTCATGAACTTCCACTGGCTTAAACTCCCCCAGTCAGAATGAGTGCTCTTTGAACCGACTGGCGACCACTGACAGCAGTGATATTACTGGCTGAGAAACCTCCGCCGGATATCAGACACCCTGTCTGAGAAAAACCGAACAAATTCCTCACAATCCTCATTCGAGAAACTCTCCCGGCTGAAGACAGGAAGGGTGGAGAAGTCTGTCAACAGTCCGGAAGAGTGAGGCTGGTCGGCTTCTCCCAGCAGCAATCTCCGGGACAAAATAATGTCTTCTTTTGGTTAATTGCCTCCTGATATGCGCGATAATGCGCTACAGGACCAGTTTGTCAGCCCCAGACGGTTTCCTCCAGCAACGCTCAAATCTCCGACCCAATTTCTACATTTCCTGAGATCACGATCATACCAAGGGATCTCAGGTATGAAGTCTGGTCGTACACGGACAGGTGCGAGGGAGTCAATGGCATCAGATAGCACCTCATTATAGGCAGCTACCCCGATATCAATGGCTCCAGCGCATGCATCACCCACTCTTGATAAATCGACTGCCGCCATATAACCCTCAGGGGTAAGATCTTTCAGCGGGCGGCAACGAAATATCTCAGAAGGGGAAGAAATTATGACAGGAGCACTAAATGTGAACTTCACCGTGCAATGATCAGACCAAGCTACTTGGTCGATATCGAGATCAATGATCTCGAGTCCCAGTGAGAACACCAGGTCCAATGTGTGGCCATCCCGATGAGTAGGCATGCCAACAGACTGCACCAGCCCCAAAAGGGACATATACTGCAGTAACTCATCGGCACACCTTTGGCTTTTATCCTCGGCCCAAACATTGAAGTCCCCAAGAAAAATACATCTTGGGAGTCCAATGCTCTCAACGCAACAAACTCGCAAAATCCTGCAGGAACCCCCATCGCCCAGGAGGGTGATAAATGAGGAGGATCCCAGCCAACGCTCAAGTCCTCCACGAACAGCCACATTCAAATGAACCCGGGTTCTGCACCGGTGCACAGTGAAGTCCAAATTTGATTTAAAACAAATCGCCACACCGCCACCCCACGATTTTCTCTGGGGCAGTGAACCATAGTATAACCTGGGGGACTGCAGCCTCAAAAACAGGGCCAGCATCATCTCCCACCCAGGTCTCTCAGAATACACGCCCAGGCTCCAATCACGAAACCAGAGCGGCAATAATAGTCGCCTTGTTTCTGACCGACCTGGCGTTGCACAACACTGCCGTCAGAGGAATTGAGGGTGATGCAGCCCTAAAAGTCACCTGGCCACTTGACCTGGTGGCCTCCCTGGCAATAGGCACCAACCACCTCTATATAGTATATATACTTGCTACATGCCACTGCGCTGTGTCAGTCAGTCTCACACCACAGCATTTTTCTCTAGTCCCAGAAATTATATATGATGTTGCTATATGCCACTGACAACAGTGTTGTGACATGCAAACTATGCCAACCAGTTGTTCAGCATGGTAAACAGGGCATACACTTCTGTATTGGTGGGCAGCACACCCACCTTACAGAAAGGCACCACTGTGAATGGGAGGAATACAAGAAGTCAGCTGGGAGAGATGCAGGTGATGGCCCTGCTAGTGGTCCTTCCATGCTGCAAGGGGGGCAGTGCAGCAAGCAACGGCAAGGTGCACAGTTGCTGGAAATGGGCACTTATGATGGAAGTTAGATTTGCAGCTGGACTCAGGGGCTGTGGCCAGAAAAAGAACCTGAGACTCTAGCTGCAGATCCTCCTCCTTCTCAGTTAAGGGATATAGTAGCAGAATTGCATGTTAAGATGGTGGACTTAAGATGTTGAGGTGTGTGTCCAGAGAGGCCACATACCAGATACTGCTCTCAAACCAGCAGACTCTCCTTGAGAGAGAAGCAGAACTCCATGGTAGGAGTGCACCTTCTGTCACACCTAGGCCATAGCAGTAATACACATTATATGAAATTCTTGTTTGCCATATTTTCTCAAGTCCCAGAAATTATATATGCTATATGCTGCTGCACTGTTTCAGTCTCCAACCACAGCACCTCTCTTTAAGCACTTAGGTGGACAGAAGTTCAAGAGAGGAGGAGAAAAGACTCACAAAGACAAGAGTGAAATTATTTACACTCTAGTCAACTCTTTGTCATGTTGCACCTGTGAAAGTAAAATTAAAATAAAGAAGTATAAAATGATACTTACCTTCACACTGGTGATGTCCATGCTGTGAAATGGAACAATGGTGCCCCAGACACAGAAGGTGAAGGAGAAGGAGGAGGCTTGCTTGCTTGCTGGTAGAGGAAGCAGCAAGACAGTAGATCTGTGAAGACAAGAGGAAATTATTTAGACTCTAGTCAAGTAACCACTGTAGTGGCCACCCAAATTATATATCTGTTTTCCACTCCCAGTCTTACTGTTCTGCTGTCACATGTCAAGGCAAGACTGAAATTATTGTTCCCCATTGTCCTCTGTGGTGGCCATCTGCACAGAACATCTGCTTTTATTTACTACTGACTGACTATGTTGTTGGATACATTCTTTTAATTTCCTTACTGCTCTTTCTATGTAAAGTAAGAAACATGATCAGCATACTGCATAAACAACATGTGTAATTGAACAATTAATGAAAAGTCTGATTTCATTTTTATGATTGCTGTAGACAAAGCATTTTGCTATGGTACAGAGTTTTGAGAGATGTGTCGCAGTGATCCAATCCAGAAGAGTCTTCAAGGGGCTAGACTAATAATCAGTAAGACTGATTATGACACTCTCAGGCATGAAGTGCTTGGACTTCAAAACATTGTGATGACAGACACATTCATAAATCAGCTCTTTCATTTGCTCTGTGTCAGAGCAGGGAAAGATTAATGTATGTGTCTGACGCATGCTATTTGAAATGCACTAAGTCTGTTCTAATGTGGGCTACACATTAGAAAGGCTATAAATCTGTTTGGGGAGACTTCTGCCAGATTAACTATAGAAGCAGTTCTTTGAGACAGTTGATGTAGCCCTTTCACTCCCAATACGGAACCAGCTGCCTCTCCCAGTCTAGGACTTCACTAGGCATTTCTGTCACTATTCTTAAGCAGTTTTTCTTATTCATATGCATATCAAGCATTTTATTCAGCATGGCAGGCACTTTAGCACCACATATGGACAGAAAAGAAAAAAATGCAAGAGAAAGAATAGTGAGAGGGAAGACTACCTAGGTAGGTGGCCAACATACTGAGGCATACAACTGGAAATGAATAGGATAGGAAAATGGCACTGCTGCAGCAGACTACTAAGACAGACAAGGAGAAAGAAAAATATGTCCCTGACTGCTCCAGTTATTCCTAACATAGAGCACAGCTCTACCACAGCCTGCAGTTCAGTTTTATGATGGTCTCACACCAGACTGGTGGGAATACAAGCCACATTCATTTCTGAAGTCACCCACATATACCAGACTACAGCAGCACTGCTGCAGAAGGACTTCTACACTGAAAGCCCAGCCCCTACTCCAAGCAGAGAATGATGAAAACTGTATTCTTTATTCTTTTAAATTCCCTACAGTTTGTCAGTTGTTGCCCCACCATAACAGCCCCCCCCCCCAGGTCCAAGCCTTAGTCTTCTGGCACGGCCTAGGATCATCACCTTGACCCAGTAAAACATTAATACCAGCGGCAAGCATCCAGCATTGACAAATGCTTGTTTTCTGTTTGCTATCACTTCAGCGATAAAATGTTTTCTCAGGCTCTGAAGTGTTACAAAATGCTGACATTTTAATAGTCAAGAAACCCATCATGTAATCTTCTAAACCACCCTGTATCTTCTATTTTAGGTCTTTCATATTGGCTATAGGTCAGCATGCAGTATCTCCTATGTTACTACTCCTACTGTATGTTATCCTGGATCTGTCACCTATAGCTCCTCTTAGTACTGAGTTACTCTGTAGGATCATCCAGTTTTTTATTAATGATAGTTCCAATCTTGCTCACAATCCCATTATACTGAATCACAAAGGTTATAGTCTCGTCTTTACCACCATACATGTTTTTCCATTTTGGTTTCAACAACTATTTTCTGTCTCTTGCTCTGGCCTGTTCTATTGTCCTATGGGGGTGTATTTCTTTATATCCCCCTGCTAATACTCTACTTTTATGTGCATCTGCTTGAACATTAAATTCAGTTTCCTCTGAGCAGTTTTGCCTTAATCATAAAAATTGGCTTAAGGATATAAATGCAATCACACTTGTATGATGAAAACTATTGGCCTATAAAATAGTATTGGCGACTTTTATTGTTTTTATGGTCATTAAAGAGCTAGTGGAACCAAAACAGACCGACAGGAAAGTAATTCAGATTTTAAGAAGTAGTCAGTTGTATCTTTTCATTTCTGAAGTATTTTTCTTTTTCCTTTTACTCATTAGAAAGTTTTCTAAGTGATAATATTGTGCTGGATGTGTGGAACAGCTCTCAGCCTGGCAGCTGACATATCTATCCCCCCCCCACTACATCATCAGCATTGTGATCTCATCGACAGTGGCATCACAGGTGACTGATCTGACAGCCACTGAGTGGCTGTTCCTAAACAGTAGTGATGTCACAGACTGTGAGGTCGCAATGCTGAATATGTAACGGGGGCAACAGAGCGAGATATTTCAACTGCCATGCCAGGCAGAGTGCTGTTCCACACATCATACCTGCTAAAATCAGGTAAACAATCTTTTAATTAACCAAAGGGAAAAGAAAATGTACCTCAGATATAAAAGGTAATGGCTGACTACTTTTAAAAATTAATATTAGTTTTAGGCAATACACTAGCTCTTTATCACCCTCTAAAGTAGGATCAAGAAAATTGGTCTTCTGTTTATGCGTTGATGCAGTGAATTTCAAATTCAGTTATTGTTGTTAAGCTATTCAATAAACACCCTAGTTTTATTCTCTCCACACTTCCATCCATATTGAGCATCATCAATAAATCAAATCCACATTACAGTGTCCTGTGTGTGTGTATTGCTATCCACATTCCAAATCATGCTCTGCCCCCAATATGCCATTTGTAAACCACATGACTAAAATGGAGTTTTTACTATCTTTTATCATAAAACCTTTTTTATTGATTTCAGAAGTTTTCACTGTATGCATAAATGCAATTGACAAACCAAGGATAGTCAAAATGAAAAACAAAGTAAATGTGGACAATATAACATTCTTTTTAACTGCATTTTGGAAACATACAGGTTCTTAATTATAGAATAGCAAGGACATTTCCTGGATTCTGATTGAACAGTGTACACTCTTTACAGTGAAGTTATCTGAGCACAGTCTCACAATGTCAAATCCAAACATACAGATGAGTGCATGTCAGACTGAATAACAAACAACAGCTTGTTTTATAAAGAGAGTTTGAAACCTTGCAATTGCAGTATTAAAGCAAAAGCTTAGTTTCATATAAAAAAAACATATTTACTTATATTGTGGGGGGCAAAATGTTTTTTGACATGGCTAAACATTTCATAGTTAGGCAAAGAACAAGTGTCAGAACATCTTCATAGTATGGGAACATCTCTTTTATAGTATCAGTTTTACAGTTTTATTTTTTATGAGGAAACACACCACATATGAATGCACTGCATCATGGGTATGTAAATACCCAATTGCCTGGTATTGCATAACACACTACAGTGATAAAAGACAATTGATTATTTGCATACCCATGATGCAGTGCTTTCACATGGGGAGTGTTTCCTCAAAAAAAAAATACATTAAAAAATAAAACTGTACAACTGATACTATAAAATAGATGTCCCTACACATAAAAGGGATGTTCCAATACTTGTTCTCTACCTAATAGCCACCTACATGTGCTCATTTGTGTCCCCACAATATTAATAAATAAGAGCCATTGTATAATAGCAATAATGCACCCCTGCATGTGGGGTGTGTTGGATGCATTTGGTTTTATGCTCAACTATCCTAGATGTGAGGTTATTCCAGCACAACCTACACTCTGTTACATAGATACATAGACAGTGTCGGCAGATAAGGGCCTATGGCCCACCCAGTCTGCCCATTTAAGTTTGTAAGTTCAGTTTATGTTTTCCAGGAAGTCTGTTGCCCCTTACCCCTGACCTCCAGAATTCCTTTATGTCTATCCCATGCATTCTTAAATCCCGTGATTGTTTCAGCCCCCACCACTTCCTCTGGCAGGGTGTTCCACTTGTCCACCACCCGCTCTGTGAAGAAATTCTTCCTCACGTTTCCTCTGAATCGCCCTCCATCCAACTTCATCCCATGCCCTCTAGTCCTGGAACATCTTTTTCGCTTAAAAATAGTGTTTTCCTGCACCCTGTTCCTCCCTGTAAGATACTTGTATGTCTCTATCATGTCCCCTCTCTCCCTCCTCTCCTCCAGGGAGTACATGTTCAGTGCCTTCAACCTGTCCTCATAGGACTTGTGATGCAATCCATGCACCATCTTTGTTGCCCTCCTCTGAACCTTCTCTACCCTGTCTATGTCCTTACGTAGGTATGGTCTCCAGAACTGTACACTGTACTCCAGGTGGGGCCTCACTAGTGTCTTGTATAGTGGAATTATGACCTCCCTTTTCCTGCTGGTGATGCCCCTGCCTATGCATCCCAGTATCCTATTTGCTTTACCTGCTGCCTTGTCACACTGTTTCCCTGCCTTGAGGTCATCAGAGATGATAACTCCAAGATCCCTTTCCTGCTTGGTGCATGCTATATCCTCACCCCCCAACTGATATATTGTGCCAGGGTTTTTGTGCCCCATATGCATTATCTTGCACTTCCTTGCATTGAATTTCAACTGCCAAACCCCTGACCATTCTTCAAGTTTCTGCAGGTCCCTTCTCATTCTGTCTACGCCCTCTGGTGTGTCTACTCTGTTACAGAGCTTTGTGTCATCAGCGAACAGTGAAATTCTGCCTTCTAGGTCCTGTGCAATGTCACTGATGAAGATATTGAATAGTACCGGTCCCAGCACTGATCCCTGTGGTACCCCACTGGTCACTCTTCCCTCTGTGGTGTGACAGCCATTTACCACCACCCTCTGTGTCCTGCTGTCCAGCCAGTTACCTACCCACCGCACTACTATCCTGCCCACACCCATATTCCCCAGTTTGTGCAATAGTCTTCTATGTGGCACAGTGTCAAAGGCCTTGCTGAAGTCTAGATAGGCCATGTCCACTGCCTCCCTGATCCACCTCCCTAGTCACCCAGTCAAAAATTCAATGAGGTTGGTCTGACATGACCTTCCCCTGGTGAAACCATGCTGCCTTGGGTCCTGTAGTCCATTGACAACCAGATGTTTCACCAATCTCTCCTTTAGTAGTGCTTCCATGATCTTCCCCACTACCGAGGTGAGGCTGACTGGTCTGTAGTTCCCCACTTCCTCTTTGTTCCCACTTTTGTATAAGGGGACTACATCTGCTATCCTCCAGTCTTTGGGTACCTCCCCTGTTTCTAGTGATCAGCTAAACAGGATAGCAAAAGGTTCAGCCACCACCTCTCTTAGTTCTTTAAGGACCCTGGGGTGCACCCCATCTGGCCCCATTGCTTTATCAACTCTTATTACTTCCAGTTCCTTCAGGACCCTTTCTTGTGTAAAGGGACTTGTGTCCATTTCTGCACCATTCTCACCCCTTGTACTCCATTCAGACCCATTACCCTCCTCTTCCTCAGTAAAGACTGAGCAGAAATACCTGTTCAATATGTCAGCTTTACTGTTGTCATCCTCCACACAGCCCCCATCCTTCCCTTCAGTCTCACTATCCCTCCTTTGCCTTTCTTTTTCACTTATGTACCTGTAAAGGTTTTGTCCCCTCTACCCACTGATTTTGCAATGTGTTCTTCTGTCTGAGCTTTGGCTTCCCTTACTGACCTCCTGCCTCCCTTTGCTTCTCCTGGTACTTCTCCCTATCCCTTCTGCCTGTGTCTTTTGTATTGCCTGAATGTAATCTTTTTGGCTTTCACTTTCTTTGCTACCTCTTTGGAAAACCATAATGGTCTCCTCTTCCTTTTCCTCTTGCTAACCTGCTTAATACATAATTCTGTTGCTCTTGTAATCCCCATTTTAAATACTTCCCACTGTTCCTCAACCCTGATTCCTGCCCCATTCCCTTAATGCCTCTTTCAAGTATCTCCCCATTTCCCAAAGTTTGCCCCCTAAAATCCAGGATCGTGTTTTTGTGTGGTTTGGTTCTGCTCTTTCTGTGATTTCAAACAACAGTGACTGGTGGTCACTGTTCCTAGGTCTCCCCACTCTTACCCCATCACACTGTCCCTGTTTGTGAGCACAAGGTCCAGTATTGCCTTCTGCCGAGTTGGTTCCATGACCAGTTGCTTGAGGAGGGCACCCTGAAGAGTCCAGGATAAATCTACTCCTAGTTGATGCTGCTGCTGGGATGCTCCAGTCCATGTCTGGAATATTGAAGTCTCCAACCAGTACTACCTCACCCTTGTCTGCCATCCTTTGGATGGCTAGCATCAGCTCCCTATCTGTTTCTTCCTCCTGGGCTGGTGGTCTGTAGACCACACCTGTGTGGATGGCTGGCCCCATTTTCCTTTCCAGCTTAACCCACAGTATCTCTCCCCCATTTTGTTCCTCCTGGATCTCTGTGGCCCTTATGTCATTTTTCACATACAGTGCCACTCCTCCTCCCTTCCTGCCTTCCCTGTCTCTTCTGAATATGTTGTAGCTAGGTATGGCCAACTCCCAGTCGTGGTTATCATTACACCAGGTTTCAGTGATGGCCACAATGTCCAGGTCTGACTGCACCATGACAGCCTCCAGATCTTCCATCTTGTTGCTAAGGCTCCTGGCATTTGCACACATGACTTTCCATGATTTGACCTCCCTAGACTGTTTCGCTGTTCTACTCCAGCCCCTTCCTTGGTTGTCCTTTATCCCTGGTTCACCTTGCTGTCTGCCTTTCTGCTGAATTTTGCCCCTATTCTGCCTATCCACCTCCTGGGCACTAATCTCCATCTTTTGTGCATTATTGCTTAAATAAAGCCTCCATCAATTCATCATGTACTAAGACAGAATGGGATGTGCATGGTGCAGATCTAAATGCATACCTAGGAGCATTCTCCCCAAAAACTTGGGAGCCCAAGAGAGTTGCCAGGGATGCAAAAACAGAACCAGAACTACATATTGTGGAGGGGTCAAAGGTAAGGAAAAACAGTTTTTCAGGTATATAAGGGAAAAGGGAAAGATAGGTGGGGAAATTATTAGGCTAACAGAGGAGGATGAGCAGAAATCAGTTGATCTGAACAACTACTTCTACTCAGTATTCAGTATGGAGGGCTGCAGGTCTTTGCTGGAGAACAGCATAAAGGCTGCTGAAAGGGGTGTCCTGTAAAGAAGACAATGAGTATTTGCTAGCAAAAGGGTCAGAAAAAGGCTAGCATCCAAGAAGATAAATAGGGCCCTGGGGCTAACTGGGATGCACCCAATGGTGTGCAGGAAATGGGCATGGGAATTAACTGAACCTCTGGTAGGGCTGTTCAGTAGCTCTGTTCAGATAGGGGTGGTTACAAAAGACTGGAGAGAAGTGCATGTAGTTCTGCTAAACGAGGATGGAGTCACAGAGCAGCTAAGTAACTACAGACATGTTTTACTTCTGTTGTGGGTAAACATATGGATATACTAGTCAATGAGGACCTAGTGGACTACCTGGAGAAAAATGGTCTCCAGGCTAGCAAACAGCATGATTTAATGGCAGGACAGTATTGTCAGATGCACCTGATAGTATTATTTGACCAGGTAAATAGGACACTGTATAGTGGTCATGCAGTGGATTTGCTGTACAGTACTTTGACTTCAGCAAGGCATTTAACTCAGTGTCACACTGAAGGTTGCTGAAGAAGCTAAAGGAACTTGGTGCAGCAAAGGACATAATTAAATGGGTGGGAGGTTGGTTGGAAGGGAGACAGTAGAAGGTAATGGTAATTGGAGTCAGACCCAAGGAGAGGGAGGTCATTAGTGGAGTGCCACAGGGATCATTCCTAGGTCCAGTCCTTTTCAATATGTTCATCAGTGACATAGAAGGATGTCAGGGCAAGATGTGTCTCTTTGCAGATGGCACTATGCTCTGTGGTTGGGTAGACAGCACAGAGGGGATAAGGGAGATGAAGAGGGACCTGCACAGGCTGGAGAGGGGTCCAGGGTTTGGCAGCTGAAATTCAATGCCAAAAAGTACAAGTTGATACAGGTTATGTTCTTCATTTCTCTAGGTATTTCCCTCCTTTGCATACTGCTTTGTTCAACAGTCTCTGGACTAGTGATAGCCTTAGCAGAGCCATATGCCATCACAGTAGAGACAAAGGGCTGCTTTGTCACCATAGTGTTAGTGTCAGCCTATTCACCTCCATGATTGCTGGCATTAGAGATTGGAATTGTCTGGAATGTATCAATGGTAGTAGTAGTAGTAGTAATAGTAATAGAAGTAACAGTAGAGTTTATTTATAACTGGTGCCCATAGGACAACACAATAAACACATAAATACACCCCCCCATAAAAAGCATTCCTTCTATAGCAGCTTATGTGATAAACAGATAAAATATAAATAAATGATAATAGAATAGCACAGCAGGGATGAACAAAATAACAAGAAAACATTTATTCACCAAATGCTTGGAGAAAAATAAAGGCCCTGAGGCCCCTTTTAAAGGCTTCCACCAAGGGGCCTCCTGCAAGGCCCTCAGGAGTGAGTTCCAAAGAACCAGGCCTGCCAACTCAAATGCCCATTTCCCTGAGGTTTCTAATCTTGCCCTGGCTACCATGGGGAGACCCTCCTCAGTGTAGCAGAGAGGGCACAGGGACAGATAAGGATGCAGGAGCTCACTCAAGTAGCCTGGCCCCAGCTCATGTAGGGCCTTGTAAGTCAGCAAGCCAACCATAAAGGAGATAACACCACTTAACCAACAGTCAGTGCAGTTCATACAGTGCTGGGGAGACATGACATGACCATGAAAGGCTGGTCAGCAACCAACAGCTGTGTCATGCACCAGCTGCAGGTGCTGAAGTGTACCACCATTAACCTTAACATACAGAGTATTGCAGTAGTCAAACCTCAAAGTCACAAATGCATACACTAGCATCACCAGGTCTCATGGTAAGCTGGAGTTGTTTCCCAGAAGGAACCGGCCTAGCATACAGTAAGTTATATCTTTGCTTTAAAGCTCCAAGAGTAGTCCTCTGTAACTCTCTCCCAGAATGGCACTAGCTTGAGACAACTCCAAATTATGTTTATGAGGTCTGCAGTTTTCTGAGAGCATCTCCAGCAGCTATTCTTTGAGTTTAGTCCCATATCATGCAGACTTTGGGGTGTGTGGTACCATTTGTGCATTATTTTAGTATCAGATGGCCTCTAGTATCCCTTCAGGCAATATGCGCCAACTTGAGGGATTTGTCCCACCCGTCAGTAAAGAGTGAGTGACCTAGATCTTGCTCCCATATAGTCTGCACTTCCCCTGAGGGTATATGTTCCCCGACCTCCCTCTACTGACTCCTTGTTCTTCATCATCCTATGTCAACCAGCACCATTCAGTTGGTGAACTTGGCAATTTCAAGAGTTCCTGCATTACAGCCCTGAGTTTCAAGACCCTCCAGAAATCCTCCTATGACCATTCATATTTTTCTGCTACCTGTTGGAAGGATAGTAGTGCAGTTGTGCCTAGGAGGAATATGTCCTCCAGGAAATGTATCCCTTCAGTGGTAAACTCGTTCCACCATACAGGCTGTCCACCCACACTTATGGCCAGATTCTGCCACAAAAAGGTAAAGTGGTCAGGTAGCCACTTTGACATCTTTGCCCCTGCAGGCAGTGTCCTACATCTACTTCATGTTCCCTGTGTTGTGATTAGTATTGGGTATTCAGCTTAACCTGCTGGAAGAGGGTTTCCCAACAGTACTCCCAGGCAGCCATTTTTCTCCTGCTCGCATTCTAGATGTAACCAGGATGGGGATTGGCTAGAGGATGAAAGGAGCCATTTGGTTCCCTGGTTTATACTGTAAGCTAGCCAGTATCCCTTGCACCAAGGCAGCCACAGCCCTCCCCATGGATGGTGGGCAGGGAGCTTACTACTTTCTGATCCATTGTGGTTTTCCACCCCACATAAAGTGTCCCATTGTCTGATCTATACATTGAACCATGTATCACTCATTGAAAAGGGGAGGCAGCTAAAACAATAAGATAATTTTAGCAAAGCAAACATCTTTAAGACCTCTGTTATGCAGGTTAGGGTCAGGTTAAGCTTCCTCTAGCACTAACTTTCAGTTTCTAGTTCACCAATAAGGGGGAGAAAATTTGTAGCAACAGTATCTGCCAGAATGTGAAGACATGGGTTTCCAGGTACATGATGACCTCATCTTCCCAGGCTAACTGGGTACCTTTGCAGAAGTTTCTGGTGCATAATTCATCCAGAGACATAATGGTACTTTTCCCCAATTATCCTTGAGTCTAAATAGTCATCTACATTTTTCCAAGGTGGACATCATGGGTGGCAGGGAAACTATGGGGCTTGATGTAATCAGGAGAGGTTTACCAATGTTGTGTAAGTGCGTACTTTTATTCCAAGAATTCTTTCAGTATCTAGCAGTTTCCAGGTGAGAGGCTTTAAGGCTAGAAGTAATAGTAAGGAGAAGAGGGAGCAGTCTTGTTGGGTACTTCTCTGAAGTGCAACGTGGATGATAGACACCTGTTCATCAGGACTGCAGCTGTGGGTTAGAGTAAATGGTTTGGATGCAGTTATAAAAGTTGGGTCTGAACTGGAGACTTCCAGGAGCTGGTGGAGGAACCCCAATTCCACAGAGCCAAATGCCTTTCTAAACTTTACTGCATTGCCACAATTGGGGTAGTGGATGATTTAGCATACCAAAAAAGATTAAGATGCATACAGGTATTGTTCACTCCTGTGCACCCTTTTCAGAATCTGGCGTGTGCTGGGTGTGTAAGAGAGGGAATAGCCATTCACCATTTGTTGATGGTTCACAAGGGCCTTGGTGATAATTTTACTACAGCAGGATGCAACACAGTAAGTTGCAGTAAATGATGTCACAAAATACTGCAGGACTAGAGGTGTGTGAAAATAAACTTTCGCTGGTGGATTTTTTCTGCGAAAGGCCGATTTTCGCTTCTGCAAAAGTGCAGAAATCAGATTAGCAACTTTTGCAGAAATTCCAACTTAGAACGGCAGAAAAAATTTATACATTGCAGATTATTGCATTAAACTGCAGAGAAAAAAGTCTGCAGAACTGACCACTGAACTGCAGAATAATTACATGTACTGAGGAATAATTTATTAAACTGCAGAAAAAAAATTCTTCAGAACTGTTATTCCACTCTCCGTTATCACCAGACAAGTTGCCGCACTGGAAC
Organism: Neoceratodus forsteri; assembly: GCA_016271365.2. Taxonomy (NCBI): domain Eukaryota; kingdom Metazoa; phylum Chordata; order Ceratodontiformes; family Ceratodontidae; genus Neoceratodus; species Neoceratodus forsteri. The sequence goes on along the minus strand of CM057451.1, from coordinate 134,252,037 downwards.
AGGTCAAAAACTTTAAATACCTCGGGATCACCCTGGACCCTCACCTCTCGTACACTGCCCACATCGACCATGTTGCCAAAGTCGCTAACTCCCGGCTAGGCCTGCTATTCCATCATAGGAAACACCTGACACCCAAAGCCCTTGCTGTCGCTGTCCAGAGCTCCATCATATCCATCATTGATTATGGCATTATCGTATACGGCTCTGCTACAACCACTGCACTCAAATGTGTATCCACCACCCTCAACAAGGCCTGTCAACTTGTCACTGGCTCCCAACGCCTGACTCACACCTGTGACCTCTATTCTCAAACTGGATGGTTGAATCTTGCCAATCGAATAAAACACCAAACTTGCATTACTACTAAGAAAATCTTGCTGGGCCTTGCCCCAGTCTGTGCCCTCATACAACCGAGAATCCACACCTGCCATACCAGGGGATCAAAACCTCAGCTTCTGCAAATCCTGCATTGCCGCACAACACAAGGCCAAAGATCCTTTGCTTACTGGGCCACTAGTTGATACAATGGTCTTCCCAGTGACATCTCATCCTATCGCTCAGCACTTTTAAGACTCGGCTGTGCCTAACACTCACTACCTCCAACCTCTGTGACTGTTGTGGCTAAACATGTCTTTTGGTTCCATAGCTGAAGATGCCCTTTTAGATCCACATCTACTCCTGCACTTTGCCAGCACCCCCCTCCTATCTTCACCTCCCCTGCTGGCCCATGACAAATGCCACCCGGCTGCACTACTTCTATTCTTACCCGCCTTCCACCTCTCCTCTGTCTGTCCCCCCACCTACCTCCCCTTTTCTCCCATCTACTTATTTTCCCTGATTTCACCCTCCTCCTTTCCCTTCCCCTCCCCAAAGATTCACCTTATTGTTCTTTTTTCCTCTACAAGACTATGTGTTTTTTTTATTTTATAAACTGTTATCTTTGCTTATGTTTGTCTCAATTGTACCAGTGACATGGAACCTTTGTAAAAGAGCATTGGCTCAAAGGTATTTGTAATCCTACAGCAAATAAATAAATGTGCATTATTCAGCAGTTCAGCCAAAAAATTCCATGGAACAGGTCAAAAATCCACCAAACACATTCAGAAGATTCCAATCTTGCAATGGCAGAATTTCGAAAAATTCCGAGAAATTTCTGAATTTCCGTGAAAGTTCCACAAAAGTGGAATCCGCAACTTTTGCCCACCTCTATGCATGACAAATGGGCTTAATAGCCATTAAATTACACTATTCCCTGCAGCATACTGCTGGATTTTGCAGTAGCACTTCATGGCACTGTGTTGCATCTTGGCTGGTGCCACTGTATCTGTAGAGATGAGGGAGATGGGCTGGTACTTGTAACAGTCCCAAAGATTTTACTCTTTTTCTTGGTATTTATGTAATGCTGGCCTCATAAAGCAATGAGGGTAATTACACTTATCTTGGGCTTCTTGGAACATGGCTAATGGGGGAGTAATATCTGTTCTGGGATAGTTTCATACAGTTCTAGAATGAACCCATTCTTGCCTGGGGTCTTCTGTGATGTAAGCAGGAAAAGTACATTGTAAAATGCTTTTTCCATGAGTAGGGCATATAGGTCTTCCTTGATCTGTTGTGAGAGCACTGGGAGTTAGGTTCTACCAAAAATGTGTTGCGTGCGGGAGTAGATTGGGAGTGTTGTGAGGCATAAAGGTGTTTATAGTAGTCCTTCATTATCAAGTTAAACATCTGCTGGGAATGTTGATATTGATCTGTCCTTTTATTTGCAGTGCCAGAATTCTGGATTCATCCTGTTTTATCTATAGCCTATAGGCCAGGAGATTACCCCTCTCCTTTGCCTGCATCCCCAAATATGTGATTGGATCTCAGTAAAAAACAGTAAAAGCCTCTCAGCTTGGTGCTGCAGCAGAAAATTCAATTTATGTCCCCGTGATGTCTGATTGCAGGTATGCTCCATTTTGTAGGTTTGCTTCATACTAATCCTCTAAATGGATATGTTTCTAAGACAGTTGCACTGTCTCCTTCTCCCTCAGCTTTTTGCAACATGCACCCCCTGCAGAATGCCTTACATGCCTCCCATATACTTGGAAGCAGACACCTTTTGGGTCGAGTTTGTGGAGAAATAAAATTCTGCTTCTTTCTGGGCCCAGCTCTAGAAGTCTGCATCCTGTAGCAGCATAAGGTTAGATCTCCACCTAGAGAGTCAGGTCTGTCATTTGGCATGGAAAATATAAGTGAGATGGGGGAGTGATCTGAGATCAAGATGGGGCAATATTTGGGCATATCAATTGGGACTGCAGCTACATTTGCCAGCAAGTAGTCAATTTGACTATATGAGCCATGTGCAGGGGAGAAACAAAGAGTAATCCCTGCCCATGGGGTAGGCCCACCACCACACATCAATCAACTCCCCCCCACTCCTCCATGAGCTGTTTCAGGGTGAATCTTGCCCTTGGATTATCATCTGTGTCTGTAATAGATTTATACAAAAAGGGGCTGATTGCTAGGTTGAGGCACCACTGCAATGAGAGGTACATTTAAGTTCACTTTGACAGTTAGTATGGTTTGAGTTAGCTTAAGGAAAAGGTCAGAATCATCAGAGTTTAGACCTTATACATTTAGTAAGAGTGCCCCAGTATGAAAATCTGGCCATCAACCAGTGCCCCTTAATGACTGTGGTGACCATGTCAATTTTCCAGGGCATGTTCTTGTGCACCAGAATGACCATCCCTTTCTGCTTCATTGTAGCTGAGCTACAGATGACCTGCTTCGCCCACCACATTTACAGCAATTGTATGATATGCTTTGTGAGGTGGGTTTCTTGTAGTAAAGAGATAGATCTCAACTGGGCAATAGAAAAGGCTAAAGGAAGAAATAAAGAGGATCTGTTGAAACCAAAAATGGAAAATATGCATGGAGGTAATAAGGAGACTATAATCTTCATGACCCAATAGAATGGGATTGCAAACAAGATTGGAAATGTTATTTTTAAAAAACTGGACAGTCCTACATAGTGTCACAATGGTAAGTGGTACTGTAGGTGATAGACCCAGGATAACGTATAGTAAGAACAGTTGTATAAGAGATATGCTGACCTGTAGCCACAATGAAAGACCTAAAAGGGAAGATCCAGAGTAGTTTAAAAAATAACATAATGGCAGAAAAAAATGCAGCTTTTGTACATTTTCAAATCCTGGGAAAACATTTTACCACCCAAGTAATCGTAATAAAAAATTCTAAGCAGCCATTTCATTAATTGTTCAATGACACATGTTGTTTATGCATTATTGTACTTGTGTTCCTTACTTTATATAGGAAGAACAATAAGGAAATTAAAAGAATGCATCAAATGACGTATCCAGTCAGTTGTACAAAACATGGCCAAAGTTGCTGAATCACATATTGCTGAGTATCATGACTTGAACACAAAATACATTTATTGCATTGGATCACGTTACAGTGATGAAACATGAATGTGATCATATTAATAAACTGCTGCAACTGGAATCCCACTGGATTTTTACTATGGATTCACAAATCCCTGTGGGATTTAATGACACTTTGGAATTAAACCTTTTTTTAACTATGCTGTGAATGAATATTTATGTTATGCATGAGTATTACAGTAACTATCTGTAGAAATAGGAAATGCATGAACAGACCTGTTAGATTTTTATGAATTGTTAGAGATATTTGAACAACCATTTGGTAGAAAAAACCTTTTACTTCTAGAAACGTGATAAGCATTCTATTTATTCATTGCAGAGAGCATGAATGATATTAAAATAATTAATCATAGTCAAGTATCTATAAGGATTGATTCAGTTCCAAAAAATTTAATGATTAGTACAGAGAATAGAAGTATTAGCATTTGGCATTTAAATAACCTTCAATCTGCAAAGGCAAGCACAAAAAATAAGCACATTGGTGACTTTTTATCATTGTAATGTTGTATGCACTGAAGTGTTCAATGCCTCTGCTCCCTAAGTACCAGACATCAAATTTGGTTAAATAGACTCGTAAAATTGTTCTGGCATTTATGCATAGCTACTCAAGAGGGTTAAAAGAAATATGGCTGGCTAGGGATGATGCCATATGGGGGGGGGGAGGTTCTTGTCAGTGTCTGCTACTTAAGGGAGCCAGAATTTGCCAAACTTGACTACCTGAGGAAGATCACATGAGTGATTGAAGCACTGGGGCTGTGCAAGTATTGAGTGTTTTCTGGGTGGTGCTAAGCAAAATACAGTATGTAAGCACTTTTGTACTTTTGCTTCAATAAAAGTTTTTTTTTTAATCAACTATACTTTGCTCTAGTCTCTTCTATGTGCAGCCCTTATCTGTGAATGAACACCTGCGGGACTGTGAAATATGTTCCTTTAGTTGGAAAGGGATAGTGCACTGAAGGAAACCAGGCCCTTGATGGAAAAGCAGAAAAACAGACAAGAAGGGGCTTGCAGCTTTGAAAGTGGACAAGGCTATGGAGCCAGACGAGATGCAGTGCAACCAAGGGTACTTAAAGAACTCCAGGAGGTGCTGGCTGCCCTTCTGATGTCCTTATTCAACATCTCACTGGAATTGGGTGTGGTTCCAGAGGACTAGGGGAGAGCAGACATGGTCCCTCTATATAATACTGGCAGAAAAGAAGAGGCTAGCAACTATAGGCCAGTGAGTCTTACCTCAGAGGTGGGGAAATTAATGGAAACACTGTTAAATTAGTAAAATCTTTTATCTTTATACAGGTAAAAACTTGGTACCAGTAGGGCTGCTAAGAACTTTACTTACAAGATGATCCTGAGCGATGCTATAGTTTTCTTGGTTACAGTTTCATATAAGTAATATCTATCATTAAATATAAACATCTTAAATTAAACAAGTGTCACTAACTTACCGTTTATGTACAGCATGCACACAGAATGCATCCTAATTTAACCGTTAGTCTGCCAACAGAACTAGAACCTATAGGATTTCTGGACTGATATATCAGTCCATGGCTCAGCAAGGGTTAAATTAATATCACTGACCTAGGATTATGTACAGTATGCACACAGAATACATCCTAATTTTTTTATTTATTTAGTTATTATTTATTTATTTGGTTTTTGATAACCGGGTGGGTGTGCTAGACATTAAATATGCCTATATTCAGGCATGATCCGGGAGAGTACAAGCCAAAAAATAGATACAATCAAGACACTGGAACAAGGAAACAAAGTGAACAATGCAAGAGGCAAAGTTAGTAACATAATCTATACATTGGAGAAAGAAGGAAGATACAGGGGAGGCAGGAGGAATCATAAGCTAATAATATAACCATAAGCATAAATCATTATAATACAAAGTACAGCATACCTTATAATAAAACATAATACATTGAAGTACAGAGTACAGCACTGAGGCAATGCAAATATAGCTTCAAATAATAGTAAGGGCTATGGAACAGTATAACAGGAAGGAGATCAGTGGTCAAGCAGCAGAATTAGGAAAACAAGAAAGCGGTATGCATAAGTACATTTTATGAGGCAACTGGCACAGACTGTAGTTATGTGGTATAAACATGCCATTCAAGGATTGAGAAAACAGGTACAAGAGTAAGTGTTTAGGAGGTAGTGGTGTAGCTCCTTTCTGAAACTGGCATGGGGGGGGTGGAGTTGGATGAATACTGACAGGGAGTTCCAGAAGGTGGGGCAGAGTAGGAGAAGGCCTGGGATCCCATTGCTGTGTTGCATCTAGGAACAGTTAGAAGGGACTGGTCGCCAGACCATAGGGGGTAGCTAGAGCTAGGAGGAGACAATAATAGGGCTGAAGAAGAGGGCATTCCAGTTCTAATGATATTATCTGTTAGGGTGTCAACAGTTTAGAAGCAGCAGGCTTCTGGGGGTAGCTATTTTAGACTGCTATAGAGCTGACAGTGGTGAGTGAGACGATGATATGCCAGAGCAAAATGACAAATGTTGTTATAAAATGTGTCCTATTAATGGAGATTGACTTTAGAAGCCCGTTGAAAGGTAACAGCTCCACAGGTGAGGGTGGGGAGAAGGATCCCTTGAGCGATGGCAACTCTGGCAGAGGGAGTAAGGGCATAGCTAGCCTTAAAGGCCAGACCAAACTTGAAGTGAAAAGTTTTACAGGAGCTGGAGACGTGTAGGGAAAAGTCAAGAGAGGGTCTAATATAATCCCCAGGCATTTGAAGGAACTAAGATTTTCAAGTATAGAGCCATCACAGCTAGAGATGGATAGAGGTTCAGTACACTTCCTTATCCTGGGAGCAGAGACAACTAGCATGGAATAAGTTTTACTTGAGTTTAGTACTAATTTGTTTTGGAAGAGCCAGGATTGGATTTTGTGGAAGTTAAAGGTAAGGATGGTGTTAATGTCAGCAAGGCACTTTGAGCTATAGTAAAGGATTAAATTGTCAGCATAGAGTAAGGAGGAGCAGGATGAGGTGGATTGTGATAAATTAGTTATGCAGATGGTAAAGAGGAGGGGGAGGAACACCAGTGCTGTTGGTAGATAGGTCAGATGTAGCGGAGTTGAATTTCATGAATTGTTTCCTGTCTTAACAGCAGCTATTACATCATGTAATCACATTGGTGGGAGATGCCCAGAGATATCATTTTAGATTTGAGAAGGAAGTGGTCAATCAGGTCAAACTTAAAGTCAATGAAGACTGCATCAGTTAGGTAGCTGTTCTCCATGGCCACTTTGGTATCATCAGTGAATTTGAGGATAGCTGTAGTGGTGCTATGTCCCTTCCTGAAACCATGCTGGGCTCCAGAGAGGAGGTTATGGTCATGAAGATAGTTGATAGTTTGGATGGAGACTATCTTTTCAAGAAGTTTGCTCAGAACAGAGAGGATGGCTATGGTACAATAATTAGTGATGGATTTAGTGTCATCCTTCTTAAATATAGAGACAATCTTGGCAATCTTCCTTATATTAGGACCCACTCCTGAGCAGAGGGACAGGTTAAATATCCTTACTAGAGGGGAGGCAAGGAGAGGGACAGCAAGTTTTAGTAGCCTGAGTTCAAGGTCATCTGAAGCAACACTACTGCATTCAGATTAGGAGTTAAGTACCTGATGCACCTCTTTCATTGAGGTTATATGTAGGTAGAAACATGGCACTGAGAGGGGAGAAACTTGTGAGAGGAGAGGGAGTAGAATCAGGGAGAGATGAGGATGGACAGTTGTAGCTAAAAAGGTCCAAGAAATGTCAGTTGAAAACATTAGTAGTACTAGTGGGGTTATTGCAATGAGTGCCATCAAGCACCATGTCATTTGTAGACAGGGCAGGCTTGCTCCCAACCCCCCATAAAACATTTTATGTGGCTCTAGAATTTTGTGGAGTCCCCAGCAGCATTGAGTAGGAGGTTTTTACAACAGGAACTTTTAACCAGACAGATGAATTTTTTCCATTTGTTCCTCTTTACTCTGTAGTCAATCAAGTCAGCCAGAAGGCCAGAGGTCATTGTATTTAGACCAGCTCTTGTCTCTATTCCAAAGTAGAACAAGAAGGTCTTTATGAAGCCATCTAGTAGGAGTGCCTCAGATTCTCACGAGAGAGACTACAGGGATGTGTTTATCCTGGAGAGAATAGAACTTGGTAATAAAATAATCTAAGGCCTCATTTACATCATTTGTGCTATAGGGTAGGTTGTTATTGATCAGAGATAAGTCATTCATGAAGGCAACAGTGTTCAGCTTAGAAAAATCATAGAGAGAAATTACCTTAGGGGGCAAGGTGTAGTATGTGCAAACCAGATACAGTAAGCAGGGGTGTGGTCAGAGATAGCTTCAGACAAGGTTCCAGTATGTGAGGTTCTGTCAGTTCTATTATTAAGGATCCAGTCAATAATAGTGTCGTTGCCAGATGTATGAGAAAGTCTAGTCAGTTCAGAGATGAGCAGGTGTAAGTGGTGTTTGTGCAGTAGTACTTCAAAGGTTCTCAGAGATTTACCTCCCCAGTCTAGGTTGAGGTCACCAAGCAGTATAAAGTAATTTTTGCTAGATGTGGAGGATGAGTAAGAGGAGTTCACTAAGGCCTGCAACTCCACCATTACGAGGGTTGTAAAAACAGATAATGTGAATTTTCTTTCTGCCACCCAGGAGGAGGCTAGAATGCAGAGCCTCACAATGGGATAGCTGAGGAGAGGGGAGTGCTGAGAGGTTCAGGTGATTTTTGAAGTACAATATATGGCAACACCACCACCTCTTAGTGGAAAGCTGATCACATCTTAGTATGCTATAATTGGAAACAGAGCTGGCTAGGTCGGGAAAGGATGATTTTAGCCAAGTTTCAGATAAGCATTGGATATCAGGGCTATATGAGGACACCCACGCTTGAAGTTCAGGTAGGTTATATAGCAAGCTCTGGATATTTAGGTGGACAATTTTAACGCCTTTTGCCCCTGTCCAGAGAGAATCAGAGCTATTTTGAGGGGCAGTGGGACCAGGGTTCACTTCAATATCTCCAGATAAGAAAAGGGAGATAAAGTAGAGATATCAGAGGCTACAATAAACAGAATGGGTACGGCAGCCAAATAGTGCGTGATAACGGTGTTTAATAAATTTAGAAGTAAGATGGAAGTGACCCAGAGACAGAATTTGGGTTAGGTTAAATTTGGGGACTGGAGTAACAAGGGAGTTTGAGAGACAGAATAAATATCACTAACCTTCGTTTATGTACAGCATGCATGCAGAATTGGACAAACCATTATATTTCAAGTACTGCACTTCTTATCTAAAACTTAACTCGTGTTTCATTGCAGTACCAAAATGCTTTGAGTTCATCTTGGACTGTCTAAACGTGGGATTTAAGTTATTTCAGCTATATGAGGCGACATATTCAAATGTCAGTTCCCCATATGCAGTTTTTACCTCAGGCACCTGGATTTCTTATGCAGTTGTTGTTGAGTTAATTTTGACACTAGCTGAACAGGTTTGTATTGCCATTGGATATCATTGGAGTTGGGCCTGGCAGTATAGCCTAGAGGTTAGACTAATGAGCTGTGAATGAGTTTCGTACTTCCAGCAGACCTGGGTTGGATTCCCAGAACCTCCACTTGCATACTGTGTGACTCTGAACAAGTCACTTAACCTCCCCAGTGCTCCTAGGTCACCCCTGAAAACAGGCATGTGTGCCTAGTGAGCCTTACCCAGTTACCAAGGACTAAAAAAAAAATTGTTTTGTATATGTCTTTTTTTATCTTTTTTAATTCAAAGGGAGCCATCCTAGATTGCTATGCATTATACAATAGTGTGTGTTATATTCACACCCTAGGGCAAATCTAGCTGCCCTATTATAGATTTAGTCAAGTTTTTCCAAGGCCCATTTTTAGCAGTAACATAAATATGACTACCATACTGTGTAATAGGAACTAACATTTGGGCCCAGATATTTGAAGGTGTCAGTGTGACTCAGTTAGTAGCACATCCGCCTCTGGACCAGAAGGTCGTGGGTTCTCGTCCCACACCGGGATTGGACTTGCACCTAAAAATCGCTGGCATCCGAGTGCAGTATTGGGGGGTGCTGCACTGCTGGGGTGTGCCGTCCGTCGGATGAGACATTAAACTGAGGTCCCTTCTGCCCATCCTGGTGTTGTCCTGGTGGGTGTCAGGTGGAAGTAAAAGAACCCAGGGCACTCTTCGCAAAAGTAGGAACATTCCCGGTGTCCTGGCCAACATTCCCCTTCCCATAAACCGGTTCATGCAATTATCCAGGCTGTGTGTGGGTGATGATGTGTGATATGGCTGCCACCACACATTCAGTTACTTCACTACCAGTCTAGCATTGCTTGTAAAAGCACTTTGGATGTATGAAAAGTGCTATATAAATGCTGATTCTTCTTCTTCTTCTGCACATGGCACAACAGGGTTGCACCATGCACAACCCCCAATGCACCACGGCATGATATTCAAAGGGGCAGGTTGCACAGCACAGCTCCCGATGTGCTGGGGCACATTGGTAATGTATGCGGCACAGATGCACGGGGTGTGCCCATGCATATGCGGCACATCCCGATATTCAGCCGAGGATGTGTGGAGCATATGCTGGTGCAACCCACAGTGTGTCGCATAGAGGGGCTCAAAGTTGAGCCTGTGAGGAATGGGAACATCTCCTGGCCACCCACAGGTGGGCTGCTATATTGCAGGGTGCAACACAGCGGCCGCCGGCTGTGGGTGGCCACCCGCCCACCCAGAACACCATCCACAATCACACACATATCCCTGGTTGTCTAGTGGCCTCCCCATTGCCATGATCATGGTACAGTGCCATATCATCTATCCTGATGATCCAATGGCACCCCACCCTCCACCACTTAGCACCCCTTGCCCACCCCTTCCCCCGTCATGGGACTGACAGCTACAACCACCCGGATACCCTTGCTGCCCACCAAATGACCAGTTCAGTATGGGCTGTAAGACCATTGGTCCACAGTGTGAAAATTGGTTGCAGGGCATACAGACTAGACAGTCCCAAATATGTGAATGACTTAATTCACATATATGGACTGTCTAGTACAGTATGCCCTGCAAGCCCATACTGTAACTGTCATTCAGCAAGCAGCCGGGAGGCTGCAGCTGCCCGCCAAATGATGGAGGGGAAGTGGGGTGGCTGGAGCGACGCTGTGTGGGTGGGAGGGGCGGGGGCACCACTGGATCACCAGGGATAGATGAATGGCACTGCATCCGCAATCGCTGCAACAGGTGGGGTACCACTAGACAGCCAGGGACATGGGTAATGGTAATATTTTGGTGATCAGGGACACGGGGGGGAAGGGGGCCACTAGAATAGCAGGGACAGTCTCACATAGCAGTTATCAGGGAATCAGGTGGGTGGGGAGCCACTTGACTATCAGGGCTATCAGTCGTACCTTGTACAGCGTGATCATGGCTACGGGGTGGGGGATGCCCTGGGATCCCCACAGCACACGTCATGCTGTGCAGGGCGCTAGGCACAAGTTGCCAGCCTGCCCTGTGTAAGGCATGCAATTAGAGCCATAATGACATGCAAAAGGCCCTATTTGTGCGTTGCATATTTTATGGCCTCATTTGCATGCCCCCTGCTGAATATCATGGGCGATGCACCTAGCGCAACTGCACTTGCGCTGGCACATCCCCATGCTCCCTATCTGTGGCTTGTGCTGGTGCAGTGCCACTGTGCCAGGCACAGTATGTGCACTGAACATGCCATATTCAATGGTGCTGCGCCATGGCACAGCACCATTGAATATTGCCTGGTCCTGGCCCCAGCACATCCCAGTTGTGCTGTGCCTAGGCTTGCACCCCTGCCAGGTGCAGTCTGAATATCTGGGCCCTGGTTTACAAAAGATACTGTCATAGATCTAGGAATGCAAAAGGAGACGTCTCACAGCTCCAATGCATTTTAAATACTGATCCACCCACAATCCTAAGTATTTGTATTCACTCACTTGATGTAATTTTTCATCAGTATCAGATCTTATAATGATAGTTTTTTTAAATATTTTTTTACACTCTATTTATCGCCCCCATCTCCAGAACTCTCTCAGGCTTCTTCATGCATCAGCTCACTCTACCACCCACCGAGCTCCCCACCACCTTCAAGGATGTTATGAAACCTCCCTTGGTTCTGGGAGACTACGACCTGGGGAGACCGAAGGGGCAGTGGTGAGAATCTAGCATTGGGCATGTGGTAGTAACTCTGGAAGGGCTGTTGCCTATCTGGGATGGGAGGGGTTTTTACTATGTGGTCCCGCGAAAGCCCTCCCCTGTCCCACCCCCCCAGAGCATGGTGCATCTGTGACACTGCAGCACACGACAACCCTGCCTGCATCAGCCACGCAGTGTACATGTGGTCTAGTGCTTTTCAGTGTTCCCGGTCTCCACCGCAGGCCGCTGGAGTGCCAGACACTCCCATGCCCTTCCCCGGGACAGGAGAGCAGCCCAGTGGGCACTCAATCCTGTCCCTCCCATGCTGACCCCCGGCACCTGAGCTCGCTCCTGAACTCGGGTTGCCGGCGTGGTGTGAGGTGTGATGTCCAGCACCTCAACCCTCAGTGCCACCAGGCCAGCTTGTATAATGATCTTAGGCAGGATAGCAACCTTTGCAGTTGGTGGTGGGGAAAAACTATGATTTTTTTTGGTATTCATAGTAAGTTTTGAATCTTGAAACCATAATTGCACATTTGTAAAGTCTTGTAATTTTCTTTGAACTTCATTTTCATCTTTGCCAAATCATATCAACACTGTAACATCATCATAAAGTCATATTTCTGAATTTATCATATCTGGAAAATTGTTTGTAGAAATCAAAAATAAAAGTGGGCCCAGGATAGAGCCATGTGGAACTTCGCATATCATTGAAAGCAGGTCAGATTTTATATTCCCAATACCAACTGATTTGTTTCTGCATTTTAAGTGAGAGGCAAATCATTTTACAACCTTCCCTGCAGACCATTTTCTCTCAGCCACTCAAATAGGATGGAATGACCTAACAGGTCAAAGGCTTTTTTACCATGAACACTGTGTCCTCCACCAGCTACCTTTCCAGAGAGGAAAAACAAAGGTTAGTAGAGTACCTTGAATAAAATGGGCTGCAAGACCAAAGGCAGCAGAGATACATGGGTGGAGATCATGCCAGATGAGCCTGTTTTAATTATTTGAGTGGATAAACAAGGAACTTGATCAATGGAGGCAGTGGACTTGTCCTACCTGGACTTCAGCACACCTTCGACACTAAGCCACACAGGAGATCAGTTAAGAAATTGAGCAGCCTAGGGGCGGGCTCCGAAAGGGCGAGTTGGGTTAGATATTGGCTAACAGATATACGTGACAGAGAGTGGTGGTAAATGGCACTCACTCTAACAATGGAAGAGTGATCTGCAGAGTGTTGCAGTTCTCAGCACTGGAATCAGTCCTCATCAATGTCTTCATAAGAAACATTGCAGGTGAACTGGAAGGGAAGGTATGCCTTTTTGCACATGATAGCAAAATCTGTAATAGGCTGGGCTATCAGGAGGGGGTGGAAAGAATGTGTAAGGATCTGGACTTCTGGCGATGCGTCGCGCAAAGTAGCAGCTTCCCTACACAGCTCCAGCCACCCGATCATCAAAAGTCCCATTATTGCACTTACGCTAACCCCCCATATAGCTGTCGGTGTTTAAAAATGTCGGAAGATCCAAGGATGCACTAAAGATAGCAACCGTCCTGTTCTATGGAACTAGAGAGCAAAAAAATGCTTCCTAAGCACACTCTGCCTGTTATGCCCAAAAAGGCCCCAAAGAAGCCTAGGGCCTCGGGCTCCAGCCAGAACCTAAGTGCCTCCGCCACCACTGGGGACAGCAAGCCACTCACCCTGCACAGATTCCTTGAGGAATTCAAGCCATTTCGAGATGATTTAAACAAACTTACCTCGGATCTTGCTACTATGACATCGCAGCTGAGTGAAGTTGCTCAAAGGGCCTCCAATAATTCAGCATGGCTTTTTTCGCTCGAGAAGAAACAAGACAAGCTCGACCCAGAGCTCAGTGCCTGTAGATAGCGGCTGACCAAGTTGAAGCCTAAGGTGGAGGACCTTGAGGGGTGTAGTCGCTGAAATAATGCTGTTATAATTGGGCTCCCCGAAGGAGAAGAAGGGCACAATATGATTTTATTTGTACAGAAGCTGATACAAAAACTGACTGGCCCCTCGCCCTTTGGTGATAAATACAGCATAGAAAGGGCTCATACGGCTCTCTGTGCAAAGCCAGCATCCAGTACCCCTCCACGCCCGCTAATTTTCCGCTTCTTAAATTTCTTGGAAAAGCAACACTTCCTTCAGAAATGTAAAGAGCTTCAAGCTATTAAGTGGGAAGGTAAACCCTCAGAGTGACCCAGGATCTGCCAATATCTGTGCGCCTGAAAAGAACGGCATTCCATCCACTGGTGGCTAAGTTAATTGCTGCTAGTATTAAATTCAGGATGACATATCCTGCCAGGCTTCACGTTTTCATCGCAGGAGCCTGGACCCCTTTTGATGATCCTGAAGTTGCAGCTTTGCAGCTTAAGCTTGCCTTTCCCGATCTCTTCAAGAGTCCCTGAGGGGAGACTGGGAAGATCTCTGTTGGTAATGCAGACCTTTAAGAGTGAAAAAGAAGTTTTCTAAGGTGAATGCACATTCTGAAGCTGAATATTTTGGCTACACTCATCTATTACAGGAATACAGAAGTGCCCGGCTCGATTGTGCTCCTTAAATATACAGTATTTTACGTTGATCAGATGAAAGTAATCTGCCCTCAGGCAATTGGCTCTAAGTTAGCCATATTATTGGTGTTGCAGCCTATACCCCCGATAAGTTTTTGTTGCCCCTCAATACCTTGCCCCAAGGAGGAAAATGCTGACTCTGGTGGATGGTGCTCTCCCTAGTTGGAATCTTCTAAGGGCTTAAACCTGTACTGGGAGGAAGCTGTGTACAGTGCTAGAACAGGAGAACTGTCCTAATAGTCCTTCGCAGTCCCCTGGAGAGTTTGGGGAGTAATATCTACTGTCTTTCCCCTCGTTTTGGGTCGGTAGCCTTCGACTTAAAGCCCAGATCTGTTTAACGGCTAGAGGGAATCCCTCTGTGAGAGTTTTGCTCAGCTACACAGCATTGCCATGAGAAGGAGCTCCAACACAACGGATGGACACTAACCTGAGCCATCGCTTCAGCGGTGCAACCGAGCACTGATTTAGATATTTCCCCCCTTTTTTTGTACTATTTTATTTGTATTCCTGCAGATAGATGTCTCAAGTGGCACAAGGTCAGAGGAAACAACAGGTCTGGTGACTTGGTGAATATTCATAATAAGTAGAAAAGGGAGTCAAAGAGACTGCTGTGGACTAGAAGTGTCTCAAACTCTAATGCTAGTTATGTTGCAAGTTATTGTAAAGGATCTTCTTTGTTTGTTACCATTGCTCCTTTTTGTTTTTTCACACGTGGGAGGGAGCTTTATGAGTTATTGGTAGGTGTTATTATAAACCTATTAATATAGATATGGCTTAGATCAATCTTGAGTATATGTTTTTGTTACATTAAATGATGATAATCAATCTGTTAGATGTTCAGAGAATTACTTAGCAGTACTAGAACGACAGCTAGATACTAAAGAATTAAGCTTACAGTGTCATACACCCTTGATGTAAAAGAATGATAATAGAGTTTTGATACTTTTAACTTGTTTAAATATCTACCTAATTAGCAATTGTATGGGGTCTTGTGGTGTTTGACCCTAGTAGGACTTTAGAGATTTTATTTTCAATTGTTTTAGAGCAAGGAGGGTGGCTGGGGGAGGGGTGGTTGTAGGGCATGAGGCATAAAATGAGCGATAGGCGAGTGGGGGGTGGGTTGGGACAATAGGTTGTGTCTACACCATGTACAGGTTATATTATAATAATGGATTTGCTAGCTTTGGGGGGGGGTTGGGGGGAGGAATTCTTCACACAGGAACTATTACCTGGAAAAATTAATGGATACAGCGCGCACACATTCATCAGCATGTAAACCTCAATGGCGGGTACAGTGAGAATTCTCACGTGGAATGTCAGAGGGGCAAGACGCAAGCTTAAGCAGTATCAGCTCCTTAAACATCTCAACCTGTGTGCTGCAGATATTGTTATGGTGCAGGAATCCCACTTGCTAAATTCAGAGGCAGACAAATTACACAGGCAACAAATAGGTCAGTGTTTCTCAGCTGAGGGCAATACCCAAAGTACAGGGGTTATGATTCTAATTTGCAGATCTATACCATTTACTCCCGATGTAATTATACCTGACTCAGAAAGGCGTTACATTATAGTCAAGGGGAAATTCTATACCAGAGACATCGTACTTGCTAGCATATATGGCCCTAATACAGACTCCCCCAGTTTTTTTCATGCATTCACTTAATATTCTTACGCCCTATTTAAATACACCTTTAATTTTAGGAGGGAATTTCAATCTGGTTGTTGATCCACAAATTGATCATTCAAGTAGGTCACTTAAAGGACTCTCCCCAGCCCAACGAGCACTCCAGGAATTACTAGATGGTGTGGGATTGATAGACATTTGGCGTGTCCTTCACCCGGCGGTTAAAGAATTTACATTTACTTTACAGGTCCACCACACGTCTTCCCATATCGATAATATGTTAATTTCCCAAAGCTTGATTACTGGTGTGTTGGAGGCTAATATACTTCCGGGTCCTTTATCTGACCATTCCCCGGTGTCGTGCTTGATCTCCCTTGTATCTATTCCCACGAAGGGTGGACGATGGAAGGTCAACAACCAACTACTTAAAAACCCAGAAAATGTTAAATATGTCTTATGGTTAACCTCTCCTGAGATTCTACATAAAGCCCATATCCCGAACTCTGTTATTTTCAAAGTATTTCAATTAAGGCACCTGATGGTGAAATCTTTTGGCTCTGTCCCACCGGCACCCTCAAGTTTGTCTTACTGGACAGAATTGATTCCAATGGCAGGCCTACCCCATGCTGTATCTAAGATGTACAGGATATTACATAACTGGAAATGGCCAGATTGTTTTGGCCCAACTCAATTTTGGGCTTCCCTTTTTTCCCAACAGGAAATTAATTGGCCTTCTTTGTGGGTGAATTGTCACAAATATATTAGACATGATAAGTTCTGGCTAATGCAGTTTAAAATCCTGCACAATTACTATTACTCACCCCAGAAATTGGCTAAACTGTGATTCCTATCTTCCGCTACCTGTACTCATTGCTAGGAGGAAGAGGGGAACCTGCTACATATATTCTGGAAATGTTCCAAAGTAGCCCCCCCTTTGGCAGGCGATTTTGACAGAGGGCTGATCCTTTACTAGGACTACATGATCTTTTCACTCCCGAAATATGCATTTTGGGGGATTTTTCCTCTGTCACAGTTAAAAACAGGAAATATCACATAACTCTTATAGCCATGTCAGCTAAAAATCTGGTTTTGCTTCATTGGAAAGACACGACCGACATTGCTTATAATGAATGGTTACAGGAGTTGCTGGGAAATCTGTGATTGGAAAATATGATTGCTAATTTACATGATCAATCCCAGAAATTTCAGAAGATTTGGGCCCTTTGCTGACATTGTACTCCCTATAATCATCACAGAGGTTTACCTTCTTTTTATTTCTCCTGCTGATTTTTCATTCTGTGTGAGGAAACGGGAAGGGAGGGGAGGGGAGGGAGGGGGAGGTTGATCTAACGCCTGTTCTTTAATCCTGTGTCATTTGTATGTATGCTAATTAGATTTTCTCTCTGTAAAAGCATTAAAAAATGAATAAAGTTTGAATGGAAAAAAAAAAAAGAATATGTAAGGATCTTATGAAACTTGAGGAGTAGTCAAAAACATGGCAATTGGGGCTGAACACCAAAAATGCAAAATTATGCATGTATGGAATAGGAACCCAGGAACTGAGTTTAAAATAGGGGGGAGGTACTGTCAGACACTAAGCAGGAAAGGGATCTAAGGGTTATCATAATTGATGACCTCAAGTGGCAAGGCAGTGTGGCAAAGCATTGGGTAGGGCCAGTGCCATGTTGGGATGCACTGGGAGAGATATCTCTAGAAGGATGAGGGAGGTAGTGTTGCCACTGTATCACTCACTGGGGAGGCCCTACCTAGAGTTACGTGTCCAGTTCTGGAGACCACACCTCAGAAAGAGCATAGAGAGGGTGGAGACAGTCCAGTGTAGGGCAACTAAAATGATGCAGGGGTTACTATAAAAGCCCTGTAAGAAGAGACTGAGGGATCTCAACATGTACACCCTGGAAGAGAGGAGAGCAAGAGGGGACATGATCTACAAGTACCTTATGGGGGGTGAGGAGAGGGTGTAACAGGGAGCTTCTTTTTCAAAGGAGGGAGAACATTAGAACCTGAGGGCATGTGATGAAGCTGGAAGAGGGGAAGTTAAAGAGGGATGTGAGAAAGTATTACTTCACTGAAAGAGTGGTAGACACCTGGAATAAACTGCCAATGGAAGTGGTGGAGGTGAAAACATAAGAAGGCTTCAAGCAGGGCCCAGTTACAGGATGCTTGGACCATAATCAATGATCTGCAGTACAAGGAACTCCACAACAGGCCACCACATCCTCCATTCCACCAGAGCCGCAGTATCTGTCATAGAACTAGACATGATGTGGGGGGTCCAGTGACTGGCAGGTGGTTAGGAGGAGGAGGTGTCACAGACGGTTCAGGGAGGAAGTCTCTGCCTAGGAGCATATCTTAGCCATTCCAACCAAGAATAGGTTCACACCACTGGAACCAGCCTCATACATGGCAAAACACAAAATAAGAAACAAACAACCTGCAACTGCAGAAAAACAAAATAAAACCTATACCAATAAGGGTACAAACAAACAGAAACTTCTCATAATTGGGGATTCCATGATGATGAATGGAACCCCACCTAAGTCAAAATGGAACAAGTGAAATTATGGTTGAGTGTATCCCAGGAGCCTCTGCAAAAAGAGACACTAACTGCATAAGAAGAATAGTGTAGAAAGCAGGGGATATAACCTACGTCACAATACACCTTGGAACAAATGACTTGGCCAACCGCATGGCAGAGGAGGCTAAAAAACACTTTGAGGATCTGGCCAATGAAATACCTTCCCTTTCGTCTAAGCTAGCCTTCTCAGAAGTTCTACCAGAGTGGAAAAAAGGAGTAGGCACCAAACTAGTCAGAGAGGTTGAAGTTGACGAGTTCAACTCATGGCTATGCGACTAGTGCCAGGACAGGGGATACCACTACATAGGAAATTGGCAGAACTTCTGGGAACAAGGATTTTTTAAATATGATGGCCTGCACTTGACTAGGAAGGGTGTGCAAGCGCTTGAAAAAAATGTTATGTCTATGCTGGTTATTTAAACTGAATGAAGGGGAGATGGTGACTGCACACACCACGACTGTCGGTGGGCTAGTCATCACTCCTCAAAACACCACAGGCACACATACAGTACAACCACAGGAAGGAAAAGGGGGACAACACACACTTTGACCACTGGAGAGTTGGTCATCACTCCTCAAGATATCAGCGACTCGCATAATCTCTTGTGTGGAAGCAGCAAATTGGAGTAGTCCAGGAAGGGGGTTAACCCACATACAAAAGAGAAGGCACATTCCTGGAAGGTAATGGTTGCAAGTGCTAGGAGCCTAGCAAATAAACTACCTGATCTCATGCCCACCATGGAAAAGGAAAGATTGGACTGGGTGGCTGTGACAGAAACCTGGTTCATGGAATACTATGGTTGGCACACAGCTATACCAGGATACAACCTGCTCAGGAAGGGCAGAAAGGGTAAAGGGGGTGGGGTAGCTATTTATGTACAGGAAGAAATAAAAGCCACAGAGGTACAGGGTTCCCCTGGGGAGATCCAATCACTCTAACAGCCGATACAGGTAAGGGGGGCAACCTTCAAAATTGGCATCATTTACAGGCCCCAAAATCAAGGGGAAAAAGGGAACAATGTCTTAACAGAGGAAATATACTAAATGAAGGGCAGAGGAGATGTAATACTGGTGGGGGACTTCAGCCTTCATGATATAAACTGGAGAACACAAACAGTGGCAACGACAAGAAGCAAGGACTTCTTATTGGCCCTACAGGGTGCAGGACTGGGTCAACTTGTTAAAGCCCCAACAAGTGGACATGCAATTCTCGACCTGGTTCTCACAAACAGTAAGAGAGTTAAATAAATGTGGGCTGCAATATCGGAAACAGTGACCACCGTATGGTCAGTTTCCAAGTACCCATAACGGAGGACATCTGTCCCTCAAAAATCAAGGTACTAGATTTTAAGAAGGCTGACTTCCAAAAAATGAGAGCAATCCTAAAAAATAACTTAACTGAAGCAGAAGAGGAAGAGGTTGAGGTCATGTGGGGGAGACTCAAGAGAACAATCAAGACTGCCACAGACCAATGCTTCAGGAGGGTCAGCAAAGCAAAAAGAAGAAGAAGAAATCCTCTATGGTTCTCCATAAGAAGTGGTAACCATAGTAAAGGAAAAAAGAAGGCATGCAAGATAAACCAAGAAACTAAAAATGAAAAAGACTGGGATTCGTACAAAGAAAAAATGAGAGAGGCAAGCAAAAGGATAAGAAAGGCTAAAGCACAGACAGAGGCAAATGCAGAAGAGGGGTCAAAGAGAGATGACAAATCCTTCTTTAGGTGTATCAGGAAAAGAAGGAAGACAAAAGGGGGCATAGTGAGGATTGCTATAGGGGAAGGGAAATTATCAGAAGAGGACCCGGAAAAAGCAGAAATCCTAAACAGGTACTTCTGCTCAGTGTTTACTGAGGAGGATCCAGGATATGGCCCGGCACTCACAAAACACAGCAGCCCTGAACCAGGGGTCGACACTAGCCTCTTCACAGAGGCCTAAGTATTGGAGATGCTCAATAAACAGAAGGTAGACAAGGCCATGGGACCAGTCGAGATACATCCTGAAATCTTAAAGGAACTGGAGAAAGAGCTGTAAGTGCCACTGGCAAAACTATTCACCACATCCTTGGTGAGCATGCAGCATGGTACCCAAAGACTGGAAAAGGGCAACAGTAGTCCCAATCCACAAATTGGGGCAGCAGTGAAGAGTCAGGAAATTACTGACCAGTAAGTCTCATGTCTATTGTGGGAAAACTGATGGAAACGCTGCTCAAACAGAGAATTATAGCATTCCTCAAAGTCAGCAGGCAGCAGGACCCCAAACAGCATGGATTTACATCAGGAAAGTCATCCCAAAAAATGTCATTATATTTTTTTGACTGGGTTAAAAAGACTGTGGATGGTTGTGGGGCAGTGGATGTGGTCTACCTGGACTTTAGCGAGGCCTTTGACTCAGTTCCACACAGAAGGCTTGTAAAGATGTTAGACTACACAGGGGTAGGAGAGAAAGTAGTAAAATGGGTACAAAATTGACTGCAGGGTAGGACCCAAAGGGCGCAGGTAAATGCTGCATTGTTGGCAGAGGGTAGGGTGACCAGCGGAGTATCTCAGGACTCAGTGCTGGGGCCTCTGCTCTTCAATGTTTTCATAGCTGACATCGCTAACAGACTAGAGGGAATGGTGTGTCTGTTCGCAGATGACACCAAGATATGTAACAAGATGGACTCAGACATAAAGAAACTTGAAAAATGCTCTGGAGCATGGCAGCTGAGATTCAATGCCATGGGAAAAAGAAATCCAAAGAAGGAGTATTACTTGGGAGGGGAAGGACTAGCTGCCTCCAACCAAGAACATGATCTGGGAATCATTATCTCAGACAACTTGAAGGTGGGAAAACAGTGCAAGAAGGCAGCACTGAAGGCCAGTGGAATGCTGGGATGCATTAGGAGGAGACTCACAAGCAGAAGGAGATAGATGGTCCTGCCGCTGTACAGAGCATTGGTCAGGCCACACCTGGAATATGGTGTCCAGTTCTGGAGGCCTCACCTCAAAAAGGATGTCAACCAGATAGAGACAGTGCACAGAAAGGCAATAAAGATAATAATGGGGATTGCATCAGATGCCATAAGAAAAAAGATTGAGTGAACTAAACATGCATTCCCTGGAACAGAAAGTTGAGGGGAGACATGATTGAAACCTTCAAAAACATAAAAGACATAAACAAGGAGCAGGCACAGGAGCTTTTTCACTTCAAGGAGTGCAGTAGAACTAGGGGGCATGATCTGAGGCTAACAGAAGGTAGGTTCACTACCAGCATCAGAAAGTTCTCCTTCATGGATATGGTGGTGGACGCATGGAATAGTCTGCCCCAGGGGTAGTGGGGGCTAACATGGTAGGGGAATTCAAAAATGTGTGGGATAGACACAAGGGAGCCCTCACACTAAAGAACAGCTGGGGAGTAGGAAAGACAAAAAACGCAGGGTAGATTAGATGGACCTAGCAGTCTTCTTCTGCCTTTACCTTCTATGTTTATGCTTCTATGTTTAAGCAAGCATGGGATAGACATAAGGGAATATTAGCGAATAGGCAGGAAGGAGGGAGGAGGAAGGGTCACTGGAGACCAGTTAGGGCCCATGGAGGCCAACTGGTCAGGGACCATCTGGCATACTGCATGAGCCAAGCAGTCCTTTTCTGCCAACAAATACTATGTTTTTATATTTCTAAAAACAAGAGTTGCCAAAACAAATGTGCTGCCACATTTGACAGAACGTCGCATTAGTGTGTGCGCGTGCATACAGGCACACACACACAACAGGAACACAGATTTTCAGGATAATAGCCCCACAGGAATAAGGCAACTCCTGGCAACAAATACAGTGAGACTGTTATGATACACATTTTTAAAGTAATGGCTCATGGTGATGGCAAACTCATAGTAACTACTGGGATGGACATGGATCTATAGAGAGTAACAGTTTCACAGAGGTGCCTTTCATGGTGACAAACATGCCAGGGTCACCAAAAGAGATGCTGTTCTTCAGGGTAATAATATCATGGTGACACACCAGTAATGAGACTTATAAAATGCTGATTTTTTTAAATAAATGGCTCCACAGTCTCCCATAAATAGTGTATTATATGATCCTATGAATTTTCAATCATCCCACTGTTGTTTTGCATTTGTTGCCCTTATCAAGCATCCCCTTGCATAACTCTATCAGGCTGTCAGTCTCAGCTAACCACTTTTGAATCCTGAGAAACCAACATTGCCATCCTGGCTGTACTTCTATTCCTTCATGGGAGACCCTACTGTATTCTCCTGTGAGAATGGTAACTGGGTAAAGAATGAAATGAACTGTATGGGAAGAGGGTGGTCTTGTATTTTTGTGAGGGTGGGCCCTGGAGAGCTTGAACTCTACTGTGGATGGGGTGAGCAACATTTGATGAGGATGCTGTCCATATTTACTCTACAGTCCCACCCCACATTACACGGAGGATGGACACCAGTATATTCATCTGAACAATGCATGTGACTCCATGTAACAGCTCCCAGCTCTACGATGCTGGTTCGACATCAATTTCGTCAACTGGCATCACAGCGATGGAATTTATGTAGACTGCAAGTTGTGGTCAACATAAATCCCAATGTTCTCCCAGTTCATTTTTCTATCATGGGGCTTCACCCCCCAAACCTCCCTTGCAGGGGAGTCTGCCCCCTGCACCCCCATTCTAATTATAATTGACTCTGAGTCACAGTTGATTCAGGGAAGGGTGCAGGACTGGGAGGCAGTGTGCCCCTGTCTTTGGCACACCAATACAATGGCCTGTTGACAAACTGTTGATTTTGTCAGCACCTATGTAGGTCGCTGCATTGGTGTCACTGTCGGGGGGTATACCACAGCCCCCACCTGCAGATAACATCATCTTGCATGCTGCCTCCTGTGTTAACCTGAAGGAGGAGAGCATCCAAGTTGATACCAACATGTAGAGACAGTGTGGTCTAGTGGTTAGAGCACTGGATTGGGAATTAGAAGATCACAGATTCAAACCCCACTGGAGTCAAATACTTACTGTGTGACCTTGGTAAGGTATATTAACTTCCCAATTCTCAAGTCCACCGAGTTGCAGAACTGGGTAGAAAGAGGACCCCACTGGGCATGATCAGTTGCAAATCAGCTGAGTTATCCTATGTAATTAAACAGAAAAAACTGGCAACAAGGAACTTGGTGTGCACAAGCCACAACCACAGTCCTCAAAGAAAGTTAATGCACGCAGATGTGAGCACACATGAATGAATGCCTTTCACATCAATGTTTTGCTCAAAAAATCATGCAGTGCACACATGAAACATTCGTGTGAGAGGTGCTCATTCATGTGTACTCAGACCTTGGTTGTGAATCTGTATTTTGAATAAATAAGTCATCCTGGAACTTTACTATGGCATCGACTTTAATTTGTACAGCTATCAATGTGTGGTGGTGAGGACATACACTTTCTTTGAGGGTTATCCTGAGTAAATACATTTTAAAATAAAAAATAAATATCAATGAAATACGCGTGATCTATTCCTGCTGGCCTCTTCTTTAGCTATCCATGAATCATGGTATGAACACAGGTCATCAGCATG
This sequence comes from Neoceratodus forsteri, assembly GCA_016271365.2. NCBI lineage: Eukaryota > Metazoa > Chordata > Ceratodontiformes > Ceratodontidae > Neoceratodus > Neoceratodus forsteri. Next base: position 134,228,037 of record CM057451.1, on the reverse strand, counting down.
CCCAGTGTTCCCTATCACTCAGCAGTACAGGCCCTGCCCGCCTGCCGTACTGTTGCTATTTTCATGTCATGCTAACAGTACACAAGCATAGCAAAATCTGATAAAAATGCACTGAATTATCATGGAATAACATGAAAATTTTATGAGCTTACAGTCATCATTACCCCCCACCATGCACACTTTCACACCGGAAAACATGAGTAAGATTTGGACTAGTAAGGAGGTGTGTGTGTGACACAATTAGATTTAAAAACATTATAGAGCTTCTTCAAAAAGCTCATGGAACCAAATCGAGAAAACATGAAAAAACAATTTGTTTTTAAAATATTTATGGGTAAAAACTGCATCAATATATGTCAATAAAATGTATCTATATAGTTTTAATCAAGACAGTGTGTGACACACTATCATGTGTGTAGTAGGAATAGATGCATACAAGCTGCACATGTAGCTTAAGTAAACTGTGTAGACATGTTTTTAATTTTCCAAACAGATGACGGTCTCAGTCTAGGAAAAATGTGTTGTTTGGTTCAATGAGATAACAGTGCCATTAGTGATATTTGCACAAACTCAGCAGTAGGAATGACCAAAATAGCAAACAAGAAAGTGCACTTAGGTCCTATATCAGTTGACGCAGTAATAAAGGCATCTTACCCTCAAAGGTAAGAGGACAAATGGGTAAAACTGCACTCGGGGAACAAATGACCAGCTCGTACTCACTAGAAAAGTTTCCAAAACCTTTCATTGCATAACCAGAAAATGGAGGCACACTGATAAGTCTCCCCAGTGCTTTGACCACTCAAGGTCTTCCTCAGTGGGTGTCACACAAGCTGCACATGTAGTTTAGGTAAACTACGTAGGAATGACCAACAGGCAGGATCCTGAGTTAACAGCCCAGAGAGAGGGATATTTATAATAGTAAATGTCTAAGCCTTGGGTTACACTTTTGCTGAGAGAGAAGTGGCTTACAGATAGGTTTGTGGAGTTAGAGAGAAGGAACACACAGATCAAGACACTCCGTCTGAACAGACAGCCTAAGAATCAGAACCCTGCACATGTAACCAACTGATTAGTGCACAGTATTATTTTATATTTATAAAATGGGTATCCAAAATAAAGAAGTCTCATTGGTCAAAATATATTATGTAACCATGCATGAAATCTGTTACATGCACAGTCATACTGGTCCTAAACTACATCACACAATGAGCAAATCAGTCCTCCTACAACCAGAATTATCTTCCATCAGTCCCCCTATAACCCAAACTGATCTTCCATCACAAACATGGCTGCTACCTCTACACTGTAAAAAAAACTTCAGCTGGGCCCTAAAAATAAAACTAACTTACATAAAAAAGAAAAAAGAAAAATTAATTAAATGTTGTTTCCCTGATCGTCATACTCTCACCTACTGTAAACAAATCATAAATAAATATTGTTTATAGTTTTCATTAAAACTGCTTCTTTGCTGACAATGAAACATCTCCCTTCCATCATTACCTGCTCATCAGGAAAATCTCTTCTGCTTGCCCTGACAGTAAGATAATTGAGTCTCTGGCTCTAGAAGAAGCCTTTATAGTGTATGGTAAAATGTTGTTTTGGTTAGAAATCCATAACTAGAATGGAGTTGTTATGCTGCTGTAGCGATGTCATCACAGCTGTTATGCTGCACTACCTATGTCACTACTGCAGCATAACAATTTGGAATGCTGCCACATAGTTGCTTTCCTCAATCCAGTTAAGCTGGAAGTTGCTGGTTTTTTTTAACTTGAACTTGCAGTAACATCTGCAGCACACTGTGTCAGTTAAAAAAAAGAAAATGTTAAAATTTCTAGTCTCTGTTGCCTTCTCTAACTGGTTTTGCATGATTTTCTATGATGTGACTGCCCAAATACTATAAAGATTGTGTATGAGCAGTCATACACAAACAGGGAAGTTCTTGTATCTTGAGGTTCCCTTGGAAACAGAGTACCTCTCGAGCTGCGCTCTCAAGATTATCTATTACCAAGGAAACCTCTCGATACAAGAATATCCTTGTTATGTATGACTGCTCATACATAATCCTCTATGTTGTGTGTGTGTACAGTGTGTTGTGAGAGAAACATTCTGCCAGTGGAACTGAGCAGAATTTTGAATCCATGTATTCCATGGTAAACATTCCATGATAAACATTCCATATCTTGAATGTGGAGAAAAACAGAGAAAAAAAAAACAGGATGAAGAAAGAAGGCAATAATACAATGACATCATCAATGACGTCATTTGCAGTGGATGGCAGGACTATTTTATCATAAATGCACACAAGGAAATCTATTTTTTCTACAAATAAACATGCTTTTCCCAACTTTACAAAGTAAAAAAGGAGCCCATTTTATAAGCACACTAAGACATGCTGGTGCTTGTGGCCTCGTGCCTCACTATGCCTCTGGACTTGTGGTAAAATCTGTTTCATGCACACCCCATCATGTCTTATTGTTTACACATCATGCATGTACTGGAACTGAGCTCTGTAAATAGAAAATAAAAAGATATTATTTTCCTATAATATATTTTGTATTTGGACTGAATTCCATACTCAAGATAATGACATCCACACCCTGAGGTCAGGTCTACTGAAGGCGGTCTGGTATATCCAGAGAGGACAGACGTTGTAGAAGAGCATCAAGCAACTTTAACACAGGTGAGCCATAATACCTGTGAGGCTGCACAAATAATGTGAAATATGGGTAACAGGTCAATGAAGAAATCCTGTTAAGCCATTCCCTTGGTCATGTCTCAAAAGACTGGCAGCAGAGAATTGTGAAAAAAGTATATCACAGTGTCAGTTTAGGTTTCTTTATAAAATGCAAAAAAAAAAAAAAATCTAGAAATTTCATTGGCTGAGAGACATCACCTAACTACGCATTATATCTGTATAAACTCATGGTCAGGTGCCGAATCTCATTTTCTTCCCCTAAAAACCTACTTAAAGTCATCGTACAAATGTAATAAGCTCCTCTAGGGTGTGCATCATTGAATTTTAATGCACTTCCAAAGGACACTCAGCCTTCAGCTTTGTGCCTTACTACACCCTGGGGTCCCCATTAAAATCCTATAATGGACAACCTGTCATGGCTTATTACTTACACATCAGAAATATTGATCCTGTTCATAAGTATTAATGAACACTTCATTTTGGAGATGCTCCATGTATTGGCCACAGATGGCTTCACTTTCAGTATGGAAAATATCCATCTGTTGAGAGACTGTAATGCTTCAATATTGAAAAGTTTGATCAGTAGGTGACAGAGTGCTGGCAATTTCCCATTATGGTAAAACAACTCCACATATTGATGAGAAAGGCTGCATTAATGCTGAAAGCTCCATCTGTTGGGGAAAAGAAAAATGGCTTATTAAAAATTCTAAATAGTTTCTCATTGACAGTGATTAGAAATGTTATTCAAATTTCTTTGTCCTCAGCACTAGGATCATGAATTTTAGTTGTAAGTTCTATATGTTGATTGCTTTTTTTAACTGGTAAATAGGTAGAAATCTAAAAATCTTTCCAAATGAACCCTACAACAGCAGAAGTTGAGCTATAAGAAATATGTGGTCTTATACAGAAATGTTGATAGTGCTATTGGTCTTGAGGGGGCTAATTTAAGCAACCTTCACTATTGGCTTTCAGAAATGCTTCATTTGCACAAACCATGCTGGATCTATGCAAGCTAAAAAAAATGTTAGATCAGTGAGCCTGCACATGTGTTTAGAATAGTAATTTGTAAGGAGAGCTCTTAGGCTTTTGAATGGGAAATATAAGAGCTGATTCATTTTTATGACTACCTTTTCCTCTCTCCATGGACATCAAAGCAAAGGTGCCTTTGATCCGCAATTATATTACTTACCATATTATAGCCAGTATAACAGTGGCCAATATTGCCTCCATTTGTGTAAGCAAAGTTCCAGTGCAAAAAAATAATGTAGTGGTATTGGTCCAATTGTTGGTATTGTGCAAGACTGTCAGTCAATCAGCTTTAATAATTTCAATCATCTGAAACCTGCATGGTGTTGTTAATCCCACGCTTGGCATATATTGACTGTCAGTCAATCTGAATTCAGAATTTCAAGCAATTGTAACCTAATGACTCACAAAAGCTGTGATGGAAGTTATTCCACAAACTATCATGCAACAATGAAATACTATTCAACAAGGTATAGTTGTCACAACAGATATTTCCTCAATTTGCTTTCAGGGACAGTTGCATAATTTGATTTGTAACTTAAGGACAGAAAACTTCCTATTGCTTTATGCTCTTTCAAAGAAGCATAGCTTACCTAATAAAACTAACTTTGAACTTAAAACATCCCTGTTTTCTTTTATTGTTTTCTCTTCTCCCCATCTCTTCTGTGGAAATTATCTCCTTGACAATGAAAGCAAGTGTCCAAGACCCTGGCATTGCTGCTTTGAGGTCATGCCCTTCTCCCCAGAGAATGAATGCATCAAACACCTTGATGTGCTCAGCTCTTATTAAGGTTTAATAATAGATTGCACTCTATTAGTTTTCAGACTACCTACTCCCATATTTTAGTGAATATTTCATGAAGCCTAACACTTCAGAATGTGTTTATTATAGAGTACCAAGTTATGCTTTTGATTAATAACTCACAGGCATTCTGAATAAATGATCCTAAAGGCACGCTGTGTGTTATGCAAAAGCAGGGTGACTATGGAATAGGCCAGTCTACACAACTACTGATAGTTTTTGGGAACTGACTTATCCAGAATAGTTTAACTGAGATGAAATGTGTTTACAAGGAGGATCTGCTGCTGTCCAGTTCTAAGAAAGACTGAAGCACTAGAAGGCCAGATACCATGCTGAAGACCATAAAGTGAGTCATAGGCCATAATGAGATATAACAAAAGGGTCTCCTGGGTGACAGTACATTGTTCTTACCACTAAGCTCTGTATAAAACAAACTTGTAGTTTATGTGGTATTCTACATATATTTCCCTTCAACAAAGCTAAATCACTTTGTGCATGCCATACAACCTATGTCCTCACACAGGCGGGTTCATTCTTTGATAGGGACAGGGAAGGGAAGTACCTTAAAAAACAAAAAGACCAAAACAAAGTCTGACCATACTCCTGGATCTGATGTGCTGTTTGAAATGCACTTACTTAGAACACTTAGACACTCAAGTTTGGTGTCCAGAAAGATTTATTTAAACCACTATTCTGGTAAAAAATGCAACAACACATCTGAAGACATTTATGAGCTGGATGGCTATTACCCAGGTGCCCTGAAGCTTTGCTCAGTTAGAGCTTTTTCCAGGAACAATACATCAACTCTGGAAGTATGGTCAGACTATAGTCTTTTTGTGTTGTATTTCTGGGTTAGCAAAACTCATAACTTGCATCCTGCCCAGCATTGGTAAGCTCAGTACATTCTTGGACAGTTGTTGAGGGAAGTACCTTTCCTGGCAGTTGCACAGAATGGAGAGTGAAAAATCAATTGCCCAGATTAGAGATAACACAGGGGCCCTCCCTTCAGGCACAGATAAATTAGGAGACACATCTGCTCCTTCTACAAGGTTCTTTATATCTCTGAGGCCTCTCCAACTGCCCAACACTTACATGATTTCTACACCAAAGCATCAGTCCAACTCATTGATATCCAGAATGCTGAGCAGTTAGATGCCCCTCTAAGTAAAGATGAAGTTCAGAGAGCTGTGAAACACTTTAGAGAGGGAAAGACCAGGCCCAGACAGTCTGCCCATTGATTTCTGAAAAAAACTTTTCTTCATAACTCCTGGACCACATGGTGGATATGTTAAAGAAAAGCTGAAGGTCTTATGTACTGTCCCCCTCCATGTGGTCTGCCACTACAACTGTATTCCAAAAACAGGAAAAGGACACCACCGTTTGTGCTTCATATCAATCCATCTCTTTGCTGACAACTGATTACAAAATTGTGGCAAAGGTAATTTCATCCTGATTAGAGTCCATTCTACCCCAATGTATCCACCTCAACCAGGTTGGGTTTGCTAATGGGAGGAAGGGGAAACATTATATCCATAGAACTATTGCTATATAATTGGTCAACAAAGTCAGCTAGCCACAGAGTGGCGGTCCTTGCCCTGGATGAGGAAAAAAACTTTAACTGTATAGAGTGGGTATATATGTTTGAAGTGCTCAGAAGATTTAGAATGGGCCTCCATCTGCTAAGTTGGATTCAGGCCATGTACTCTTCCCCTGCTGCCCAAATAATAGTTAATGGGTCCCTCACACCATCTTTCTCCCTCCCTCAGTTGGGTACCAGACAGGGGTGCCCCTTGTTGCTGCAGCTCTGCATTCTCCCTCTTGACCCTTAGCAGCTGCCACTAAAAACAACCCCAACACTGAGGGCTTTAAAGAGTGGGAGACGTGAGCATGTAGCAGCATTATATGCTGATGACCTGCTTCTATACCTCCAGCACCCCTCCAAGGGTGGTCTGCAATCCATTCCCTCCTACAGGAGTACAGTTCCCTGTTGGATCACAAAATTAATTGGATAAAGAGTGAGGTGATGCCGGTGGGGAAACAACAAAGGACACAGGTCACTGGTAACACTACAGGCCTGCAGATGGCATATAAAGTATATTGGGTGATCATTGCTGCTAAGCTAAATTTCCTGTATAATAGAAAAACTATAAGCCACTGTTAAGCAAACTTGCTGAAGACTGTGAGAGGTTGCAAGCCTTAACATTCCCTCTATCTTCAGTCATGTAAATATGATAAAAATATCTATCCTCCAAGATGCTTGCTCTTGTACCAATCCTTGCTGGTCAATGTCCCTCTAACCCACTTTAGACAGTTAAATTCCATACTACATAGATTTCTACGGAGTGGGAAAAAATTCCTGCATGAGGTGAAGTATCTTATAACTCCCGACTGATATGGGTGGACCTGCCCTACCCCATTTCCCTGTACTGTAACAATGCACAATACACAATGCACTTTGTCTTATTGATTTGTGTTCTGAATTGTTATGTATTATTATTGTTGACCCTCAGTGCTGTACCTGTTGTAACTACTGTTGTCACTATGACCTCTATGTCCTTGACTACGTACAGGAACCTGTACCATATGATTTCTGGACTTCATCTGTAAGTAACTTATTCTGGGTCACTCCTGAAACAGGGATGTAAGTCTCAGAGAGCCAACCTGGTCAACAAAATCCAATATATAAAATAAAAAAATAAAACATTACAAAATTATTATTAGGCCTCACAATTGGCTTCCTTGCCTGTGGTGGAAGGCAGTAGTGGGCCTGCATGGATGGCATTAGAGAAGGAGGATCTGGGTGGAGATCTTAAAAGAGAATGCCTGACCAGGTCCATATGGATCACAGCCTGCCACCCACAAATAACCCTTTTACTGAAAATACAGCAAAAGTGTGGCTAGCTTCACATAAATATCTTGTCATGTCTCACAGTCCTTCCCTGTACTCTAGTATCATTGCCACACTGAGAGAAAAGGAGGGGTATACTATACACAAGGACACTGGTTTACCGGGATTGAGAAAGGGCATATTCCGTTTTAAAAGACGGTATTTTCACCGGTATCTGCTAAGCCAAAATCTGGTTTTACCGGTGTTTGGTTTTGTGTACTTTATTTAACAATTTTTAACTCTGTTAACATGCATTTTAGCAATTTTGACTTCCACTATTACACATCCTTCCATCCTTGTACCAATTTAAAGTTATTTTAGGTACAAGATGTGATGGCAGCAGCAACACCACAGCCCCCAACCCTAAGGTGTGATGGAAGCAGCACTATGGCCCTATCCCTAAGGTGCGATGGCAGCACCAACACAGCACTATGGCCCCCATCCCTCTGGTGTGATGGCAGCAGCAAAAGCTTTGTGACCTCCCTCCCTCCCTCCCTCAGGTGTGACAGAAGCAGCAGCACTGTGGCCCTCATCCCTTAGGTGTGATGGCAGCAGCAAAAGCACTATGACCTCCCTCCCTTAGATGTGACAGAAGCAGCAGCACTGTGGCGCCCATCCCTTAGGTGTGATGGCAGCAGTACTATGTTCACCATTCCTCGGGTGTGATAGCAGTATCAGCACTATGGCCCTCATCCCTCAGGTGGCATGACAGCAGTACTACATTCCCCATCCACCAGTGGTGATGGCAGAAGCACTACAGCCCCTACCCCTTCAGTGTGATGGCAGTAGCAACAATGCAGTCCACATCCCTCTGGGGTGATGGCAGTAGTGACAGCACTATGATCCCCTTTCTTCAACACCCACATCCCATATGCACAAGTTACAAATGACTTGGTCTTTTTGCTTGTTAGAATTCAGATGTGAATTAATCTGAACCATCACTGCTAAGGTGGACTACCTTTGTTTTTTTCTATCTATAACTTAACTGCCTGAATTGGATTTCTGTCTGTGACACTGCTGACCAGGGTTAGGGAACAGACTTGGGTGTTGGAGGGCCAGCTGGTGGGTGAAGGCGTGAGTGTCCAACGACCACTCACCTTCTCCTGTGAGGGAGGGTGGGTTCACAGCTCAGCATTTGCTGGCACCTGCTTGAGGCCAGAGGCACGACAACATGTCAGCCCTCACTGCAGGAGGGAGCGTGACGGACGTCGGCTTGTGTCTTGACATCATGTGGCCTGTCATGCTCCCAAGAAAATGGAAAAACACCCGCTGACCAACCAAAGGACAGCTGTTGGTCCCTCCTTAAGCAGGAAGCCCCAGACATGTGTCCGTTCTGACCCCTGCCATGCCCAGGATACACAGGAAGCTCTTTAGGACAATTCTCCTCCCCTGGGAGCCTCCCACAGGGGTAGGGGCCCACTCAATGAAGGGTTACTTTGGGTTATCTGGTAGCACATCAGCAAGGGGCAGTGGATGGTGGTCGGGACTCAGCAGCGGTGGTAGCGGGCCTTGGCAGGCCTGAAGAAGTGGATTGCCAGGGGGTAGGAGGAGCAAAAAAAAAACTGCTTGAATTTGCTTCTTTGAAATAAAGTGTCTTCACCTAAAAAAACTCACAAGTGATTAGTGGAGGATGTTCAAATGGATGTATGCATCTCCCAGACATGTGGATGCTTTTTTTTTTTACTTGGTGTCCATGAGAAAGGTGTCTCCCAGTTTTCATGTCTGAGCTCAGATGTGAATTGAGCACCACTCTGCCCACCAGCATCATACAGCCCCTGGGGTCTTACCTTCTGTAGATCATTGACTGTGCTTTCAAAATCCACTGGCGAAACATAAGTACACTTAAATACTTAGCATTTGCTTTTGTTGAAACATTTTATCAGAAAACTTTCTGTTGTCACAGAGACTGAAACAGCAGGTGGGAAAAAAGGTGCAAATTATCCAATTTACCTAAATGGGGTGCTAACTGTGAAGTCTTTTCATAAGTAGTAAGACAGTTTCTTCTTTGTGAACATTCTTTCATTCAGACTAGTTTTCATTCAAACAACTGAGGATTGTGGACGGCCTTGCTGATTATAAACTTGAATAAGTTCGTTGGTAACAGTGATCCTGCATTTTGCAATCTATAATCTAGATGCTTATATGCAAATAATACAATAAAAACCTGACTACAATCTAAAAACAAGCTTATAAAACACATAAAATGTATCTGAACATTTATCTTTACCTATACAAAATCATTTCAGCCCAAGTAAAACTTATGTAAATTACATGGTACCCTGACTACTATTCTGGGATGTAGTAAACATATATTGGTATTTTATTTTTTATATTCTTTGTATAGCAGGTAAGGCCCACTAGGCAGAACTGCCTGTTTTCAGGAGTGACCTAGAAGCACTGGGGGGGGTTAAGTGACTTGCTTGGAGTCGCACAGTATGGAAGTGGAGGTTGTGGGAATAAAACCCAAGTCTGCTAGATGTACCCAGTTCATTCACTGTTTGTTACTGTAACTACTAGGCATGGGTGGTTAAACTGAATGGCTGATTACAACAAAGCAGTGCAGGTGATTTCCTTACTGACTCTATATGCAGCAAAGCAGAAAGAGTGCAAAGCACAACAGCATTCATTTTAAGATGCTGAAATCTGGGTCAGTCCGCTGGTGCTACGGTAGCACTATTGCTTGCAATGCCAGCGACCCAGGGTCAGAAGTGAACTCAGGTTGCTGGAGGTCTGGCCAGGGGAGTAGGATTGAGCACCTGGGGGACTGCTGTCCTCCTCCTCCTCCGGGGAGGGTGGACTGCATGTCCTGCTGCTTTACCACCACCTGTGTGACCACGGGTGGTGATGCAATGGTGCTGCCAAGTGATCAGGAGAGGAGGACGCTAGCCAGGATCTGGAGCAGGGGCATGTCTCTATGTGACCTACCTCCTTGGATCTCCTCTAGTGCCAGTGCCCTCAGGGACAGAGACCAGAAAACCAGGAACAATCACCCCACATTGACCACTGGCAGAAGGGACCCAGGTGCCCCAGACTTCATAACCAGGCTCCATGAGAGACCCACTGAGCTGCCTGACACACACTAAGGGAGTGTGGAGGGGTGACCTTGGGTCCCCTGCCTTCCCACCTGGGGAGTACAATCCAGGCAGGATAGGGGCAGGACCACAGGAGCTCATGAGCATTACCTGGGGGTGAAGCTAAGGGATACCCAGTCTAGGGATCTCTGAAAAGTGGAGACTGATGTTGTAAGAAGGGACATAGAAAGAGAAAATTAAAACAAATTAAAAAAGATGCTGAAATCTTAGAGATTCTGTGCAGTGACATGCAATTTCCGTGAGGCACCGGTACAAGAATTCAAAATCCTCAAACCAAGCAGGATTCCGTGATTGTTACCGGTGTTACCGGTAAAAATGGAAAACCAGGGTCCCTGACTATACACCTCCATGAAAAGCTAATTGGTTGGAGAAAAGAAAACCTAAAAAATGTTGCACAGTTATACCGGGGTGGGTGACTGGTCAATTTTCAGGAACATAGAAGGGATTGGGGATTGCTGGTGGTTGACTTTTTCCCATGACTACTGATATATACAAGGTTGGAGGAAACCCTGAGTCAAGGTTCGGGGTGGCACAGCCCTTCTCCTTTTTTGAAGTGTAATTATACAGATCACAACCCTGTATAAAATCCCTGTCAGTATTCAACTGTATTATCAGAGGGGGGACAGATCCACCCTTGGCACACATCTGGTCTAACTGGGAGCATGATCTTTGCATGCCTATAAATTCCAAAGTGTGGAGGACTGAGGCAGCACAACACCTTAACAGTTGCTCAGATCCAGCTGAATTTTATGTTCAGGGTCTATGTAACTTTGCAGAAGCTTCACCAGGTCCTACAGACAGGTTCCCTTGCTGCCCTAAGTGCTCTAAGAAGACGGCAATTACCTCCATATAGGGAAAGGGGAACTTGTTTAACCAGGAAACATTGAAACATAGAATTTGACGGCAGATAAGGACCGCTTGGCCCACCTAGTCTGCCCATTTTTCTACCTAACAGATAAGCTGCAGATCCTGGTTAACCAACAGCTTACTTCCTCCTACCCCCCACTAGGACTGCCCTATGTCTGTCCCATGCATTCTTGAATTCCCCCACTGTTCTTGACTCCACGACCTCCTCAGGGAGGCTGTTCCATGCATCCACAACCTTCTCTGTGAAAAAATACTTCCTCACATTACATCTGAGCCGTCCCTCCTCTATCTTCAAATTGTGCCCCCTTGTTCTTGCACATCTCTTTTTCTGAAAGATGCCACCCTCTTGGACTTTGTTGATTCCCTTGAGGTACTTGAAAGTTTCTATCATGTCTCCTCTCTCCCTCCTTTCCTCAAGGGTATACATATTAAGCTCCTTTAGTCTTTCTTCGTATGTCTTCTGGTGCAGACCCTGCACCATTTGGTTGCCCTCCTCTGGATAGCCTCCACTCTGTCTATGTCTTTGCAGGGTTGGGGTCTCCAGAACTGCACACAGAACTCCAGATGTGGTCTCACCAACTGTCTGTACAGAGGGATAACAACTTCCTGTTTTCTACTATTGATGCCTCTCCGTATGCATCCCAATATCCCCCCAGCCTTCCTTACTGCCTTCTCACATTGCTTGCCCACCTTTAGGTCATCTGATATAATTATCCCCAGGTCCCTTTCCATTTTTACTGTTGTCAGTATCTCACCCCCCATTGTGTACTCTTGCCATGGGTTTTTGTTTCCCAGGTGCATTACCTTGCACTTCTTTGCATTGAATCTGAGCTGCCATACATTTGACCATTCCTCCAACCTTGCCAAGTCCCTTCTCATCCTTTCCACGCCATCTGGTGTATCAACCCTGTTGCAGATCTTTGTGTCATCTGCAAAGAGGCATAGTTTTCCTTCCAGTTCCTCTGCAATGTCACTTATAAAAACATTAAAAAGGACCGGTCCCAGTACTGAACCCTGCGGTACCCCGCTAGTAACCCTCCTTTCTTCACTGTGGACTCCATTTACTACTACCCTTTGCGTCCTGTTGTTTAGCCAATTTTTTATCCAGGCTACCACCTTGGGACCCACTCCAAGGCTGGTTAACTTGTGTATTAATCTTTTGTGTGGGACTGTATCAAATGCCTTGCTAAATTCTAGGTAAGCCATGTCCACAGCCCCTCCCTGGTCTACTACTTTGGTCACTCAGTCAAAGAAATCTATTAGATTCGTCTGACATGACCTTCCCATCATGAATCCATGCTGCATTGGGTCCTGTGCCCCACTGGCCTCTAGGTACTCAACAATTCTTTCCTTCAGAAGTGATTCCATCATTTTACCTACCACTGAGGTCAAACCAACTGGTCTAGTTTCCTGCCTCTGTCCTGCTCCCACTTTTGTGAAGAGGAATCACATCCCCTCCTCCATCCTCAGGTACCACCCATCCTCCCATGATTTGTTAAAGAGAGTAGTCAGCTGTGTCATTAGTTCTACCCTTAGTTCTTTTAGAATTCTTGGGTGAATCCCATCAGGCCCCATTGCTTTTTCCACCTTCAATTTTATTAGTTCTTTCAGAACCCTTTCTTCTGTAAATGGACTGGTATCGCCCTCGTTTTCAGAGTGTTTCTCTTGTTTGGTTTAGGTACCTCCCCCTCCTCTTCCTTTGTGAATACTGAGCAGAAATATTCATTCAGTATCCTTGCTTTTTCATTGTCACCCTCTACCTATTCCCTCCCTTTATTAAGCCTCAGTATCCCTCCTTTGGTCTTTCTTGCTTCTAATGTACCTATAAAGGTCTTATCCCCTTCTTAACAGAGTTGGCTATCCTTTCCTTGGTTTGGGCCTTTGCTATTCTGACTGCCTTCCCAGCCTCTTTTCTGCTTTAACTGATAAAGTTCTCTGTCCTTCTCCTTCTGTGTTTCCTTATATTTCCTGAATGCTATCCTTTCTCCTTAACCTTCCTGCCACCTCTTTTGAGAACCATAGCGTTTTCCTTCGTATGTTTTGTTGATTTGCTTTACACAAAGGCTTGTTGCCTCTGTGATGGCTGTTTTGATTACTCTCCATTGTTCCTCCACCCCTCCTTCTTGCCTGTTTGCTAGTGCTTTTCTGAGGCACTCTCTCATTTTCCCAAAGTCAGCCCTCCTAAAGTCCAATACTCTTGCTTTTGTATGGCTTGATTGTATGGCTGTGTTTATCGTGAACCACACTGTTTGGTGGCGCTTGTTCCCAGATGGCTACCCACTTCTAAATCTGAGATTCTTTCTCTGTCCCCATTTGAGAGTACCAGGTCTAAGATTGCTCCCTCCCGAGTGGGTTCCAGTACTAGCTGTCTGAGGCATGCCCCCTGTAGGGCATCAAGAATGACCCTGCTCTTGGATGTGCCTGCAGCAAAGGTGCTCCAGTTAACATCTGGTATATTCAGGTCCCCATCAACAATAGCTCCCCTTTGTCTGCCATTCTAAGGAAGCCTTCTATCATTTTCTTGTCCATTCCCTCCCCCTGAGATGGGGGTCTGTATACAACCCCCATGTGGATTGTGGTGCCATTTCCTGTCCCCAGGGTGACCCAGAGTGTCTCATCTGCTCCCTGTTTACTCTTTAGTTCTGTTGCTTTGATCCCTTCCTTTACATAAAGAGCTACTCCTACTCCTCTTTTACCCTCCCTGTCCCTCCTGTAGATTGTGTATCCTGGTATGTTGGCATCCCAGTCATGGTTCTCTGTGTACCATGTTTCTGTGACTGCCACAATATCCAGGCAACCCTCTTCCATCAAGGCCACTAGTTCAGGAGCTTGTTACACAGACACGGGCATTGATACTCATCACCTCCACTTTTTGATGACCTACCCCTTAGCCCCATTCCTGTCCTTACTGCCTTTGTCTTTTTTACATTTACTTGGCCTGCTCCCTAATGACTCTCTACCTTGGTGTTTACCTCACTAATTACTGTTGTTTGTGGGGGGAGGCTGGGATTTCCCTGCTCCTTTTCAGTGCCTCCCCCCTTGGCTAGTTTAAATGCTTGCCAATGAAGCATTTAAACCTCTCACCTAGGATCCTGGTCCCCACCCGGACAGATGCAGACCATCGCACTAGTATAGGTCTGCATCTCTCCAGGTGGCTCCCCAGTCCCCAATGAAGCCAAAACCCTGAGCTCCACACTAGTTTTTCAACCATTCATTGAATTCCCTGGTGAGGAGTACCCTAGCATCACCCTTGCCATAGACAGGCAGCACCTCCGAGAAGGTTACTGTATGCACTACTTGTCTAAGGCCCCTCCCCAACTCTACAAACTCCTCTTGCACTGCTCTGATCCTATTCCTAGCCAGGTAATTTGTCCCTAGGTGGACAATAACATCCAGCTTCCTCCCTCATGCAGCTGCTCCCACGATCCTGAGTATTCACTTCCTGTCTCTCCAAGCCGTGGCACCAGGCAGGCACCTTACCTCCCTCTCCCCTTCCTCCCCCATTTCTACCCCCCCAATGATTGAGTCTCCCACCAGGAGTTGTTTCCTTCCCCTGTGGGGTCTCATGCCACCCTCCTGTGGGTCTCCTTTGTGAAGGTTCCGAGCATCCTCCTTGGTCTCCCCTGCAGGTGCCTCCATAGATGAACCACTATCCACCAGAAGAGTGAATGAATTGTGGAGAGGTACAGCTGAAGGGATGCAACTCTGTTCCACCACCATCTCCCTCCCTGAGCCCACCCTGGTCCAGCCTCTCATTAAGCCAAAGCTTGTTTTCAGGTGTGACCTGTGAGCACAAGGAAGTTAAGTGACTTGCTCAGGGTCACATAGTATACAAGTGGGTATGACATTTACATCCCCAAGAATCATTCTGTTCTGGAACTCAGTCCATTCCATCTTGTGTGATGTTCTTGGAAGGCTCTGCCTAAATCTCCCTTATAGCTGCTCCTATGTGCAGACTCAAATAGGCATCAGGTGGGAGAGGACATGCCTCTCTGGCAACCACTCTTATAAATGCCAGAAAAGCTACTGCACAAACTTGAATCTTTTCCGACTCACCGACTAACCAGCAATGGGCTCATAACATACAAATGTGCCTTAAATTAGAGAAAGCACAACTTGGAGTGAATGGTACGTCTGACCTATTCCTGAAATTATGGGACCCCTTGATTGTAACCCTAGAAAATATTATGAAAGGGACATAACAAATCAAGGTCTCTGATTGGCCATCTACCCAGCTGACCAGGGCCAATATCCCAGCACAACAGCACGCTGGTACTAGAGTGCCCTCATAACTGAATCACTTCTCCTGACAGAAATGAACACTCTATTTGGCAGCCATTGCTTTTTTTCCTGACAGAAAAAAAATGTTGGCTAACTTTGAGCTCTTTGCTGACATTCTTAATGAATTACAACAGGAGATAAATCAAGAAACTGAAAATAAAAATTGTCAAGAAGAACCAGACACCGTGGAAACTACAAATCAAGCTACTTCAACAACAGTGAGCCATCATGTCAGTGCCTCAGAAACGGAACTGTCAAATCTGGAACTGACAAGAAACGAAGCCAACACCATGAAGCAAGCAACATGGGCCATCAACCAAGTTAGTGACTGGCTCAGTGAGAAAAAATTTTAGTAAACTTTGAAACAATAGAAAAATAAGAACTAAATGGTTTGCTAATGCAACTGCATGGCTCAATAAGAAATAGCAGTGGAGAAATGTATAGCATCTCTTCATATGTGTCTCTGAGAGCTGGCATAAATCACTACCTAAACAATCCACCTCTCAGCCATGGGTTTAGCATAAATGCAGGACAAATTCACCACCTCAAACCATGTGTTTCTTGGTATCCTAAAAACACTAAGATGACAGGGGAAAGACAAAGCTTGCCACCATCCATGTATACCAATATCAGTACTACAAAAAATCATAACCAGTGAAACCCTAAATATTAACACTGCAGTGGGACCGGTATGAAAAGTCTGGATGAATGTCCAACTTTTCTTTGCCCACTGCAGCAGAGAACTCCAGGCACTGAAACCAAGCAGTTTTAAAATTTTTAAATTTTAAGTGACAAAAACGGATACCAATACTGCACCATGACAGACAACGAAGCTACTAAAAATCACGCAGATCCCCACAAATCATCAGGATGCAGGAAAAGAGGCTTTATGCCCAAGTAGTAGTGGGTGAAGTGGCCGAAATTCACTCCGCAAAGTGATTTGCGGAGTATCGCAGAATCTCGAAGTACTCCGCAACGCGAAGTGGAGTACTTCACGTCATAATGAGGAACGTGAAGTCCATTGGAAACAATGACTTTGCGTTATTCTGCATTCCCCAAACCACCAGTTTTAAGGCAAAGTACAGTGAAATCAGTGTACTTCACCTCACTTCACTTTGTTTTTGAGCTCCAAAGGCAAATTTTGCAGTGCTTTATGGGATTGCAGGTCACATGGGCTCTAGATTGTTCTGCACAGCCTCAGTTCTGTGTAGTGTGTGTATAGTGGAAGATGGAGCCAGTTTCCTCTCAGAGCTCTGCGATTCAAATCCTCTAAAAGCTGTTAAAAAAGTATTTTTGAGCTGTTTTATTTACTCACAATTTAGTACATTGATTATAGGAAACCCTCCTGTGCTCACATCATTGAGTGTTTATTGTTTGTGTGTGGATTTTTAATGTTAATTTAAAACAGCCAGTCTGTGTACTGTGAAGTGTGATTTGGGAGAGGGGCTTAGCTGTGGTGTAGGTAGATTAACTGGGAGAAAAAGGCAGTCTTTCTGTTTTGGTTATATTTTTCTTGTATAACTGTGTTAATGTACACACAGTACATTTTCAGTAATTCTTGACAGTTTTTTTGCTGATTGTTGTGGTGCAGCAGTGTATAATTTCAGTTTGTTTAAAACATTTGGTTATATTACTAAAGGTTTTCAATTTGCTATGCATTACGTGTGTGTGTGTGCGATGCATGCCATTAAAACAGACATCTTTTATTGTGCCAAAGAGTAATTGCAGCAGTGTGAACCTGCTATCCACTGCACCTGAATTAATTTTTTATACTGCTTTGTGGTATCTTTACTGGTAGTGGACTGTTGCTGCCGTGCACTACCCCCCCCCCCCCCAACCAGCAAAAGGTATTCCTTTCCAGATTTGGATTTGTGACTTGTGAGCACTGGTTAGGTGTTGTTGTGCCTTTGCATCTGCATCTCTTGAGTGTGCAGCACAATCTTAATCTGTCTGTGCATTTGTAGTATACCATTAATTCTGGGAGACTTTGCTTTTCTTGTTACCCTCTCATTTCACTTCGTCAGCACTGGGGAATTTTCTGGACATAAGGCAGTAGCATTTTTGGGATGCATAGTAATTCTGGTGACTGTGTGTGCCCAGTGCACACATGACAGAGTGCACCATTAATTCTGGGAGACTTTGCATTTTTTGTTACCCTCTCATTTCAGTTCATCAGCACTGGGTAATTTTCTGGACACAAGACAGTAGCATTTTGGGGATGCACATTAATTCTGATGACTGTATGTGACCACTGCACGCATGACTTAGTGCCCCATTAATTCTGGGAGACTTTGCATTTTTTGTTATGCTCTCATTTCACTTTGTCAGTACTGGGGAATTTTCTGGACACAAGACAGTAGCATTTTGGGATGCACATTAATTCTGGTGACTGTGTGTGACTACTGCATGCATGACGTCTGCGTGCGCCATTAATTTTGGGAGACTTTACATTTCTTGTGCTCTCGTTACACTTCATCAGCACTAGGGAGTTTTCTGGGCACAAGACATGAGCATTTTGGGGATGCATATTAATTTTGGTGACTGTGGGTGTGAAGGGCTGCCAATATTGTTGTCACTTTGCCTTACTTTGCGTTAAGGCGAAATGACAATGTGAAGTAATAATTACAAGGTGAAGTGAACCTTTTGCATTGGCCACTTCATGGGCACTTTGCTGGTGGAATTTAAATTCACTGCATCTCTATGCCCGAGTTACTGGATGATCCTCTGTGTCCCATCAAATCTCTCCTACTGTATTTAAGTAAAATTCCGTCAGATGCACCTGCATTTTATTTGAACCCCCGCCACATCCCCAAAGTATAGTATGCTACAGAATAAATCTGGTCTACCAAAGAAGTCATGGGAAAAAACATTTTAGCCACAATGTTAGCCCAAATCTGCAGATTTGCTGATGTAACCACCTTTACAAATCACAGCATCCATAGCACTGCATTTCACCTGCTATCTACGACAGGCCTGGAATCCAGGCAGATGATGTCCATGACCAGACACGACTCAGAATCTTCCCTAAGGGGTTACTGGGCTCCCAGCTTACAAGACCGCAGAATGTGGTTGGAAATACTAGCAGGGCAATGAGCATCCTGTACTGGAAATGTCCTGGAGCTGTCCTCCACACAGCAACATCCTCTATATTGTGCCCAGTCATCAACGTCAGCATCATGCAGTACTCCATTTTCCACTGACAAAATCAACCAGAATCCACCCCCTACAGGAACGGCATCAGACCTCCTCATGCCTCCTGGTAATCTCCTCATCCCTACTAACGTGTCCTTCTTGTCGTACCCCTGCAATCAAACACTACCATCAGCCACAAATGCTGCAGCTGACTTAGCTCCTGCAGACCAGAACCCCGATGTGTCTCTGAGCCCCAAACCCACTCCAGCACCAGCAAGAGAAACCGTTGAAATCACTCTGTCACCAGCAAAAGAAACCAACACCACTACATGCCCTATTACTTACACTGCAGGCTCCACAGTGCCGTTTGAATGTTACATCAATATAGGCACATTCAAGGCAAGATACAACTAAATGTCTGCAGCTAAATGAAATTGTTGATTAAAATACAGCTGCCAAGTAATCAACACTGGTTATGCCTAAGTTACACATGCTGTTTCAGTTTAAGTTGAAGTTTAAGTTAAAGCTCCTCAGTAAGCTACTGTACTTCTTACCAGAAAGTAAGCCTGTTAAAAAAAAATGGCACTGTTGTGTTCAGCTATTTATTTGTTACGTTCGGCTATTTATTTGTTGCATTTGGCTATTTATTAATAATATTGTACATAAGTCTTAATAAATATGGTATATATTACAAAATGTTTAAGCAATGAAACATTACCTACACATTGTGTTAGGGATTATTTTATGTCCATTCTGTTATTATGCTGTAAGCAAAAAATAAAATCCTTGATAAAAGTTTTAAAAACATACCGGCTTCTATCGCTTCATTTCATACAGTTGTGTTGCTGCAATGCCCATTTCATAACAGCAACAAGGCACTCTGGGGGGGCCATTGTGGTGGGATAACGGCCCTTTTCGGGTGGTGGAACTACTCTGCCTTCGGCGTCATGCTTCAACCCGGGTCATTATCCCACCACAATGCCCCCCCCCCCCCGTTGTGCCTTATTACTTAAATATATTTCCACTTTGACCCTCCTGTACAATAAACTGCTCATACTGCTAGGGGCAGTAACCCTGTGTGATGGCAGCCAATGTCTTTCTTTTTAATCTCCCTTAGCATGACTGTAATTAATTTTGTGTTTTATTATGTTGAGACTCTGAATGTCAAAGGGGTAACCCTGGCAATGAAACTGACAACCTCAGTCTGTATCCACCCCAACCACATCCCTGTACAGTAGCTCCCTCTGTCAAGATAAAATTGTTGTTCTCAGGTTGTGTTCCCATTGTGGAAAATGTATTTTCATTTTTTTCTGGTAAGTAATGTATTTACTTTGTATTGATGAATTATAGTTTGTACCCAACCTGGTACAACTGCTGTAAATGATTTGCTACTGTTTTATTCTCTAATAAAAAATGTTTTTAGTGAGATAATAATACCTCCTTCTTTTTGCTGTCAGTACCCCTTCCTATACATTCCAGCACCATGTTTCCCTTACTGTATGTAGGCCTTGTTACTAGCATGATTGTTTTGGGCAGTAACTAATGATGACCCCGAGGTCTCTTTCCTCAGAGGTCGTGCACAGTTTTACCCCCCCCCCCATTCCAGCACTCTATCCTGGGGTTATTGTTCTCGTATATGCATCACCTTGCACTTTTTGACATTGAATTTGAACTCTCAAAAAGCATTGATGTGAATTCATCTATCAGCAGACTTCTTTCCACAGTAGTCTCTTGCTTTATTTCATTACAGTTTTCTACATGGCCACTATAATAAGAGACATAGCAACACGTCCTATTCATCAATTGGACTTAAGTTGCTGGACTGGGACTTTGCTTATCTATTAATATATAGTATATGATAAACCTCGATTCTTCACTGATTTTAGCAGCTGCTGAAATGTTGTTGTAGTACAGTTCAAAAGTCAAAAAAGTTGTTCTAGTACCATTCTGATGTCACAGTGATACTACTACAACATGTCTGACATTTGAACAGGCGCACACTCTTAGCGGCATTTTAGCTGTGAAAGAAATCAGTTTCTATCAGGAGAGAGAAGTCGGGAAGATCACAGTAAAAAGTATAGAAATCTCACACTATGCAAAACTGGAAAAGTGCAGGTGAGTAGCCATGCCAACACTCCTTTTCCTTTCTTTTGCCCCGCAGGAAGTTTGGAGACAGAAACTGTCACACAGATTGTATCCTTTACACTGAAAGATGGCCAGAAGTTTGTGACTAACATTATTTCCCTGATGTTGTTGCTTCTTTGCTGATTGAATCTGAAAACAAATAATGAGTTCCGACTTGTTCTGTTGTTAATTTGCAATACACAGTTTAAACATTCATTTCTATGTCAGCATGTTTTGTTTTTGCTTTCGACAGTTGCAGTGTTAAACTGCAGCTGCTGAAATCCGTTCACTTCTGTGCCAGCATGTTTTGTTTTTGCCAGCACAGTGTCCATGGAGAATCAAGGCTTAATCTACTGTATACTATATAAAGCAGCACATGGTTAAGCATGCACATCAAGGCTGTGTTTTCATCGCAGATTTGTAATGACATCTAAGGACCTCTGACCTTCACTCTCGAGGTCCCCATGATGTCATCACAAACTCTTGATGGAAACACAGCCTTGTTGTGTATACTTAACCATGCACTATTCTATATGTTGTACACTAATGATCTGTAGTGATTACGTACTCGCTGTATTGTTTAAAGCAGAATTAAAAAATTTGAAGATGCTGATTTACTAACAGAGAATAGAACAAATGTATATGGTTATGTGGAGTCTGACATTGATAAAGTAGTTGCTGAACACTCTAGCAGCAATTTAAGTGGTGGCACACCTACAGTTAAATCTCTATGTGGAAAGCTAGAAACTTTAAAGGAGTAGGGCATAAAATTAGAGTGGCATATCATCACCTTGACACAATATGTTAAGAATAGACATATCCCACGTGGACCGAGGGCTTTACTAGAACCGAACACTAGTTTTTACGACTCAATACTATTTGAGAGACGGAATGCTATACAGGGCAGGTGTAGCATAAATTTAATGGTATCAATAATAGAAGTAACAGCCTGGGAGCAGGGAAGGTTAAAACAAGAAACCAAAGCCAGTGGCACTCCAGAGGTGCAGTGTTCTTCTCTGGGCCCAGTTATTTACTTTTCCAGTGTTGGATGAGTTCACTATGTGTGTTCTGCACAATAAACCTGTAAAAATGAGCTTGGAATTTACTTCTCTTTCATTCAACACTGCACCTCTGGAGTGTCACTGACTTTAGTTTCTAGGTTATTGGGGCTAGCAAAGCCCACAGAGGTACCCCACCTGCACAGGAGAAAGCACTGCATTATTTTGCTGGATAAGGTTAAAACAAGAAACTGAACACACTGAGGAACAACTTAAAAAACTCCTAATAGTGGTTGAATTTAATACATTTTTAGAGAAAACTAAACAAGAACTACAAAGGTTTGAAGACTCATTAATGGAGAAAAAAACTTAAAAAATACAGGAGAGAGATATAATCAACTATAGGGACAGAAAAGTGTATAACTAGAGCTCAGCACCCAACAAGCGGGGTGCACTACGTAACGCTTTTTCTGACAGTCAGTCTCCTTCACAGGAAGAAGGCAATAGGGACCCATGAAGTAATCAACAGACATGACCATTTTTAGTCAGGACATAAGTACAGACTCCACATACAGGTCAGAACAAGGAAACTGAGGCGGAATCTAGTTCAGAACTGACCACTGATCAGGAAGACCCAGGGCAAAAGGCACAGGGGCAGGGGTGGAGATTGAAATAAAACAGAAAAAGCAGAATACACAAAAAAACTAAGAAAAAGAAGAGAAACAGACCCAGACAAAGGAGAAGGGGCAGTAGGGGGCACAATCATAATGAAGAGATCTTCAATCTGTCCAAATGGGAATGAACTACAGCAGAAGCAGAAGTACTGGTAAAAGGGTTAACGTTTGCCACCAGCACTTTACCCAGAAAATTCCAGATAAAATTAGATTTACCACAATTTTACAGAAGAGTCATTATTTTGATTCAGATGCACTTTTGGAACCAGAAAAAACTAAAATTAAAACAGAAACTAAAGGTCACATCAAAATTTATCACCCTGGGACCAATTCCAATATCCATACAATCTTATATGCTAGAAGTGGAGAAAGAAATTAATAAACTGTTTAAAAACTTTCAGACCAGAAACAAAAACCTTACAAAGCAGCAAAGAGAAGCTCTTAATGCCTTGAGCACTGACAGTGACATAATCATAAACAAGCATTTGTCAATGCCGGACGTTCGCTTGCAGGTATTTGCAGTGGTGTTTGGCACGTATGGTGCTTTACCCTAATGCCCTGTGCGATTGCTGGTATTTGCACTACAAATTTTCAGCATGACCTTTTTGTTACCCCCACCTCATAAAAGCATTTGAGACCTCTGCTTATGAACAGTACCACTGTTATTTTGTTAATCTGTCCTGAACGTTGATTTCCCACAGCGACCACACCATTCTGCTCCACATGTGCAAAAACACAGTTCGGGCAGGATGTGAAAAATGACAGCTGTAGCATTCATAGGGAGGTGAAGGGATGGCAATGTTGAACATCTGGAGTGAAAATACAACAATTTCTCGAACTTACGAGCGTACATGGAAACTGCACAATGAACACTCATGACACAGTCATTTTGTGGACTTTTGTCACCAAATTTTCAACATAGGCATTTTGGGACCTCTGCTCATGAACAGTGTCACTGTGATTTTCATAATCTGTCCTGAGCATCGATTTCTCACTCTGACCACACCATTGTGCGCTGGATGTGCAAAAACACATTTCAGCCAGGATGTGAAAAATGTCAGCTGTACTGTTCATAAGGAGGTGTGAAAAAAAGCCAGTGTTGAAAATCTGGGTAAAATGTTCAAATTCTCAGTTATGAGTGTGTAGAAAGTCAACACACGCCGTAACACAGTCATTTTTTGAGCATGCACCAGATTTTCAACATAGGCTTTTGGAGACATCTGCTCATGAACAGTGTCACTGTGATTTTCTTAATGTGTCCCATACATTGAGTTCAACAACCGACCGCGCCCATTGTGCGCACATGGCAGAAACATGTTTTGGGCAGGATGTGAAAAATGACAGCTGTACTGCTCATAAGGAGGTGTGGTAAAATGGCAATGTTGAAAATCTGGAGTGGAAATATTGAAAATTTGTAAACTTCACGTGCCAAGACAGAAACCGCGAACACATCAGAAACAGTTATTTTTAGGAATTTTTCACATAATTTTCAACATAGCCATTTTAAGATCTCTGCTCATGAACAGTGACACTGTGATTTTCTTAATGTGTCCCATACATTGAGTTCGCACACCGACTGTGCCATTGTGCGCTACATGGGCGGAAACACGTTTTGGGCAAGATGTGAAAAATGACACTGCACTGCTCATAAGGAGGTGTGGTAAAATGGCAATGTTGAAAATCTGGAGTGAAATATTGAAAATTCATGAACTTATGAGCGCTACGCGAGGAACGTGCAACACACTCATAAAACGGTCATTTTAGATTGCCACCAAATTTTCAAATAGGCTTTTTGAGAGCCCCACCTATGAACGCTGGCAGTGTCGCTTGATAATCGGGCCTGAAAGGTGATTTCCACAGTGACTGCGAAACACCCTTCAGGCCAGAATAATGCCATGACAGTGACATCACTCATGAGAAGGCGTCCCAAACACCCCATGTTGAAAATTTGGTGCAAAAATTCAAAAAAATGCCTGAGATATGCAACAAAGTTGAAAACCCCATCTAGCCCATTTTACAGCTTACGGCATTTCCTCAGTTCAGCGGTCGGCTTTGAAGAGTGCAGACATGTTCCAGTCCACTGAAGATCATCGCGGGACTCGGAGGTAAGTATGGGGTGAGGGAGGTGTGGGAGGCAGGTGCGCATGGGTGGTGCGGGTTGTGGGAGGGGGGGCCAGGGAGAAGAGCTGTGGGAAAGTTTTTAATTTACAGGTTTCTAAAAAAAAAAGACGACGCGAGATGTTTGCCACACTGGGGTGGGCTCCCAGTGTAGCACCAAAGCTTTTGGGGGGGCGTGAGGTGCTGCCAGCATGCAGGGGTGCGATGTGGGACATTTGCCATACTGGGGTGGGCTCCCAGCATGGCAGCAGGGAAAGCTGTTTGGGGGGACGTGGAGCCAATGGGGGATTGGGCACCCCTGTCGGCCACAACAACATTTGCCATGCTGGGGTGGGCTCCCAGTGTGGCACCAAAGCTTTGGGGGGGGCGTGAAGCACTGCCAGCACACAGTGGTGGTTTTCTTTGAAGTGAAGACCACCGCTGTCATACACAGCACCCGCATCCATTGGTGCAGGACTGCCACGCCTGCTCAACGGAGCAGTGCATTGCACAGGACAGTCACACCTCCAAACTGTCCTATTTTCCCAAGCCGTTCCTTGCGCATGCGCACAAGCGAACGTAAAAAAGCAGACAAAGGGTTGGTGATTCACAGTTCAAAGGACTATAAAAAAACAAATGCCTGAGGCAAGTGAATGACACAGAGAATTATAGAAAACTAACACATGACCCTATAGAGGAATTTTCACATGACATAAGAGACATTATAACTAAAGGCAGATTGAATGGTGAAATACCAGAATGAATCAGTGAAGCATTGCTAATCAATAAACCGTGACTAACAGTATTTTACTGTTTACTGAAAATTCATAAACCCACCAGACTCTCCACCAGGGAGGTAAGGGCAGCCAAGGCATCCAGGGAACTTAGGCTGGTGCAGGGCATTAAAGAGGGGGAGAAAGACTTCTTCAGGTACATCAGGGAGAAAAGGAATTCTAAGGACCAGATAGTAAGGATTAAGAGGAGGGGGGATGGTGGAAAGGGAGCCAAAAAGGCAGAAGCACTTAATGACTACTTCTGCTCATTTTTTACTAAGGAGAAGAGAGGGGGGACACTCAAGGTGGGGGGAGAATAGAAACAGTGGAGGAGGGGTGACGGACATGGAAATCACAGAAGGTAGAGTGCTAGAGGGGTTAAGGACACTGAGATTGAACAAGACACCAGGGCCGGATGGCGTACATCCCAGGGTACTGAAAGAGCTTGCAGAGGTTCTAGCAGGCCCCTTGGCAGACCTATTTAATGCCTCACTGGACTCAGGGTGTGTACCACAAGATTGGAGGATGGCTCACTTGGATCTCCTCTAAAAGAGCGGCCCCATGGATGAACCGGGGAACTATAGACCAGAGAGCTTCATGTCCATCATGGGGAAACTAATGGAGACAATCCTGAAGGAGAGGCTGGTGACCCTGCTGGATGTCAATGGGTTACAGGACTGTAGACTGCATGGCTTTGTCAAGGCCAGTCCTGCCAGACCAATCTAGCAGAATACTATGACTGGGTGACTAGGCAAATGGACAAGGGCCATGTGGTGGGTGTCCTGTACCTGGACTTCAGTAAGGCATTCAATTCAGTGCAGCATGGAGATTTGGAAATAACCTAAAGAGCACAGGGGCAGGGACAAAATTGATGAGATGGGTGGAGAATTGGCTGCGTGGAAGTCAGCAGAGGGTGGTTGTGGGAGTGAACTCTCATCTCCAAGGGCAGTGATGAGCAGGGTTCCACAGGGATCGGTGCTGGGGCCAGTATTATTTGGGATATTTATTGCAGTCATTTTGGTGGGCATCAAGAGAAAGATCAGTCTTTAGATGGGAGCAGTGGTGGATGACCTAGGGAGTTTGCTGGGTTTGCAGGAAGATCTGGCAAGGTTGGAGAGATGGTCAGACATCTAGCAACTGAGATATAATGCCAAGAAATGCAAAGTGCTGCAATTCAGGGCTAATAATCCAAGGAGAAACTACTATCTGGGGGGAGTACAGCTAGCTGAGACTGAAGAGGAGAAGGATCTGGGGGTGCTCATTATGGGAGCAATGAACAACTCTGCACAGTGTAGGAAGGCAGCTGCAATGGCCAACAAAATGTTGGGCTGTATCGCAAAGGGTATACCCTCAAGGAGGGGGGAGGCGATTCTGCCATTGTATAGATCGTTATTCAGACCTCACCTGGAGTACTGCATGCAGTACTGATGCCCATACCTAAAGTGGGATATTAGATTACTGAAAGGGGTGCAACACAGAGCAACAAAGATGATCCAGGGTCTGGGGGTGTTAATGAAAGTAGACTAAGAGAGTTGAACATGTACTCACTGGAGGAGAGGAGGGACAGGAGGCTATGATCGAGACCTTCAAGTACATGAGAGGAATAAACAGGACAGACACAGAGGGACTGTTCAAGGGGAGGGAGGGACACTCAAGGTCATGATGTGAGATTAGAGGGTGGAAGGTTTAGGAAGGAATTGAGAAGGCACTTTTTTACAGGGAGGGTGGTGGCAGAGTGGAATGCACTATCAGCAGAGATGGTGGCCTGTAAAACAGTTGGATGCTTCAAGAGGGGCTGGGACAGGGAAAAAGGGAGGGGTGTGCAGGGAGGGAGGGGCAGCTGTAGAATAGGGTTGCTAGCTGCATAATTGAGCAGACTCAATAGACCAAATGGCCTTTTTCTGCTGTCAGTTTTCATATGTTAATATGTTCATTAGCAATAATGTATGGCAGGGTGTGTATTTTGCTGGAATAATGTAACACCTTGGGTGATTGAAGTATGAGGCCGCAGGCTGAGTGCATTTAACACCAGAGAAGTGACATTATCCCTGCACGACACTCACCATGGATTGCATTATAGTGGATGATGTATGGTTCACTATCCACAACAAGCGCATGTAGCCATAAAGAGGTTGCCATGGTGACCATTTAAATCTGGAGAGCGAAGACCATACATTGTCTTTTATATTGTATGGTTCACTATACACAAACTAGAAACTGCACCTGCTACGAAAAATGTGTCTGTGTGATTTAAAAAACACTCACTTTTTTCAATGCCCCTCTCTTTCGGGGTCAGCTCCCACCACTGTGGCCATTTCAGAAAGCTGAGGTTTGTGGAACACACATGCACGGACATGTTTCAGTTTGTGAAACATGCTTTTGCGAACACATTCTGTGTTGTTGTGCTGCAGTAGCTACATATCTAGTGAAGCACAACAACATAGATGATGTAGCTACTACAGCATAACAGTATTGTTTTCAGTATTGATTTTACTTTGAACAACATTCTACAATACACTATATTGGTATTATACAATGGCTCATTTAAACTGAGAATGAAAATTAAAATAAATACTGTTTAAAAATATTTTTTTTTATTTTTTTAGTGTGCAAGCTTATTTTGTAAGAAAAAAATTCCTTTTATTGTTTGTCCACAAGGTAGAGTTGTTCTCACTGAGCTGTTTTGATTACTAGATTGTGTTTGCATGCTTTTCTTGCTAACTCCCCCAAGAAAAGCCATTCTTTTATTTAAAGGACTGTGTTTTGCCTGGTACCTTAACTACTCCAACCCATTTAATTTTTTAAACCACTTTTGAGGAAACTGAGTTTAAATTTAAGAAAAAAGATCAAAGAGCGGGCTGGCACTTTTAGTTCCCTGAAAGTGATTGGGTCAGTCACCCACTTCATTTGTACTTTGAAGGGGAAACAGTACTTACTGTAGAAAGATGCTCCTGAGTGTAGTTTTTAAAAAGAAATTAGTCTGCCCTTGGATCAGGAGAACGGGGAGCCTGCTTGGTGTGGTGTTGTGTACGGCAAGCACACACACACAGTGAACTGAGTGGCTTCAGTGAACACACAGAGACAGTCTGAAGCTGTCCCCATCTAATGCAAATTTGACATTAGGGTTGTGGGAATCAGATACTATATATTCTGAGGCCTTCCTGTATGCAGATGACATCATCTTGTGGTATCACTTTATTGATGACGTCATCTGCATATGGGGAGGCCAAAAAGAATGTATACCAGATTTTATCAACTGGCTTAAATCAAACCATTTAGGACTACATTTAACATATTCCATGCATGAATCTGTAATTTATTTTTGGGATGTTGAGCTTATTGGTAAGGTGGGGGAGCAGGTTGCTACCCGAAACCACAAAAAGGCGCTACCTGCAATTCTTATCTGCATTATATAAGTGCCTACCCTACAAAACTTAAGAAGTCGATGCCTCATAGCCAAGTAGATAAAACTGCAGCACTCAAAGTGATTTTGAAAAAGAAACTGAAAAAATGATACAGAACGTCCTTGAAAGGGGATATGACAAACTATTTACAAGAAGTGAGACAAAAAATTGCATTAAGGGATCGTAAGGATCTTTTGATATCTAATCAAACAACAGTGGAAAGTAGACAACCTGCTACCTTTTGTACCGAGTACAATTTGATTGCTGGTAAAATAGGCAGTGTCATATATAAGTACTGGCCGGCTGGTAGGAAGTGTGGGAGACAAGCCCAGAATTTTCTTTAGATGGGCAAAAAGTATAAAGGATAGAATTGTACACAGGAGATTTGTGAAGAATGAGGATTGGAGTGCAATCTGGTTACCCCCACCCCAAGGGGGTTCAAAAAATGTAGAAAATGTAACATTTGTCAATATGGATCAGAAGGTACAGAATTTATTCATCCAGCTGACACACATAGATTCAGAATAAATGAGTGTATTACCTGTAGTACAACACATGTTGTTTATGTTCTAATACTGTATGTCCTTGTGACATGTTATATGTCGGCATGATAGAATGAAAGGTAAAACAAAGAATACAGGAGCATGTTGATAACATCAAAATTAAAAATCCAAGGGGGGTGGAGCCAACAGGCCAGCCAGAAGCAGCACAATTCTGGAGCTCCTATAAAGAGCCTTCTTATTTTGAAATAAAACTCTTATTTCACCCTCAAAACTGTCTTAAAAGATGACCTAAACATTGAGAAATCATGTCTGCATCATTGGAGGTACAATTGTTATTGTCACGGGAAAAACTAAGCCTCCTAAGCAGGACTTCTTTCAGCCATGGGCTCCTCCACTGAAACAACCAGACCAAATCGATGGAGCATCTACCCTACCCAGCCCCGAGCAGACTTTGGCATCTCTAAACTCACTACAAATTGCAGTGAGTGCATTAACTAAGACTGTCCAAGGTATTGACCAAAAGCTGAATTCTTTTACTCTCTCCACTTCCAAGCTGTAGAAT
This sequence comes from Neoceratodus forsteri, assembly GCA_016271365.2. Taxonomy (NCBI): domain Eukaryota; kingdom Metazoa; phylum Chordata; order Ceratodontiformes; family Ceratodontidae; genus Neoceratodus; species Neoceratodus forsteri. Next base: position 134,198,120 of record CM057451.1, on the reverse strand, counting down.
CTCGTTTAGACACCATGGGGGAAGACTACAAAAAATGCCAAAACCACAGCGGGGAAGGCTCTTGCAGCCTCAGCTACTACCATTAAGAAGCAAGCAGCACTAAGAAGCCGAGTAGAGCAGCTAGAGAATACAGTGTGAGCTGCTAACATCCGTATACTCGGCCTCCCTGAAGGAACTGAGGGGGATAATTTAGCCACTTTCCTGGATCATTGGCTCACAAAAATTACAGGTCTAGCTGCAGTGAATCTCCAGCGATCGTACAGAATCACCCTCTGCAGGCCAACTCCTAACTCAGAGAACCCCCACACTATCCTGGTTACTCTGTCCTCAGTGGCTGAACAAGACCTGGTTTTAGGAACACTTCAGAACAAAAGCCCCATATACCATGATGAGTCCTGGGTTCTCTTCTTCCGGACCTAGCCTATGCTACACGAATGCGCTGTAAGGCCTTTGACGGTGTCAAGTACAAGCTGCGAGAACTGGGCATACTGTATTCAATGGCCTTTCTGGCCCGACTCTGCTTCACTGATGGCAGCCGACAGTACCGCTTCACAGATCCAAAGGAGGCTGAGGCATGTGTTGTGAAGATAGCAGTGCGAAGAATCCATGAGGAATGACCATCAGAGGAAGAATCAGAGGAGGACTGACTTTCTGAAGAATAATGGCCTTTATTACTTCTACATCAAACTGTCTAGCTGGTTTGCCTTTTAAAATAATAATTAACTTAATGCTACGAGGCGCACCCTAGATTTCATTTGAGGAGAGGGCAGTTTATAAGTTCTGACAGAGTTTTTCAATTAAGGAATATATTATTTGCTTGATTTAGTGACCCCCTCCATTTGAAAAAGTCTATTTTAATTATACTTGATGTTGGATGCTACACAGCTATTTTAGATCAGTGCAGCCCTCGGGCATTTCAGTAGCCATACCAGTTCTCATATAGTTACACTATCTCTGTGAGTCTTAATTTTGGGACAATATTAAGAGTTGATTAACATAAGGAATTTTGGTTATTATGATACCTCTACCCTTATAAAATGATGTTGTTTTATTTTTTTTTTCTTAAATTGGGTGAAAAAGAAATTTTTCTGTTCTTATAATCAGTATCCCAAGGGAGCTGGTGTTAACTATTCTGGCCCTCACTTAACTTGTAATATCTGAGTGATGTGGCCTGGAGCTGGTCTTCAGTTCACTGTAGTATTTACTGTCTATTCTGGGGTGAGGGAAAAGTTTTTGGAGGTTTGATTAATATAATTGATATACCTTGAACTCCTGGTGGCTGGTTGCATTCTAATACTCAGAGGCTTTTAGGAGCTGTGGAATGTAGAAATTTGTTTTACAGCTCTGAACTAATATCAAAGGATCAACAGGTCGGTTATAGTATGGTGTTTTTTTTTATATATGGGCTATGATATTATTGGGCATTGACTGCATATATGTCTCCTAATGCTGTTTATTACTGTACAATAATTAAGCAATAAGGCATGACAGGGTGTGGTATATCATGGGTTATCATCACGCCTCGGGTGGTTGGGCATGAGGCCACAGGCTGAGTGCATTCAACGACCCGAGAAGTGACAATATCCCATGATATACCACACCCTGGAGTGACTTATTACTATTATGAACTGAGTTTGAATTTTCTTAAATAAAAAAATAAAACAAACAGGTTTTTAAATGTTTTATGAACAAGTTTTTGGGTGATGTAGGAGTACATTTTGAAAAAATAGTTCTCAGACAGAACAGAGCAAGGAGGCTGGTGGCACCGGAACTTTTTTGAAGCCGTGATGATGCAGCCCAATATCATCATGGCTTCAAAGAGCTCTCTGCCAATCAGATTCCTCTATTTACGCTCCTCAGTTCATAATATCTGACATTTCACCTGTAGTGCTGTACCAATTGTAGTATGTGATCACACTCCTTTAGTAATGTATACTGGTCATGTATGGTATACTCTACATACTCCAGATTCTTATGTTTTATGCGTCGGTATAAAATTTTAAATAAAAAGTATAAAAAAATAAATAAAAATCCAAATAGTCCTGCAGCAGTACATTTTGAGTTGCAACATAATGTCAGCCCAGCTGGAATAAAATATATCGGTCTAGAATGTGCAAAGAAGAAAGGAGTAAGATGTAACTTGCCATTAAAAACAAGTTGCAACAACTTGAAAGCTCTTGGATCTTGAAACCTAAGCGCTTAAAACCAAGAGGTCTTAATAATGTATTGGACTTGAAACCATATTTGTGATGTGTAAAAGTGGTTATAATAGCTATATAAATATGGCTCTGTTTTAGAAAATTGCCTGTCCGATGTAATGTTGCAATGATATTTATTGACATGTATCTCTTGTCTCCCTAGAAAAAATTATTATTATAAAATGGTAACATTAAATATGTGGGAAATCGAGTGAATAGCAGCCCCTTAGGAAAAAGAAAAAATGATGGAAAGAAAAGAAAGCTGATGAAAAAGAGTTAAAAGCTTCAAGGGAATGGTGAAACTAATGGTTCCAAAGATCTTATTTGGAGGTTGGATGGGACCTAATAAAGTGCTAAAATAACTATTTGTACATATCTTTTTTGTATACTAAAGTGATTAGCAATCAGCAATAGCTATTAATGCAGATAAGCTGTGTTTTTGAAAATATGCACTTTAAAAACTAAAACATTGTCAATTAGATTTTTTATGAAGCAAATGTACTTTGAATCAGCAGTTAGATCCTTTTGTAATCTCTTATTTATTTATATGTACTTAATATATTGAATTTAATGGGCAGACACCACTTTAAATGGGGTAGTAAGTCATTAAGTCAGCTGTCTAGCTTTTTTAATTATTTTGCATGTGCACTTTGGGTGTATAAAGATATATGGGGTTGCAGAATCGCACCCCCTTAGGTAGCCATACCAGCAAAACACAGGGGATAGTAGTGGCTGGCACACTGGTAGGTTATTATATTTTAATGGTAGTCAGCACTGAATGTATTTGAGCTGTTAAGTTTTTAAGAACTGAACCACTTTATTAAATCTCTGTATTATGTAAGAAATTAAACTCTGACTTTTTTTTTTTTGCATATTTGAAGTGCTGTTTCATTATTAAAAATACTTATGACTGCCTAACATCCCACTGATTTGCTCCCCAAAATCTAACACAAGTAACGGTTGTGACTTGGTAGTGATTTTCACATATAGTAAAATTGAGTTTGTGTTTATCGCAGGGGAGGGCAAGACTGTATCATATATAAAAGCAGCTTGGGAGGGACATTTCTGAAGATGAAGTAATATGTTTTTCCAATCATACAAATGAGATGGTAATTTATGTGCCTGAACTTGATACAGTGATGTTATGCTGAGATAACGTAAATGTTCCAGGCACATACTGGCCAAACAGAATGCAAGAAATATTCTTGTCATTTTATAATAAGTATTAGAGAAGTGATTATATGCAGTAGCACATACTGTATGTAATCTATGGGAATAGATGCCCCTATGATATTAATATTATGTGGGATAGACATCCAGTGAATTACATCTTAGAAACTCTAAACACAAATCAATAATCAGAAGGAGGGTATGACAGGGTAGAATACAACCCTGTCCCATTTTGGGAGAAAGTATTTAAATACAAGGATCTGCATTCTTTCATTTTCTCTCTTCTCTGTCTGGTTGCGCAACCAAATTTTCCTGTGAGACCTCGGACTTGATCAACCTGACCAGTCTCGCAATCCTTTGCCTCTCACTGTCTCTCACTGTTCTCTTGTTATCTTTCTTCCTTGCATATACATATCTGCTAATATAAAATATATGAGAATCAATGTATGGAAATGTAGCTGATATTGGGATCACTTTTGTTTAGAAAATTGTATTACTGTTGGAATGTATGTATTTATAATTTGAGATAACTGTAAAAAGCTAGAGGTTACTTGAGTACAAATGACTCAGCCTTTTGCAGCTGCTGTGGGGAATTCAGGAAGCTCACTGTTCCAGCAGCTCCTGAAATTTACAAAGAACAGGATGCTTGCAAAGGATGGGGGTTGAAAAGAGTTATAAAAACAGCTAAGCTGAGCTGCAAGGGAGTTTTTTTTACAGGAGATTTTATTTTGCTTCTGTATATAGTTATTCTGAACAAGTTTATTTTATTTTATGTTACTGTAACTACAAATAAACAGCTTTGTGGAATTTTACAACTGCTCCTGGGTTTTCTCTATGCCTCCTGACCTGTGCCTCGATGACAGTCGACAGATGGTGTCAGCCTAAGTGGGATCATACCCTAAAACAGGAGATTTGTGCATGGGTACTGGATCTAGTACCAGGGAAGCACAGAGGAAGGAATGAATTCTGCAGCAGCAAGTCCAGGAGTGATTACCAGGATAATGGCAGCCAAACTAGCAGCAACAGAAGTCCAGTCTGAGATTGTACAGCCAGCACAAGTCATGGAAAAAGAACAGGCAGTGACAGAACCTGAAAGCCTGATGGACTTTTTGAAATGGTGGGCTATACAAGAAAAAGACTGAGATGCAGAGAGAAAAAGAAATTCAGCGGTTAGAAGCAGCGATGGCTGGATGTCTTGCAAGCTACCAAAGGCAGAGGATCCAGCACAGATCCAGAGGAACAACAAAATGCAAGCAACTTAAAGGCCATTAATCTTACTAAGTTGTGTCCCACAAATGATATTGAGGCATACCTGACAACCTTTGAAAGAGTTGCCACTGCCTGCCAGTGGACAAAGCAGTAATGGGCAATCAGACTGGTACCCTACCTGACAGGGAAAGCCCAGCTTGCCTACAGCAGTATGGACATTGCACAGTCAGAAAACTATAACCTGGTGAAAAGCAAAATCCTGAAAAGGTATGACATCTCCAGAGAGACCTACAGGCAGAGATTTCGATCTCTGAGGTACAACTCGGTGGACAATCCTCGAGAAGCCTTCACCCAACTCAGAGAACTCCTGATGAAGTGGATCCAGCCAGAGAGCAAAACAGTACCACAGATCATTGACACATTTGCCATGGAGAAATTCATCAACATCTTGCCTACAGATGTGCAGCAGTGGATAAAGGAACACCGACCAGAGAATGGGGAAAAAGCTGTTTCTTTGACTGAGGACTACCAAATGGCCAGACAGATGCCACAGGAGCGAGGTAACAGCTAAGCACCAGTAAGAAACTATTTTTCCCATTTAAATTCCAAGCCTGCTAAGAACTTGGTGGGGTAACAAATCTGTGCCAAAATACATTACCTGCTATAACTGTAATGAGCCAGGCCAGTTTGCAAGAAACAGCCATAATAAAAAGAGTAGCACTGGAGCAGATCTGTCCTTGGCAAATTGGGGCAAGTACCTATCAGATGTGAAGATGAGGAATAAAACTGTGAAGGGACTCATTGATTCGGGAAGCAGACAGACCCCAGTGCATGTTAAAGTACTAGGAAAACACTGTGCAAAGGGACCAGGTACTGGTGTCATCTGCATCCACAGGGACACTCCATACTATCCCACCACCCAAGTGACTCTGACCATTAAGGGTGTGTCGCAACAAATGAAAGTTACCTGTACCTGTGATTGTTGGAAATGACTTTCCAGGATTTACTGAATTGATCAAAGAGGGAGTAAGTCCTGATGTTTCAGCAGCTGTGGTGACAAGAGCTCTGGCAAAGAAAATTTCAGACAGTGGGAACACTTTTCCTTTCAGTGATTTTGATTCAGACGTGTTTGAGCACAGCTCCAAGATCCAGAAATCCAGGAAAGAAAGACAAAGCCTAAAAGAATGGTGGCAACAAATGACTGATGGACATGAAAGATTAAAATATGACAATGCTGAAACTAAATTGATAACTGATTGTGATTTCTTTCAGAGTAAGCTAACGATGTTTCTCTCCAGGGTTATTTCAAGCAGCTAGCAGTAAAACCAAAACAGGGTGGACCAATGTTTAAAAAAATTAATGGATTACTGTACAGAGTTTGGGTTAAACCTCAGACACAGGAACAGACAGAACAATTGGTTATACCACAGAAGTATAGAACAGAATTGTTACAGATAGCACATGATAGTCCTATGGCTGGTCACTCAGGGAGGGATCGCACCCTTGCCAGATTGCTGCATAGCTTTTACTAGCTGGGAATTCATAAAGATGTTGCTACCTATTGTTATTCCTGTGCTGAGTGTCAGAAAGTAGCCCCAGTCACTACAAAAGACAAGGTGCCCCTGGTACCCCTACCCTTAATAGATGTGCCTTTTGAGAGAATTGCAATGGATGTGGTTGGTCCTTTAGTCAAAAGTAAAAGAGTGATAGATTTATCCTGGTAGTATGTGACTATGCTACTTGACACCCAGAAGCAGTTCCAATGCATACTGTTACAGCCCCAAAAGTTGCAGCAGAGCTAGCCAAAATTTTCAGCAGAGTGGGCATACCTAAAGAAATTATTACTGATCAGGGTAGTAATTTTGGTGCTGCACTGCTTAAAGTGCTATACAGACTGCTGGGTATCACTGCCATAAGAACCTCCTCCTAGCACCCTAAGACAGATGGTCTTGTTGAGCATTTTAACCAAAGCCTAAATCGCATGTTAAAAAGGTTTGTAAATGGGGAAGGGAATGATTGGGACCAATACTTGCCCTACCTACTTTTTGCTTACAGAGAAGTGCCACAGGCTTCAACAGGGTTTTCGCCATTTGAAATGCTGTATGGTAGGCAGCCAAGAGGGCCACTGGATGTGATAAAAGAAACGTGGGAAGATAACCCCACTCAGAAACAATCTATATCTTCTTATATGTGTGCCCTAAGAAAGAAACTGGCAAAATATGCTGAAATTGCCCATAGTGATCAGGAAGAGGCTCAAAACCAGCAGAAGGTATATGTGACTATGGGGTAAAAGAAAATGTTTTCGAGCCAGGTGAAAAAGTTTTGCTGCTGCTACCCACAACAGAAAATAAGCTGTTAATGAACTGGCAAGGGCCTTATAAAGTTCTTAGACGTACTGGCACTGTTAACTACGAGACTGAGATCCCTGACAGAAAAAATCCTAATGAGATATACCATGTTAACCTCCTCAAGAAATGGGTTGAAAAAATGCTAGGAACTGATTTTGTTCTTGTAACTGATCACAATCCTTTCTATTGGCTTAACCAGATGAAAATTAAAAATTACAGAATCACACGGTGGTACCTGGCACTGCAGCCATTTAAATTCTCTGTGATTCACAAATCTGGTAAAGAGAATAACAATGCTGATCTGGAATTGAGGGTTCTGATGGTAAAAAAAAATGTATAGATTTGAACTGTACTTTTTGCTGTTCTGGTAAAAAAATGGATGCAAATGTGCTTAATTTCTGAAAGTAGAAAATGTTTGCAGAGAATAGAAAGTTTTGGAAACCTGTTTAATAAAACAGGTTCCCTCTTAAAGAGGGAGGTATATGTGACAGGGTAGAATAGGACCCTGTCCCATTTGTTTTGGAGAAAGCATTTAAATGCAAGGATCTGTATTCTTTCCTTTTCTTTCCTCTAGTTGTGCAACCAAATTTTCCTGTGAGACCTTGGACTTGATCAACCCGACCAGTCTTGCAATCCTTTGCCTCTCACTGTCTCTCACTTTTCTCTTGCTGTCTTTCTTCCTTGCATAGGGCTGAACCACATCCCGAGGTCCTACCTCTGAGATCAGCACCCCCACAGTGCGTGGAGCCAGCTACCCTAAAGCCCAACCCAGGGTCCCAGCATCAGGGTCCTGTGAAGCCCGCTGGGCTGAACTGTATCCTGAGGTCCTACCTCCGAGATCAGCGCCCCCACGACGCGTGGCGACAGCTACCCTCAAGCCCAATCCATGGACCCAGCATCAGGTACGGCAACTGGACACTGCACTGGTGATCCCACAGCCGTGGGTCCCTTCTCAATTCCCTTAATTTTTGGCGCTGTCACATGGCGTGCAGCTGATTGGCTGTTCAGCAGCGTGGTGCTTGCGGATTGGTTGGCTGGGCTTGTCCGGCATTTTCAACTCTTTAGCACTAAATTGGAATCTAACTGTGCTAAAGTAAAGCTGCCATGTTAATTTCTTTTTTCTCTATTTTGCCCTTCTGGTTGTTCTCCTCTGTTGCCCCCTGTATTCTCTGCCCATAAATTTAGTTTTTAAAATTCTGTCGCGTGCAGTCTCCAAGTACTGATCTGCAGTAGTGTGTTACTGGCAGAAACACCACAGCCTGTACATTCCCAAAGCTCTGGTTCCAATGTACTGTTAAGCCTGCTCTTTCATTGTGATAGTGTGGATGTTAACTTGGAAGAAAAAAAATGTATTGATTGACCAGAAATTTGTGCTTGCATTTGTAATTCCTTCTTTGTCCCCCGAGATTGCCAATGTTTAGCTAGCTTTGTTCCCCTGGCCCCATCAGACAGAGCTGATGCCTTGCTTACTGTCTGCAGCACACCCTCCGATTTAATTCAGTGAATACAGCTCTTTTGAGCTATTGTTTAATTGGAACCCTCCCCCTTTCTCCTGCTCTATCTAAACCCCTCCACATCCTTTTAGTCCCCCCCCACCCCCTCTCAGGCCACCTTTAAATACACAGTAACCACGCCCACTTCAGGCTACAGTATCCTGACTGGTTATTACAGTCCATACCATTTTCTTAAAGGTATATCCTAAATTACATTGATTTTGTTAGACGTGTCCACCCTTGGATCTTCCTGGCCACATTTATACAAGCATCTCAGTATCTTGTGGGATAGCACTTCAAGATGAGGGCAGCATTATTTCTAACTATTGCATCCTTCCTCCTTGTACACCATATGTACCACCCATTGAATCCTAAGCTCATTCGTTCTGGTGCTCCCAATCTCCATTTGTCCATAGCTGATAAGAATACCTACAATTACTCTGAACGACCCAAGTGCACACCAGGGTTCGCTAGGTTGGAGTCGGTTATTCAAACACTGTGGCAGGCTGGTATGTCTCCTGTCCTATCATGGGAAGGCATGCCACTTGCTCTCTTTTCCCTATCTCCATTGATGCTTTCTGTGAGACTACTCATCTTTGTGGCTGCAGGCCCTCCAGCTTACCACTGCAAGGACTCCTTAATTACACCTACTAACTCTCGCAAGTAAAAGGGCTAGATCACTTAAGTATGTCTTGGAAGCCTTTAGGAAACTCCTGTTTATCCTACTGCTATGCTCAGGCAATGTTAAACTTAATCCTGGTTCACCAGCACTTATTTTCTCCCCTGTTGATCTAGTGAGCCGTAACGGTGTGAGTTTCATGCACGACATTGCATGCAGTCTGCTAAAAAAATTTACATCTATTCAGGCTTGGTTTGTCACACCTCACCTGATGTTTTGGTGGTTACTGAATCGTGGCTCAAGCTTGGAACTACGGATCAGGAGGTATATATTCCTGCCTATTCCTTGTTTAGAACAGACAGGCAGTCTAGAGGAGGAGGAGTTGCCATATATATTAAAAATACATTTTCTGCCATTGTCATTGACTCAACTACAATTCAGAAAGAGTTTGAATGCCTAACTCTCAAGGTTGAGATTGCACATAAGATCTCCCTCTGCGTAATAGGATGCTAAAGGCCCCCATCTGCGGGACTTCAACTATTGTCCCACCTAAGTAACTCCCTGGGGTCACTGTCACCCGAGTTCATTATTCTGGGTGACTTCAACCTTGATTGGCTATCCAATGTCTTCACTCCCCTTAAATCTATCTGTGACTCCCTAGGTCTGTCCCAACTCATTTCTGAAGCTACCCATCCCAATAAAAAGAACCCTATTAACAGTATGCTGTTGGATCTCATTATAGTAAATAAACCACACCAATTCTCCCATGCTGGGGTCCTGTTCTCTGATATAAGTGACCATTGCTTCATTGCCTGTGTAAGGACTACACCTAAGCTGGCCTCTGTCACTGAACCCACCCTGAAGAGAAGCAGAAGAAACTTCGATGCTCACGCTTTCACCTTGTTTTTGCGAGACTCCCTGCTGTGGCAAGACTTTTACCTTGCAAAATCTGTATGCACTGCACATACCATTTTCCAAAATATCGTTATGTGGTTCTGGACAAGCATGCACCAGTTACTAAAGTCAGGGCGAAGGCCAAATCCTGCCAATGGTTTACTGCCAACCTGAAGGCCCTATTGCTTAACAGAGATCGGCTATGGAAACTTGCATGTAAAACCAAACTTCCGAATGACTGGGCTCTTCTTAGGACAGCTAGGAATTTGTGCACTAAGGTGATCAGAGAGGCCAAGGCACACTTCTATCATACTGAACTTGAATCCTCCATGAAGTGTTCTTCCAAATTCTGGAAAACCTTAAAGGAGTTAGACAGCTCCACATCTGTAAATTAATTGGCAAAAAAAAAAAACACAATTGGTTCCGCTACAGTCTCCGACAGGAATACTATCCTCAATTTGCTCAATAAACATTTTGCCACCACAGGTCTAACTTTTGATTCCTCTCCTGCAAGCAACCTCCGCACGCAGTTGGGTGTGCAGGATCACGAAGTTTACAACAATGGTGCAACCTTTTCTCTACAGCCTGTAACCTTGAAAGAGGTGGAAGAATTACTATTACAGCTAGATGACAGGAAAAGCGTTGGGGCCAACCTTATTGACACTTTCTTCCTGAAGATTAGTTCTCATGTCCAAGCAGTGCCAATCACGCACCTTTTCAACCTATCGCTCTCACAAGGAAATATCCCTCCCATATGGAAAATGGCCCATGTGGTCCATCTATTCAAATCTGGAGATCTCAGTGACCTAAATAATTATAGACCTATTTCCCTGCTTCCCATCCTGTCTAAATTGCTGGAGAAACTAGTGAGTTTGCAGCTTAGGTACTACCTAGCATCATCTAACCTGTTGAATCCCCTACAATCAGGCTTCATACCATGGCACAGCACCATCTCAGCATTGGCAAAGGTGACGGATGACTGGCAGCGTGAGCTGGATGAAAAGAAATTAATTTGTGCAGTTTTCCTAGACCTAAGTAAGGCCTTCGACACAGTCGACCATAGCTTGCTCCTGTCTTCTCTTCAGAATATTGGACTGGACCCCCTGGCATTGAAATGGTTCTCTAACTACCTCACTGGCCGATTCCAACAGGTAAAAGCAGAAGGGGGAACTATCTCTGCTAAAACCACTTCTGAGAGGTGTACCACAGGGGTCTATACTGGTCCCCCTGCTTTTCACAATTTATATCAATAGAATTGATGATAGTATCAAAGATGCTAACATTCATCTCTTCACTGATGATACTGTGCTTTATGTCTGCAGACCTACTCTTGGATCAGCCTGTAGTAATGTACAGCAGGAATTCAATCAATTGCAGCAATGGCTCCTAAATCAGAAATTACTTTTAAATGCCAAAAAGACTAAGGCAATGCTTTTTTCACCCCCTTCTCATGCAATAAATCCATCTTCTAATGGAACGTTTCCTCAGATTACCTCCCTACTTGGTGAACATTTGGAATTCGTAGACAAATTTAAATATCTAGGGGTCTGGATCGACCACAAACTTTCATTCATTGATCACATTAAGGAGCTGTCGAAAAAACTCAGAAAGAGACTTGGTCTCTTTTATAGGATTAAGCACTTTCTCACCAAGGATGCAAAGAAGAGATTGGTGCAAACCACGTTCCTGTCCCTGATTGACTACACAGACTTTCTATATAGTCAAGGTCCTACTACCACGCTAACTAAACTGGATACACTGTATCACCGAGCCTTGAGGTTTATCACGGATCTCCCTTATTCAACTCAGCACTGCACTCTATATACAGCTGTGGGTTGGCCTTCCCTAAGCTTTAGATGACAGAGAAGTGCTGCCATGTGGACCTATAGTGCCATCACTCAGAGGTTACCTTCTTATATCTCAGACTGTCTACCACTGAAAGTCATATCTAAGTATGGGCTGAGAAGTGCTCAGTATTTTTCTCTGGCTGTGCCCAAGGTCAGATCACGTTTTGACCGGTCTGCCATAAGCTGTATGCTACCATTGCTGTGGAATAAGTTGCAAGAAACTCTGAAACTGTTCCGCCCGATCAGTCTAGCAGCATTCAAATCAAGTTACAATCGCTTCTTCAAGGAAGCCTGTAACTGCTTCCATTGATAGCTGCCATTTCTCCAGTACTTGATGTCCTCCCTCATACCATGTATCATAACTGTGCCATTATTGTCCCCTCATCATTCTACCCTCTCCAATTCTGCCCTCTCCATCCTTTTTTCTTCAACTCATAGCTTCCATGGGTAACTGCTGACCACTTACTTTCCTTCTTCCCCTTACCCTTCCTGCCCTTCTCAGTACACCACCCTAGCTTATTATATTAGTCTTGGCATGTGAGTGTTGCCGTCCTTTAGGATAACTCATCCCCAACTAGCATGTATCCTTCCATGATTACTCCTGCTCAGTGTCAGGGTCTATATGTAAATACATATGCAGCAGTTATGTGGAGGTGCTATTGCAATGTTCTCAGATTCTTTATTTCTTGATTGTCATTATATTGTTAATTGTCCTGACCCCAGTTCAACTCCTGTTGACTGGTATTGCTGTAACTATGATGTTCTTTACTGTCTTATTGTTCTATATCCAGGTCCGTCTTGAAAATGAGCTTGCTCAATGATGTTTGCCTGGTTAAATAAAGATTTTGATTGATTGATTGATATATATGTCGGCTAATATAAAATATATGAGAATCAATGTATGGAAATGTAGCTGATATTGGGATCACTTTTGTTTAGAAATTTGTGTTACTGTTGAAATGTATATATTTATAATTTGAGATAACTGTAAAAAGCTAGAGGTTACTGGAGCACAAATGTCTCAGCCTTTTGCAGCTGTTGTGGGGAATTCAGGAAGCTCACTGTTCTAGCAGCTCCTGAAATTTGCAAAGAACAGGATGCTTGCAAAGGATGGGGGTTGAAAAGAGTTATAAAAACAGCTAAGCTGAGCTGCAAGGGAGATTTTTTACAAGAGATTTTATTTTGCTTCTGTATATAGTTATTCTGAACAGGTTTATTTTATTTTCTGCTACTGTAACTACAAATAAACAGTTTTGTGGAATTTTTACAACTGCTCCTGGGTTTTTTCTGTGCTTCCTGACCTGTGCCTCGATGACAGAGGGATGAAGCTTCAAATGTAGCATGTAATTTTATGGCCATGAACCATCAGATACCAGCATTTTAGATTTTTTTGAACAGAGAAAGTGTTAAAACCAGATTGGGGAGGGGATTGGGACAGAAAACTACTGTTAAGGGAGGCATGTTGGATTGAAGCTTTGGGAATACTGGATCCCAGTACATAGGTTACATAGGTTAAACAGAGCTAGAAAGACCGTGGTCCGTATGCTCGCCAGTAATTAGTTATAACCCACTATACGATTTTGTATTAAGTAGTTATCCAAATGTTTTTTTAAAGGTATCAATATTGTTACTTGATACAATTTCCACAGGTAGCTTATTCCATATCTTGCAAACTCTTACTGTAAACCAAGTACTCCGTTTCTTTGAATTACATTGTTCAATGATCAATTGCCAGGGATGGGCCCTTGTTGCATAGGATTTGTCCTTAACTTTTAAACCTAATAGATTACTTAAATCATTATCATGCATTGCTCTAAATGCCAGGCACAGATCATCTCTCATTCTGCGATACTCCAAGGTGAATAATCCCAAAGTGTCCAGTCTAGCTTGATACTCTAGACCTTTAACTTCTAATATGTTTTTAGTGGCCCGATGTTGAATTTTTTCTAATAATTTTATAGTACCTTTGTCCCCAGGTGCCCAGAACTGCGCACAGTACTCCAAGTGGGGCCTCACCAGGGATGCATACAATGGGAGTAGAACATCACGACTTGTGCTGCTAATATGTTTATTAATGCAGTGGAGCACACTGGCTGCCTTTTAATAACACCCTGACAGTGGAGTTTAGGGCTGAGATCACTGGAATTCTGACACCAGATCTCTCGTCAGTTACAGATTTAAGGGTATTCCACCTAGAAAATATTTGCTAGGTAAATTTTTTTGCCCAGTGCATAACTACACATTTGTCAATGTTAAAGGGTAGTTTCTTAAGGGTGGTCCACTCATATAGCTCATTCAGAGCATACTGTAGTGTAATACTGTCTTCAGGGTTAACAATGGGGTAGCCTATACGCGTATCATCAACGAACTTGGTCAGCCAAACATCTGTCTTAGTTGTTAACGACTAGTGGCATGAATGAAGAAATAGACTGGGTCCCATTGCTGTAGGTTTAGGGCTTAGACTGTGTTTGATTCAATTGCATCACCAGAACCCACATAGGACAGCTGTCCAGTAATTTTTTTATTCCCAAGGAACTTTAAATAACAGCTACTGACATCTAATTGTTTATAAGTTGGTGCTATGTTATGTCTTCACAGGAAGCCCAAAATATGATAGGGGCTTCCATAAATATCTGTATATTTTTATTTTTGTCACCTGCTGCGGCGCACACTCCAACTTGGGGCATCCAGCTGCCGGCTCCACCCTCCTGGAGAACTGGGTAGCTCAAACTGCACCCAGGAGGATCCGGGACAGCTATCTTGTCATCCCACTGAAGGGCTACCCCTCTGCCTCAGCTAGCCAGGATAGCCCTGGACCCTCCCTGACAGGACTCTGCCAGAGTCCTCTAGGCAGCTTGGAGCGCAGCCATCAAGCTGCACGGTGACGCCCAGCCATTTTCCTCCTGATTGGTCCCCAGGAAAGTGGCCATGCAATGACATCCGGACACAGTGTGCCAACATCCGCCATGTTCCCCTTCCAGTACTCCCCACTCCAGTAGTGCCCCTGAGCATCCCTTGGGGCCGCTACAGCACAGTGAGATTCCCCAACCCACCCCAGGACCAGGACAGCAGTCTACAGATGTTCAATCCCAGTCCTCCCCTGCCGATGACCCGGGCTCATTCCTGAACCCGGATCGCCGGCGTGGCGAGATGTGTGGCATCCAGCGCCTCAACCCTCAGTGCCACCAAGCCGGCAATGTCTGTATATTTGAGTACTGAGGTGGAAAAGTGGTTGCAATAAGGGAGTGAAATGATCAATCACTTAAAGACAGATTGACCTGGAGCTTTATGAATCTGATCTCCCATGAAGGGAATTTGTTAAGGTTTTGACAAATATCCTAAATAATTGATAGATGGAACCAAATGTTTATTTAAAGAAATTTAGATTTATATTTTTTGACAGAAGAAAAAAAAATAATAAAGTTCTCAACTCCAGGAGGTTGTAGCTTCTTACACACTGAGGAAGCTACCTACTAATTAGTCACTTGATTGTGTCAATGATGTCTGGCTGGAGCAGGGGAGATCCCAGCCAATAACATCATTCAGTAGTGATTCATAAGCTCAGAGTTTCACTGTCTAGCCAGATGCAGTACCACTTTACGGGAGTGGCTTCCATTCATAGAGGTGGTTAGATACAATTTTTCAATTATTAAAACTGGTAAGCATTCAATAAATGTTATAGTAATGGTGCAAATGAGTTATAATACAATGAAAATGTACTTAAGCTGTGACATGACAGATTCAGTATGAAACTTAAATGTCTTTATATATATCTTTTAAATACAGAACCACTTTCCGTTGCCAAAACTGAAAGTAATCAACAAAAGCACTTGGGATATAGAAATATAGTGGCCATGCAGTAAACTGTAATGAAATAAAACAAGAGACTACTGTGAAAATAAATCTGCTGGTGGATGAATTTACATCATGGCTTTTTGAGAGTGTTTTCATTGGTGGCCCTCCTATTGGGTAGACCTGCCAGGAACACTCACCCCATGTTTTTGCAATTGAATTTCAGCTGTCAAACATTTGACCACCTCTCTATCTTTTGCAAGTCTTTATGCTTCTCTGTAACCCCATTATCACTGTCTACCCTGCCACAGACCTTAGTGTTGTTTGGGAAGAGACACATCTTGCCCAGGAGTCCTTCTACCATGTCACTAAATAACATATTAAAAAGGACTGGACCCAGGACTGATCCTTGTGGCACCCCTCTTTTATGATTTGACTATATTAACCACAACCCTCTGCTGTCTCCCGTCTAACCAGTTTCTCACCATCTGACTGTGTCCTTTGCTTTACCCTGATCCTCTAGCTTCTTCAACAACCTTCTGTGAGGCACCAAGTTGAAAGCTTTGCTGACACCAAAGTAGAGTAAATCCACAGTGTAGCCCTTAAGCACCGCCCTCATTACCCAGTCAAAGAATACTATCAGATTGGCTTCACATGGCCTCCCTGCCACAAACTCATGCTGTTTACTATCCTGGAGCCCACTGCTTTCCAGATAGTCCACAACTCTTCTTTGACTAGTGTCTCCATCAGTTTACACACATTAGAGGTAAGACTGACAGGTCTGTAGTTACCCAGTTGTTCCTTGTTGTCCACTATGGATAGGAACTATGTCTGCTGTACTGGCTTTTGGAACTACCCCTGTCTGAATTGAACTATTGAATAGCCCTACCAGGGGTTCAGTTCATTCCATTACTAATTCCTTGAGTACTTTCAGATGCATCCTGTCTGGCCCTGATGTAAAAATATTCATGGCATAATTAAGATATAATAGAATTCATGCCCTCAGATTGCTTTTATAAAAATCTACGATACCACGAGAGGTTTACCATTAGAGATCCACTATCAGACAAAATACACCTCTCTGGAAGATTTGTGTGAGATTTGTTTATCTTGGGGAAATATAAATGAGACAATGCAAAATGACAATAGCAGACCACTATACCCACTCCCTAAAATGCTTCCTTACCCAGCCACCACATAACTACCTATGTAGCAGGATCTTGTTGCATAGCAAACTTGCACTGCCAGGGGTAGGGATGTTGCAAGCCATGGAGGGCAACACTCCTGTATACAGCCTCCCTTCCCAGCATGTAAATACTTTTTCACTGTATAAAGCAGCATGGAACCTCAAGCAATTGTATCTAGGACACAATAGGTGTTTGCAACCATGCACAGTATAGAACAAACAGGGATATTTCCACAGACATTTTTAATGTTTAAGGTGGACTAGCACATGGGCAATGATCATATGGGCAAAAACCCATTGAATAGCTTCTGTACTACTGGTCTATCAGATATTGCACTGAACTGCATTACCTTATTAAGAAAGTTAGCTTTCAAGATCCTCAGTGTGGCTCACATTGGATATGGGCAAGGGAGGAGTGGAATCTGGCACAAGAGTGTTGGACTTCAGGAGGGCCGACTTTGGGAGGATGGAGGAAGTGGTAAAAGGGTATCTGTCCAGAATTCAATCTAGTATGGACACTAACCAGAGGTGGGAGCTCATAAAGCTGGGGATAGTGGAGGCAACCAAAACCTGCTGCAAGGCCCAGAGCAAGAAGGCTAGGGCTAAGAAACCGAGCTGGTTGAGCAAGGAGGTAATGGAAAAGGTAAGGAGGAAAAGAGCTGCCTTTAGGAAGTACAAGAAAACAGGGAGGTAGGAGGACAGGGAGGAGTACTTGACAGAATCGAAGGAGGTGACAAGGGTAGTAAGGGGAGCCAAAGCATCTATGGAACTCAGGCTGGCACAAGGCATTAAAAAGGGGGAGAAGGACTTCTTTAGGTACATCAGGGAGAAAAGGAACTGTAAGGACCACATAGTAAGGATCAGGAAGGAGGATGGTTGGGTGAAAGCAGGGTGCGATAAGGTAGAAGCACTAAATGAGTACTGCTGAGTATTTACTAAAGAGAAGAGGGGTGACACCCAAGGGGGAGAAATGGCAGAAACGGGGGGAAGGGATTGACAGATGAGGAACTGTGGAGGCAGAGTTCGGGAGGGTTTGAAGGCACTGAGGGTGGACAAGGCGCCAGGCCCAGATGGCATCCACCCCAGGGTACTGAAGGAGCTGGCAGAGGTCCTGCAGGACCTTTGGCAGACCTATTTAATGCCTCACTACATTCAGGGTGTGTACCTCAGGACTGGAGGATGGCTCATGTGGTGTCCCTCCACAAGAGTGGCCCCAAGAATGAACCAGAAAACTACAGACCAGTGAGCCTCACATCCATCGTGGGTAAGCTAATGGAGACTATCCTGAAGGAGAGGCTGATGGCCCTCCTAGAGGCCAAAGGACTACAGGACAGCAGACAGCATGGCTTCATATGGGGCAGATCCTGCCAAACTTACCTGGTGGAGTTCTATGACTGGGTAACTAGGCAAATGGACAGGGGCCATGCAGTGGATGTCCTGTATCTGGACTTCAGTAAGGCATTCGACTCGGTGCCGCATGGAAGGCTTGGAAGTACGTTAGTAGGCACAGGGGCGGGTGCAAAGCTGGTGAGATGGATGGGAAACTGGCTTCAGGGAAGGCAACAGAGGGTGGTGGTGGGTGGGGAGCTCTCACACCCAAGGGTAGTGATGAGCAGTGTTCCACAGGGCTCGGTGTTGGGACCAGTGTTGTTTGGGATATTCATTGCCAACATATCATGGGACATCAAGAGCAAGGTCAGTCTGTTTGCTGATGATACCAAGGTAGGAGCGGTGGTGGATGACCTAGGGGGATGGCAGGGGTTGCAGAATGATCTGGCAAAGCTTGAATCCTGGTCAGACACCTGGCAACTGGGGTTTAATGCCAAAAAGTGCAAGGTGCTGCATTTTGGGATGAAGAACCCAAGGAGGAGTTACCAGCTGGGGGGAGTGCAGCTAGTCCAGACAGAGGAGGAGAAGGATCTGGGGGTGCTCATTACAGGGTCAATGAACAACTCAGCACAATGTAGGAAGGCAGCTGCAAAGGCCAACAAAATGCTGGGTTGTATTGCAAGAGGTATATCCTCAAGGAGGGAGGAGGTGATTCTGCCACTGTATATATCATTAGTTAGATCGCACCTGGAGTACTGCATGCAGTACTGGCGCCCGTATCTGAAGAGGGACATTAAGTTACTGGAGGGGGTGCAGCGCGTGGCAACAAAGATGATCAAGGGGCTAGGGGACTTATCATACGAGAGGAGGCTGAGGGAGTTGAACATGTACTCACTGGAGGAGAGGAGGGACAGGGGGGACATGATTGAAACCTTTAAGTACATGAAAGGAATAAACAAGACAGGTACAGAGGGGCTGTTCAAAGTAAGGGAGGGGAGGGACACCAGGGGCCATGATATGAGACTGGCGGGAGGAAGATTCAGGAGGGAGATGAGGAGACACTTTTTTACAGAGAGGGTGGTGGCTGGATGGAATGCGTTATCTGCAGAAGTGGTATCTAGTAGAACAGTGGACTGCTTCAAAAGGGGATGGGACAGGACAAGGGGGAGGGTTAATGAAGGGGAAGGGTGGAAGGGAGGGGCAGCTGCAGAATAAGTGGTGCTAGCTGCACATTCGAGCAGACTTGATAGACCTCTAGGCCTTTATCTGCTGGCAAATTTCATATGTTCATATGTTCGTAACCTGCAGGTGATGGGCTGAGAAAGAGTCTAGAGTCATGCCTATTTATTATATTAAGGGAGAATGGAATTAGAGAAGGGGGTTTATTTTGTTCTAAGAATTACTTTTTGAAATAGCCATTCATGGTCACTAGTGCAGGTGTCATAAACAGAGTTATGGAAGTGAGGCTGAAAGTTTAGCTCTTCTCTGGAGTCAACCCTCCTATATTATGGTATGATTCCAAACTGAACTTAAAATTACCTGAACAGTGCACAAAACAAAAGAAACAAATTAGTGGGTGTAATCCCTGGCATGCAGCAGGCTGAGTATACAAATGGACCATAAGCGTAGTCTCCCCTCTACAGTACATTTTTTAATCCTCCTTTGATACCAAGACTAAACATAAAGGTCACATGGTAACAGGATCTATGTCTTCCCAAAGAGGGTTGCCCAATTTAAAAGGGACAGGCCCCATTGTCCCATGGCCCAGGCCAAGAAGGTGGGAAGCTCAGAGGTAGGGGAGGGGGGGAAGGGGAGGAGCTGGGGGCAGGAGTCAGAAAAGTGGGTGGTCCAGTGAGGTCACAAAGGAGACAAGGCAAGGGACAAGGGAGCAATGATGTGGTAGCAGAGGAATGGACAGACTGAGCAAAGGGGACAGGCAAAAAGAGGCAGCTAAAAGGGGCTGCATCGCAGTGGAAAGCTCACAATTTTTGCTCCAGAGTGAATTTAATTTTCTTTTGGATGCACATCAATCATGGCAGTGTTTAGAGCCATTGGGCTTTGATTTGGTTTATGAGTTAAAGAGCAGTGGAATTAAGTTAATAATATAAAAAAATAAAAAAATACGTAATAAAAAGAAGATGTGGACGGTGAGAGAAAACAGTGAGTGGACAACTGATAAGCAAGCCTGAGGTAAGGTATTTTAAAAGGCATAAGTAGGGATGTAAGTTTGTCATGGCAGTCATACATGTCATTGATTCCATGACGTTTGATCTTTATTCAGGACTTCCATGACTTTCACTAGTGTCATCAGAATGTAGCAATGACGACAGTGCCACAACATTTACTACAGTTTACTAATGATTTAATGAGCAAACTACGAGTCATTAAAACCTCATCCATGACAAACTTACATCCCTAGGTATAAGGAACAGCTGGAGAGCTACAGGGTGGGGACGTTTTTCTTTGGTGTTTGAATCCCACAGCTTCCACGAAGGGAGTAGCAGGCAAGCACGGAACAGTGTTTAAAATGTTTGGTTTCTTATAGCAAGCACTTTGGGGGGCTGTGGAAGCATAAGCTAGATACATAGATACATAGATACATACATAGACAGTGTCGGCAGATAAGGGCCTATGGCCTACCTAGTCTGCCCATTTGAGCTTGTAAGTTCAGTTTGTTTTCCTAGAAGTCTGTTTCCCCTTACCCCTGCCCTCTAGAATTCCTTTATGTCTATCCCATGCATTCTTAAATCCCGTGATTGTTTCAGCCCCCACCACTTCCTCTGGCAGGGTGTTCCACTTGTCCACCACCCATTCTGTGAAGAAATTCTTTCTCATGTTTCCTCTGAATCGTCCTCCCTCCAACTTCATCCCATGCCCTCTAGTCCTGAAACATCTTTTTCGCTTAAAAATAGTGTTTTCCTGCACCCTGTTCCTCCCTGTAAGATACTTGTATGTCTCTATCATATGCCCTCTCTCCCTCCTCTCCTCCAGCTGAGAGGCGGGAATGCAAGATAATAGATCCCATTTGGGAGGGTAGCCATAGGTAGAGGTTTTCCTGCCTGATTTCCCTAGTTTGGTATCACTCGTGATGCGGAAGGGCTAGTGGTCTTTTTGGTGGCTCCCAACTGCACCTGTGGATGCTCACAGAAAGGGTTTTCTTTTAAGTGGTTCTGTGGTGGTGCAGAGGACGACAAACAGGTCTGTGAGGCCAAGGGTCCTGAGTTTGAACCATTCATGTGGAAGGGTATTCTGTTCAGTGTGCTGTAGCAGCATGGGAGGTGCCACATGGTGGTGGGGGGCTGGCTAGATCGGAGGAGCATCCACACGGGTGGAGGTACGCCATGGAAGGGAGTTTGTCATTAAAATATCTGCTCTCCTGGGCTATCGGCATGCTGTAGCCCATTTGCTGCTGCTCAGGTGGGAATAAAAGGGCTGGCAACAAGGAAAGACTGTGATGAGCCGACTGCGCGGCTTTTGGTGTGTGATGTCATCGCCACGCGGGACGGAAAGGTTGCCCAACCATACAGACAGTAGGGGTGATGGGGAGAAAGGCAGCGTGACAAAAAATGAAAGAGAATCTGGCAGCTAGACAGTCGTTTGGGTATTGGGAAGTGTTTTTGTCGCATTTTGGGTGTCTATTTATTTTGAATTGTGTGAAGGGAAGGTTGCAAGGAGAGCAGGATTTTCTTTTTGAGTGAAAGAATCGTCAGGGGGCATGGAAAGATGGCAGTACACCAGAAAATGGTAATTTCATGTGGGGATTTTGTCGTGCTGCTGTTTTTTGAAGGGGAAGCTGGAGGGATTTGAGAGAGTTCCTTGAGGGGAAGGTCGCATGGAGGACGAAAAGAACGTGGGGGGGCGAGCTGAAAATTAAAAAAAATTAAAAATGGGGGAGTGGGGCACAGCCCAGCACAGGGTGGCAAAACAAACGGAGTCAGTATAGTGCAGGGTTTAAGGTCCTGAGCTGAAAATTGGGTGATAGCCAGCAGACCAGACCTGGTTGTTGAATCCCACTGCTTTCACTAACAGATTGGGCAACCCTGGGCAAGCCATTTAATGTTCCTGCACTCCCAGGTGATACCTGTAAAAAGCTTTCAGCTTAGCGTGCTACTCCTGGTTTAAAAAAATATATATATATGTATATATATAATAGATATATATGTATATAAATTAGTAAATATTCGTTCCAAAATAAAGTCTTGAGGGAAAGAGCAATGCAGGATACAGGGATGGGGGGGTGGAAGGCCCATCGGCCCAGTTTGCCAAGGGCAAGGAAAGATCCTCTTCCCCCCCAAAAAAAAAAAAAAAAGAAGAAGAGGGGGACGTATACAGAGAATGCCGTGTTGTTTTAACATATATGTTGTGTTCATTTTAGATACAGATCGAGGATGGCACCCAGGAAAACAAAGCCCAGCAAGGAGGAATGCTTCAAAGCAGTGGTGGAATTGGGGGAGAAGGCGAATCAGTTGCTGGAGGTGACGGTGCCAGATGGGGTGGAGAAGGGTACAAAACGAAAGGGGAAGATGGGGAAAGGAAAGGAGATGAACAAAAGGGTGCCAACCAGGGTCAGTGTACCGGAACCCAGGGTGGTAGTACCAGTACCTGAACAAGGGACCCCTCTGTGTCCAACTCCGGATATCCCTGTACCTGAGCCAAGCCCAGACCACACCCCAGGTCCAGGGGGAGTACCAGATCCAGAAGTACCAAGGTGCCAGCTTACCCTGCCAGTACCGGTCTTGATTCCATCACTGCCACAGGTGGTCCTCCCCAATGCACCAGGACTACCGACGCTGGGGCAGGGACCCTCTCAGACACCCACAGCAGGTAATCAAGGGGTGACTATGGAGAGCAGTGTGAAAGAGTATATAGAGTATATAGAGCAAATGTTGAAAGGTATGGGGGAGAATGGAATCGGCCAACTAGAAAAGGCATTGGGTGAGTTGAAAGGAGGAGGGGAAGAGAAAGGTGGGGTAGCCACCGGGGGAACTCAAGGAGTAAGAAGGGAATTAAGGGCACCCGGGTGCGCCTAGCAGACCATGTCCCCACAGCAATGAAAGAGAAGATATGGAAAGGAGAATGTATAGATATTTTTGCATTAGCAAACGTAGACAGTATGGAAAAATATGAGGAAAAGGATAGTTTCGAGAAGGACATGGCAGCAGC
Organism: Neoceratodus forsteri; assembly: GCA_016271365.2. Lineage (NCBI taxonomy): Eukaryota > Metazoa > Chordata > Ceratodontiformes > Ceratodontidae > Neoceratodus > Neoceratodus forsteri. The sequence goes on along the minus strand of CM057451.1, from coordinate 134,174,872 downwards.
AGTGGTGTTGCTCAGAAAGGAGGAGGAGGACAAAACATGGAAGGGTAAAACGTGGGATAACTGGTCGATGGGTTTTACGTATTTTACGGCCATTGTGATTGAGAAGCGACCGGACTTAGCTACCCCACTTCTAATCTACTCTCTCATAATAAAAAATGCGTACAAAAAGGGAGGGCATAGTTGGCTACGGTATGATGAAAAATTTATAAAGAGAATGGCTCATTTTGGGGATGTACAATGGGATGCAAGGCAAATAGATTTGTGGTTGGAAATTTATACGGGTCCCTCAGACAAAGAAATGGAACACGAGAAACGGGGGGTGGCAACAACGAAGGCATGTTGGGGATACACTAGGGCCTGCTGCTCCTGGCCAAACTGCCGGTTCTGGCACGTTTGTTCTAAGTGTGGGGGGCACCATCCAGTGTCCAAGTGTAGGTACAACTGGGAGAAAGGGGTAAACAGCCAGGACAGCTCCTACCAGCCACCTTTTCTGAATGGGCAGAACTGCTTTTGGGGGCAGCACTGGAGGAGGGGGAGCAGTGAGAGAGGAGCTGGGGGGAAGGGGCAGGCCTAACAGCCCCAGCATCAAGATACATGAAGGGCCAAGAGAAGGTGGTTTCCGGCTGGCTCGGACACCCATAAGCATAGCAGGGATGGACAGGTGCTTGGGGGGTATCTGGACAAGGTTGCGGCTGAAAAATTGTGGGAGGGTTTTCAATATGGTTTTAGCTTGCAGTTTAAGGGGTGCAGGAAGCAGACATCAGCAAAAAAACTCAAATCCATACAAGGGAAGGAGGGAGTTATGACACAAAAGATTCAGAAGGAGGTATGGGTGGGTAGGGTCGAAGGCCCATTTATAACCCCGCCGCTGCCAAACCTGAGGGTCTTCCCTCTAGGGTTGGTCCCCAAGAAACAGGAGGGTGAGTATCAGGTAATACATCACCTGTCCTACCTGGAGGGAGACTCGGTTAATGATGCCATAGGGGAGGAAGACAGCAGGGTCACCTACGCAACACTAGAGAATGCAGTAAGATTGATTAGAGCAAAGCGAGAGGCATGGTGGTGAAAACGGACATAGAGTCAGCTTTTCACCTCCTACTGGTCAGGCCAGAGGATTGGGACTTACTGGGCTTCCGGGTGGAGGGGAAGTATTATTTTGATAAAGCTATGCCTATGGGGTGTTCAATAGCGTGTGCTACATTTGAGATGTTTAGTACCTGGCTGCAATGGGCTTTCCAGACCAGGTTCAGTTACCAGACGGTCATGCACTATCTGGATGACTTCTTGTTCATTGGGGAAGGGAAAGTAGAGACCCAGAGCATGCTTAGGGATTTTCAGGTGCCATGCCAGGAGGTGGGGATTCCATTAGCAGAAGACAAGACTGAGGGACCGAGTCGGATAATTGAGTTCCTGGGCCTAGAGCTGGACACAACTCAGGAGCTGTTCCAGTTGCCCAAACAAAAGTTTAAGAAGCTTAGAGAACTGTTGCAGGCAGTAGGTGGATGCAGAAGGGTGCAGCTGCAGCAGGCGCAGTGGCTGCTGGGTCATTTGAACTTTGCATGTCGAGTGATCACACCAGGGTGCACGTTTACATGATGTTTAGCCTGGTCTACGCGAGGGGCCACACGGCCTCACCACTGGATAGATCTTAATAAGATGACCGGGGAGGATGTGGTGGCATGGGAGCATTTTCTGCAAGAGTATAATGGGCACACATTCTGGCAGGATGACTGGGTTTATAACATGGACCTACAGCTATATACAGATGCTGCAAGGGGGTATAGGTATGGGAGGGTACCTCCAGGGACAATGGTTCACAGATCCTTGGCTGGAGGGATGGGCCCAGGAGGGAGTGATGAAAGACATCACCTTTTTGGAGCTGTTTCCCATATGGGTGGCTATGATAGTATGGGGATAGGAACTCAGAAACAAGCAGGTCACATTCTGGGGTGACAATAAGGCAGTCGTGGAAGTGCTGAATAAGAACGGGACGAAGTCAGAGAGAGTGATTAGAGTATTGAGCAGAATGGTGTGGTTGGGCTTGTCCCTGAACACGTCCTTCAGGGCTAAACACATCAATAGAGTTGACAATGTGATAGCCAATTGCCTCTCCTGATTGCAGATGGACAAATTCAGGACTGTTGCACCCGGAACAGAGGACAAGCAGACCATCATTCCGGATTACGTATGGTCGATTGGATTGGGGGAGCCGAGGTATTGTTCTGCAACTCCTGGGCCCCTCCAACCCTGAGAGTGTATGAAACCTCCTGGAGGGCATTTCAAAAATTTCAGGAGCAGTACTGCGGGCAGGTAAGTGGCCCAGCAACTGGGGAACAGGTGGTGCACTTTATAGTCCGCGAGTGGAATCAGAACATGACACACTCGACCATGGGGGTGCATTTGCCAGCAATAGGGAAAATCTGCACACTGAGAGGTTGGGAGGACCCTACAAAAACCAACCTGATTCAGAGAATGATGCAGGGTTGGATGAGGGGAACAGGGAAGATACAGGATAACAGAAAGCCAATATTGGAGGGACTGATGGTGAGGTTATTAGGGGCCTTGCAGCATATCTGCAGTTCCTTGAGGGAGGCAGTTTTATTTCAGGCTCTGTATACCACCATGTACAGTGGGGTCTTTTGGCTGAGCGAGATAGTTGGCCACAGCAAAAGGACAGAAGGGGGGGCTCAGGGCAAGGGGACTGAGGAGATCAAAGAGAGAAGAAGATGGGTGTCAGGGTGTTTTAAAAGGTACATACAGAAGATGCAACAATAATGCTATTTGTTTTTTCTCTCCCACAGCAGGTGCAAGAAGAAGGGGGGGGGGAAGGGGGATGGGGAGGGGCAGAGACTGGTTACTCATTCTTTGTGCTTTGATCACTCAGGTGCATCCAAGAGGCTCGAGGCATGGATCTGTGGGCATTCCTTTGCTCATTGGGTGGAGAAATGGGCGGCCAGGAGACAAGTGAGAAAACAACTGTACCTGGACATTGACACAATAAGGCTGGTGTGGAAAGGTCGTTGGGGCATGAAATGGGTGCAGCTGCTGCCAGACCTCAGGGAAATCAGGAGGGATCATAGGCAACTGGACCTGACTGTAGTGCATCTTGGGGGCAACTACCGGGAACAAGGCCCTGGTTGGACATTTTTTTATCAGATAAAGCATGATGTTAAAATAATAAAGGAATGGTGGCCAGAGGTTACTTTGGCTTGGTCAGAAATCACACCTCGGAGAGTGTGGAGGCAGGTGGAGAGCCATAAAGGTATGGACAGGGCCAGAAAGCACATGAATGCACGAGTGGGGAGACTGTTCCAGGGTATGGGGGTATGGTCATTAACATGGGATCGTGGAGGGTGTAGATGAGTATTACAGCATGGATGGGATGCATTTGTTGGGCCTTGGTCTGGCTATGTTCAACACAGAGATTTCGAACACCATTGAAACATGGCTGGCACAGAAATAGGGGCAGAGGGGAAAGGGGTGAGGGGGGGGAAGGAAAAAGGGGGAAGTCCACCGCCCATTGCAAGCTGGAGGTGGACTAATTGAATAAGGGGGATAAAAGACAGGAAAAAGGGGGGAAGGAAAAAAAAAAGAAAAGGACACAGGTTGACAAATATGAGGCGGGGCATGGTGTGTATGCTCGTGCCCCCTGTGTAGGACATAAGAAGAACAGGCCAGGATACCCCCATGATGTACGCCTGGGGGGTGCAGAAGACATGGAGAGATCTGTTTACTAATTAAGAGACCAACAAGAGTTGGAATGATATAATGTATGCACAGAATGTAAATATAATGGATGTATATATGATGAGAAAAGGAGTACACAGTGAAATATGGAGATGAGATGTACCATTGTGAACATTTATTGTGAATTATTATAACTATGTCAAATCAGTAAAATTATTGCCAAGACTGAGCAACCACACATTACTGGTCATTGTATTTATTGGCGGGGTTCTGGGGACAAAGAGGGTTGCCCAATTTAAAAGGGGCAGGCCCCATTGTCCCACGGCCCAGGCCAAGAAAGTAGGAAGCTCAGAGGTGGGGGGAAGGGGCGGAGCTGGGGACAGGAGTCAGAAAGGTGGGTGGTCCAGTGAGGTCACAAAGAAGGCAAGGCAAGGGACAAGGGAGCAATGATGTGGCAGCAGAGGAATGGACAGAGTGAGCAAAGGGGACGGGCAAAAAGAGGCAGCTAAAAGGGGCTGCACAGCAGTGGAGAGCTCACAATTTTTGCTCCAGAGTGAATTTCCACCCTCCCACCCAGAAGACAGGACAGAAGGGCACTGTGGTAGGTGGAGCACAGTGCGCCACTGTGAAAGGTGGAACACAGTGACGGGCTGCTGGATTTACTGCCGAAGGTGGAAGGCAAGAGGGGGAAAAATAGGGAAAAAGACAGGAAAAAGGGGGGGGAAGGAAAGAAAATAGAAAAGGACACAGGTTGACAAATAAGAGGCAGGGGCATGGTGTGTACGCTTGTGCCCCCTGTGCAGGACATAAGAAGAAGAGGCCAGGATACCCCCATGATGTACATCCGGGGTGGCAGAAGAGATGGAGAGATCTGTTTACTAATTAAGAGACCAACAAGAGTTGGAATGATATAATGTATGCACAGAATGTAAATATAATGGATGTATATATGACGAGAAAAGGAGTACACAGTGAAATATGGAGATGAGATGTACCATTGTGAACATTTATTGTGAATTGTTATAACTATGTCAAATCAGTGAAATTATTGCCAAGGCTGCGCAACCACACATTACTGGTCATTGTATTTATTGGCGGGGTTCTGGGGACAATGATCATATTGTCGTTGCTGGTTTCTCCAGCAGATCATGAAAGTGGGAGCAGGCAGCTTCTCTATATTCATTTTACAGTGCACCGAGTCAGGGGAAAGTTAGTGGAAAGGGTGCTTTTGTTAGAAACAAATTAAATAGAAAAAATCTTTCAATGTGTGATACAAATGTAGCAATTTCCTTTACTAAGCTGATAAGTATCCAATAGCTACTGAACAGTATAACCATAAAAAATACTGCATTAGCTCTTTCATGTAACTTGGTTACACTGTGTCACTTCATTAAATTACATAGGTCACAAAATGCCACTTCATTAAAATACTTTGTCTATGCTACATCACTTCATTAAAATATATTGGCCATGCTATTCTGCAAACCAGATTCAACTGCCAGTCACTTGTCTACAAATGTGATTGGCTATAACAAAGCAGATGTGAAAATAAAGCAGGGAGGAGAAGTATTTAAGTTTAAGAATTTGGTTCTAAATATATTATTCCATTTGTCAATAATGTTACATTCATATATGCATCTTATGGGAGATAATGTAACATAATATTGTCAGCTGAAAACAATATTTCACCTGACGATTCTCAAACCTAGGTCACTTCTGAAACATAATATTTGGCATGGTGTACCTCCTTAAGCCAAAGTAGTTCAACATGGCTGTCTGGTTCTGTGGAACTCTCTACCAAGATCTCTGTGGGAGGCCCTCTCGGTGGAGGCCTTTAAGAGGGACCTATCTGTTTATAGAGGTATTTGGACATTTATAAGTTATATAACTGTATGTATAAAATGTTCAAGCTATTAGCCATTTAATTTCATTATTTATTGTTGTGTTATTGACCTGTATGTTTTTTATTACGTACCTGCTTCATATTATTGCAGTTTTTGTAATCTTTGTGTAGCAGCCAACAGCACCCCAGCCTCCAAGAATGGTTGCAGTACAACTAAACCTACTACTACTAATTATTTCATCTTTCCACATTGGCATAAAATGGTGAAAAGGAGATAGCATTTCCACCTTAAAATATACAACCTAATCACACTGGTCAATGTTCAGTACTTCAGGTACATTTGCAGTGCCGTGCTGTGTACTGAAAAACATAGGCCACATTATGCTACCTCAGTCAGATGTGCTGACAGTGCTATTCTGCTTCATTACAATGCATTGGAAACACTATTTGCTTAATTCAGATGCACTGCCATGCTGCACTGCTTCATTAAGATACATTGACCAGGCTATGCTGCCACATTAAACAGAACTGACTGTACTGCACTGATTCACTAAAAGAGACTATCCTCACTATTTTGCATCCTCTTCTTGTACTGCTTCCTTGATGTGGTGATGGAGTCTGTGTGCCTCCATGTACTTGAAGAGCTATATCAGTGGTAGTTTTGTAATTAACTATAACAGTGTTAGCATTGCTAGGGTCACCATATTTGGGCAGGTCTCAGCGTAAAGCAAGACAAGAACAAGAGTAAGCCTGTGCCAGCAGAACTGGACTTAAAGCTGGTAATGTGTAAAGATTTTATGGAGTAGAGGAATGCTCTTATTATGATTATTATTAGGCAGGTTACTGTAATAATAATTGTGACTGCAATGTAGCACCATTTGCAGGGCCAGATTAAAGTTATCAGGGGCCCCAGGTCCTAGAAAAATCTGGGACCCCCACACATGTTAATGCTCCTTAGGACAACATTTGCAAAAGGTTCCCAGCCCTTCTGCACATGCAGAGGGCCAGAAAAGGGTGTTGAGTGCCCCCTTTACCCAGGATGTGCACCTGTGGGGTACTCCATGGCATCCATGTAACTGGCTGTGTGCCCTGTCTGCACCTGATTCGTACCCATGTGTAGGGCTGTGTGGGTGGTTGGGACAAGGTGTTCCAGGGGGTAGGTATGGGCCACATTCATGGACAAGATCTGTGGTGCATATGGTCTGGGGGGGGGTGGAGGCTATGCGCCCTTAAGAGCAGCATTAGTGACTGTGCACCCGCCTCTGCTTGGCCATTGTAACATCCACAGGGCCCAATCAGCCCCCTTTCACCAGTCACTAGAACTATGTTTTCCAAATGAGGTCACAGTGTTCCTACCACCATCCCTGCAGTCCTACTCAGATCCTAGTGTAAGAATCTGGAGCAAACAGTTTAAGAACCAACACTGGCCATGAGTTAAGCAATTTTTCAAGTCTTTCCCTCCAAATCCCACTCACCTTGTGATAGCCCCCCAATCCTATATCCCAGTCAGTCTATTCCAGTCCTAACTCATTCCTTCTACAGCATAGTTATTTATTTTTATAACATGGGGTAAGCTGCGTGAAGCACTTGATTGGTGTAGCACTACCACCTGAACATGCATTAATGCACCATGTATAGGTACTTACAGTCGCTGTGCTCAGTCCAGCAACTAAACCAGTGAGCAGCAAGGATCTTTCTTGTGAAGCTGACAGCACAAATGTCCTAAGCAGCCATTTGTATTTGGCAGCTTAGTGGCACATAGTCAGCTGGTGACCCAGCCAGCCAGCGGATGTGCAGGCTGTGATCTCACACCCCATGCCAGACAGTTTATCCCATGTTATCAGTAGATTGTCTCTCTGTCTCTGGACAACGGCAGCCGATCACCAACTACAGCACCTAGTACACAAAACTGTACCTCCCGTCCCACCCACCCACCTTGCGGATCTCCGGGGCCTACCACACACTGATTCAGAGAGAGAGACAGTCCATCTGGAGAGAGAGAGAGAGAGAGAGAGAGAGAGAGAGAGAGAGAGAGAGAGAGAGAGAGAGAGAGAGAGAGAGAGAGAGAGAGAGAGAGAGAGAGAGAGAGAGAGAGAGAGAGAGAGAGAGAGAGAGAGAGAGAGAGAGAGAGAGAGATATCACTATGTAAACTGTCTCTGTCTCTGTCTCTGTCTCCAGGCAATAGCAGCTACAGCTGATCACCAACACTGTGTCCTCCTCACCCACCCACTCCGCAGATCTCCAGAAACCTGCCACACACTTGATCGGGAGACAGAGCCGTAACTGTCAACAACTGGTATCTCTCCTAGTGCAGGCAGCAGAAAGTACCTTCAAGCAGCAAGTGCAGTGGACCGTGATCGCCAAGTGAGTCGCAAACATGGAGGTCACCTTTAACATTTTTGGCAACCTCACTGTCACAGACTGGTTAGACCAGCAGTGGGGAATCCCAGCAGTGCTGACTTCATCTTCCCTTATGCAGTCAGGGCAATAGGATGACTTGGTTTCAGTTGACCCACTACTGGGGTTGTTCAGTGCATAGCTATAGCACCTATACTGTGCACTCCTGCAGTCCAGGAGTCTTGTTTAATTGCATCCACTGGTCCCAGTCCTTTACCATGTGTATCTGCTGCAAGGTGCAGTGGCACTACTGTGCTTGTTCAAAATGGTGCGCAGCTGCAGTCGCACCACTGTGCTTCTTTAATATGGTGCAGCAGCAGTAGCAGCCCATGTCCGCTGGTACTCCCATTCCCAGACAGTGCATCTGAGCACCATGGTAGTAGTTGCAGCAGTCCGCTGACAAGCACAGTACATCAGTGCAGAGTCACTAGTGTATGAGTCGGCTCAATGCACATCTCAGTGGTGTGCCACAGTACTGTGCGATTGAATGGCTCAGCTGTTAATTGCTGTGAACGTTACCTTGCGGCTCAGTGCACGTGCACCCTGAGAACAACAGTGAAGCTGTCACCAAGTAGGGAGTGCTACTTTTTCCACCCCTACTATTCTGTTGCCTTGCAGTACAGACCAACCGAGAAGCAGTGACACGCACCTGTCATCTGTCCTTGAACTGTACAATCAAAATACGTTACTGGTGATATTCTCCCCTCCTCCACTCACAGAGACCTGTTTCATTGCGTCCATTCATACATTTAGAGCAGCAAGCAGCAGCACCCCCCCACAGGGGGAAAAACAAATGCACATCACCGGTCAGCCCTGCCTGTATCCCCGGAGCAGCTCAGTAGTATATGTTGCTGTATGTTTAAGTTCAGGAGTATACACTGGAACAAACAACTGCACATAACTAGTCAGCCCTACATGTATCCCTGAAACAGCTCAGTAATATGTGTTGCTGTATCTGTAAGCGGACAAGTGCATGGCACTGTCGCTCAGAAAAGCAACTGCCCATAACTGCTCAGTCGTGCTTCTATCCCTGCTCAGTCATGCATCTATCCCAACTCAGCCATGCGTCTCTCCCCACAGCAACTCGGTACTATCTGTTCCTGTATGTTTCAGTTGCTGACTGTGTGGCACTATCAGTGCATCAATGTACCACTCAGGTATGTTTGTGTTCCAGTACATGTCTTGTATTTCTACAGTGACGTGTATCTTATTTCTCTGTACAACAGAACATTGTAGTGTGAGTGTCATGTGGAATTACATTGTGTGGGAAGGATACCTGGGGTACTGCCAAGCTTTTCTGCATGCTACATAACGTGTGCTTGTGTATTTCAACAGGGGAAGTAACCCCATGTTATAAGTGCAATAACCCACTGCAAGGTGTGTAGTTATTGGGGATTAATCAACACCCCTGGTGCTGTGAGGGCACTCAGCCTGAGGTCTCGTGCCTCACAACGCACCTAGGGTGTTGATTAATCCCCAGTAACTGCACACCCCGACGTGGGTTACTGCCTACTTATCAGATGACAAAGGGCACTGGGGGCTTTCAAGTTCAGGTAGACCTTGTGTGGCCTGCATTTTATTAATAGTCCAACACGTAAATTTTAAGCACCAGGGGCTAGTATTCCCTAAACAAAAGCCATACAGCGTAGTAAAATAAATATATACAAATATAGCAGTAAGCATTTCAGATATTTTTACAAAAGAAGCCACAGCAGGAACCTGCTCATCCGCCAGATTTTTTTTTCAATCTCTTAAATCCATGATTTAATCCATACCAGGTTTAGAAAACTATTTCCTTCCTTAGGTGAGTGCAATCCATGTGCACTCCTCACATAAACCTAAAATGTTAATAACAACACCTTGCAAGTTACCAAAGTATAAAGAACCCTTATGGGAAGTTGGAACAAGAAGCTAACTGCAGGCACAATGGAGTTCAAATTCAAGTGGGCTGGCACAAAGGCAGCCTTATGTTTTTGAGGGCCCCCAGCAAGGTTAGTCATGGAGGCTCTACTATTTGAATGTGGTAGTCATCTTCATGTCATTATGATACCATTTTTAAAAGCTTCTGCCCAGCTCTTTGATCCTGTGGTGCACTGTTTCAACAGAACACAGTAAGACATCTAAATAATAATAAAAACAAATTTAAATATTGAAGACTGTTACCTTGTACTGGGTCAGACTGAGGACATTTTGAATTAGGGGTCCCAACATCTGCTGGCACTGAGGGTGCCCAATGTCAGGTCAATGCAGGAAACAGAGCAGAAAGACATTGCTAAAGCAGCTGCAGTGCTAGGGCCCAATTCTCAAAGCCCTGTGTCTGATGCAAGGTGCTTGCACCAAACAGAGATGATGCAAGGTGCACCTTGCAGTCAAGGCTGCCTCCACAAAATTCACGAAGGTGGCCTGCGTCGAGCACAGGCCACCTGCCTCAAACAGGGTCCTGTGCCCTGCACAGTGCTGCGACATGGTGCTAGGTGGACTGCGCTGATGCAAGCTGCAGCTTGCTATTCTCAGACAGCACCCAGTGGGAGATATTCTAAGTGCCCTTAGACCAGTCAGGGCTGGCGTAGTGGGACTTAGAATATATTCCACTGGGGCAGTCAGCCTATGTGCCACTGTATGCTGCGGTTGCCCATCCCGGTTAGCTGATGGTGCTCCATCCTGCCAGGTCCTGTCACCCATCCCCAATGCCACCACCCCATCCCCGATGCTGCCTGGCCACCTGCATGTGGCATGGGCATGTGCCCAATCACTGCAGAGCCCACTACCTGGTGGTCTAGTGGAACCCACCCCTTGGTGCCCAGCCAGCCACCGACTGTGGCCTGCATCGGCACCATACTGTACATATGGGCACAGTGTCTGAGACTGGTGGCAGTCTCTGTGCACATATGTACAGCAGGCATCATTTCCCGTGCCACACCAGGCTTGTGACGGACACCTCCCATGTACCAGGTGTTCACTGCAAGGGACGGAATGGTGCAAGTGTGGTGACTTAAACACCGGGACTCCTCCTGTACCTGAATCTGGTGCAGGGTCTCTGGCATATGGGGCTTTGGTGCAGGCTGCTGTTTGTGCAGCTTGTGCTGAACGCAGTCCAGTTTGAGAATCAGACCCCAGTGTCTCCTGCAGACAGACTACTGTAGCTAGGAAATGAAGCCAATCTTTAAGAGTGTTTGAAAGTGTATTATGTTGAACCTGGGACCACAGCAACTGCAGGCAAATCAAATTTCCATTCTAGGTGAGGCAAATGGCCAGATATGTAACTCAGAGGTGTTAATTGGTTAATGAGGTATTAATATGTGATGTAACAGCAGTATTTTGATACAGAGATTAGGCTGAAGTATCGCAGACAGGAATGATAACAAGTTGACAGACCAAGCCTGCTTTCTGTAGTCTAAATGATCCACTTAGAGCTGTTGGCCACTGGCAGGAGGGAACGCTAGGCCAGGTTCAATGAAAATCTAATCCCTCAGTTCCCTTTTGCTCATTTTTCCCAAATGAATATAATCCCAGGTGTGAGGGGAGGGGGAGACCTTGCTGTGCTGACAATCTACAAACAGTTCCACCAATGTGAGGTGCTCAACCCAAAACGTTCCTAATTCAAGATTCAAAATTCTACGTAGTTTTCAAATTTTTTTATTCCATTTCAAATGCACACAAATTCTTTCTTGCAGCTTGTCATGTCTTATCTCTTTTTCACTCTAGTGTTGTAGAATTATAATATGAAATATTTCAAATGGCCCATTTATATGTATGTGTTGCTAAGGTTTCAAATCCTAGCTGGTTTCTTCTTCAGAGCTGACTGGACTTCCACCTTCTGGAGGTGAAAAGATAGTAATATGATTAAAGCTGGGGCCCCCTATTCCTATCATTTAATTGTTTAAAAATATTTTTTGTTTTACATATTGGCAAACTTATTGTTTTGAACATAAACATGTTTAAAATAATGTGAGGGGATTTTTAAGGAGGACCTGACCTGCAGGCCTATCATGCTTCTATTTTATAGTGCCTCAGGCCACTTGCAGTGTCTCCATTATGCCAGGCTCTGTGTCCAGTAAATATAAAGGGAGACGTGCTGGGCTTACTGATCCCTCTGAAGTTAGTTTGCTATATTAGTACTTGCTTTAATTTATATGGTAGTGGGGATCTCCAAGCTTTCCAAATTTCTGAAGTCCCACAACACTATGTGGAGAGCCATTTCCCTTAATAAATCACACTGGGTTCCTGGCCCCCTCTTACTAGGCACAGAGAAGCCTGTGTAGTAAATGTTGGCATGTTGATTAATAGTGCTGAGATCCTGTATATTAATAATAAACCATTCTCTAGTATCTAGCAGACCACCCTCCCTATCCCCGATCTCCTGTATAATTACATAACACTATTCCCTGGGGTCTAGCAGATCCCCACTCCAGCAGATAGTGCACCAATATCCCACTTCCCCCATACCAACCTGAGCCAGTGACCTAAACAGCACTCCACTCTCCACCATGGCTGGCTGTCAACTGAGCTGTCATTGAGCCTGTACTGTACAATCACCAGCATGCATTCAATGACAACACAGTCAGTGGCTGGCCGTGGTGGACAGCAGAAGGCTATGCTGGGCACTGGTCCGGGGTCAGGATGGGGAGTAGTTGGGTGGTGGGGTACTACCTGCCAGGGTGGGAGTCTGCTAGGCAACAGATGCCCAATATTCAAATCTGGGCAAAGCAGAGGGCAAAACTTTGCACTGCCTCTCCAGTTGCATAGGTGTCCAAAATTGCAATATTCAGTGGAATAGCACATTGACGCTATTCCACTGAATATAAGGTCAGTGAGACAAGGTGCTAAGTCACCTAGTGGCCAAGCAGACACAGCCCCCACAATAGGGCAGCACAATGGCTTGCACCCAGGCAAAAATCTCTATATGCAAACGGACCTATGCAAATGAGCCATTGGGCATGCAAGCTGCTAAGGGGCCATTTGCATGCCTTTTATGGGTCAATTTGCATAAAAAGGAAGCCAATACTGCCAGTGCTACCCCTTGATTGCCCATTTCCTGTGAGTTATCCCTGGTGATAGTGGCACCCCACCACCACCAATTGCCATCCCATTATCAAATGTACTACATCCCTGGTAGTCTAGTGTTCCCTCCCCACATCATTCTCTGATTTCCATCCATTAATGATTTCAAAGTTCCCTGGTAGTCTAGTGGTCCACCCCCACCCCCGATCACTGATTGACATTCCCATTATAAGTTTCAATTTCCCTGGTGCTCCAGTGGTCTCTTCCTCCCTCCTCCCCAATAGCCATCCTGTTTATAAAAGTAAATTTCCCTGGTGGTCCAGTCATCCCTCCTCCCTCCCCAATTGCCAATCACCACCCCATTAATAAGTTTCAATTTCCTTAGTGGTTCAGTGGTCCCTCCCCCCTCCTGATCACTGATCATCATCCCATTTATAAGTTTAAATTTCCCTGGTGGTCCCTCACTCCTCCCTGTTGGCCGATCGCTATCATGTTTATAAGTTTCAATTTCCCTGGTGGTCCAGTGGTCCCTCCCCCCTCCCCAATCACAGATCACTGATCACTGTCCCATTTATCAGTTTCAATTTCTCTGGTGGTCCAGTGTTCCTTCCCCCTTCCATGATGATTGATTGTCATCCCATTTATAAGTTTAAATTTCCCTGTTGATCCAGAGGTCCCTCCCCCTTCCCTGATTGTCTTCCCATTAAATATCCAAGTAACAAAAACTCTGGTGGTCCAGAGCACCCCCCACCCTGGTAGGTAATGACCCACCACCCCGCTATGCCAGTGTCAGTGGCTCAGTCGGTAGCACACTCACCTCTGAGGCCAGGAGATCAGAGGGCTGTGGGTTCAGTTCCCACATCTGGCACTTGGGTTAATATCCAAGTACTGACACTGCAGTGCAGCATGAGAGGGGTGCTGCACTTCTGAGGTGCCGCCTTTCGGATGAGACATTAAACCGAGGTCCCATCTGCCTGGATTGGTGGTAGTTCAGATGGATGTTAAAGATCCTGTGGCACTTATCGAAAAGAGTAGGGGAATTTCCCCGGTGTCCAGGCCAAATTTCCCTCATTCACTAAAAATACCACCAACAGCTTAATCTGGTTCAAGGTCAGTTGGCATTCATCTGTATGCCCCTCCCCCCGGGTCGTGCCTGAAAATAGGCAGGATTTGTCTAGTGCACTTACCCGGTCAACAAAAGCTAAATAAAATAAATAAATAAAATAAATAAATAATGCCCCCATCCAGACCCCAGCAAGCAACCAGCACAGTCCTCTTCTCATCACCACAGCTGGTAGACAACTAAGGTGTGAATAAGTACATACTGTATACAGTCAGCACTCATTGAAAGTGATTGGTGTGTCAAGCAGTCCTCCTGCTAGATATGCTGGGAGAGGATAGTAAAAACATATGGAGGACCTATAGGCAAAATGTGAGCCTGCGGCAACCCAGGCAGAACCGGGTCAATATACTTAAAACAAAAACAGCAACGACAATAACCACTATGGAAATACAGTGATGGCAAACATAGCTACTGCCAAAATACCGGCACACGAAAAATGTGCAAACCACACATACTAGATACATTAACAGAGCTACACCCCTAATAAGCACGCAAGAACCAGCTGAACCACACATAAACCAATTAAAACAAACAGACACAGCTGAACCTCACAAACCCATAATCAGAACTTGAAAATAACTAAACATAACACTAAATAAAATACAGGACCCAACCATCAACATACAGAACTCCAACCAGAACCACCAGAACCGCACAACACAAGGCTACGACACCTTAAACCAACATTCCTAAATGCCCTACTCACAACATGCTCTACCCATCATGCCATGAAGCAGGCATAGCTCCCGATCACAACAAGTGCACACTTCAGACCCAGAACAAACGCTTTGCCCCGCACCCTCAAACTATTATATTCTAACACCAGGTCACACTACAGCCCACTACAGCAGATACACCATGGCACTACAGCTACCTATGGCAAGATTATCAGCTGCAATAAGTGCTGTGCAATATTTTTCCTTGCACTATTATTGTTATGCAATTATGCAGTGATGCACATTGCTTAGACATATAGACTGGATACCAGCCCAGGCCCAGAGAGCACATGTGAGTAGTACAGAGAGAAGCAATGCTCCATCATTCAAGAGTCTTTCACACCTGGGGAGATTTTTCAAGTTTTTGGAAGCCACCAAACCACCTGCAAGGTGGCCCAGAAGCCAGTTTTCCTTTGAAGAAGGTGAGTGAGGGATCTGAAAGCTCAGACTGGGATGAAAAATTAGAGTGGGGGATCTTTCCAGCCTACTGCCAATGGCAGTGGCTGAGTTACCTCTGCCTGCTTAAAAGGAACAGGTGCCTGAGACCACTGTGTACCTAAGGCATATGTTTTGGACTGCTCCAAGACATTGGACATCCCTACAATCACAGAGTAGGACATGGAAATTTAGTTGGCAATTGTTTGGGACAGGGACCTACTAATTTGATGCACCTCTGCTTGGCAGACAGAAAATCTGCTCCAAAGTATCGAGGAGTGGGTGGTTCCATTCCCCTATTGCCTAAAGTGGCTATGGAATACTACTGAAGTTCATCATGAGAATTAGCTCTACCAGGTGGCTAAGCTGAAAAATGTGAACACTTGCATTGCATCTGATGCCCTGCATGAAGCCAAAATTCATGACATTATGAACATGTGGCAGACAGGAGCATTCCAATGCACCAAGTGGTGTATGTGTACCCAAGTGGAGAGGTCTCCAAATGCAAGAATGACTTCAGGAATTGGCAAGCACATGTGGTGAAGCCCAAACCCAGGCACTATCAGAGCCCAGAGTTTCATTAGCCTTAGGGACAATGACTTTGAATTTCTTCCATCAAACAGCTTATAGCGTAGTTGGGGAATAACAGTGTCATAACACTGTCTGAGTATATAGCATTATAGCTAACTGTATGCCAATTATCAAAACAATTGGTCCAGAAATTTCAGCACTATTGAACAGTGAAATTACATAAAAAGCACCCCAGATTTAGACTTTTGTTGGGTATGGATAACGAAAACATAAACTGATTTAAAAGCTACAGCATTCAGATGTACTAGATATTGACCCAAAAATAGAGCCTTTTGTTGGCTTCACAATAAAACAAGGACAAATAATCTTTGGCACACGTGCATACTCAAGCAAAGAAAACTCAAAGGAAAAAATATACTGTATGAAAATACAACAGCCCTTTTTTCATTTGTGAATCACTAGACAGAAAGTCAATCACAACTAAAAAGCAAAAAAAATGCTTGTGTTTCTTCAGAGCCTGTACTGTTACCTACCCACCCCCTGTATTTTCTGACACTGGTTGCCTAATCCCAGTGTCAGATCCCCCTCCCTCCTCATCTTTCATCACTTAGTGCCTAATAATAGCATCAGGTTTTCTTTGTATTTGTTTTAAATTATTATTTTTGTGTGGCCACTGTATGCCCAATCCCAGTGGTTCCATAACAGCCCCAAATTCCATTAAGCCTACTATCTTTCACCCATGCCACTCTCCTTCTGCCAAGGTCAACTTGAGCACTTAATTTAAAAGTATCCCTTCCTCACCCACTGTGCAATTATTTCCCTTATCCTCGTGCCCCACCCATTCCATTTTATTCCTTAAATTACCCCCACCCGCCTCCTCTATCAACTCTGCCACTCTCCTCTCCTCTCCAATGGTCACCCCAGTACATACTTCAAGACCAGTCCAATGAGGGTGACTGGCAGCACCCTTCCTCCAGCTTGGCTGGTCACTCTCTTTTGCTGTGATCTACTGCTTCCATTTGCAGTCCTAAAAAAACCCGCTGCACATGCACAGGAACTTTGTTTTTGAAGTCCAAAAAAAGGTTCACTTTGGTGTATTTTGGGGCCAAATTGAAAATCCAAAATCACATAGACATGAGGAGTGGCTGTGGCAATCACCTGGGTCTCCTACACAGCTTCATCAGAAAAAAGTAAAGAATTCCTCATAGCTCTCCAGGGGGTGGGTCTCACACAACTAGTTAACTCACCAACAAGGAAGGATACAGTCCTTGACCTCATTCTTACAAATAGCCCAAGGATATCGGATGTCACCATGGGAAATAACCTAGGGTCCAGCAACCATAGGACACTCTGGCCTATAGTCAACAGACGTGAGGATACCACACACACACTAAGCTAGAGATCCTCAACTTCAGGAATGCAAACTTCAGCAAAAGGAAATCCTCCTTTAAAAGACTGTATAATTACAAAGCAGACAGAAATGTGGAGACGAGCTGGATAGCACTAAAGATTAACCCACGTAACACAAAAATACTCAAAGGTGATCAGTAAAACATTATTCTCTGCACTCGACAATGTCTGTTTTAATAGACTACTCCCATTTTTTGTTATCTTTAACATTATTCTCTGCACTCAGGAATGCCTGTTTTAATAGACTGCTCCTGTTAGTTAAATATCTATTCTCTTCACTCATTTTATTATTGTTGTATCCTATTAACTACTACCTACCACCTCTATAATCCTGGCATTGTTAAACACTTTTTGATTTCTCATGTGATGCTAGTCTATCTAATTTCATTTGTAAATTTGTATTTTGCACCTGCTTTTTTTTGCATTATCCCCTTTACTTTTTTTGATGTGGAACCTTTGTAAACGAATCTCTGACTCAAAGGTGTAACTTCTGAAATACAAATAAATAAAATAAATAAATAAATCTAAATGAAATAAAAACCGCTTTGGTTCACAAAGGAAGTGGCATTGATAATAAAGTCAAAAAAGAGAGCTTTCAGAAAGTATAAGGAAACAAAACTGGATACGGACAAAGAAGAATACCGGACCAAGCTAAAGGAAGCCGGAAAGACAATCAGAGCTGCAAAGGCACAAACTGAGGAAAAAACTGCTGAGGTCCTAAAAAAAGGCAACAAAACTTTTTTCAGGTACATCTGAGAGAAAAGAAATACCAAGGTGGGCATTGTCAGACTAAAAACCAATAAGGGTCAGCACATGGAAGAGGAAACCAAAAAAATGGAAGCTTTGAACACATTCCTCTGCTCTGTGTTTATGCATGAAGACAGTGGAAATGGTCCAGCACTTGGTATAGATGAACACCACACCCAGGAGGCAGACAATAGCCCTAGTACAAAAGACAGAGTCCTACAGGAACTAAACAAACTAAAGACAGATAAAGCCATGGGTCCAGACTGAATTCATCTACTTGTTGCTCCACTGGCCACACTCTTCAACTCACACTGGTAGTGGACAGGTACCAGAGGGCTGGAAAAGGGCCACTGTAGTGCCCCTACACAAGAGTGGCAGCAAGGAGAAGGCAGGGAAGTACTGACCTGCCAGCCTCACTTCCATCGTGGGCATGATCGTGGAATCTATACTAAAGGAAAGGATAGTTGCATACCTGGAAGCCAGCTGGAAGCTTGACCCTAAACAGCATGACTTCTCAGCTGGATGATCTTGCCAAACAAACATGGTGGAATTCTTCGATTGGGTAACTAAAGTAGTAGAGCAGGGCAGGGTCGTAGATATTGTATATCGAGACTTCAGTAAGGCCTTCGACTCTGTCCCACACAGAAGGTTAATCAACAACCTGGAGAACAAAGGTATAGGAAGTAAGACTGTAAATTGGGTGAGAAACTGGCTACAGGGGAGGACCCAAAACATTCTAGTAAATGGTGCTGTATCACAGGAAGGGAAAGTAACCAGTGGGGCCCACAGGGGTTGGTACTGGAACCAATACTTTTCAACATATTCATCAGTGACATTACAGATGAATTAGAGGGAAAGGTAAACCTGTTTGTAGATGACACCAAACTCTGTAACAGGGTGGACATGCAGGAAGGGGACAAAAGAATGGAGTTGGACCTAAAGAAACTGGAAGAATGGTCCAAGACTTGGCAGTTGAAGTTTCTATGCTAAAAAAATGCAAAGTCATGCACCTGGGAAAAAGAAACCCAGGAACAAACTACTCATTGGGAGGTGAAACATTAGCCATCACCGACCTTGAACAAAACCTTGGAATCATGGTATCAAATGACCAGAATGTAGGAAGGCAATGTGAAAAGGCATCACAAAAAGCTAGCAGCATCCTAGGATGCATAGGCAGGGGTATTACAAGCAGAAAGCAAGTGGTGATAATCCCATTCTACAGGTCCTTGGTGAGGCCTTACCTAGAGTACTGTGTCCAGTTCTGGAGACCGCACTTAAAAAGGACATAAACCGATTAGAGTCGGTGCAAAGAAGAGCTACAAAGATGGTTCAAGACCTCCTCCACAAATCCTATGAGACTAGACTTAGGCAATGAAACTTGTACTGTACTCCTTGGAACAGAAAAGAGACAGGGGAGACATGATAGAGACTTTTAGATACCTCTAAGGAATCAGCTCAGCACAGAAGCAGAGCCTCTTCAATGAGAATAAAGAGGCACATACCAGAGGGCACAACAGA
Organism: Neoceratodus forsteri; assembly: GCA_016271365.2. Taxonomy (NCBI): domain Eukaryota; kingdom Metazoa; phylum Chordata; order Ceratodontiformes; family Ceratodontidae; genus Neoceratodus; species Neoceratodus forsteri. Next base: position 134,155,464 of record CM057451.1, on the reverse strand, counting down.
CATTTGGTGGGGGGGTAAATTCTGGAGCAATTTCAGAAAGTTCTTCTCAGAAAGGTTCATGGAGCCTTGGAACAGACTGCCACAGGAGGTGGTGGAGGCAAAGACGGCTAGGAAATTCAAGTTATCTTGGGATAGGCATTGTGGGATACTGAAACAAAGAAGTATACCCTAGGGGGTAGTTAAACAAACAAACACATAGGCAGACTAGATGGATCAAGTGATCCCCATCTGCCTTGACATTCTTATGGCCTTAAGTAAAAAAAAGTGTTACAAATAAAGAATGTTGTGAGTGACTAAAAAAAGTCCCTTCCCCAAAAAAATCTAAGTCCCAAAAAGTCTCAAAAAGCGTGAACTTTGCATTTGCAAAGACTTAGCTTTTTCCAACTGTTTCTTCTATCACCCACATTTTTTTTATTTTAAGCTCATATTTTGGGAATGGGCTAGTTACTAACCCTCACACCCACCCTGGAAGGCAACTTTCAGATCTGCCCAGTGTATGTATATCTTCATTTAGGGCCCACAAGGCACTGAGTGAAGTAACATATAGGTCTAGAATCATGCATGACTGATCTGTTGCTTTGTGTAGGGCCTGCAAAGCCCTGTGAGAAGCAAATTACTGGATGGGCCTATATTCAATATGTATGTGGGTTCATATATGGGCCACAGGGCCCTAAACAAAGCAAACTACATGTGCAGTGCTCTATCTGATGGGTTGGCTGCTTTGCATAGAGTATTCAGGACCCTATGTGAAGTAAGATATAAGTCCAGTACAATGCTTAATGGGATATATGCTTCACTTAGGGTCCACCGGGCTCTTCAGAAACATAGAGGTCTTTGCTCTGCCCAGGGGTCTGCTGCTTTCATACAGAACATCATAGGTGTCAGTTATAATTTTTTTTTTTTAAGTAAGGAAATGAATCGCAAAAGTCGACATTAATGCATCTGTTAGAGTTAAAAGCCACACATGGAGGGGAATTTGGTCTTTGGGTTTTTAAGCATAATTCCCACCATGTACCCCATATATTACCCCTCTGACAGAAGGCCAGGCTACAGGTATAGGGCCATGTCCATAGGTCTGTTTCTTCAAACTACAGCTCTGGGACTGTGCCTCATAAGTCTAGTGCTTTACACTGGGCCTGCAACATCACTCATGGTTTTCTTTGCACTCTGCTGGCACTGCACGATGCAGTAGATAATTCAGATCTCTATTTAAGTAGATACCAAGACAGCTGCCAACTGAAATACACACACTGACAAGTCCTTCAGGTCTGAAGCACAACATTCCTGCAAAACAATCAATAATTTGACTCCATCTGGGAGAATAAAACTCACTGATGAGCCCCCCGCGTCTGTAGCACAAAATTCGTACAAACGTATTGGTAATCCATCTCCATCCTGGTGAATAAAAAGCCTAAAATGGATAAAGGTGTCTCAAAGAAGCAGGAAAGGATTTTGGTAATCAAACTATAGCTAATTACTGCACAACAGCTGTTGCAATGCCATCAAAAGCAACTACTGCTCAGGCCTCCATCCCATCCAATCAAAGTGGCAAGGGAGTCTCTGCCAAAGCATCTGAGGCTAGTTTGGCAAAAACAAGCACTCAGCAGGATATATTTCTTGCAGAAACTAAAAAAGGACTTTGCAGGGGTCAATAAAAAACGGACTAATATCAAAATGGGCATGTCTCAGCTGTATAAAACAATAGGGGTGCTTAACCAAAGCATGGAAAAAGTAAAACATAGAGTTAATCAAAATGATGATTGCTTAGCCACACTTGATCTGCTTGTTATCTAGCAAGAGAAAATAATAGCAAAGACTGCAAACCAAAGTTGAATGGCTTGATAATCCCAGCCACAGAGAAAACATGATTATCAGCTTCCCTGAAGGGCTTGAAGGTGAAGACTTAGAGTGGTTCTTCTCCTCTAGACTCTTTCTTGAGTTTCTGAAACTGTACAGCTTCAAAGGGTGCATGAAAACTGATAGAGTGCACCACACTCTCAGAGCCAGGTGAGTAGCAGATAACAAGCCATGTTTCTTGCTACTTAAATTTCATAAATATGAGGGGAAAAGAGTGGGTCCTCCATGAAGCAAGGAAGGAGGAAGGAATAAAATACAAGTCACTCACTCTGAAGTTGTTCTCAGACAAAAGTGCTGACGTATTTAATAAACAGGAGTTTGCAGACATTCAAGAAAATCTCAAACAGCACTGTATGCTGTTCACACGTGTGATGCCTGCTAAACTATATATCAGCAAGAATAGGAAGCACATCGTTACAGATTCAAGAAAGGTTCACTAATAAGGCAAGTTGTTTAATCTAAACTTTTTTATCTTTAGGCTGTGACAGTGAAACCCTCTTTAATCCTGTGGAGCAAGGTCTCAACTAACTGCCGGTAAAGGGGGAATATTGTAGGAAATGGCCAGTGTTAATATTTTACCTTCTCTGTGTTCTTTGGCTTGCAGGGTGGAATGATTTAAGTCTCTGAGGCCAACATTGTTAAAATTTTGTTCTTTGGTGGATTAATGGTTTAGAGTTGCATAGCCCTGTGTTTTCTACAGTTTATGGCACTGGCAATGCTCTAACATGGTGCCTAGCACCAAAAGGTGGAAACCGAATAAGGCATGCAGCAGATTTAGCCCTCAAGTCAGACACTGGGCCTGTGCAGAAAGGCTACCACAGGCCTACTCTGGAAACTTTACCAGGTCATGCCTGCTCAGATAGATATTTACCGTTGAGTCTGACTGCCATCCTCCCAACGGATAAAAGGGGAAGAACAGCACGCAGAGAAAAATAACATGAAGTGGTGAGAGTCATCTTGAATATAGGGCCTGAACAGTCACTCATTCCAAAGGGATTCAGACTTTCACTGTAGCTGTTCCTATATTCACAGACTATCTGAATAACTAAGTATCTTAGGAGAATGGGGGATATGTATGACTGGCAGTCATAAGTATGTGGAATGGATCCTGTAGCTTGGCATGCTTGGCTTTACCACTGGTCCAAAGCCTGACAAGGAGTAGTGTATTCAATTTAATTGGATTTAAGCTTGGGAATTCATCATCGCTCAACCACTACTAATACAACTGTATGTTCTGCGCAGATTTACATGGCATTTTGTAGTACCTTATTATACCTTTTTTGGGGGGGGTACAGTAGGGCCACTGTCCATCACAAATGTACTATGCATAATGATATTTATTTTTGTTTACAGGAAATGTGCCACCTACAGTTGGGTGGGAGGTCGTTTCTGTCACAACCCCACTCAGCAGGTCAGGCCCTCTGCTCCCACAGTGCCAACCTCCAAGTGTAGTATTGCAAACAGGAACAGAATAGGATAACCCTCCTGTCTGTTTTGTGGGTTTGAATCAACCTTTGGTCTCAAGTTCTGGAGGGATTCAAACTGTGAACATCTTGCTAGCATACCCAATGTACAGGCTCAGATAATTCTGCTCTTCGGGGAAATGCCAGATATCTTTTGCCTACAGGCACCTAACCAGGTGTACACAATGAACCCTTAAAAATTCTATTAAAGACCTCAGATAAACTCTTACCTTTTACCAGTTTGGTAAACCAGTAAGCTTTTGCAGTGTCAGCTTTAACTATATATGCTTTACTTGTCAAATAAAGAATTTCAAAGGCACACCAAGTAGTATCTTATAATAGAGGTTTACTTTAAAATAGAAAAAATATGTAAACTGTAAATACAGAACAATATATCACAAAACCATACAATCACATTACAAGAACAATGTTTAAAAGTGCAAATTCCTGACAACCATACACTTAGACTGGTTTATCTAATGTATATCTTCTAATAGTGCTGATAGATGTTTCTTCTTCAGAGTCCAAACATGTATATCTCACTATAAAGGTCAGCCACAACATAATTAAAACACTGTCTTGAACCGGCCTTCTCCATGGTGTCACCCAGCTCCTCCTCTGTTTATAAAAAAATCATACAACCAGGATGTCTCATCATTCAGAAGGTGACATCAGCAAAAACTCATTTCCCCATGTCCTTTTGATCTAGAGTGCCTTCCTGTCCTTCACAGACATCAAAGGACCTTTATAACTTAGCACCCAAGTGATATAACCTGTATTATTCCTCTAAACGTCATAAAAGTTTATGATTTCCATCCTAGCAGCTGGCAGCTACAGTTAAGCCAGATAAACAGGAGACCCTTAATTTGTGTCTCTTCTAGCCTATAATTATCTCCTGGCTTTTAGGTTAACAGCTTGTAGTAGAAACCTGGGGGGGGGGAGGTGTGTGTGTGTGTGGGGGGGGGTGTCATCCCAGGAACACAGCATGTCTCAAGAGAGACATTCAATAACACATTTTTTATATTACAAAAAGCACAGATTAATCAGAACCAGCTGTCTAAGTGTCACAGTTTCTGCACCCAGAATCAATCAAGTAAGTCAGTTCTGAATTCTGTTTAACTGCCCAACAGCACCTTGGAATCACTGGATAGTCTTTTAATCTAAAGAAGGTTATTTTTGTTTAAGACCAAAAAAGAAAATGATGTACTGAGGTAGGTGAGCCTAAAGGTGCTGGCCATAATAATGCTGAACACCAGAAAGAAACAAAAAAATACAGCTACACACAACAGAAGTCAATAAAAATACATTTATTTAACTGAAGCTCAAGACAGTAAAATGTTTTACTGCCTTGAGCTTCAGTTAAATATGTTTATTTCTATAGCCTCATGTTGTGTGTGGCCATATTTTTTTATTTTAATTTTTACCTAAGAGCTTGGGTGAGGGGTCATAACTGACATTTGACCTACAAGGTTGCACAGCTTCCTGTGGACAGCCAGGAAGGAGCTTGTTCCATGCCGTTCAACACAGTTAGTGTTATACCAACTATTGTTATAGTTTTCCTATTTTTTAAATAGTTTGCTGTGCCTATTGCATAATGCAGTACATGTGCTGATTTTTAACTTGTTATGTACCTGACTACTGTTTCCATTTGAATTGGTCCTTTATAGGCCACTTAAAACCTCTATTACTGGTTAAGACGGTAATCATTTTGGTGAAAGAAATGTGGTTGAGGCACCTTGGCATGTATTTTCCTTTGCATTTAGTGACTGGTTAAGAGTACCAACCTGTTGATGTGGAAAGTGAGAGGACAGAACCACACTAAAAAAAAAAACAAGCATTTGTCAATGCCGAATGTTGTCTCGCTGGCATTGGCATTGGTAGTACTGGAGTTAGAGATGCATAATAGGAATGGCAGTGAAGTATTAAAATGATGCCAACCCTACCCCCACACTGTAGAGACTGACAGGCATTGGGGTGTGCCTTTGGGTCGTCAGCTATAACGCCCATGCCATTTCACCTCACCCTACCCTGTAGACACTGACAAGTGTCATGGTGTGCTTTGGGGTCTTTGGGAATTATACTTACCCCGATCCATAAGGAAATATGCTGAGGTGGGTGCAGTATAGAAGAATGAGGTGAACTTTGTGGTCGAACAGTGCAAGGCACACCACGATGCCTGTCACTGGCTGCAGGGTGGGGGTTGGGGTGGAATGGCATGAGCATTACAGCTGATGATCCCAAGTCACACCCCTGATGCCTGTCAGTCTCTACAGAGTGGGGTGCTACAGTTGGAAACCCTAACACCGTAGGCATGTGCTGGTATTTTCACTCCAAATTTTCAACATGGGCTTTTTGCAAGCCCAGCTCATGAAAAGCGGCACTATCAGTTTGTTAGCTGAAAGGTGGTTTTGCACAGTGGCTATGCCATTTGGCGACACAGGGACAAAAACACATTTTGGGCAGGATGTGGAAAATGACAACTGTGTTATTCATGAGGCGATGTAAAAAAATAGCAACGTTGAAAATCTGGAGTGAAAATATGAAAAATTGGTGAAGGTATGAGCATGCATAGAAACTGTGCAACACACATCAGTAACCCAATTATTTCTGGGATTTTTTTAACCACATCTTTAACATAGGCATTTTGGGACCTCCCCTCATGAACAGTGGCAGTGTAAGTCTGTTAATGTGTCCGAAACGTTGATTTCACACAGTGACCATGCCATTGTGCACCACAGGTGCGAAAACATATTTAGGGCAAGATGTGAAAAGTGACAGCTGTACTGTTCATAAGGAGGTGTAAAAATGCCAGTGTTGAAAATCTGGCATGAAAACAGTACACATTTGCGAAGTTACAAGGGTGCGTGGAAACTGCGCATTGCAAGCTTGTAACACAGTCATTTTATGGAATTTTGTCCCCAAATTTTCAACACAGGTATTTTAGGACTTCTGCTCATGAACAGTGTCACTGTCATTTCCCAAAACTGTTCCAAAAACTGATTTTGCGCAGCGACCGCGCTATTCTGCTCTGGACGTGCAAAAACACATTTCAGCCAGGATATGTAAAATGACAGCTGTACTGTTCTTAAGGAGGTGTGGAAAAATGCCAATTTTGAAAATCTGAAGTGAAAATATTACAAATTCATGAAGTTACGAGCATGCCTGGAAATTGTGCAATGCACGCTCGTAAAACAGTCATTTTTGGGATTTTTTCCACCAAATTTGCAACATAGGTTTTTCGAGAGCCCACCTCATGAACACTGGCACTGTCGTTTCATTAATCAGTCCTGTTACTTACTAAGCAGAAAATCATAAATAAGTTCTGAGAATGATATTGCAACCTCTGTACTGCAGTGAACGATATCCTGGTAATGCAGGCACATCACTCAGAAATACACTTTTATAACTCCCTTCCCCAGTTGCCTAAAGAATTGGATACCCAAGACTTTCCACTTACTAAACAGGAAATTTTGAATGCTGTGGTTCTGCTGATATCATGAAAGGCATGAGAGTCTGAAGGCATCCCACTGGACATTTACAAACAAGTGGCAATGGCATTGATGTAACTTCTCTATGACACCTTCCAGGGTATTTTTAAAAATGTAAAACTGTGGGGCTCCTTTATGGAGACCAGAATTACCATGCCACCTTAGCCAAAAAAGCCAAAGGATCAAGTGGCCTCCTACAGGACTATATCTGTGCTAAATGCAGACTTCAAAATATAGGCTACAATAGTGGCCACTAGGTTGAACAAAGAGCTCCACATTTAATTGCATCTGATCAAGCTGGCATTGTGAAGGCGAGGAGGCCCACATAAATCTCCAAACCTTGCTGCAGGTTATGATGAGGACACAGTTTGCTTCATCCGATTGACCATTGGTGATCTCTCTTGATGCTGAGAAGGCTTTTGATTAGGTCAACTAGGAAGACCTCTGGAAAAAGATGCAGTGAATGGGATTTTGTGACAAAAATCTGTAGGTCTGGTGAAGACTATTTACTTGAACCCCACTGCTGCAGTGCAAACAAATAATTGGGTTTCAGCTCAAATGCTACTGCACAGGGGAAGGAACCCAACAGGTTTGCCCCCTCACCCAACTCTTTAATATAGCTTTAGAACCATTAGCAATAGTCTTGAGAGAACACCACCAGATGACTGGCACTGGATACAGTAATGTGAAGACTCCCATAGCTCTCTATGAAAATGACCTCTTGGCAATACAGTATTACATCCAATGAAGCTTCTCTGCTAGCCATAATGAAGATCAGAGAGGAATTCAGAGCTCCAATAGGCTACAGAGTCACCATGATTAAGTCAGGTTGTGCCTTTATGTACAGTAGTGATCGCACAAAAGTATACCGTTACCGAGCACCACACATCATTGCGAGGTAGCAGTATACATATTATTCAATGGTACAGCGCATTTGCTTGGTAGTGGTATACCGTGCTGCTAGTATACTTTTGCACGATCACCATTGTTAACATGATCAGCATGCACTAAAAGCATCACTTCCCTTACAATAAACCACTACTGGATGCAGATACATACAGTACAGTTACGTAAGAACTTACTGTAAAAGTAGATCTTTGAGAGACACTCTTGCATCAGGCCATCACCAGTAGGACTAAGCCATCAGGTGCCAGGACCACACAGAAAACTTCTAGCTAGCTGAATACCACGGGGGATAACCCACTGCTGACGTCAGCCTATCCTATAAAGGTGGACAGTCTACACACCAACCTCAGTTCTCCCACTGGAGACTCTGTACAGGCAGTGTAAGGAGAACTGAAGAGGTTCCTGAGAGTCAAAGGAAAAGCAGAAGAGAATGAGAGAAATAAGAAACAGCAGGGGGAAGGAAGGAAGGAAGAAAGGAGGGAAAGCAAGGCCTGCTGCAAAAGCTTCTCTTGAAAATATACTATTACAGAAAGTTCTTACGTAACTGTTCTATCTTACTTCGAGGAAGGATCTTGCAGCAGGCCATCACCAGTAGGACTGAGTCCCAAGCAGTACCGGACCTGACCAGTATCGTATGAGGAGGGCACATGAGGAAGTGCGCCATTCGTAATGGTGACTCATTCCCCGCTGAATCTGTCACAGCAATGGGAGGGTAGGGTGTCTGGATTGGGGGTGGGTGAAATGGGTGACAGGATGTCACTATATGTACACACCTGGGGGGGAGTGGGCATGGCGAGCGTGGGCTGGGAGAGGGTGGAAGAGCTGTAGGAGTGGTGCTGTGGTGGGTTGCCGAGCTGCATCATGGCATCGGTGGTTGGCCTGTGGTTGGGGTGGGAGAGGTACTGGGTTCAGATCTGGGCACTGGTGTGATTTTATTGAGCCCAGCCCAAACCTTTCATTTTACATGTTTGCACCCCTCCCAACATGCACCCCCCTGGAGTTGAGAATCCTTTATTGGGGGGATGCTCACCCCCAGCATAGGGGTTCTGACCCCACCAGAAAGCATTGAAATGTATGTCCCCGGCACCATTGTCCTGTGTGCCGGGGTGTCAGAGTGCCGAAAATGTTTTCGGCACTCTGACTGCAAGATAATGGTGCTCGCCTGTAGGCTTTCACCATTATCACATAGAACCACCTGACCTTGAAAACATACTGGGAGGACAAATCAGCAGCCAACAGCTTAAGAAAAAAGGCCCTGAAGAATGGCTAGGTTGAAACTGGTCCTGTGTCGAGAGGCGGTGTCCAGGCTGTAATGCTTGGTAAAGGTGTGGACCGACTCAAGGGGACTGCTGCCCAGATGTCCACAGCAGACAGATTTTTGAAGCAAGCTGTGGAGGCAGCCATGCCTCTGGAGGAGTGGCCTTTGACCACTCCCGAAGGTCCTTGTTACACTTGCAGTAGCAGTAAACAATGCAATTCACTAACCACTTAGACAGACACTGTTTGGAAACAGGGGTATCCTCTCTCTTAGGTGCAAATGAAACAAACAAATGGTCAGATTTTCCGAAAGACCTGGTGCAGTGTGTAGAGTACCTCAAAATCATCTGAACATGCAAAGTATGGAGCAAAGTCTCCCCCGATTGGAATGCTTGAGATAATAAACTGTTAGGTGGATGGATAAGTTCAGTGTAAACTCCAACACCACCTTAGGAAGAAACTTAGGATTAGTATGAAAAGGCACCCTGTCTTTGTGAAAAACCAAATAAGGCTGTTTACACATCAGAGCCTGAAGCTCATAAATCCTTTGAGCAGAAGTAACAACAACTAAAAAGAACGCTTTTCATGACAGAAAGTGCAGCTTGCAACTCGCGGCTTGTTCAAAGGAAGGGAAAGTGAGTTTCTCCAACATAAAATTAAGGTCCCATGGAGGGACGGGATCCCAAATGCGAGGTTTCAAATGCAAAATGCCCCACAGAATAGTGCAAGACACCTCAAGCTTGGCAACAGCTTTGCCCTCAGTAGGTGCATATTATGCAGAGATGGCGGAAAGATGCACCTTAAGTGAGGAGTACCCCAAGCAGTTGTATGGATCTAAGTGGTGAGCAGTGTCCCAAAGAGTGAAACACCTGCACTTCATAGCATAAGGTGGAGGGTTGCTTAACAGCCACCCAGACATCTGTGACCCTAGAGGAGACCCTGAAGTAGGGAACAGACAGGTCCACAGGAGCCACACATGGAGATGCAGGAATTTGAGGTCTGGATGGACCAGAGTCCTGGGAGAACAAGTTGGTACACAGAGGCAAGGGCACTGGAGGGTCCACCACCAGCTGCTGCAGTAAGGGGAACCAAATCTGACACAGCCAGAAGGGGCTATGATAATCATCTACACCCCTTCCAACTGGAACTTGAGCAGAACCCTCTGCAGGAGCGGGAAGGGAATGAAGGCATACAGGAACCTTCCCTTCCAGGAGAGGGATAATGTGTCTCACCAGAAAACTCAAAGCTCAGGATCAGTGGCAGAAAAGAGGCAGTTTTGTATTGAGTGGGAATGCAAAAAGGTCCAGCTCTGGATGACCCCACCTGTCGAAGAGGTAGAAGAGGACAGACTTCAACTTCAGTTTTATTTATAAAGCGCAAGTCACTGAGTATCTAAGCACTGTACAACATATAAAAGATGAAAGATAAATAATTAAAACCACAAAAAACAGTAAAATACCTAGTCATGGAACAGATTTTGCATGTAGTCCAGGAAGGCAAGCTCAAATAAATAAGTTTTTAAGGCTGATTTAAAACTCTCCACAGTCAGAAACTCTCTTACCTGATAAGGTACAGAATTCCACAGGGTTGAGGCTGCAAAACTAAATGCATGGGCCCAGATGTCTTTAAGCAAACCCTGAGAATCTCCAGCAATCCCTCATCAGTGGAGCAGAGTGGACGGACAGGGTGATGGGGGCTAGGAGATCTTGCAGGTAGACCGGACCTTGCCCATGTAGGGCTTTCTAGGTCAGTAACCTGACCTTGAAGGTGATACGCCACTAAACAGGCAGCCAGTGCAGACTGCAGAGCACAGGTGTGATATGGCAAGATTGAAATAAACCAGCCAATAACCTGGCAGCCGCATTCTGTACTAGCTGCAGATAGCGAATATCAACCCCCAGCAGCCCTAGGTACGGAGAATTGCAATAGTCAAGGCAGGAAGTCACAAAGGCATGGACTAAAGTAGGGAGGTCATCAGGGGGCACTAGGTGCTTAATCTGGGTGAGATTTCTCAGGTGGTAAAATGAGGACTTGACCACAGATGACACCTGAATCTTAAAGGTCAATCCAGCATCAACAATCACGCTGAGATTTCACACCCAGTCAGAAGTCACTAGCTGGCTGCCACCAAGCCACAGTCTGGTCTACTGTCCAGCCCATGGCCCTTCCACCCTGATGGCCTGGGTCCACCACCAGCACTTAAGTCTTATCTGGGCTCAGCCTCAACCAGCTGGGATTCATCTAGTCGTGGATCTCGGCAAGGCTGCTGTTAAACACTGAGGTTGGATCTTCTTGACTGGGTACTAAGGACAGGTAGAGCTGAGTATCATCTGCATAGCAGTGGAAAATCAGCCCATACTTCCTTACAATGTCTCCCAATGGCAGCATATGCACCACAAACAACATGGGTGACAGCACAGAGCCCTGCGGTACTCCATAGGGTAGGGATACTGGGTCAGAGGAAAAATCTCCGTACACCACTCTCTGAGACCTACCCCAGAGAAAAGACTGGAACCAACTGAGGACCATTCCAAACAGTCTGCAGAAGAACCACAGGCACTCTAGCAGTACCCCATGGTCCACAGTGTCAAATGCTGCAGAGAGATCAAGGAGGACTAAGATGGAACGTGATCTCTGATCTCTCACTATAAGGAGATCATTGAGTACCCATACCATTGCCATCTCGGTGCTATGCCTCTTCCAAAATCTGGACTGCAGAGGATTGTAGATGTCATGGGTGGACAGATGACCCTCAAGCTGCAGCACAACGACCTTCTCAATAACCTTCCCAGTGAAGGGGAGGTTAAAGACTGGCCTATAGTTTGACAGACAGTCCAGGTCAAGAGATGGCTTCTTGAGTATAGGAGTCACCATGGCTTCCTTTAAGGAATTCTAGAACACTCCTGATCTCAGTAAACACCGGACAATCTCAGCAAGGACTGGGCCAATGATCTCAATGCATCTCACCAGGAGATGGGTAGGGCCTGGGTCCAAACTACAGTGGGTCGGCCCCAGGTCATGGATCATCCCACATGACATCCCCGATCTCCATCTGGTCGAAGTCAGACCAGACAAACCAAGGAGCAGCAACCTTCCACCGACCTTCGCAACTCCCAATAGTGCATGCTGCATGGATCTTGGTTCTGATATCGGCAACCTTATCTGCAAAGAGTTGAGCAAACTTGTCACATTTCACTTGTGACAATACTCTCCGTGACCGAAGATAGGTTGGATTGCACAACCTGTCAACCGTGTGGAAGAGCTGAGCCAGTCGATTCTGAGCAGTGGCAATCTCCTTGAACAGGAACTCTGCCTTCTTAGGGGAGATAGCCGATTGATAACCCTTATAATGGGAAATCAGTCTAAGCCTGTCGGTATCAAGACCCGACTTCTTCCAGCACCTCTCCAATCTTCGTCCCTCACGTCTCATCTCCCTAAGGTCCCCATCAAACCAAGAGGACCGAGGTGGAAGAGTGAGTGGGTGAACACAGACAGGTGTAACGGTATCCAGTGCCCCAGCCACAGCCTTATTATAGGCTAGTACCAGTTCGTCTGAATCCGTGCTTACACTTGGAGAGACTGAAAAATCCAGTATCGCTGTCAGACCAGTTGGGGTCAGTCCCCTTAAAGTGTGATACTGGATCATTTCCATGGGAGCAGGCCTATAAAGTGGTGCCAGGAAATTGAACTGTATAGAGTGGTAGTCAGACCAACAACTGGTTCCACCACCACAACGTTGGAGACTTCCATCCCCAGTAGAAAGATCAGGTCCAAAGAGTGACCATGAATATGGGTTGCTCCCGCTCATGAGCCCTCATGAGCCTTAAACTGGAGTGGCTGACATTATCAGGCAAGATATTTTGGATGCCTGGAACATGTAAAGCTGAGAGCTCCAGACCCTGCTCGATGGCCCAATACCAGATTCTCATTGCTTCCCTGCACAGGGGGGTAAGAATAAGTCCCTCCCTGTTTGTTGATGTAATACACTACATGCATGTTGTCCATCTGCACCAGCAGTGGACAGGGGAGCAGATGAGTCTAGAAAGCCTGGAGAGCATAAAGAACCATTCACATCTGCAGGACGTTGATGTGGAGACCCTGTTCCAAGACTGTCCAGGTACCCTGAATCTGGTGGTTGACCAGATATGCCCTCCCGCCCAGATCTGATGCATCCATGGTGAGAATCTGGGGAGGTAGAGAGTTGAAACAGGACCTCCTGAAGGAGGTTGGCTGGATCTTGTTACCATGACATGAATCTCCTCACGAGGTCAGAGACCATGTCTGACTGGTCCAGGTCATCTGTGCACTGATCCCACTGAACTGGCAGGGTCCACTAAGAAACTTACATCTGCAGATGTGCCAGAGGAACTGTGGTAATGGCTTCCACCATGTGGCATGGAGGTGCAGGAAAACCCCTGGTGGGGACTTGATGAATGGAAGAACCCAGGTGGGCCTACTCCATCAGATGCTCCACCCTGTAAATGGGTAGAAAGACATTGCCCTGGCAGGTATCCAGGACTGCACCTATGTATTGGAGGCACTGACAAGGAGAGAGGCAGGACTTCAGCAGACTGACTGTGACACCCAAAGCCTGGAACAGGCAGAAAATATATTTATTTATTAATTTAGTTTTTGTTGATTGGGAAAGGAGGACCAGACAATTCTGCTTATTTTCAGCCTTGTCCCAGGGGAGAGGGATACAGATGGATGCCAACTGATATTGAACCAGAGTCTGGACCAGACGGTCCCTGGAGGGGACTGCTAGCAGCAAATTGTCAAGGTAGGGGAACATACAGAAGATCTGCTGCCACTACTGTCAGGCACTTGGTAAAGACCCATGGTGCCAAAGAAAGGCCAAAATGGAAAGCTTGCAATTGGAAACAGGCTTCCTGGAAGTAGAAGTGGAGGAAGCGATGATGGGCAGGGAAGATTTGGATATGCAAGTAAGTATCTGGCATATTCAGAGAGCAGAGCCAAACCCTCTGGTGCAAAAGGGGTAACAGCCCCTGAAAAGTGACAATCCAGAAGCGCTTGTACTCAATGTACAGATTCAGATGGCGGATGTTCAAGATGGGTTGAAGGTTCCCAGTCTTTCTGGGGATGAGGAAGAAATGGGAGTAAAACCCCCTTCCCCATTAAATCAGAGAGATGGGCTCTATGTCTCTTTTTTGGAGGAAAACCTGAATTTCCTCCCAAACTAGGGACAGATTGGTTGGGGGGAGGTAATTGGAGTTTACCAGAAGATTTTCTGGAGGGCACTTCAGGAACTTCAGTGTGTGACTGTGTTCTATGATCTGAAGCACCCACTGATCTGTGGGTCACTCCTCGCCACCTGTCCAGGTGGAGTGAGAACTGACCCCAGATTGCCTCGAATCCTCGGCTGGAGAGGGAGTCAGCTAAGGAGTCAGGAGGTGAGGTTGGCACTGGCAGGGAGGCTGCAGGTGCTTGAGGGGCTTTAGTGGCAACTGCTGCAGGCAGCACTGTGGCCTTATGTTGGTGTTGGCCCTTGGCAGGCTGGTTTCGGGAATGCTTATGGGAGGACCTATGAAAGGGCTGATGTTTGCCCCCTCTAGTCTGAGTATAATAGAGCAAATGGACCAACTTGAGGGCCCAGCCTGACTCTTTCAGAATGGAGATGATGCCTGGACATCCCCCCTCTGAAAAAGACTGAGCCCTGAAAGGGGAGCATCCAAAATGCTGAATTGTACATCCAAGGTAAAGCCAGATACCCAGAGGCAAGAATGGCACCTGAGGCAGACCCCCACAGCTGCCCCACACCTAGAAGCATCCATGACATCATAAGCCACCTGGAGAACATGATTGCTGACATCCAAGCCTGATTTTAATAGTTGGGTGAGCTGTGTCCTGGTGGGGTCCTCTGGGAAGGTCTGCACCAGGTCCTTGGCTTGGTCCCAAAGGACAGTCTGGTATTGGACTATGTGGGCCAGATAATCCGGGGCCTGAATAGCCAGGGTGGTAGCTGTGAACACATGTTTACCTAGGTGGTCTAGCTGTCAGGACTCCTGGTCGATGGGGAGGGCCCTAAGGTGCTTGGGCTTTTTAATGTGATCATGCACCACATTAATAATGATGGAGTCTGCAACAGGGTGGCACCCTAAAAAGGGCTTGCCAGATGGGGCATAGTAAAGGCAGCCTGCCTTCATTGGCAAAGAAGGGTGTGGTAGATGCGTGGTTCCATGCAGCCCTGGTGACATCCTCATAGGTGTCAATCAGAGGGGGCTCCACCACAGGGAGGACATCCCACTGTCATAGGTAAATGGCTAGGCGGTGCCTCTCCATTTACTGTCACAACAATGAAACTTTCACAGTGAAGAACATTACAGCAAAAAATACAGGCATGTCGCTGTAATGGTCCCACTGTACACCGGTACTGTTTCTCCCAGTGTTATGCCCCAACCCCGATACTACTCCAACCGGGAGTTGGTTATTTTAATAAGGGAGGTGCGGGAAGGACAACACCCCCTGAAAAAGAACAGTTTCTTTTGGAAGGCACAATACTGACTGTCAACATTGTGCCTGTCGCTGTCCTGGATATTGACAACAATGTTGTTGCTGCGGCATGGTACATCCATGCCTCTCTGGATCTTGCTCCTCCATTTTCCAGCCATAATGGACTGGATGTGGGCATGACATACATTTTTTTTTTATTTAAATTTTGTAAACCAGGTAAGGACACTGGACTAATAGTCCTTTTTCTCATCTGACCCGACGTGAATGTCGGATTGTCCTGGGGGGACTTGGGAACCTATGGAGGGTCTCCCCATCTGAGGACTACCCTGATGATGAGGAAGACTCCAAGGAATCAAAATCATCCTCAGTACATAGTACAGTACAAGTCTCACTACATATGAACATGTGAAAAAGCCAGCAGAAGCAGGCCTTACGGTCTATCGAGTCTGCTCCATTGTGCAGCTAGCCCCTCAACTTGCAGCGGTCTCAACCTCCCCACCCGTCTTCATCATAACCCCCCCTCACCCTATGCCAACCCTTCTTAAAGCCACCCACCATTCTACAGGATACCACCCCCTCGGGCAGAGCATTCCACCTGTCCACCACCCTTTCCATGAAAAAATGCCTCCTGATTTCCCTCCTGAATCCCCCCCCAACCTCAACCGATGTCCTCTCGTATCCCTCCCTCTTCTAAGCTAGAAAATCCTTTTCATATTAACCTTATTTATCCCGTTGAGGCATTTAAATGTCTCAAACATATCCCCCCATCCCTCCTCTCCTCTAGGGAATACATGTTCAGCTGTGCTAATCTCTCCTCATAAGACTTCCCCTCAAATCCCTGTATCATCTTTGTCACCTTACACTTCACCCACTCCAACAGCTTGATGTCCTTCTTCGGGAACAGGCACCGGCCCTGCATGCAGTGCTCCAGGTGAGGCCTGACCAGCGACCTGTACAGGGGAAGGATCACCTCCCTATTCCTGCAGGAGATTCCTCTCACTATTCACCCTTACATCCTATTGGCCTTTGCTGCTGCCTTCCTGCAATTAGCTGAGTTGTTCATGCTGCCCATTATAATCACCCCCAGATCCTTTTCTTCCTCACTACTTTCCAGCTGTACCCCTCCCAGCTGATAGCTCCTCCCCTTGTTCCTAGCTCTGCAGTGCAGTACCTTGCACTTCTTGGTGTTAAATCCCAGCTGCCATGTCACCGACCACTCCTTTAGTTTTTTCAGGTCCTCCTGCAACCCCTTCCAACCTTTGATGTCATCTACCACAGCTCCCATCTTCGTATTGTCCATGAACAGAATGATCCCACTCCGGACCCCATGTGAGATATCAGCTATGAATATCCTAAATGAACACTGGTCCCAGCAATGATCCCTGTGGCACCCCGCTTTTCACTTCCCTTAGTGATGAGAGCCCCCCCCACCCTCTGCTGCCTTCCATTCAGCCAGTTGATGATCCTGCTTACCATCTTTGTTCCCACTCCTGTGTATTCCAGCTTCCCCCCAGCTTCCCATGTGGCACGGAATCAAAGGCCTTGCTGAAGTCCAAATACCGGACATCCACTTCGTGGCAAGCTGTCCAGTTCCCTGGTCACCCAGTCATAATACTCAATTAGATTTGTCTGACAGGATCTGCTGGAGACAACCCCATGTTGATGACCCTCCTGGAGACCAATGTCCTCCAAGAATGTCACCAGTCGTTCCTTTAGGATTGTCTCCATAAGCTTCTCCACAATCGATGTGAGACTCACTGGCCTGTAGTTGCCCGCTCATCCCTAGGGCCACTTTTGTGAATGGGCACCACATGGGCCATTCTCCAGTCCTGTGGTATGCATCCTGTGTCCACGGAGGTATTGAACAGGTCAGTCAGCGACCCTGCCAGGATCTCTGCCAGCTCCCTGAGTACCGTAGGGTGGATGCCGTCTGGTCCCGATGCCTTGTCCACCCTTAATGCCCTCAATCCCTCCAGTACCCTGTCCTCTGTAATCCCACCATCAGTCATCCCCTCCCTACACTACCCACTCTACCCCCTTGGGGTATCTGCCCCTTTCTCCTTTGTGAACACAGAACAGAAGTATTCATTTAATCCTCTGCCTGTTCCCCCACCCCTTCTCCACCCATCCTCCGTCCTTCTTTTCTAATCCTCCCAATTTGATCTTTGTTCTTCCTTCTTCATCCAATGCATTTAAAGAAGTCATTTTCTCCTTTCCTAATATTCTGTGCCAGTCACAGTTCTCTTGAGGCCTTGGCTGCTCTGACTAGCCTGGTAACTTCCCTGGGCTTCTTTGTATACTCTTCTTTCACACACCCCTCCACCCCCCGATTTCTTGAGTTTCCAAAATACCTTTCTCATGGCCCTTACACCCTCCATAACCTCCCAAGTCAACCAACTGGGCTTTTTTGCCCTTCACGTCTTGCTCCCTACCTTTGTACATGCCCCAGTGGCCTCTGTCAGGCCTCTTTTAATAACCTTCCACTTTTGACTAGCATCCATATCCTGATGAATGCTTGCCAGATACTTTCCCAAAATCTCCCCCATCCTACTAAAGTCTGCCCTTTTAAAATCAATCACCCTTGTTTCTGTACCCCTGTTTCCCTTCTCATATTAGGGCCAATTCATGAAGAAATGCACAAGAGGCACGTATTGGGGCATGCAGCTCTGCACTCAAGTGAGTTCTGCAAGGGGACAGCATTTAGGACCACCAGCCCCCACCAGGCTCCCCTACATGACCCAGCCTCCCAGCACGCAGGTCCTTGGGGGGTAGGCAGGTGCAGAGCATGGATTATGGTGGGAAGCCAATCAGCTGCCCAGGCAGGGACCCTCAGTGGATCCCCCGTGCGTCCCTGGCACCATGTTGCCAGACAGCATGCAATGTGCTGACCATGCTGTGGAGATAGCCCTTCCCATATACCTGATCCCAGCCTCCAGAAGAGCCCTGATGGCAGGGGTTGCATTATTGGATGGCCTTTGCCCCCCGCCTGCCCACCGCATCTAGAGGCAGCCTTGCCGGGGGACGCATAGCCAGCCCTGGTAGTTTACAGCTGTATCCCAGACATGGAACAGGAGTCCCTTGCACATAGCACTCCACGTGGTTGTGCATGCTGTGGAGTGTTGGCTCACCCCCACACACTGCCCCCTGGCCCACCCCCGCATGGAGCTCCACGGGGATTGGATGCATAGGGAGGGTGCATCCTGTTCTTGTATGTGGCTGGGGGCACAGTGGACATGGGTAGCTTGCCAGTGGCTACCTGTCTGACTTACATGATGTGTAGCCACCTCAGCCATTTGTGAATAGGCCCCATTAAGTGTGAACCACACTGAGTGGTGGTCACTCCCAACCAGAGGGTCCCCAACCCCCAGATCCCTTACAGCCTCCACATTTGAAAGTACTGTAGCAGGTCCAGAGTCCTATCCAATCTAGTAGGCTCATGTAGCAACTGCTCCAGGAAGCTGTCCTGAAATGCCTCCAGTATGACCTGCTCCCTAGCACTTGTGGTGGCAGGAGTGCTCCACTCCACCCCAGGTAGGTTGAAGTCCTCCCCCACCACCACAGTGCTCCCTTTCTGTTTGCTCAGCTTGCTGTCTGTCCAGGTCCTTCCCTTGCACGGGAGGTCTGTATACTATCCCCATCCTCAGTGTCCTACCTCTTGAGTCCTGAAGCTGCATCCATAGGGCATCTGTTCTACCTTCCTCCCCCTCCTCCTTTGTACACCTTATCCATTCTCATACATAGATTGCCATGCTCCCCCTTCCAATTAGCCCTATCCTTCCTGAATAATTTGTACCCTGAGATCATTAAATCCCAGCCCTGGTACTGGGAAGCCTACGTTTCTGTGATGGTCACAATGTCCACCCTCCTCACTGCCAAGACAGCCTGAAAATTAGCTAACTTATTACCTAGGCTCCTAGCATTCAAAGTGACCACTCCCCAGCATGTATCCTTCTTTGCCTTACCCTGGGTCCCCCCCAGTGCCTCTACCCTAACTCCTCCCTTTTTGTCTTGGGGGGTAAGCTCATCAGGCTCCCCTCTCTGGGTACCCTGCCTACCAGCTGTCTACTCACCACCCCCCACCTACAGTAGTTTAAACCCACCTTTGTTGCTATGTACTCCCATCCAGTGTTTTAATAATCCCTTCCCCTCCCTGCTCAAGTGCAGCCTGTTCCCTGCATATAGATCATTGTTCCAGGTTCATCCCCAACCCCCCCACTAACCCGTATCCCTTGGATCAAAACCATTCCTCCAGCCATGTGTTGAACTCTCTAATCCTCCCTTTTTTCACCGCACTCATGCACAGTACTGGGAATACCTCTGAGAAGGCCACCAACTCCTCCAGTTCTTCACACACCCTACCTAGTTCCTCAAACGTCTCCCTCACCACTTCCACAGTCTCCAATACCAGGTCATTTATTCCCATGTGCACCACAAGATGCAGTTTCCTCCTACCCTTTCTTGTGCACTTCAGAATTGACTGCCCTGCCCACCATTAACCCAGGTATGTACTCCACCCACATTTGACTGTGCTTTTCCCCCTTATTGCCCAATCTTATCCCTTTTAATATAGAATCCCAAGCACTAGTATCCCCCTCATCCTTTCTTATTCCTGCCCCACCTTACTACCTCAGTATCTATATCTGGAGTCCACCACCTTTGTTTCTCTGCCCTTCCCCCTACTGCCCCTCCCCCTGATCTGTCCCCCTCTCCCTCCCCACCACATTCCTATCCTCCACTTCCCTCCCAATCTCCCTGGAACCCCTGCTTATCCCATCCTCTATCCCTTCCCTGTTTCTTTCTCCTTCCTCTTTACTCCCTTTGTCTGTCCTTCCAGCTGTGCCCCTCATCCCATTACCCTTGGCTCACTTCTCTGCCCTACTTCTGTCCCTTGTTCCTTCACCTGCCCCCTCCTGGTGATCCTTACTCCCCTCCTCCTCCCCCCAATGTTTCCAGGACAGCAAACCTATTACCTGCCCTAACACCACTGCCTTGCTATGTGTCAGCTCTTCCCTCCCTACCATGGTCCCCCTACAGAGACTGGATGCCTGTTTGGTTTGCTTCCACCCCCTCCCCATCCCCTCCCATGACCTGAAGCTCCTCCATTGTGATACCCTCATGATCCCCGCTGGGGATGACCCACTTGCCGCAGCAGCCACTCTCCCTCCTCTCATCCCCTCCAACTTCCTATCAAGCCACCTCACCTCCTCCTCAAACCTTCTCAGCCTGTGACAGATTGGACACCCTCCCAGCTTCCACAAAATGCTTGTCCAAACCACCACCCTGCATCCATTAAAACCCACTATTCTACCCATGCTTAAGCAGACTTAACTAACAGGAAAGGGCAATGCAAATGAGCACAGTCTTATCAATGAAAAAAAATTACCAGTAGTAGTTGTGCTAGCTTAACTAGCCCTGTCCGCCCAAAAATAAACTAACCCAACTAACAGGAAAGGGCTATGCAAACACACAGTATTATCAATAAAACTAAGATTACCAGTACTATTTGTGCTATCTTAACTAGCTATGGCCCCAAAAAAATAAAATTACCCAACTAACAGGAAAAGGCAACGTGAATTGTAGGAAGTGAAAGGACTCCAGCATCAGGTTCTTGTTAGAGATAAACAAGTGGAATGAAAGACAGACAGGGGCCAATCATGTAATAAACTAGTTTATTACAAAAACACAGACTTACAACCTGCAGTAAAACAAAAACTGTACTGGGAGAAACAAGTTCCCCTATGTCTAGTCACAGCAATTCTCAGCAAACTTTCTAGAACCATGCTTCTTACAGTGAGATAAGGAAAAAGGTGTGACAGTTCTCATTGGCTGCAGCAAGTGGTACCACTACATTGCTGGATAGGAAGTGTAGAGTCAGCAGAAAGAAAATCATTATGTTATACAGAAGACATAACATTAGTTAGAACACAGACACTACAGAAGTACTAGCAGATGTAAGGTCATTACAGTGCAAAAGCAGTGTCAGCAGAAATACATGTGAAAAAGAATACTTTGGTAAAAAGATGTGGTTAGGCCCAAAGCACATATGCCTCATGTAAGCAAATGAACATTACATATAACAGAAAACTAACAAATAATGCTATAAAATAAATGTACCCTGTATAGTATGTACACTTAGAAAGCATAATCCCTAGTACCAATGCTTGTACAGTTGATACCCATTTCTACATGTTAGTGCAATACAGCAATATCACAATAATAATAAAACATCTGTCATTGGTGTGTGCATGAGGGTGCAAGGGGTGTGGGACCCATGGGCAACATTCCCCTCCTTGTTGCCTCAAAAGGGGCAACACAGCCATAGGGAAGTGATTGGAATCATTTACAAACCCAAAGCACAAGCCTTGTAAAGGAACATTAATCATAATATTGTATGACAGTACACCGCAGACAGTAACGTTACTATTAATAATGTATGATAAAAATAAAACAGGGTTACATGTGAGATGAATAATCACAGATTGAAACCTAAATGGAGACAAAAATATATGTAGGTTGTATAAAGCAGGCAGGTAGTCATGTTACTGTCACAAATGGGCCTGTTCAGGAGTTGGTACAGGGTGGTCACAGATGGAGCACAAATGGTGTGTCTGTAAAACATAGTGCAGAACTCAGGGATGTCAACACCACAGTGGAGATATGTGAAAAAATGTTAACATGTAAAACAACATAGAATACAATGTGACATAACAATGTCTGTTGTTGAAGAAGAGTTCATGGAATACACTTTGAGAGTGGATAAGGGAGATGCTACCTGGCGTTGAGGTGTGGCACACCCTTGGAGCTTGATTGAAGAATCTGTTGAGAATGTCTTTTGACAGCTAGGTCCTTATAAAACATATATGACCAGTTTAGAAAGTTCATATGAATAACAGTCCATAAAGTTCACCATTGGCAGAAAGGTGGTAACCCCACAAGGCACATGGGGATATGCAGATGGTAACCGAAAGAAGAAACACCATCATAGTAAGAAAGTCAATGTTCATGTTGCTGGCTGCTGGATGGCTGGATTGGCAGAGGCCTTGGCAGGGGGTGCATTAGATTGTGCATTGAGTCCTTTAATGAAATATCCACACACACACAGGTGTATCATTTGTGTTGTGTTAGTTGATCACACCCTGGCACAAAGATTAACAGTTCATAAGCGACAGTCCATAAAAAAACAATGAGTTTGTATTAGATGCCAGTCAGGCTTGGAAAGAGCAACAGTGAAGAAAATGAATGTCTTGTTTGAAGTTCAATTCAAGAAGAATCTTCGTGCTGAAGTCAGGGGATTGCCCCTACTCCAGGCTTAGCTTAATAGTAAGCAGAAACTATAGGCTTGATTGTAGAGTCTGAATTGGTTGGACCATTTTCAGTCGATTTAAAGTTCTACAAATAGATGTAATTTTGCCAAAAACATTACACTTGCAGAGGTAATAATAACTTGTGGCATGTAGTAGTCCTTATGTGGAGCCTGTCAGGTACAAAGATGGTGATGACATTGAAGCTGTGGCAGCGTTTTTTTTTTTTTTAGGAAAAAGATGACTGTTTTTGCAGCTTAGATGAAAGTGTTACTGCTGTTGTATGTGGAGATGTTGTGTGCCACACCAGGAAACCTGCAAACTTGTGAAGTGTGTTAGAAACTGAGTTAAGAACACATAAATAACAATGTTTATACCAATTACCTTTTTTGTTTTGTAAAGAGTGGTGTGACACAGCCTAAATTTCTGACAATTGTGGAAAGAGAAAAAAAATAACAATGGGGCATTGACCACACACCTGGGGGTGCAGGCCAAGGTCCAATAATATTATCTGATCATCTGTGAATCCATGACAATGTCATGGTTACACCTTGCTTTCAGATCACAGAAGAAGCTCTGACAATGATTAACATGATTTCCCTGTCTATGTGTTGCTGGCAGGCCTAACTGAGGCCTGTGTTATAAAATCTTGTAATTTTATAATAACACATTTGAATCATGTAGCTTATGGCAATATGCCTGTTACACTATGCAATAGTGGGACAAATATATATTGTTGGCCTATATCAACTGATAATAGTGCATATTGCACCTGTGGCAAGTGAAATGATCTACCTTTTTTACACTGTATAGTGAAATACTCCAAAGTACTAAGTGAGGTAGGGGCTACTATGGAACCTTGAAGCATAGGTTCTGGAACAGAATTTAAATTGTGCCATATTATAATTGTTAAGATTTAAAGTCACACAACTTGCATAGTGCAGTTAAGATTTAAAGTCACACAACTTGCATAGTGCACTTTATTTTATAGGGGTACCTGGGAGTGATAAGACAAACAGGGCATTAATTTGTCTGGGGTTTTGCTCTGAACGTATTGTAGGGGTGGCTCAGCAATGCTGGCCCCAGTATCTAGGTTTGGTTATGGGCATTAAAAACATTCATAAATGTGGAGCAGTTTTCTGAATGCACACTTGATAAAGTGTAGCAAGATGTAAATCAAATCATAATAGCATAAACATAAAACATAAACTTTTTTTGCAATAGAACAATGCCAGTATTGAGCATAATGCATAAAATACATTTTAAACAAGAGAACAAATGTAGACTGCAAGTTTAATTCAGAGTCCAAGAATCTTAGAGCACTGTGAATCCACTTGTGTTGAGCACAACCATGGAATAAGTTGCCGAGGGTGGGGCAAAGTTTAAGTTTGTAAGTTGCAGTCCTTGGTAAAAAAAAAATACTTAGTTTTGGTTTAAATAATTATTTGAGCAACCCACCACTCTGTTTTTACTTATAAGGCTTTTTCAGGGTATGCAATGCTTTAGAACTTTGAAATTACAGAAACTTGTTTGTGCTTATAGTAGGTAAGTAAACATTTATTTATATAAGTGCCCTTCCTGAGCTCAGGGTGCCTTTACAATTCTTCATACAATTACAATGTATTTAAAATCAATAAATCCGATAACACAGGCAATAAAAAACATTCAGTAAGTCTCCAAAAATGCCTTGTTAAACAAGTAAGTTTTTAAGGTTTTTTTTAATTTTTAAATCAACCAAAACTAAGTAATTTTTATAGAAGGCAGATGTTTGCATCCATTGTTGTAAGGCTATGGAAAGTTGTTTTGTATTTGTCTGACAGGATAAGAAAGCTGAAAAGACAATCAAAATATATGAATATGTGGAAATACATACACAATCCCCCCTCCAGCTTGGCTGATTACTTGTTGAGGGAAGAAGCCCTTGGACCAATATACATCTTGTGCAGTTTAGCTGTTTGCATTAGAAAAAGCAGAGGGATTGAGCTGGGTTATGCTATTAGAATACATTGGGTCTTTTCAAAACCTGTAAATGACAAATAGTTATTAGTAAATACACATTTTCTTTTATTTACCCCTATGGGGAGACAGTGATGTACCCCTCCTGAGCTCCTACTGTGGTAAAAGAGGCAGCTCGAGCACTGTAAAAAGGTATACACTGGATAGATTGGTAATGGGGTCGCCCCATTGCTGTCCCCAATAAATATACTTTTCAAATTATAACAAAACTATATTGTAATTATTTTAGGAAAGGTGACTTTATACATTACCAAAAGATGGGAACTTTATTTTTCCTAGGAGAAAGAAAGAAAAAAAACAAAACAACACAAACTACACAACCTGAAAATAAAACAAGATTATTTTGGTAAGACAAGAGAAGTCAAGCGTCCCTGGGTTCCCTTATCCTAAGCATTACAAAATGTCAGCTGAGTTAATAAATGATCTGGATTGATGGTAATACCATATGTACATATACCTTAGAATGCATTCTTCAGGAAAAAAAAATGATCACACCGTGGTCACACAAAAAGGAATTATTGTGTTTAACTGTAGTTGGTAAACTCTCTCAAAAACAGCTGTAATATTTATTTTTAACAGTATAATGTGTATATGTATATATATATATATATATATATAGACAAAATACAGTATTCGAGAGACTCATACCAACTTCATTTTGACACCCTGTAACTTTTTTTTAAATTGTTAAAATGTTAAAATAATATCCCTCATTTGTAGTGCCTTAGTAGGAGAGATATTAAACATAACATCACAGAGTTTGGTTCTTCTGTGTTCTTTCTGCATTATCCCAAGCACCCTTTTGTCTTGTTTAGTTGGCCTCCATTTTGTGACATTGCTGCCATGCCCATTTTATTTACTTAATTACTTCTCTTGATTGTGCCCCACAGACCCAATTGCTGTTTATTTGCTGCCTAATTACTTCATTTCTGCCTCCCCCCATAAACTCCCTTTGCAAAATAAAAGTTTTAAGTTATTTTATTCCAGTTTGTACTGCCTTAACGTTCCTTACATACTGTGTCCATTTTTATCACCTCTCTACCCTACCTGTTTCTGTTATTGTCAGTCATTCTGATAACAGAACAATAGTGAGATTGGGGACTTATATTTGTATTTTATATATTGCCCAAAGCTTGTATTTCTTTAAGTCACTCTTAATGTGACTCGCAGATATTTGTGTGGCCACTGATTTCCGTTTCCGTTTATGACGCACATTTGCGTCGGTTCATGGACTGGTCCCGAAAGCGTGGAACCGGAAATGCACAGCACACCTATCCAAGTCACCCCTTGGCTCTTTAAATTATCAGAGCTGGGGGTTCAGTGTTCCTTTTTTTCACTCGTTGAATTGCCGAAAGTGCGCGTCGTCCGGTTCCAAGTTTGGCGTTGCTCACGTTAGCTGTTGAGCCCTCTTGTCAGTGCTGCGTGCAGTCCTACACTCCAGAATTAATTTCAAGGTACTGTATCTTGTTTGTTGGGAAATGGTGGGGCTTGTGAAATGCTGGTGATCCTTGCCTCGTGGTGGGGGGGGGCTGCAGTTTGCTACTGAATGTGAACAAGCACCAGGTAAAAGTTTGCTTTTCTGTTTTATATGTGCAAAGCAGGCACTGGGATGAAAATAGGGCAGGATTTAGATTTTTTTTTTTTTGCAGAGCTGGTACAGTACATGGGGTGAATGAGCAAGTAGAACAGTGTGAGAAAATGTGTTAAAGCAGTCCTTTAGATTTATTTTCAAAACTGGCACTGGGATGGAAAGAGGGCAAAGCTGCTACACAGGGGGTGAATGGTAAAGAGGACTTTTACAAACCAAGCAGGGGAAAGAGGGCACACATTTGTTTGCTGTTACTGAGGGGTTAAGAGGGCAAGATGAGTCTACAGTGCACAGGGTGAATGAGCAAGAAGAACAGTATGTGAAAGTGTGTAAAAGCAGTCCATTATATTTATTTGCAAAACTGGCACTGGGATGAAAAGAGGGCAAGCCTGCTACACTGGGAGTGACTGGTCAAGAGGACTTTTACAAACCAAACAGGGAAAAGAGGGCACGTATTTATTTGCTGTTACTGAGGAGTTAAGAGGGAAAGAGGAGTCTACAGTTTGCAAAGCTGATGGGAATGGTTACTGTGTGGAAAAATACAGGTTGTGCACTGTACTTTTCAAAGCTGGTATAGACAAAAGAAACCCTGCAGTTTCCAAAGCAGGACCTGTTCTCTGTATGGAAGGTATCAGAAAACTAGGAATGTTGGTCCTGGGTGCTTTTTGGGTACATTCATCTTTTCTGGCAGTGAATTGCAGTGATTGTTTGGGCTGTGTGCTTTATGTTAGGCCCAACATGGCTTCCGTAATGTAAAATATTGCTTCCTTATTGTGTGAGTAGGGGAGATGATGGTGGTGGTAGTGACTGCACTGCGTCAACCCTTGGTTCTAGTAATCTTTTGGGTCTTTTACTGCACTTTAGGGATTTTTTGGCTCTTGCAGTCATTATTTGGGCCATGTGCTGCTTGGTAGGCCCAGCCCAGGTTCTGTGGTAGTAAACCTGATTTAAAATATTTTTTCTTAGAGGGGATTGGTGGTTGTGATGCTGGCAGTGACTGCCAAAGTGTCCCACTTAGTTCGAATAATTTTGTACCTTGTGGGTCTTTTTCAGAAGCAGTGTTGGGCCTACCATGCAGCACATGGCCCAAACAAAATGCTAAGATTCACAGCAATCCAGTAAGACAAAATATTTTTACTGGTGACTGCCAAAGCATAATCCTTGGTTCTAGTCATTTTGTACATTTTGTATCTTTTCGTGCACTTTAGGGGTCTTTAGGCTGTTGCAGTGAATCCAGGTCATTGTTTGGGCCATGTGCTGCTTGGTAGGCACAACACAGCTTCTGTGGTAGAAAACCTAAAGTAAAATATTTTTTCTAACTTGGGGGGGGGAGTTGTGATGTTGGTGGTGACTGCAAAAGCATCAACCCTTGGCTGTAGTAATTTTGTACCTTGGGGGTCTTTCTGTGCACTTTAGGGGTCATTTGGCTGTTGCAGTCACTGGGCCATGTGATGCCTGGTACAAACTTAGAAACATAGAAGTTGACAGTGGATAAGGACCACAAGGCCTATCCAGTCTGCCCATTTCTTTTTCTACCTTATTGATGTGCCACCAGCCTTTGCTCTATCAATGGCCTAGCTATTCATACTCATCTTAATTGCTCCCTTACACCTATCCCATGCCTGTTTGAAGCCCTGCACTATATTCATATCCACACTTCCTGAGGTAGGCCGTTCCATGCATCCACCACCCTTTCTGTGAAAAAGAACTTCCTCACATTACCCTTGAATCACATGCTGTGTCCTCTTGTCCTGCTATTTGTCTTATATTGACCCAACATGGATTCTGTGGCAGTAGACATGGGCCCAGATATTCAAAAGGGTTGCACATGGTGCAACAGTGTTGCACCATGCGCAACCCACTGATGTGCCCCGGCGCAATATTCAAAAGGGAAAAGTGTGTGGCACAAATCCCGATGCGCCGGAGCGCATCAGTAATGTATGCAGGCACAGGTGGGGGGTGTGCCCATGCATACTCTGCACAGCCTGATATTCAGCCCGGGATGTGCAGAGCCATGCATATGCAACCCCTACCTGCGCCAGCACAAAGTTGATCCAAAAAAAAAAAAAAGGAACAATGGATGGCCACCCACAGGTGAGCTGCAGCATTGCAGGGCACAACACGGCAGCTGCCACCTGTGGGTGGCCACCCGAGCTCCAGCTGCACCTGGCGGCGCCCCTCCCATGCCCGATCATGGGCATTTATAAAATAAAAGAACCCCAATCATTCCTGGTGGTCCAGTGGACCTGCAAACCCGATCGCGGGCTACGAAAGAAATAAACCCATCAAAATCCCTGGTGGTCCAGTGGACGCCTCCCCACCGCCCACTGAATCCCACCACCCTGCCTCCCCATGGGTGCACACTGTTTGTGATGGTATGCACTGCAGTCCTTTTCTTTTCTACTGGGCCAGGGAGCAGTGTGGGACCTGGATTAATGTACAATGATAATAGTATTTCTTAGCATGCATTTTATCCTGCATAAGCACTCCAAATGTACCATTTTAATTGTGGGCTGGTGCAACTATCTGTGGGCTAGTGTAATTTTGAATCCACTTGTCCTGCTGGCTAGTGCCAAAAACAGTTGGGGTTGACCTCTGCCAGCAAGGCTTAAGTGTGAGTAAATGTGATGGAAAATGTGTTCTTAACTGAGGGTGTGCTGCATGTTAAGCCCAGTATGGCATTTATGGGAGTAAACATGATGTGAAATGTTTACTTACTGGGGGTGATGCTGGTGGTGACTGCCACCCAGTCACCCTCAGTTATAGATACTTTGCACCAGTTTGGGTGTTTCGCTGCACTTTAGGCTGGTTTGGCTGTTGCCATTAATGTTCATTACAAAGGATGCCAAAACGCGTGCTTCCTTTGTGATGAACATTATCCCGGTCAGTCACACGCCCTATAAGTACCGGTGTACCTCAGTTTGCCCACATGCCTGCAGAGGTTCAACATGTGCTCATGCACGCACCTTCTCTGTGTGACAGGTGTACTCATTCTACAGAGCACATCTATGTTTTTATATTTTTGTTGTATTGTTGATGTTTTGTGTAGTGTACTACCTGTCTTACTATTTTTGCTTTTTTCTCAGCCTGAACCATAGGCATTGTGTTACTGTTTTTAGTTTATATTTCATAGCCCAGCTTCACTGAACAGAGATGTGGTACTATATGTAAGTAAAAACACCCAACAGGGTGGGCATCATTAGGCTATAATGGACCACTCAGGGGCATAATGAGGTGCGACAATGCAGGTGGAGGGACTTATAGCCCCTGGAAGGTCCATTGTATCTCTTAACGCCAACCCTGGAGGGTATTATTGCACTTAGAAAATGGGTTATATTTGAGTTTTTAAAGAACTTGGAAGAATAACAAAAAAATATGTAAAAAAATAAATTAAAAAACTATTAAAAGTAACTGCTGTGGTAAAGTAGTTCCTGTATTGATGGAATCAACACTAGAAGGTGCGACTGTTTTTTTCCTGTTTAAAGTTTCTTTGTGTGAGCATGTTCTCCAGGTGAAGTTTTCTTGCTGCTTTGTCACTTCACTGCTTCTACACACACACACACACACAGAACACTTTATTTCGAATTCTAATTGGCGTCGGTGGGAACTGTGGAATGTATAGCATGCTGTGCTGATCTGGAAAGTGGATGTGAAAAGAGGTACGGGTGTTTTTTTTTTTTCTTGTTGATGGGTTTCAAATGTAGCATGATTTTCCAACGTTCACTTCAGAGCATGCCATCAGTACTAGACGCTGTAGTCCTCATGTGATTCAACTTCGACTTGGTGTTTTCAAACATGAACTGTCTGCAGTCTTGCAGTATTGCAACTCCATCATCTTTGTACATTTGTCTTGCCACTGGATGCTGTAGTCCTCCTGTGGTTTAACCATGACATGGTGTGTTCTTCACCACAGCTGCTCATTTCCTTTTTTCTTAGGCCATCTGCCCACATTAACAGTTCCTCTCTCTTGTACTGTCTGCAATCTTGCAGCATTGTAACACCATCATCTTGTTCAAAACGTCGTCTAGCAAAACTAGTGTCATTGAAACACTACAACAACCCAGTGTGTGGCCACAAACCAAACACATGACAACAAGTATTGAAATGTATGACTGTTTCTGGATTTTGTGTTTCTGAATTTAGATGGAATTCATGCACAAATGATTATGAGAGCATCAACCATGGAAAGATGAATTGGCAACAGGACCTCATTTGGGTGGTGGTAGTGGAGAGGCTCTGGAACATACTGAAGTAGTAGGATCTCACAGCTGTGTTGTTAAACAAAGGAAAGCCCCAAAAGATGGCATGAAAGAATACAGAGCCAGGATTAAAGCAGACAAGGAAAAGTATAAAGCTTATCGTGTAGCTGAAAATGAACGTGTTAAGCAACACAAGAGGACAATGTCTGAGGAGAAAAAAGTGCAGTATAGGGAAAAGACAAGGCTTTGTATGCAACAATACAGGCAATGAAAATGAGAGAATGAAGATGAACAGTCACCACCAAAAGTAAGAAGAGAACAAGAGCAGACGAGAACCTGAGAGAACAGTGGAGGGACAAAAAAGAAACAAAGGGAAAATATGACATCACAAAAGGGAGCGAATAAATGAACAAAAGGCTAGCGTATGCAAGAAAAACACACTGTGTGTTTACAAAGTACAGTCCTTGAAACAGACACTGTATCCAATACTCAACCTGAGACCAGCACAGTTTTGAATACCCCTTCTCCTGTGACCCCTCATATACCACAGAACACCACTGCAGTGCAAAACCCATTTAAGAGCCAAGCTGCCAGGAGAAAGGCCATATCTAGATCAAGGAAAGCCATGCCCAATAGTCCCCAAAAGTTTGCAGAAGTTCTCTCTTCAATTCTATCTAATAGCACACCAAGAAAAAGGCAAGCTATTTCAGAAAGATGCATACTGACACCTTCTAAAAAGAAACGTTTGGATTTTCTTAAAGCAAATAGTTTGCAAGTAACAGTTGAAGCCATAAAGAAATCTCGGAAGAAGGATGATGTAAGAACAAGAAGACTTCTTCATCAGTCCCTGCTGATCAGAAAGAAATTTAGAAAGTTAGACCTTCACCGTCAGTTTGGATTTAGCTGGAATTTCCTTTGTGCTGAATCAGTCTTGGATAAAGACTATATCAGCAAAAGGAAAGCACGAAAGGATGCCATACCAGCCTCAACAATTCAGGCAGTGAAAACTTTTATCAGCGGAGTGATATAGCCCGAGAACTTCCAGTTACAAAGATTAACAGTAAGGACATGATGGTGAAAAAGGCACTTGAAGCATCCCTTCAGAACAATTCAAAGAGGAGTACCCAGATTTGCAAATTGGATACAGCAAATTTGTGAAACTGCGTCCTTCAAACATCAGCCCAATGTCAAAACATAAACTGATGCAGTGCTTATGCGAGTACTGCCTTAATATTAATTTAAAATTAGACAGCCTTGCAGCAAAGTGTGTCCAGTATAACATTGCAGACACAGCAATGAAACACAAATTTGAGGCATCGGCACTTACACTCTGCCCAAAACAAGGTAACTTCCCCCAACTGAGCTGCATTGAACGACAATGTGATAATTGTGGCGTTAAAGGTTTTAGTAAAAAATTGTTCCCACTATTAAAGGATCACTTGAATTCGACTGTGACATGGAAAGATGGCAGTTGAATGATGTTGCAACAAAAAAGGATGAGGTCACAAAACAGAAACAGATGTGGGTGAAACAACAGAATGGAGTGATTCGTAAAGTAATTGAGGAACTGGAGGAAGAACTGGGGCCATTTTCTAAGCATCTTTTCAATGCATGATGGCAGGCAAAGCAGTTTGATGATGTGCAGAAAAATGTGCCAGAAGGTTGTGTTGTTTATTGCCTAGATTTTGGTGAAAACTACAATTGCCATTATCAGGATGAAGCACAAAGTGCCCACTGGGCATACAATCAAGCAACTATACATCCCATAGTTGCATATTACCAATGTCCACAACCCAACTGTGGCATGGTTATGCACAACTCATTGATGTTCATCAGTGATGACAGAAAACGTGATTTTCATTCTGTCCAGCACTTCATATGTTTGGGAACCAAATACCTACAAAATCAAGAGGTCAACATGACAAATATGATTCATTTTTCAGATGGTGCTCCAACACAATACAAAAATAAAGGCAACTTTGTGGATGCATCTTTTGGACAGTCTGACCAGGGAGTTCCATGTGAAAAACATTACTTTGGTAGTCGTCATGGAAAAGGACCATGTGACGGTGAAGTTGGTGTTCTCAAGAAGAGTGCTTTTACAGCAGTAACTGCAAGAAGAGCCATAATAACTAACGCTCATGATTTGTTTATTTATGGAAAATCACATTTGACCTGCCCCAAAAATGAGCATGAACACGTGCACGTGAGAAGAACATTCTTCTTTGTCAAGGAGGGGGAAGTGAACCTCAAACGTTCACAAAAAATCAATGTAAAGACATTGCCAAACACAAGTATGACACACTGTGTCTGTGGAATTGAACCATATGTTGTTTCTGCAAGAGAAGGGAGCTGTTTCTGCACATACTGCATAAGCAACAAAGGACAGTGCAGCAATACAAAGTTTACGGGAGACTGGAGATTCTTTTGTTTGAAATCTGGGGCAGAGTTGGCAAACAGAACATCACACATAGGGTCTCCTTTACCACTAGCAGCTTTGTCGAGGTCCCCGACTCCACCGCTGCAGAGGTCCCCGACTTTACCACCGCAGAGGTCCCCGACTCCACCACCACAGAGGTCCCCGACTCCACCACCACAGAGGTCTGCAAGTATACCAGTGCCACGATCCAGGTCTCAAAAATTGCAACAACCTCCTTCGGGTGAAGATGAGTCCTTGCAACAGGAAAGCTCAGCATTAATGTAAGTAACATATTTTCTAGTGGGGGGGATGTAGGTGTTACGTACAACATGAAATTGCATTAATTACAATACAGGGCGACCTTATTCCTGATGAGAACCCCCACATTTCTTGGGGCTTTCTAAGTTTTGGACATGGCTCTGCAGGTTGTATACTCTCCTGAGGCCAGAATGTCAGAAGGCTGTTGGTTCTATCCCCACACCAGGCAATTGGGTTAATCCCAATGCTGACACTAGTGCAGCATGAGGGGATGCTGCAATCCTGAGATGCTCTCATTTGGAGGTGCTGTTAATCAGAGTTCCAGTCTGTGTTTTTTTCAGATAGACATTAAAAATCTCATGCCACTTCTCAAACAGTATTGGAATTCCCCTGGTGTCCAGCCAAATTTCCATTACACTGCAGCTGTGGAGCAGCAGTCTTCCAGGAAGCATTCTGAGAATGCAGTCTTAACCCATCTGCAGGCACTTCTCCTGGCTGAGGGAGAAGGTTGCTGATTTAGTCTCCAGTCTGGCCAGAATACGGTGGATCTCTCCCACCCAGGGACCAACAGGGCCACTGCCACTGCCTCAGAGGTCACCCAGAAGGAGGGGTTGGACCACGATTGGCTCATGGAGGGTGAGGGTGTTAGAACAGTGGCACATCCCACTACTTATACCACACTAAGAATACCATCAAAAGCTTCATCTGGTTCACTGTCAGTTGGCATCCATCTGTAACCACCCCCCCCCCGACAGGATGAGGTAGTAGAATTATCTAGTCCTCCTTTTTTCTCAATTCCTGTTTTTATATGTTTTTTTAGGAAAATTACTAAAGGAAACTTTGTGGCTGTGCAGTTTACAACTGGGACAAAAAACACACTTGTTATATATCTTGCTGAGGTTGAATCTTCTTCAGATACACAAGTCACCATCAAATATTTGCTGAAGAATAAAAAAATACATCTACAGTGTCACTGATGAGGACATGGCTGAATATTCTACACAACCATTAAAGGACATTGTTTTGAAGTTTGATGACCCTGTACAGTCAACAGTGACTCAACAGTTGCACTTTCCAGAGCATGATTTTCTTCGATTAAACCATACCCTGTCTGGTTTTAAACTAATTTTCAAATAAATATCATCTCTTGATGTGGTCTGTTTGTCATGACAGACATGGACTACACTAATATTTAGCCTATTAGCTAAATTGTACACCTAATGGATTCCCTCTGTTCTTCTGCTTTGGGACAAGATGCAGTGATTGGTAGTGATTAGCAGTTTGTTTACTACTGACACAGGTGAAATTTACTCTGTGTGAATTAGATGATTAAAGAGTATGTTTAACTGTTTTTACTGTATATTATGGTATATTAGGGTTAGCTTTATCTTGCATATTTGTAACATTTAAGCATATCTATAAAGTGTTGGATAGGTAAAGGCATAGTTAGATAAAACATTTGTCACTCATGTTATGTGTTGTGGTGTCCTTGTTACTCACGTTATGTGTTAGAAAATATTGTGTTAAAATAAAATATGCTTCACATTTCAAAGAATTGTTGGTGGCTGTCTAAAGCATATAGTACCACATATATCTTCAGCAAAGCTGGTCTTGGGAAACAAAGACATGTGAGAGAAAACTAAACTGCGATTAACTATGGGCTGAGACTTAATGGTGCCCAGCAAAGAATGGTCCAGTAAAGGGTGATGGGTATGGTTTGAGACCAAATGATGAAAAGTTGCTAACTACTATACCAAAGTAGAAGACCCAGGCATTGTGATATCAATTTTACTTTAATAATAAAAATGGCAAATGAGTTATCATGGACACCATGTTACCCACATTAAATGTTTTCTTCAGATACTTTTCAATCTTATTTTCTTAAACTTAGAATTGATGAACTATCTTTATATTTGGTATTAAACAACTACCACATATAAGTTCTCAAAATAATCCACAGTTATGACATTTAAAGAAAGTTTTATTGGGAGCATGAATGTCACTTTTCTCTCGAGTATTGTATATATGCCTATATATATATATATATATATATATATATATATATACACCACACACAAATACTGGGGTGGTAGTACCCCGAGCAATTTCATGAGTATGAATAATGTGATATTTAGGAACAAAAAAGCTGTGCTACAACCAAACCTTCATGAAGAAAGGCCTTGGGCGCTGGCTGTGTTGACTGCAAGCCCAGAAGAAAATGTCTGCCCTTTTTGCTTGGACAGAGTGCAAGTACTGTATAAAAAAGTAAAACTGTAGGGTTCACCCTTAGTGTGTTTCCATGAAAACATACATTTTGAGTGGAAATGGGTGCTTTAGGTAGGGACACACATCAAGTTTGAACTGGTACTGACCGAGAATTTTGAAACACAAGAAGGTCAAGTTACTTGCTAAAGGTCACATAGTATGAAAATGATGGCTGTTGGGAATGAAACACAGCCATTTAGGTTTGAAACAGTAGTGCAGTCAAGTACAGAGCCGCACTAAGGTACAGTATGTACCTTTTGTGAGAGGACAAAAATTAATACATAGGAAGTGAATTAACACAGTTACAGTACTGTATCATGGAACCAAATGGCCATTAAAATGCAGTGCATTATAAAATGGCTCAATATGTAAATGGGTGATAAAATTACCTGTTCCATGAAATACAGTGCAGTGGGACATCACAATGACACCAAGAGCAAAGAAAAATGGACATACATGTGTTTATGCCTCACAAACTGTGACTGTAGGAATTTGAATCCAGTCACAAATAAGGTTAAGTAATTTGGCTGCCAGCCCAGAGGAGCTGGCATGAATGGTTAGACACATATGGGTGTGTGTGAGGATAAGTTGCTCTTCTCAAGGAAAACTTATATGAGACATTAGTTAAAATGAAATGTCAAATTACCCATTGTTCACTGATTCCAAACTAACGTTGACCAGTATAATAAACACACTTTTGAGACACAATACAGTACACATTCTAGTAAGCAATTAATCTTTGTAAACAAAGAATTCTCCAGCACGTCTTTCTCAAACACCATCCATCTTCAACTACATGAACAATCAGTACTTTCGTTGCCATCTTGAACAACTTCTGCTTAGGAAATCAGCTGCAACAACAGGATTCTAACCATAGCAAAAATCTTGTACAACAACCCCCTATATCACAAATATAGCAAAACCAACTGGCTAGCAATGACCCTGAAACACGAATAACGACACCAATAATTAGGCATGGAGCACAAAACAACCGTAGTATAAAATACCATTGAGTCTGAATGTATCCTAAAGTGAATAGCAATAACAATGGAGTAAACACATATATATCACACCCAAACTGTTGCAGATGACATTAGAACAGCTTTAAACATTTACCCAAGGCAGGCAGTGGTTCTTGAACCATAAAAAACAAAGGTCAGAGACAAAAATAGGGAGTGAACTGTAAAAACACTTACCAGATATCAGTTTGAGAAGAAATGGCTGCTTGCCCTCCAGGATCAAACGGGACAGTTTTCCATTCCAAAATCTCTGATTGTTTGGCCACAAATTGAACACCAGACAGAAAGTCTGATACCTTGGGTGTCTGGATAGCTAGCATGATGAAGATGCTGCTTATACTGCATGAGTGGAGGTCTGTCAGCATTTCACATTTATTGTGAGTCATCTCCAATGTCTGTAAATCCAATCTTTTTGTTAGAAAGGATCTGTGTAGGGCAAACAAATGCTGACTTACCTCAAATTGTGGTAGAGCAGCATATGTACAGCATTGGGCAGAAATGCCGAGTACAGAATTTCCTATTGGCCTTGTGTGCAGCACAAGTCTGATTAGCCCTCTGTAGGGAGTAGACATACTGACAAACAACATAAAAGCAAGCACATGTGAGAAACTTGAAAATTAGCCTGGAACCGTCACCTACCACTTTCCTGTCCCCAGTAGGCAATCAGTCATCATGGGAGGTTTGCTGGGACTCAGTATGGGTCTGCCACAGCTGAGAACAAAAGCAGTGTGGGTCTGCCAAGTCCACTACCACTGTAAGTACGAGCAGGTCCAAGCAGGCAAAATGAAGATTGCACTACACTGCTCGGACATTCAAAATTAATTGAATGTGAAGCTTCCCTTGTTTAATCTCTTCCTTTTCCAGGTCGCCAATATGTAGGGAGTGAAAGGACTCCAGCATCAGGTTCTTGTTAGAGATAAACAAGTGAAAGGAATGACAGACAGTTGCAAATCATGTAATAAACAAGTTTATTACAAAAACACAGACTCACAACCTGCAGTAAAACAAATACTGGGAGAAACAAGTTCCCCTACATCTAGACACAGCAATTCTCAGCAAATCTTTCTAGAATACATGCTTTTTATAGTGAGATAAGGAAAAAGGTGTGACAGTGCTCATTGGTGAAGCAAGTGGTACCACTACATTGCTGCATAGGAAGTGTAGAGTCAGCAGAAAGAAAAGCATTAGGTTATACAGAAGACGTAACATTAGTTAAAACAAAGACGTTACAGATGTACTAGCAAGTGTAAGGTCATTACATTGCAAAAGCAGCGTCAGCAGAAATACATGTGAAAAAGAATACTTTGGTAAAAAGATATGGTTAGGCCCAAAGCGCATATGCCTCATTTAAGCAAATGAACATTACATACAACAGAAAACTAAGAAATAATGCTGTAAAATAAATGTATACCGTATAGTGTATACACTTAACAGGCATGATCCCTAGTACCCACGCTTACACAGTGGATACCCATTACTGCATATTAGTGCAATACAGCAATGTCACAGTAATAATAAAACATCTGTCATTGGCGTGTGCATGAGGGTGCAAGGGGTGTGGGATCCAGGGGCAACAGAATGAACACAGTTATCAATAAAAATAAAATTGCAAGTACTAATCCCCCTGGGGACTTTTCCAGTTCATTCACTCCTATTATGCCTTGTCTTTCCTATCATTACCTTTTTGTTTCATAGATTCTCTCTTAATCTTGACATTTATCACTTCTTCTCCCTGAGCCTTCCTGTTTTTTTTCTTTCCCCACATATAGATCCCTTATTTTACCTCCCCTCTACACTAACTTTGTTTTTTTCTCTTTTAGATATTTTCTGAAGAAGACCTAAGGTCGAAATGTAAATTTTAACTCTATTTTTTATTTTCAGCATGCATTAAATATATAAATTTTGTTTTGCTTATTACCAGTACTAGTTGTGCTATCTTAACTAGCCCTACCCCCAAAAAAATAAACTTACCCAACAATGACAAAGATAAAAATGCAGTCCTACCTATTATCTCACTATCTCACTAGTTGGGGCCAATGCCAGTGGCTGGCGTTCGTCCCTGTGAAAACTGGAACCAACGTTGGGTTGAGCCCCAGAGTACCCCAATGTTTGGGGGTCACTAGGTCCAGCCTAACCTGGATCCTGGGGTGGAGGGTCCCAGGGATGGCCCCTAAGGAGTAGGGGTCTGCTTCTGGATGAAGGACCACAATGTCAAGGACAAGGCGTTATAATCCACTGGAGGTGGAAGGTTATACACTGGTGGATAATTATTGGAGGGTGGTGGATAAGTGTACGATGGTGGTGGAGCCAGTGTAGGGTAACCAGGTGTTGGGCAGCCCAGCGCTGGCTGAGGATCTGGAGTCAGCCCAGCAGACATCAGCTGTGGCATAGATTGCAGCACGGGCAATGATAGAGTTGGACCTACAGGCTGGGGCAGCACTGCTGGTGGCCCAGCACGTGCAGCCTGGAGCACCTGAGGGAGGGATCCACTGGTGCAGGCCTGCCTGGAGAGGCAGACACCTGAGGGGAAGGAGACCCCATAGTTAAAGGCAGAGGCAATGCCAGGAAGGAAGAGTAGACACTCGCCTGCTTCAGGCATTGCCTGAAAGAGCTGACATCAGTCCCTGTAGGTCCCTGTAGTCAGAAACAATGAAGGCAGTGCTGTAGTTGGGGGAGTGACAGTGAAAGAACCAATGCCCAAGGAACCATTAACAGGTGAGCCACCTGGCTGAGAGCCTGTCAAAGAAAAGGGCCTGAGCGTCAGGGACATATATATAGCTCTGAGGGTGGGTGGTGGCGCCACTGGGAGCCTGGAGGAAGAGAGGGCTGAAGGTGCTGAATGGGCTGATCCCCCATGGGAGGATGACCCCATAGCGGTCAATGGTTTGTGTGGTGACCGTGAATGGGAAGCTGACCTGGTCCCAGTCCTGGTGTTTGTTCTAGTGCTTCTGCTTCCCAGAGTCTCCCTTCTGAAAAGAGGAAGATGCCCCAGATGACTGTGCAGCGAGGTTGAAGAGCTCCTGGCCTGCAGCTCCTTTTCCATCCCAACCAACTTCCACTTCAAAAGATGGCTCTCCAGTGTTTTTAGATGATGTCTCCAAATGGCCTGGTTGAAGTTTTGGCAAAACTGGCAGGCTTTGGTGTCATGGCTGGGGCCTAGGCAGATCAGACAAGCAGAGTGGCTGTCCTTCTCAGGGATATGCTTGTCGCAGGTGCACTTCGAGGAGAGGTCGAAGACAAGGCTAGTGGAGAAGACATGAACTCATTAACAAAAACACTGAAAATTTGATGTTAAAGACTAAAGAAAGAAAATAAAAAAGCACGGCAAAGGCAGTAAATGGCAGTCGACTATAGCTGCGGCATCCACTAAGGTCTGATGTGCATGGGTCAATGGTGCGAAAAGAACTGAGGTAGGTGTGGGAGACCACCTGCCTTTATAGGATAGGCTGACATTAGTGAACTAACGTCGACGGTGGGCAGTCCCTAGGGCTGTGCATGGTCAGAATAGTGTTTTCCGAATACCACGAATAGTAGGCTTGCGGAATATTTGGATGGACATTCCGAATAGTTCACTCTTCAGGACGTACTATTCGGTGGGTTAGATTTCAAAATCTCACAGAGCATCGCTGGCCAATCAGAGGCTGTTTTTGGAGCTCAGAGCCAGGAACACCATGTGATCTCCTCACTCTGAGCGTGTAGATGAGAGGAGACAGTTGTTTCTCAGAGAGCTAGTTCTGTTTAGTTTACCACTTGTAACTTTTACAACTGTTTAAAAATGTTTTGTGTGTGATCCAGTTTTTACATCTGATCACCTTGTGACTGCATCTGACTACAGTTTGGTTTTTCATCCTTGAAACTGGGCTCAGTTTCAAGGAAAAGGAGAGTCTGTGTGTGTGCTGCTGCATGCTGACTCCCCTCCCCCACTGCTTACAGTTCCACAGCTCAGCTGAAGCAGTGTGGTTTGATTTTTTGCTTAAGAACCAATTAGCTCTTGTCAGTAATTTTTTTTTTTGTCAACAAAGTCCAGTTTGGCTTTTGCATGTAGTTAATAACTGTTACTTGGCTCAGTAACAGTGAGTGGCTCAAACTTTTGCTAACTGCCCACCCCACTGCTGTGCTTGCTTAGCTTTTTGTTCCAAATCCACACAAAACCCCTGTGGTATTTTCTATTTCTTTTGTGAAGCAAATTGGTATTTTGCTGTAATCAGGTTCCAGGCTCAGTTCCCTGCATAACTGAAGTGTGATTGTCATCTGACTCCCTCTTATCTGCGTTGCAGCTTACCACGGTGCATACATCATCTGTGTGTGCGTTGTATTGTTGTTCTTGTAATCTGTGTCCTGCAAGTGCATGCACAGTTGTCTGCATGCATTTTCTTTTTGCGATATATAAAGCAGCTTATTTTTTTCTCACTGGGTCAGGCTTGACCCTTTGAATTGTTGCTGACTGTAGTCTGGTTCTTGTCTCAGTTCCCTGTACAACTGAGTAAGGAGGGTGTCACAGGTGACTCCTCCCTCCACAGCTCACTGCACCTGAGTGGCCTCCTGTGCATATGAGTTTTTCCTTTTTTGTGTGTCTTCACCTCCTGTGTGTGCACTACTGTGAGTGTATACACGTAAATTTTCTGTGAACTGCTTTAGTATTTCTGTGTGTGTCAGACGTGACTCACTGGGTTCTGTGTGTTGTAAGTTGTTTGGTGCACCTTCAAAGTTTGAATTGCTGTACTGTATGACTGCAGAACTGACACCGCTCAAGTAAGAAGTTGTTTGCTGACTCCATCTCTCTCTAGTGTCAGCTTGACTTTATTAGCTGCTACATACACAGTGTTGCTGTTGTTGTTTTCTGCAAGAAGCACCAACATAAACAAAGACACTAATCACAAATAATATACACAGTAAATTATGGACCATGTCTCATCAATCCCATAAACGTGCATGGTCCAGCCCAAGCAAGTCATCTTCACCACCAGTCGTAAGTGGTGAGGAACAGGGTGAGAGAAGGTCTGTTCGTGTTCGCTGCTCTAAAATAGTTTTCTCCCCTGATAAGCCTCCAGGTTCTGGTGTCAGCAAGATTGGGGGTAGTACTAGTACTACTATAACTTCAACTGCTGCCACTACTATTACTAGTACTGCATTTGCAGCACCATTATTTTATAAAAGTGGGAGGGCTTTATAGCTGACATCTCCAGTTGTACAAGAACAAGAACTCACCCCCTTATTCACACAACTGCCCCCATAGA
The DNA here is from genome assembly GCA_016271365.2 of Neoceratodus forsteri. Lineage (NCBI taxonomy): Eukaryota > Metazoa > Chordata > Ceratodontiformes > Ceratodontidae > Neoceratodus > Neoceratodus forsteri. The sequence continues at coordinate 134,113,720 of CM057451.1, read as the reverse complement.
GGTAACATTGCCTATCAGGTGTGCTCCTCCCCACCACCACCACTGCCGTGATTTCAGCAACCAGAGCAAATCCTTTTTGTACTGTTGACACCACCACTGCCATAACAGTGTGCACTGTTATTTGTGCTCCTTGCACAGCCACTGTCACCACAACCTTTGCCTCCATTAGTAGTCCTGAGTGTTCTGCTATCACCATGACTACTGCTGCCAGTATTACAACTAGCTGTAATATAATGCCAATTTCTTCAACTGTAACTCCTGATTGTAATTCTGGCAACAGGACTACTGTCGACAGTGCTACTACCTTGCCAACTGTGCCCATGACCATAGGTACTGTGACTAGTACTGACCATGAGACTGTTACAACGACTGCACCAATTGTGTTGCCAAAATGTACTGTTACTCAGCCTCACAAGTTTCCTCTCACCACATTTCCTTTTGCTGATGTGAAGGATTCCGAAGAAGAGCATTCATCTGGTTCTGAATATTTACCAGAGCCTCAAGACTTGCTAAGTACATCATCTGACAGTGATACTCACCTAAGCGAATTTGTTAATGAGGCTGAATATGCAGCATGTCTGTGTGAGAAGCCTGAATGTGCAGCTGCCAAAAAATGCAGTGCGTCTTGTCATGGCAAGCAGGTCAGTCAAGGTCACCCTCCTCCTCCTAAAACAAAAAACAGTCCACCCTGTCCTTTCAAAGAGTTGTGTCAAGTTCAACTCCATCTGATACACAAAGTAGTTTTACAACTACATCTGTTGTGGAGAAAGAAAGGGGTAGAACAACTGCATCCACTGCACCCAGTTCTGATGAGGGGAAAGGGGCAAAACATACCCATGGTCGCCCTATTGGGGCCGTATTTCCACTGTCAGTGCAAGGAAAAGTGTGGTGTGGCTGTATTTTAGTGTTGTAAAGTATGATCCAACAAAGGTAGTATGCTGTGTGTGTGACTGTACTATAAGTCGTGGTAAAAAACATTCAAATCTCACAACAACATCAATGATGAACCAACTCCAAATTAAACATCCCAGTGCACTTCAGTGATCCACAGCTGTTCCTCCCCCTCCACAACATGTGCCTGTCAGCCCCTCTTCTGGTACTGGTCCAGTAGATGCACAAAGTATTGTTAGTGATTCTATTACTGAGACAGACAGTGTGCCCTCAACTCCCCCAACACCACTTATAGTGCATCCCCATATAGCAGCATCACACATTCTGCCTTCTTCTGCTCAATCGTCTACTATTGTAACACCCTCCACCATGGGTTCAAAGTCAAAATCAATGCGATGTGGTACCGCTTTGTCTACACCCATCATGCAAGCCTTCCATGCCCGCACCAAATGCCAGGCGTCACACCCAACAGCACAGCAGATCACCAATTTAATTGGTGAGATGATGGCCTTGGATCTGCAGCCATTTTCCATTGTGGAAAACACAGGTTTCTGTAGGCTGCTGCAGCATTTTCACCCTAGGTATAATATACCATCACGGACCACATTTTCACGTACTGTAGTACCCAACATTTACCATGATTTGAGAAAAGAAGTTGCCAGACTACTAGCACAGGCTGTTGGTGGAGTTTTCCACTGCATATCTGACATGTGGACCAGCATGAATTCAAATCATGCATATATGTCACTGACAGCACACTGGTGTGTTGCAGATGTGGTAGTCACTGGTGGTGATGGTGGTGCTGGTGCTGGTTCTGTCTCTTCCCCCTCTCTCTGCAGGTCTACTTTGCTAAATGTCAGTGTTACGGAAAAGGATCACCGGCTATAAACATACTGTCATTCCTGCAAGAGATGTTGAGCCCATGTATTGATGGCAACAATTTGCAGGTAGGGTTTGTGGTCACAGACAATGCCACAAATATGATAAAAGCACTTAGAGATGGCAATTTTGAGGGGATATGCTGCTTTGTTCATACACTAAATTTGGTGGTGACAAAGGCTTTGGCAAACACAGCGGAGGCAGATCACACAGTCAAAGTAGCCAGAAGCATATGCAGCTACTTCCATCACTCTGTGAAAGCCACAAACCGTCTACATCAGCTACAAGAGCATCTTCAAATGCCGCAGCTTCATCTCATCCAGGATGTACAGACCCGGTGGAATTCCACCTACCACATGCTGCAAAGGCATCTGGAGCAAAAGCGGGCCCTTTATGAGATGAGTATGGAAACTGATATATGGGGAGTCCTCGGACATCAGGACTGGGCTGTGATTGAGGGCTTGGTAAAGGTTTTAGCCCCATTTGAAAGGAGCACTTGTGACCTTAGCTCTGATTCTGCACTGCTAAGTCAGGTAATTCCTGCTGTACAGATCCTGAAAAAGCCATGAGGAGATTCAGTGAAAATGCTGAGAAAGCTCCAAACCAGACACCAGGAACAGTGATATCCCTTGTGGAAAACTTTGCCACAGAACTAGAAGTTAGATTTTCTGATCTCTGTTCCAATAAAAAGCACATATTTGCCACTATGATGGATCCACGTTTCAAGTGTGAGGTACTTCACCTTATAATGCCCACTCACAGGGTTACAGACATTCAGAAGCAGATGTGCTCAGAACTTAGCTTCTGCATCCTTGGGTTGATGACACCAGCAGGTAACCCTATTGATGAGCCAGTCTCAGAATCAGAAACTGAAAGCGGAATGGAAAACTTTGAGAAAGAGGGTGACTGTTGGGCTGAACTCAGCTCATCACTACAGGCTGAGCAGCGCAAGAGAACAGGACAGCAGCCGCAGTCGGCACCCAATCTGCTGAACAGTTATTTCAATGAGCCTCTAGAGTCATTCTCCATAAATACAGTGGAGTACTGGATCAAAAGGATGAAAGCATCTCCGCACTTGGCACAGTTGGCCCTTAAATATATCTGTTGCCCCGCTACCAGTGTACCGTCTGAACAAATGTTCAGCACTGCTGGGGATGTGGTGGAACCTCGATGATCCTCACTTGACCCAGCACATGTGGAACAACTTGTGTTTATAAAAATAAATCTACCTCACCTTGGGTACACATATGGCCACTAACAATTGCATTAAATAATTGTCTTGTACTGGATACAACATTTGTGTGTTGTAGCATTGACCCATACACAAGCCATTGTGTTAACCATCATTGTTCTGTTAGCAAATAAGCACATGTTAACATTTATATTCAAAATCATACTAACACAAATCTGTGAACAGTACCCTTTTCCTTTATTACTTCCACTGTCATGGTGTATTCTTTTGAACAAGCATGCCCTACAGTTCCCAGTGCCTAAAACTGCCACCCACCTATTGATTGCTGTTCCCAATACAAAATCCTCAACTGGTATTGCTACATCTCTCATCTTGTGTTGCTCGTGCCCATATTCCTTCGATCCCTTTAACAGCTTTCCAGGTGCCAGTTACCAGTGTGGCATCACCAGTCTCAAGTATTTCACGTGTATAAAATATGGCAGCTAATAGTGTGTCATCTCCAGTCTCAGTGTTTCCCATGACTGAAATATGGCAGTTACAGGTGTGGCACCACCGGTCTCAGTATTTCCCATGCCTGAAATATGGCAGTTACAAGTGTGGCATCTCCAGTCTCAGTGTTTCCCATGCCTGAAATACGGCAGTTGCAAGTGTGGCATCACCAGCCTCAAGTATTTCAAGTGCATAAAATATAGCAGTTAGTGTGGCATCTCCAGTCTCAGTGTTTCCCATGCCTGAAATATGGCAATTAACAGTGTGGCATCTCCAGTCTCAAGCATTTTGAGTGCATAAAATATAGCAGTTAGTGTGGCATCTCCAGTCTCAGTATTTCCCATGCCTGAAATACGGCAGTTAACAGTGTGACATCTCCAGTCTCAAGTATTTCACATGACTGAAATATTACAGTTATGAGTATGGTATCACTTGTCTCAAGTATTTCATATGATTAAAATATTATAGTTATGAGTACGGTATCACTTGTCTCAAGTATTTCACATGACAGAAATATTCCAGTTACCAGTATGGCATCTCTAGTCTCCAGTATTTCACATGACTGAAATATTCCAGTTACCAGTATGGCATCTCCAGTCACCAGTATTTCACATGACTGAAATATTTTAGTTACCAGTAGGGCATCACCCATCTCAAGTATTTCCCATGCCTGAAATATTCTGGTTACCATTGTGGCATCACCAGTCCCAAGTATTTCACATGCCTGAAATATTCCGGTTACCACTGTGGCATCACCAGTCTCAATTATTTTCCATGCTTGCAAAACTATTGCAAAGTGCTGCAGTATGCTGCAAGGAGCAGTGTAATTCAATCAATCAATCAAGTCTTTATTAAACCAGGCGTTTATCGTTGAGCAGAAGCTCATTTGCAAGATGGACCTGGGTGGAGCATGCACAATTGTATATACAGGTCAACACAGGTATTTACAAGGCAATACAGATAATACTGCTTACAGAGAGGAAGACAAAGAAGTTCATATGTACATAGAATTATACAGATATTGTACAGATTACAGGGTATTTTCATACATAGAAGTGTCTATAGGAAGATAAAGCAGGTTATCTAAGGTTGCAGGAGGAAGTAATGGAAGAAAAAATAAATAAAATATACACCAGATAGAGGCGAAGGTGGGGGAGGGAGGAGGTAGGGGAGAAAGGCTAGGAGGGCACGGTGCACAGAGTGGAGTTGGTAAAACGGGATGTAGAGAAGGTGGATGGAGAAAAGGAGTATGTGTGAGCCCCGGGATTGAATGCTATAAATTATGGGGCATGATAGGATGTCACATCCCAGGGGTAGTGAGCTCCTATCTGAGGTTGGGAAAGGAAGGATAAGGGGATGGACGGGCCTAGTGTTGATAAGACAGTTGGATAAGAGGGAGAACAATTAGGCTTGTGAGGAGCAAGCTGGGGGTCAGTATGTAAATTGGGTCTAAGGCGTGGCTATATACCAGTGCAGGCAGCCGGTACTGGGTCTGAGTGGGTGAAGCAGTTACATACTTCTCTGACTGTACTGAAATAAAAGCGTCTTGAGAGCATTTATACCAATTAGACTGCTTAATTTGAGGGTTTTTGTAGATTGACCATATGAGTAGCATTCAACGCCATGGCTGCCCTGCCAAAGTGGGATTTTGCTTTGGTACTTTAAGTGTAATAGCTGAATAACTTCTAACACGATTCCCAATTACACTCAGGCAAGACAGCAGGAGATATAAGTAAGGCAGCTTATTAGAGATGGCTCTATAGGTCCAGAGAGCGGCGTTTCTGTGGTGCCTGAACTTTAGTGATGTCCACCCCACTGCCGCATATAGGGTGCAGTGATGCGTGTCTAAGGGAAGTCCCATTATAAACCTCAGTGCTCGATGGTAGAGTGTGTTCAGTTTAGCCATGTAAGAGTTGGGGCATTGGCTGTAGAGGAAATCAGTGTAATCAACCAATGATAGGAAAATTCACATATCTGGACTGAGTAGTACGGTATAGGCTGCATGCCCATTGGCTCATGCTGTGAACCAATGGGTGTGCAGCCCTACCAAGCTGTCAGTCGGTGGGTGGCGGGGCAGCAGGCGGGTGGGGTGCTGCCAGCTGATGGGGGAGTGGGGCAGTGGGGCTCCAGTGGGCGGGTGGGGTGAGGGTACACTAGACCGCCAGGGATATTGGACTTGGTGGGTCCACTAAGATGCTCGTGATCGGCCTCAGTGCGTCCACTGGACCACCAGGGAGATTGGACTTGGGGGGGGTTCCTATTAATGATGCCCGTGATCGGGCTCAGTGCAGTCCACTGGACCACCAGGGATATTGAAGGGGGGAACTATAGTGATGCCCATGATCGGGGCACATAGAGGTCCACTGGACCACCAGGGATGTTGGACTTTTTTTATATTATAGGAATGCCCGTGATCAGGCTGCAGGGGGTGTCGGTCCCCGATGGCTGCTGCCTGGCAGGGCACCAGGCGCAAATCGTTGGGGATCGGCACACCTGCATGCTAATGGCATGCAAATGGGTCCGTGAATGAGATGCAAATGGCCCCTGTGCGCCTTTGCATATATTATGGCCCCATTTGCATGTCCCCTTTTGAATATTGCAGGTGCTGTGCATGGCACAATGGCACTTGCGCTGCGCATCTTCATGCTCCAGTCTGGCCATTTCGCTGGCGCAGTGCCACTGCGCCATGCACACTGGGGGTGGCCAGGCTACGATATTCAAAGCTGCTGCGCCATAGCGCAGCTCCATTGAATATCATCCAGGCCACACCCCTGCGCAACAAAGTTGAGCTGCACCCAGGCTTGCTCCACAGCCTGGCACAGTTTGAATATCCCGGCCACTGCCTTTAACCATCTTATGAGTGGTAAATGTACTCAAAGTAAAAATGTTGCCACACTTTTTATATCTGCTTCAGGTGCTGCCTATCCCTATCCCTGCAAAGTTTTTTAAGCACCTGAAATCATGTTTCATAGATTGTAGTTGGGCACCAAAAAAAGCAGGATAAAATGTAACCAACTGACAATGGCACCAGGGAAAGGGGAGTCTGGATTGTCCCAGTTTTAAAAAATACTTTTTGGCAGCTCAACTGGCAGGCTTGGTGTAATATATAATGTGATGCAGAAGGCACCCTGTTGGAAAAAAAGAAATCACTGGAAAACCACAATGAACAGATTTATTGAATAGCTCCAGCCTAGCTAGCTGTCTTAGGTCTCAGGGTAATTACTACATATCATTTTACATTTACTTAAACTTGCACAAGATTCAAAAGATACTTGAAGTCCAATCCACGTTTTCAACCTTAACTCCTGCATAGAATATCCCCCTTTCCTGGAGCTTTTGGAAGACTAAGAATATCATAGCTGGAAAGAGAATGGGATACAAGTACAAGGACACTTATATGGCAATGGAACCAATGTCTTTCATGGCATTAAAACAAATGTATTTTTCATTTATTTATTTTAATTTTGGTGACCGGGTAAGCCCACTGAGATGAGATGTCCCTTTTCAGGGGATACCCGGAGTTAGTTACATACTGTACATTAAATAACAGGAATTATACATGGTTGTTTATAAATATACATACAGTTTTCATACCAACAAGGATTTAGTTACAGGCAGTAACACTGATCAAAAACATTCAGAAGTCTTAAAATAGCAGAGAATATATACATGATGTATGATTTACACCAGGCACACTGCTTTAAATACATACAAATTAGGCACTTCTTGGGTTCCATACTAGAACACACATTGCAATTACAGATGCCATCTGGAGTGGCACACATATTGGACTGGGCACATAAATTGAGGGGCATGGTCACTTATTTACTTATGCCTCTACTCCTTGTTAAAAACAACTCTGGTACATTTTGCAGTAAGTATTTCATTCTTTAGTAAACATATACTGTATCAGAATTTCACATTCATTTCAGTAGTAATTTAATAGGTCTTCTGTTCACGTCGTCGAGTAGAATGCTTTGATGAAGAGTGAGTAGAAGCATTTTTGGTTGTTTTAACAAGGAGTAGAGGCAGACAACAGAGTCTGAACTCATAACTGCTATTGCTGAAGCATTAAGCTTGATGAAAAGTGTACAAAAGTGTACCCTGAGGAAGCCTCCGATAGTAAAATGCTGGGATATCTAACAGAAAAAATGTTGATTGAAGATGTTTGTGTTGTTGCCTAATCTGAGGGCTCAGAGTGGTTCAGTTTTGGAGTATGTGAGTATATCACATCCATCAGAGCAAGCTCCACAACTTACATTACATACAAGAGACTGATTACTCGTGGGGTTCTTGTTCTTCAGATAAAAAGCTTTATTCCGTGAAATTTACTTTAAGGCCACAGAAGGTTGGATAGTATTGAACCTTCCCTCTGTGGTCTCAAAGTATTATTATACAGTGGACATAAAACACCAATAACCCACTCCCTGTCATGTTTCATTCTTTAATTAAGTGTCACTTTAATTATGAAAAAAGTGGGCACACACCATGAATTTTAATTTATTATTTTGTTGTCTTTATTCAATATTTTCAAGTGCAATAGCACACATATAGGCTTTGTATAGAAGTTCAAAATATCAGTGGTAAGCACCATGCCCCACAGGCCCATCACCCCACCCCCAACATTAGATCATATCAGTACCCCCCTCGCAGTACTTGAACCAAAACATATGGCATATGAACATTGCCAGAAGAAGAAGGCCTAGTGGTCAAACAAGTTTGCTCATACTGTGGAGCCCTCAGTGGTTACTAAGGGATCAGCCCCTTCCCATTTAATCCCTCCCCCCTTCTTGCCTACCCCTCTTGACCCTGACTGTCCCCCTGCCCCACCATCTTTTGAATCCATCCTCTGTTTCCAGGGAGACCATGGGAGACCACTTTCTCTGAGAGTTTCTTCTACTCTGTGGCCATTCGCTCTGTGAAGGAATGCCTTCTGATCTCTCTATTGAACCATTCCCAAGTCAGTTTATGGCAGTGCCCCCTTGTGATTTTGCTTTTGCTAAGACTGAAGAGGTTTTCTGTGTTCACCTTTTTACATGCATACATACATACATACATTTGCCGGTAGATAAGAACTAATATGGCCCACTTAGTCTGCCCCATTATACTCCTAGCAATTGAGTATCCCCTTGCCCCCCGTTGCTGCCTTGTTTCCCCCCGACCCCCCCAGTTAAGTCCACCCCCGCACCCTCAGGATCCCCTTGTGTCTGTCCCATGCATGCTTGAAACCAGAGACAATTTCAGGCCATACTACCTCATCCAGCAGCCCATTTCAGCCATCCACCACCCTCTCCATGAAAAAGTACTTTCTTATATTTCCCCTATATTTTCCTCCTTCCAGCTCCATGCCATGACCCCAGGTGATGAGCCCATTTTCCTCTGAATAAGCTTCCCTCCTGTACCCTGTGATATTTGAAGGTCTCAATAATGTCCAGCATCTCCCTCCTTTCCTCCAGGGATTACATGTTTAGATCCCTTAAACTTTCCTCATATGCCCTCCCTTGCAGCCCATGAATTATTGTGGATGCTCTCCTTTTGACAGCCTCCACCTTCTCAACATCCTTTTTCAGCTGCGGTCTCCAGAACTGAATGCAGTGCTCAAGGTGGGGCCTGACCAACATCTTGTACCAGGGTATAATGACCTCCCTCCTTCTGTTAGTAATACCCCACCCCATGCATTCCAGCATTCTGTTAACCTTCTCTACCACCTTTTGGCATTGACTTGTTGCCATGACGTCAGCCAAGATGATGACACCAAGGTCCCTCTCCTGCTCAGTGACTGCTATTTTTTCCCACCCTGAGCACACATTTTTCCCTAGGGTTCTTATGCCCTAAGTGCATAATGTTACACTTCCCCTCATTAAACCCCAGTCTCCACTCCTTGAACCACTGCTCAGCTCTTTAAGCTCCTCCCTCATCCTGCCCACACTGTCTGGTGTATCCAGCCTGTTACAAATCTTTGTATCATCCACGAACAAACAAACCTTCCCCTTCAGCCCTACTGCAATGTCTCCAGTGAAGATATTGAATAGGACTGGGCCCAGGGCCAACCCCTGTGGTACCCCACTTGTCACCCTCTCCTTGTTAGAGAGTATTCCATAAACCATCATCTTCTGGGTACTGCCTGAGAGCCAGTACCTGACCCACTTAACTATGTCTGGTCCCACCCCAAGGCTGTCCAGTTTGTTCAATAGCCTTTTATGAGGAACAGTGTCAAAAGCCTTCCTGAAGTGCAAATAGGCCATGGCCACTGCTCCTCTGTGGTCCATCACCATTGTCACCCAGTCAAAAAACTCTATTAAGTTTGTTTGGCAGGATCTCCCTCTGGGGTTCAACCAGCCCTTTCCCCTTGAGGTAGTTTATTACACATTCTGTCAGGATGGTATAGGGCCTGACCCCTCAGAGTCTTGTGACCAGTGGCAAATAAGGAACCAGAGACAAGTGGCATCAGGTAATTAGTAACAGGTTTTATTACTAGCCCCAAAAACAGTATATACAGCTCATCCAAGGCCAAGGAGCTCAGAGACCTCTAGATCTACCCAGGGTGAAGAATGGAACTCAGTGAGCAAAATAACATTCTATGATCATTGCTATTGTAACTCTCGCCTAGTGCATACTTTGGTGTTACAAACAAGTTCTTAATGGTTCTTACAGTAGGTGGCTCCTGGTCTTGTACACTTATCTAAGACATAAATAAAGTAGCAAGATCAGTGGGTTGCAATAACAATGAGGTATCTTCGATTACAATAATACAATTTAGTTTGTGTGGCAATACACAAGGTGGTGCTGCAGACCATAATTATTACAGTTACAGTTATACTGTATTGGTGACACATTTGCAGTTTGTTATAGACCATTATAGAACATAAATCATATTGTCATAATCATATATAGATCACATACAGTATACATCCTAGACCCATGATTAAACTGTGGGTGTTGGTGCCCTAAGGTTTATTGGTACTCATTATAGCTCTCATTTGGAACAGTAAGTAAACATAATACTCTTATCCTTCGTTATGATGTCATGGCTGTCATGTGAGGTACCAGAAGGGGTTTGGGCAAGCCAACATAATCCCCTCCTTGTTTCCTGGATAAGGAGGCAACAACTAATAGGGTAAGTGTGAGGGTAATAGCTGTGTTACAGAGGAGCTGCATGAGCTGTATAAAGGTATTTTAATTTAGCACTGTGTTGTTGAAATGTGCATTTCAAACAGCAAAGGGTTAATATTATGAAGGTAATTAGAAATACTTGAATAATGACAACAAAAAACATTAAAAGTAAATTTTAGTCAATTGCTAGACAGGGAAGTGCTCAAGATTTTGATCCCTTACTGGTATGGATAAGATGAATATATTTTCTGTGTAATACAGTTCTAAGATATAGGGTGATGGTAACAATATACACATGAAAACCTGGTTAGTAGTGGTGTGTAGCATATAGATAGTCAGGGTAACTGTGAAAGTAGTTCTATTCAGGAGTTTGTACAGAGGGTAATCACAGATGGACCAAGAATGGAATGATTTGTTAGTAAGGCACAAAGCAGAAACTAGGTATGTCAACACCATAATTGATATGTGTATAAAAAAAGTTGTTGCTCTTTGATACCACACAACATTGGCCCCTATGTGCGAATGAGTGGAAAATACACTCAGGAGGCATGTATCCTGCCTGCGTAGCTCCACACTTGCAGTCAGGTGTGCACCAGCAGTATTTATCAACTGCTGCCACCTGTCTGCGGGTCCACCCCCCAGCATACAGGTCTGCACAGGGGCTGGCCATGGGTGGAATTGTGGACCTATCAGGCATCCAATCAGATACCCAGCATGGGTCCCACAGTGGATTCCTTGCATGTTACAGTGTGGGTCCAGGTGTGTGAATGCCTACTGCAGGCATCAAGACTAGCAAGGCATGGTCCCATCATCCCGTGGTCCACCCAAACCAGTCTGTACTGCAAGGCACCCTCCCAGCACACAAACGGGCCCAGCAGTGGATCCCTCTCCCATTCTGCAGGCTGCCCCTCAGCACAGATTTGCCCTGACCCTGCCATGACATACCCTCTGAGACCCCTGACCTCATACCTGGCACCCCTAAGCCCCAGTAGTGGCCAGTGTCCCCCCTGCACACAGGTGCCCCAGTCCTGATAGGCCATGGTCCTCCACTGGTACCCCCACATTGGTGATCAGTGTACCCCTATCCACCACAACATGAATAACTCCTCCTCCCACCAGATACCTCACCATAGATGTCACGGCCAGGAATGGCCAGTGGTGCACCCCTTCTCACACCTCCGTGGCTGCTGGCTGTCCACATTATGTTGGGACTGTGCCCCTATAAATAAGTTGCACGCTCCCTGCATCACTTGGATGGCCAGCAGCTGAGGAGGTGTGAGAAGGTCTTTACCACCATCCATTACTTGCCATAGCATCAACAGGAAGGCACGGGGGCAGGGGGTTGTCGGCACCACAGCAGGTGGGGGGGCAACTGTCCACCACTATTGTCACCAGGGAGCTAGGATTGAGGCTGCAGAGGTAGGCAGGCAGTGTTGGATAGGGACAGATGACATGGCAGAGCAATGGTTGGGGGGATGGCTGCCACTGGCAAATGGGCTTCCTTGTTGGGGGTCATGGCACCTATGGATTTGGGGCAGGGCTGTGTTAGTGGGGGAGGCAATGGTGCATATTGCACCAGGGCAAGCATGTGTTTGGAGGGGGTTGTCCATTGCTGGCAGGGGCTTTGCCATCTGGTGCACATCAGGGGTGTGGATCTGTGCACACCAGGGCACCAGCACTTTCGGGCATTTGATCAAGCAGCTGGCCCAGCCCTCCCCATCTGCCTAGTGGGTTGGGCTGGCATGGTTGCATGATCCCCGCTGCTGCCACAACCAGGCAGCTGTGGTCCATGGGACATGTAGTGGATTGTTGCAGGGTCTCCCCTGGCATAATCCATGCCCTCCTCAGCAACCCCCGTAGGCAGCACTACACAACTTAGTGCATGGTGAGTAGTGCTGGCACTCCCTCAACCAGTCTCTGGCACATTGCTGTCCACACAGTAGGGGGATCAGATGCATAGGGGCTTCGCACCTCCATTAGTGCATCCTGCACAGGGAGCACAATGGATGCAGAGTGGCTATGAGCCGCAGATACGTAGTGCATAGCCACTCTGCCCATTGGTGCATAGGGCCCATTGTTTGTAAAAACAGTACTGAATGCACTGTTCAACATAAAATAACATGACACAACATTGTCCATTTAATGAAGAGTCCATTTTTAGAGTGGATAAGGCAGGTGATGGTGGCATACATTTATCTTGATTGAGGTATCTGTCGACAATGTCTTTAGATAATAGGTCATCATTAAACTTGTATGAACAGTCCAGAAAGTAAAGGTGAGTAACCACAGATCAGCATAGTTACATGTGAAATGTCATTTGCAGAAAGGCTGTAACAACACATGGGGCTATGCATACTTTTAGTTGAAGATGAACCACCAGCATGGTAAGAAAGTTAATATTCATGTTGCTGGGTGCTGGATGGCTGGATTTGCAGAGGTCTTGACAGGAGGTGCATTATTATATTGTTCATTGAGTCCTTCAATGGAGTAGACACACACACTGGCACAGCTTTTTGTTTGGAAAAGGATTACACCCCTGAACAAATATTGACAGTCCATAATGGAATCAGTATGTATGAGGCCAGCAATGAAGAAAAGTTGATGTGTTGCTTGAAGATCTTACACGTGCCACTCTGCCAAAACCTGTAAACTTGTGAAACTCTGTTAGAAACACAGTTTATGAAACAGACATAGCTATTGTGGATGGAAAAATAACAAGGTTATTACCAATGTCTTTGATTATGATGTTGGGTGACATAACCCAAGTTTCTGGTAGTCATGAGAGAAAAAGTGATGGTGTTGGCTATGCACTCAGAGGTGCAGGCTGAGGTCCAATAATGAGAATATACCATTTGGCCATCTATGAGTACTGTACACCCTGCTTCCAGGTCTTGGAAGAGGTTGTGACAGTGATTAAAACATACTGTAGTTTCCCTGCCTATGTGTTGCTGTTTGGCCTAGTTTAGGCCTGTCTTATGAAATGAAACATAGAAACATAGAAACAGAATTTGACGGCAGATAAGGACTGCTTGGCCCACCCAGTCTGCCCATTTCCCTACCTACTGGATAAGCTGCAGATCCTAGTTAACCAGCAGCCTACTTCTTCCTACCCCCACCCCCTAGAATTGCCTTATGACTGTCCCATGCATGCTTGAATTCCACCACTGATTTTGACTCACAACCTCCTCCGGAAGGCTGTTCCATGCATCCACAACCTCTGTGAAAATATTCCTTAAATTACCTCTGAGCCGCCCTCTATCTTCAAATTGTGCCCTTGTTCTTGCACACTTCTTTTTTGAAAAATGCTACCTCTTGGACTTTGTTGATTCCCTTGAGGTACTTGAACGTTTCTATCATGTCCCCCCTCTCCTCCTTTCCTCGAGGCTATACGTATTAGCTCCTTTCGTCTCTCTTCATATGTCTTCCGGTGCAGACCCTGCACCATTTTAGTTGCCTTCCTCTGGATAGCTTCCATCCTGTCTATGTCTCTTTATGGGAGATTGGGTCTCCAGAACTGCACGCAGTACTCCAGATGGGGTCTCACCAGCTGTCTGTACAGAGGGATAATAACTTCCTGTTTTCTACTGGTGATGCCTCTCCCTATGCATCCCAGTATCCCCCAGCCCTCCTTGCTGCCCTCTCACATTGCTTGCCCACCTTTAGGTCATCTGATATGACTACCCCCAGGTCCCTTTCCATTTTTGTTGTTGTTAGTATCTCACCCCGCATTGTGTACTCTTCCCCTGGGTTTTTGTTTCCCAGGTGCATTACCTTGCACTTCTTAGCATTGAATCTAAGCTGCCATACATTTGACCATTCCTCTAACCTTGCCAAGTCCCTTCTCATCCTTTCCACCCACCTTGTGCATCAACTCTGTTGCAGATCTTTGTGTCATCTGTAAAGAGACATACTTTTCCTTCAGTACTTCTGCAATGTCAGCTATAAAGAGATTGAAGAGGACCGGTCCTAATACTGAACCCTGCGGTACCCCACTAGTAACCCTCCTTTCTTCTGAGTGGACTCCATTTACTATTACCTCTGTGTCCTATTCTCCAGCCAATTTTACCCAGGCTGTCATCTTGGGACCCACTCCCAGACTGGCTAACTTGTATATTAATCTTTTGTGTGGGACTGTGTCAAATGCCTTGCTAAAGTCTAGGTAGGCCATGTCCACAGCCCTCCTGATCTACTACTTTGGTCACCCCGTCAAAGAAATCTATCAGATTCATCTGGCATGACCTTCCGCCGTGAATCCATGCTGCTAGAGTCCTGTGCCCTCTGGCCTCTAGATACTCGACAATTCTTTCCTTCAGAAGTGATTCCATCATTTTCCTATCACTGAGGTTAAACTAACAGGTCTGTAGTTTCCTGCTTCTGCCTTGCTCCCACTTTTGTGAAGGGAATCACATCTTCCTCCTCCAGTCCTTGGGTACCACCCCATCCTCCCATGATTTGTTAAAAGGGTAGTCAGTGGTGTCACTAGTTCTACCCTTAGTTCTTTTAGAATTCTGGGATGAATCCCATCAGGTCCCATTGCTTTGTCCATCTTCAGTTTTAAGAGTTCTTTCAGAACCCTTTCTTCTGTAAATGGACTGGTATCAACTTTTGTATCCAGAGTGTTTCTACTGTTTGTTTTATGTACCTCCCCCTCTTCATTTGTAAATACTGAGCAAAAATATTTGTTTAGTATCTCTGCCTTTTCACAGTCTCCCTCTGCCCACCCTCCTTCCCCTTTATTAAGCCTTACTATCCCTCCCTTGGTCTTCCTTCGCTCCCTGATGTACCTATAAAAGGTTTTATCCCCCTTCTTAACTGAGTTGGCTATCTTTTCCTCGGTTTGGGCCTTTGCTGTTCTGACTGCCTTCCCAGCCTCCTTTTGCTTTAACTGATACAGTTCTCTGTCCTGCTCCTTCTGCGATTTCTTGTACTTCCTGAATGCTTTCGTTTTCTCTTGAACCTTCACTGCCACTTCCTTTGAGAACCATAGTAGTTTCTTACATCGTTTTGTTTTGTTTGTTTGCTTCACACAAAGGCTCGTTACCTCTGTGATGGCAGTTTGGAAGTGCAATCTTATATCTAATATATGCACTTTGAACCTTTAACTAATAACTGTATGCCATCTACACTACGTAACACTGGGGTAAATATATTTTGGTCTATACCTGTCTGGAACTTGAAAGTTTGGCTCTTCCATTGCTTTCAATCTGCTACTTAATTTATCTCCCCCGATGTACACTGTTACTGTCTTATCTAAACCCAACTAGCATAGCACCAGCCTCCAGGGGTTTGTGACTGCATTCAGGATCACCTTGCCCTACCCAGCAGGGCATTTTGAGTCCACCCCCCCTTTGCTCCCACTACTACCACCTTTGAGGCCCCACCTCCTTCTCCCTCCCTATCCCACCACAATGCATATCTGGTTTATCTCAACCTCTACCTTCTACCACTTTCCGTCACCCTACTAGCTTACAGCCTACCCCCCTCCCATAACTGCTGTGGCCCTCTTCTGCTTTACCCTTTTTCCCTCTGGGTAATGGACAATGCTACAGCATCTTAGCAGATACTAATGAATTCCTAAACATGATATTAATTCTGAGTTGTTCCAGGTTATGCTAACCTGTACTATGATTTACATTATGTTCTAACATGCTTGATTTTTGACAATGCCTCCTAGCTGCAACAGTCTACACCTGTATATGTTTCCCCCTCCCTTTGTCTGACGAGGATCCTTTGTAAAGGAGCTTTTAGCTCAAAGGTTGCAATTCTGATACTTTCAATAAATAAATAAAAGTTTGTAGTGAAGATTGGCCATGGGCCACCACCATGGCATTTAGGTATACATCTTTTTCTTCTTGAACTGCTATTAACCATGATGGGAAAGCGATGCTGACCCCTGTGTTTTGGAGTGAGAATCATGGCACATGACTTGGGTAAAGAAGCGGTCATTCATGGGGTGCAGGGCATGGAGAAGTCTCTTTAGATTTGGGTTGGTTGGGAGGCTTTAGAACATTATTAGCTTGTGAAAACAGCTAATTTGTTTTCCATGTTGTTGTGTACCCCCCCCCATCAGATTGACAGATTTAACCCAAATAGGGCTAATACACTCCCTACCAGGCTTATTACACAAAAATCCCACTGAGAGCATTTTAAAGTGGAACATCCCTGGATGTGGAGCAGATTCATGAGCTCACATTTGATAAGCTGCAACTATCTGTAGAAACATAATAGCATGAAACCTAAATATATTAGTAATGACACAATGACCATATTAGGAATAATGCACCACAGTATCCTTAGATTTAATGTTGTGAGAATACTAGGAATGGAAATTGCAGTCAGGACCCTGGGTTGTCCTGGCTTTAAGGTAGGCCTTGTGAAGGCTGTGGTTGAAGGGTCATTGTGTCAAAATGTGTATGAATAGTTTGTTGGCCACCTGGTGGGATGAGTTGCAGAGGGTAGGTATATAATTAGGTTTGTGGAACCACATGGTGTTACATGTTTTTTTATTAAAGGTGAATTATTTTTGGTATTCCACCACTCTGTGTTTGTGGGTTTGGAAAAGGAAAGGGGGCCTGGCCTGCATGTATGTGTTGCCAGGTATATGGTTAGGATTGGCAGCGTCTGTTCAAGATATGCCATTCAGAAACATGGAACAATTTGGTGGAGCTTATGTATGTCTGAAAAAGGCAGGTATTTCTTGTTGGCCACTCAAAGTATTTTGTATTGTCCTGTGAAGAGAAGAGGGAACAGGTGAAGATACAGACCTCCCCCCCAGCTCAGCTGATTGCTTATTAAAGGCTTAGGTCCCTTGCACCAGGATGGTGCTGGTTGGCATGAAGCCACCTGTGAATAGGTTTTGTGCTGTTCGGCAATTGCACTTGACAAACAGAGGGCCTGAGCTGGTTTACAATGTTAGAGTGCATTGGGCCTTTTTCCAAACTTTAAGCAACAAATGGATTATTTGCAAACATTTCTTCTTTTGCAACTTTGGAAGGATATTAGTATACCTCCTTCATTTCTGGATCTGCCATCTATGGCTAAGTCAGGTCCTGAGGGACTTTTTATTTCTGTTGTTTGTAGCCACCATAGGTATTGCACTGGAAGGGGACATGGTCCATACAACCCCCCCAAACTCCTTCTTTTGTTAAAGAGTCAGCTTGATTATTGTAGTGATGTTAGGGTTGTGCTTTGGGTTGACCAATGATAGAGTAGAGGCCGGGCAAAAATTAGTAAATTCCCACTAATTTACCTGTAACAGTTTTGCAAAGATGTCAGATGATGCTCTATTCATAGTAGGAGTGTGGTCATTTAACCACAAATGTTCTGGCAATCTCATTTCCCAATCAGTCATCACCTTAAAAGGTGTATGCTGACAAGATACTGATAGGGTGACAGAGTATCCCAATGTCTCTTTTTTAAATTTTAGCAACATTACATTGAAATTTGGCCTATTGTTATTGGTTTCCTACATTACTAGAGACTTTACGATGGTAGGTAGGCCCTTCCTGGTTGCTGCCCCCCCCCCAAGTGGTGGGTCTTATTTCATGTAGTCATTCAGTCCCTGGTCATAGGGACTCTCTTCATCCTGAGAGAAAGAAAACACAATAAAACTTAAAGAGCAGTGTCTTTTTACACTGTTTTCTCTGTGGCAGGTTAGCATTGATATTAAAAATGCTGCTGCATTATTTTTATACAGATGTATGCCTTCAGAAGTATTGGTATTGTTTAACATCTGTTGCTACCTTTGCCAAATATGCCATAGATAGGGTAGATGGTCCTGTGGCTGCTAGCCACATGTTACTCAAATCCTGAAAATCAAATAAAGTTCAATAAAACCAAAGAAAAGATGTCCTATTTTCTCTTGTTTTAGATTAGAAAACAATGTTAGCTGAGTTATAAAAAATCGGATTAATGCCAATAGTTGTATTTCATGGCATTGTGAATGCACACTTCTATTTCACATGTAAAGTTAGTAACATTCAAGCCAGTAACAAAAAGATTAAAACAAGTAAAAATGGTTGGGAGAATCTTCCCAATGATCTGCCGCCTAGTGGTGTCTCATAGGCACAGTAGGTACTGCAGAAATGAATTTGTGAAAAACACAGTTGTAATATTTTTCTTTAGCACTTAAAACTACAGAGCACATGACCTTGCTTTGTTTTTCCTGTGAGCTGTTAAAGTAAATAGTTTGTCATAGATGCTGGGGGTGTTGGAAGATCCGAGTCCCCCATCCCCTCTGATTGCCTTGCTTGGCATGGGGATCATGTGATATTTTACTGAACAAAGGGAAGTCATGCTGAGAGTGGATTTTCATGAAGGAAGAGCATATGTAGGGTTTGGCATTGTTAAAAGATAAGCTAGAGGGTACTGGCAGCAAGCCCAGGAGAAAATGACTCTCCTCCTCCTCTGACATACTCCAAGTACAGAGCATAGGCTTTTGTAAAAAAAAAAAAAAATGACAGGAATCACCAGTTAATGTGTGTTCCTGAAAACTTTGCATAAAGGGGAAAAAGAGTTGTTTAATTAGGAGGCACCCCAAGCCTGAACTTGTATTTAGATGTAACATGGGAGTACAAGGAAGTCAAGTGACTTGCCAAAGATCACACAATATGCAAGTGGTGACTGGTGGGATTTAAACCCAGTCTCTAGGTTTGTATCTGCAGTGCCCTTATGCACTATACTTTATCAAGGGTTTTACAGAAGATTTATGCCTTTTTTAATGATAAAAGAAACAAAAATAAAACCTGCCACCTGAGGCAGTTGAGAGTAGCTTATCACAAAGTATAATTACAGTAGCACGTCGTGTGAGTCAGGGAATGGTGACATATTGCCCATTTGAGTTACACATGCCCTTGTGGCATTCATTTTGTTGTTACAGACAGCTTGAAAAGTTTCCTACATTTGTGCTGCTTTCCTACTTTTTTTAAACCAACAATCTGGAATTAAGCATATTAATAAATCCTTCCCAAATCCTGCTAGAATGTACACACCCTTCAACTTTTGAAACTTTTTCTTCAGATGCAACAAAAAAAAATGATCATATAAATTCTTTTCAGACTAGCATTGTTTTATCTGTAAGGCTTTAGAAAGCAAACACATTTGCAACAGAAGGGCTAGCTGACATTGCATTTTGCTGAAATACATATCAGGCAACACCCTTGGGCTGGATGCCAAAATCTGACTAGGCCATTTTAAGACTCTTTGTTCCGTTACAAGCATACTTTCTAAAAAGATTTCCTTGTGGAATTAAATACATGTTAAAGCCATTTTGAACTGTTATCACACTACTTTTAACCTAGCAGTTTCTTGGCACAGTGCCTTGAACAAAAAAATCCATAAATCTTTTCACACATTAAAAATCCATTACATCACTCTCAAATTTCCATGAAACCTACCAGAGACATATAAACCTCCACACAGACACAATTTCAACATTCTCCTACCCTCTTAACACAAGCTAAAACAGTTTTCATCAACTCTCTTGCCAGGCAAGCACAATTATTTCTGAAACACATATTAACTTACATTGCAAAGCACTCTATATTGTTTAGCTTAGGACAGACACTATTTCCTCACAAAAGGCATTTAATGCTTTATGTCATTGGCAGTAAACTGCAGCCTTGAGTCACAGTACATGAATTCACAAGAACCCAGTTATACTCAGAGAGAGAGAGAAAAAGAAGTACTTTCTTCAGTGTGTGTGTGTGTGTGTCTGTCTGTCTGTGTGTCTGTCTGTGATAGAATACCATGACTTATCAGGTCCGGTTTAGAAATTAAAGAGTTAGAAAGAATAGACATTAGCTGGCCAGCTTATTCAAACATAAAAGACAATAGCAAAATGTACAGTTAGATCAAACAGTATTGTGGCATGTTTTAATACCACATTTTGTGAATTCTATTGCTGGAACCTTTTGCTTTAGGGTGTGAGCTGGATCCACGCCCCCCCCCCCGATCAAATAAGTCCTTTTTTTTGTTGTAAAATGTTTTCTTTTCAAGTTAGAGAAAAACATACAGCAGTGGAATTGGGGTCCCCATAGAAGATAAAAGTATAGGTACTTAGCTTGTTGGGGGAGGAAAGTTAAGGGAGAGGTGAGGGGGACTTGGGAGGAACAAGGGAACAGATACACAAAACAAACAACATTCTGCACTTGGTTACAGTGTGCAAGCAATGACCAATGTATAGTGCTAGAAACATATTCTGCTGTAGGCGGGGTAAGGCACAGGGTGTAAACTTCTCTACTGCACGTAGGGAGGGGGTATGGGGTTGGAAGGTACTGGGGTAAAGGAATGAAGGGGTAAAAGGGGAGGGAATAAGGGGGAACAAAAATACAATAGGGGAAGTATTCCACAGGCATTGCAGTTAATGCAGTACAGCATTACAGTGTTGGTATTACTCACCCCTAGGGAGTTCTCCTCTGTATGTATTGCTGAACATAAGCACGCAGATCCAAGGTTTTGTTTTATGTATCTTCAAGGCTTCAGGTGGAGAACAGATTGTGTGAGTATGTACTGCAAGACCAGGCATTCATATCTAGGACAAGAACAAACATATATTCAAAGAATCTGCTCTTAGGCTTAGGGTGACTTAAGCAGTACAGTAGAATCAGCAATTACTATGTGATGTAAAAGACTTGAATATTGGGTTATGGAGCAGGAGCAATGTTACCTTGGGTAATGAAGGGTGAGAGCAGGGTAGAAAACATTAAGAATCCAGCTCATTGTTCAGTATCCCATCCTTATACAAGGTATGTGAGGGTGGGATGGTTAGAACCTGTGTTTCATCATCAGATTCTCTGTTATTGATAACTGTGCTGTTCTTTGCAGGGTTAGTCGGTAATCAGCCTATACCTTCCCGGGTTTGACATAACTCATGAAGGGGGCCCAGCAGAGTCAAAATTTGGACATTTGGTATGTTTGAAGATCAGAGAGCCTATCCAGTTTGGCAACGCAGAAAGAGATGCCAGGATCTCTTCCAATGTGGGAGTCAGTGAGGTTCTCCATTTACAGAGCAAGGCTGTCTTGGTCTGAATAGCCAAAAGGGCAAGCCATCTGTATTCAGGAGGGGTCAGTGTTGGGGAGTCAAATCAAATGCCCAATAGAATGAAGAGAGAGTTGAGAGGTATCAGTTTATGAAGCACATTAGATGCCAGGGCCTCTACTACCTTCCATAAGAGCTGTCTCTGTGTGCAGGACCAGAGTATGTGTAGTAAGTCTCCACCTTCCTTTTGGCATCTCCAACAGTTATCCAAGTCCAGGAGCTTGGATCTGGCAAGGATGGCAGGGGTGTTATACCATGAGTGGGATATTTTATTTTGCATGAGGCGGGATCTGGCATCCCACAACCAGGTATGTGTGTCCTCCCATACCTGTTCCCATAAAGTGGTGGAGATTTTGTGATGGAGCATTTTTTCCCATTTGTTCTTTGCACCCTCAGATTGAGAGGGGAGGGTGTCCCTTAGCTTGGCATAGATTCACCCAGAAACACCTTTGGGGTATTGAAGCCATGTGTGTAGGTCTGATGGGGTGAGGTGGGATGTGGGCCTGCCCAGGAGAGGGTGGAGTGCTGCTCTGATTTGTAGGTACCTCCAGAATTCTTTCTGAGGGAGGTACCATTTCTGCTGGAGAGTTTGAAACATATGGAGGGCATTAAGATTATGGTCCATAAGGTCCCCCAGCTTGTAAATACCCAAATCCAGCCAGTGCTTCCAGGTTACTCACTATTCTCTTATGGTAATGGAGGGATTTTGCCAGACAGGAGTGGAGGAGAGGGGAAGGGGGTCCATTTTCAGTCTTGCATGTGTGGAGAACCAGTTGGTCTTGGACACCTCCACTGTAGGACAGGATGAAGTCCTGCTTTGGGTGTTAGCAGGTGGAGGTCTGGTTTCCCTTAGAAAAAAAAAAGGAGAGAGGAAGGGTGTAGTGTCCCAGTGATGTCTAGCTCAAGCTGGATCCATTGTGGGGATGAAGGAGTGGGAGGATGCATCCATTTTACTGTTTGGCCCAGAAGAAACGCCCTCATGTATCCCTCTATCCAAGGGAGGTTCCAGCCACCCTGAGACCAGTGTGCTCTGAGTTTGGAGCAATTAAACCTTGGTTTGGAACCCTCCCATAGGAAATCTCCAATTAGTCTGTCTATGGCCACATGCCATTTTTAAGGGAAAGGGATAAGAATATACACCAGGAGATAGAATACTTTAGGGGCTGACACCATTTTTATGGCTGCAATCTTCCCTGCCAGGTGAGTTTGAGTAGTTTCCAATGATCAAACTCTGTTTTGATGGTTGAAAGCAGAGGCAGTATATTAGCTTGCCAGAGAGTCTCTAGGGCAGGGGTAATGATAATCCCCAGATATGTAATTCCTTGCTTAGCCCAGAGAAGACTGGCTGTCTCAACTATTTGTTGGGTACAGTGTCCATTCAAGGGAAGCAATTCAGTTTTGGTTTGCTTTAGTTTTAGACCTGAGTATCTGGTAAAGGAGTCAAGGAGTTTTAGCAGGGGAGGTACTGATAGCTGGGCATCGGCCAGAGGGAGAAGAAGATCATTTGCAAATATAAGGGTTGAATATTCTGTTTGTCCCACTTTGATGGCAAGAACGTCTGGGTGCATACATATTGCCCTTGCAAGAGGCTCAATGGCAAGGACAAGCAAAAGAAGGGGAAAGGGGCAGCTCTGTTGGGTCCCACGTTCAAGTAGGAATTGAGGGGAAAGTACAGAATTTGTGGTGACTCGAGCTGTGGGTAGTGTGTTAATGGCCTGCACCCTGGATTGAAATCTCTCACCTACCCCAAGATGTGCCAAGACTAGGCACAGATAATCCCATTTGATGGAATCAAATGCATTCTTGAAATCAACCCGATTGCCACAGCAGGTGTAGGGAGAGGACAAGAGATGTGTAGAATATTCATGAGGACTCTTAGGTGATCAGAGCTATGCCAGCCAGGGACAAAGCCTACCTGTGAGGGGTGTATAAGGTTTGGCAGTAGAGGGTTTAGCCTAGGGGCAAGAATTTTGGCATATATTTTGCTCTCTAGATTTATGAGGGAAATCGGGCATTAGCTACCAGGGTTTGTAGGGTCTTTGCCCCTTTTTGGGATGACTACAATGGTGGCCTCCCTGAGGGATGGTGGGAGGGTACTTTTGAGCTCTACTTCTTGGAACATCTCTGTGAGGAGGGGGGGTAATTACTGGACCTAGGGCCTGGTAGAAGTCTGCAGTGTAGTCGTCACTGCCCGGGGATTTTCCTGGTTGAAGACTCCGAATGGCAGAGCCCAGTTCTTCTGGGGAGATGAGAAGTTCAAGGGCTAGGGACTGTTGTACAGTGAGTTTGGGCAATTGGAGATCATCGAGGAAGGATTAAGTGTCCTTGATTTGGCCTGTGTGTGTGGTGGAGTAAAGTTTCTTATAAAAGGATGCCATAGTCTCGTTTATAGCATCGGGGGTAGTGGCAATC
This sequence comes from Neoceratodus forsteri, assembly GCA_016271365.2. Lineage (NCBI taxonomy): Eukaryota > Metazoa > Chordata > Ceratodontiformes > Ceratodontidae > Neoceratodus > Neoceratodus forsteri. The sequence goes on along the minus strand of CM057451.1, from coordinate 134,089,706 downwards.
ATGCCCTGAGTATCCCTCAGGCCAGGTAGGTACCTGCTGACCTGCTGTCTCCTAAGTTGCTAAGTGAGTACTTTGCCCCCTTTGTCTTCTCCTTCCCAGAAGGTGTGTTGGAGTCGAAGTATGGCAACTTCAGCTTTCCTGTTTAGGAGCTGATAAATCTCTAGTCTAAGACCCCTGATAGTCCTGCCAGTAGGGGAGTAGAGGGAGGGGGAGGGCATAGCTTTAAAGGCAGCTTCCACTGTAGCTAGTTGCTGTTCCAGTGTGGCCAGATAGTGTTCTAGTTCCCTACATTTAGCTGCTGCAAACCCCATGATGTTACCTGTCATGGTAACTTTGAATGCTTCCCAGGTGTTACCGGCTGAGGTGTCTGATGTAGGGTTATCTAGAAGAAATAGCGAGGAATCATTTTTTGCCCAGGGGATGAAGGCTGAATCTCTTATAAGAAGAGGGTCTAGTTTCCAGTTTTGGGGTGGGGGGGCTGAGAAACCCCATTGAATAAGGAGTTGGACAGGGGCATGATCGGAGATAACTCTTTATAAGATTGTGGCTCCTGTAGTTTTTTTCAGCAGTGTTGGGAAGGGTAGCCAGAAATCTAATCTGCTGTAGGAAGAATTAGGTTCAGAGTGGAAGTATAGTCCCTGATCCTTGGGTGGAATAGCCTCCACACATCAGTGAGTCCTTGGTCTGAGATCAGTTGATGTAGTGCTCTTCCACTTCTAGTATGGGATTCTTTCCTGGTATCGTTTCTATCTAATAAAGGGACATGGGTGAGGTTAAAGTCTCCCCCCAAAAGAAGGGGGCAGTTAGGTGGTGTAAACCCAGTTATTGTTTCTGCCAGGTTATGAAAAACCTGTGGGGCATCCTCATTAGGGGCATACACATTACAGAGAGTAATAGGACCAGACGGGGTATCGTACATAGCAATCACCCACCTCCCATCAGGGCTTGAGAGAGTTTTGGTAAGGGCCAGGTAAGTGATTTGTGAAGAAAGATAAGAACACCATGTTTCCTTATGGGAGCACTGGAGTGCACCTGTTGTCCGACCCAGTCCTTCACCATACAGTCATGATCGGCATTAGTTAATTTGGTTTCTTGCAGAAACTACATTGGAGTGCAAGTGTTTCAAGTGAGCAAGGACTTTCTTTTGTTTTATTGGGGAATTTAACCCCTGGACAGTCCACATATGGAATTTCATATCAGACATCCAGTTATGGGAGAGAGGGAAGGGAGGTGGGACGAGTGTGCTCAGGAAGTCAATCACAAGGATGGGGGACCACTCTGACCTCCCGAGAGGTAATAAGGGGGCTTTGTAGAGAGCTTACTGAGTCAGGTCCGGACATAGTCCTAGGACTGTTTGGGGAGGGAGATAAACTGGACCAGATAGCAAGTTTGTTCACTTTAAACAGTATAGACAGGCTTACAAACTGCAGTAAGAAAAACAGCAGATTGACTGAAACCATGATAGCAGTACATACACTTATACACTTACAACCTATAAACAGTAAAAAAGTATTTCTTAACACAAAAACAGTGCTGAGAGACATGACTGGACTTAGCTGGCTGATTCACCAGCCAATGGCATGCCCAGTTGTTTCTGTGGGGCAGAGAAAAGGAGAGATTCAGCAGGTAAGGGGGTACATCTGTCCCCAGGTGCGGTAGCTGAAAAGTTTAATATAACCAGGCACTGACAGTAGAAAGGGGCTGAACAAATAGAGTAGCCATTACCCAGAGCCAACCTAAAGTACCGCCCTTTTGCAAGCCCATGAGGCTGGAGAAGAGGTCTGATGGTTAGCAATCTATAGTGTATTATCTATGGACCATCTGAGGGCCCTGGGGAAGCTTAAGATATGCACTCAGACAGAGTTGCTAGCTTCAGATTGCTTGAGGCAGGGGTAGATCTAGTGGAGAAAATCAATCCTGGCATCCTGCACCTTCTGTGCCCTCCTTGATGGTAGGTGTAAACCTACAGATGTTGAACTATGAGTAAATGGGTAAATGGTGAGAGGAAGGGAGGGCTCAGACATGTGGTGGCCAGGGGCGAGAGTAGATGTGACATGGAGAAAGGGATGCCTAGGCAGTGCACCAGAGCAGTGTTCTTAATTAATAAATGAATGAACAATATCCCTGTTGTGTTACCACCAAAAATTCGGACACAGTGAGAGATAAAAAACAGGCCAACAGGGCAACAGCAGAACAAGTTAAACGTGCCTATAAGGTAGGGTGTCTCTTGGGGGGGGGACAAAGCGGTCAAGTACAGTAACTTGCCTGTCTTGGTTATCCCTGATTTGCAGTGTGAGTGAGGTGAGAGGGCCCAGCTGAATGGCAGCAATAGGCGGAGGGCCGCTAAACCTCCCCATCCGACTGTTTCCCAGTTATCCCTTACAATTACTCCCCACAGACATGAAACCTCAGACACTTATCTGAAACAGTGGCTCCCGGTCACTCTGGGAGTTCTTCTTGAAAGATCTTCTTTCCTTCTCGGGGTGTAGTCACAGGGTTTCAGCCTAGTGGAATGCCCAAGTCTATGGCATATGAGTCGAGATCCTGGAGCAGCAATGCTGCATCTGTGGAGGTAGCCCATGACCCTTCTACGTCATCAGGTTCTGTTTCATCTGGGGACGGGGCATTAGTGTCCATCTCGTCAGTAGGGCTGTCATTCCCGGGATAAACAGTAAGATGAGTGAACTTGTTCTGGGAGAAGTAGGGGCTCATATACTCCCACTCTTCGAGTTCCTCGTTCCATGCATTCTGATCAAGCATGTCAGTGGGCTGCCCTCTCTCTTGTGGGTGCTCACATCTGGAGTGAATTGCCGATGGAGGCCTCTTAAGTATTTGGGGCAGCAGGGGCTCAAAATCTTTCCTTGGGGCTTGTTGTAAGGCTTTGTTCTGAGTGTTAGGTAGGTCTCTTTTTAGCGGGGATCGACAATTTAAGTGTGGGCTGTTAAGTGCAGCTGAAGGGCATGAGATTGGGCTGCGAGAGAGACTGGGGCCTGCAGGCCAGGTTTGGATAATGTAGCCCATGGCAGCCTCTGGTGTAGCAAACTTGTGTGGGGTACCATGAACTGTTACTTTTTGGGTCACAGGGTATCTGAGAGAAAAAGGTACCTGCAAGTCATGAAGTCATTTACGGACCTCGGTGTAGGCCTTTCGTTTAGCAGCTAAGTCTTTAGAATAGTCCTGGAAGATCCTAATACGATGCCCTCGCCAGTGTAGTGAGTCCAGTTCTCTAGCCCGTATTTGTATAGCTTCCTTTTTGGTGAAATTGAGGATCCGAGCAATGAAGGGCCTTGGTCACTCGCCATTTGTGGGTCTAGGCTGAAGGGAGCGATGTGCTTGCTCAATAATTATTCTGGTGGTGGGAGGAAGTCATAGAAGCTCCGGGAGGGCTTGCTGTCGGAAAGGTAAAGTATTGTCCTCTTCACATCCCTCTGGGAATCCTAGAAGCCGCAGGTAGTTGCAGTGGCTCCTATTCTCCAGGTTGTCCAATTTGTCCTGGAGAAGATTAATCTGGGCAGCCTGCTCCCACATGGTAGCGCAGTGTCCCTGAAGGATGTCATCGTGAGACAGTGATTTCTGCTCTACATGGTCGAGTCTCTCGTCCAGCTGCTGTACAGAAGCAGCAGTGGTATTAGGTGCAAGGGTCAGAGCATCGATGCTAGTGATGATGGACCCGAACATTTCTCGAACTGAGGGCCCTTTGGAGCAGTGCGCCATGTGGCCTGTTGTGTGGGATTCGTCACAGAGTAAAGTTAATGTAAGTCTGTGATCCATGGGTGGATTTCCCTCAAAGTCTGCCAGGCGAAGGGAGTAGGCTTCTGATTGCTAAGTATGTTGTAGAATCCTTTTGGCTTTCAGCAAAAAGTGGGGTTTTGATGGGTTCTGGGCTCCGGGTTAGCAGCGCTAAGAAGGTATGTTGCCCTCTTGTTCGCCGATTGGCCATGCCCCCAAATAAGTCCTTTTTCTGTGCCAAAAACTCCTGTGGTTTGGAGTGTAACAGATTGTACCACTTTAGAAAGAGCTGCAACTATTAACCCTTTCAGGTCATGTTTTTCAGCTATAACTTTGAACCCCAGATACAGTGTGCAAACAAGCTGTATCGGATGGTCCTGTGAGTTCACGTCCAGCATGAAATCACCCCAGCCCCTTTGAGAAGCCAGGAAATTTGAGACAGCCAGTCTCAGTTCTGTACAGATAGTGGCCATGACTTTTTGAGATCTCTTAGTTTGTTTCTGTACTATAGTGAGCACAAAGTCATTTGTACTCAACAAATAGGCAGAACTGTTTATGAGGTCTCCAGAGTCCCACAGAGCAATCTCGCTTTGAGATGGGGAGATGGTATCCTTGTCCCATCTGGTATGCGGGAGGACCTGGGAGACAATCCGAAGTGGTTTGAATGGATGGGCAGAGGTTCAGGTCCCAGCTTACACCAGATCTGTTCTCTGAGTACCAACTTGCCTATTTCCCAGTCACCTCAAAGTCCACTGGTCCTGCTGCAGTTGCCAAAATGTCAGAATGGTAAAGGGCCTGACCCCCTTCAGATTCTTGTGACCAGTTGCAAATAAGGAACCAGAGACATGTGGCATCAGGTCATTAGTAACAGAGTTCATTACTAGCCCCAAAAACAGTATATACAGCTTACCCAAGGCCGAGGAGCTTGGAAACCTCTAGATCTATCCAGGGTAAAGACTAGAACTCAGTGAGCAAAATAACATTCTTTTCTTATATACTATAATTGTTGTGGTAACTCTTGCCTAGTGCATACGTTGGTGTTACAAACATGTTCTTATTGGTTCTTATAGAAGGTGGCTCCCAGTCTTGTACATATATCTAAGATTACATAAAATAGCAAGGTCAGTGGGTTGCAGTAACTATGGGGTCTCTTCTCTCACAGTAATACAATGTAGTTTGTGTGGCAATCCACAAGGCGGTGCTGCAAACCATAATTATTACATTTACAGTTAGACTGTATTGGTGAAACATTTGCAGTTAGTTAGAGACCATTATAGAACGTAAATCATATTGTCATAAGCATACATAGATCACATATACATCCTTGTCACGCGATTATATTGTAGGTGTTGGTGCCCTAAGGTTCATTACTGCTCATTATAGCTCTCTTTTGGAGCAGTTATTAAACATAATACGCTTATCCATAGTTAGGATATCATGGCTGTCATGTGGGGTACCAGAGAGGGTTTGGGAAAGCCAACAGTTCCTTCAAGAGTGACTCCATTATCTTTTCAACCACTGACAGGCTGACAGGCCTGTAGTTACCCACCACTTCTCTGCCCCCCCCCCTTGTGTAGTGGAACCACGTTTGCTCTTTTCCAATTCTCTTGGACCTCCTCCATTTCGGGCAGTGGAGTAAACAGCTCTGCCACAGGTGCTGCCAATTCCTCCTAGAGTTCCTTCAGTACTCTAGGGTGCATTGCATCTGGTCCCATTGCCTTGTCCACCCTAAACCTCAGTAGCCCCTTCATGACCCTATCTTCCATGAAGGGGGTGGTGTATACCCACTCCCCCTCAACCCCCTGCCCTCCAGTTTTGGACCCATACCCTGTTCCTCCTTGGCAAAAACTGAGTTAAAGTATTTATTTAGCATATTAGCCTTCTGATTATCCTCCGCTACATATGCCCCCTTCTCTCTCGGTCTTATTACCCCAGCTTTAGTTTTCCTCCACTCTCCTATGTATTGATTGAATGCCTTGTTCCCGTCCTTGATTGTACTTGCAATATGTAATTCTGTCAGAGCTTTTGACTTTCTTACTGCTTTCCCTGCCTCCTTCTGTAAAGCCTGGTAATGATCCTTGTCCTTCTTTCTCTTTTTTTTTTTTTAATTTCAAGAATGCCCTTTTCTTGGCCCTCACATTTTTCCACTACTTCCCTTATAAACCGCATAGGCCTCCTTCTCCTCCTAATTTTCCTAATGTGCCTGTCTCCCAGCCTAGTAACCATTTCAATAACCTCCCTTAGCCCTCTCCATTTATCTTCCACCCTCCTGTGTTCCCCCATCCTAGCTAGGGTATCCCTCAGGATCTGCCTCATCTTTCTGAAGTCAGTCTCCCAGAAATCCAGACCCCTTCTTCTTGTACGGCTGTTCTCCAATTCGGTTTTTACATTGAAAAAAACACTGCTCTATGATTACTGGTTCCCAGGGTTCTGTCACTTCCATCCTATCAATACTGTCCCCATTTGCGAGGACTAGATACAGTACAGCTGCCCCCTAGTTTGTTCCTCCACCAGTTGACTGAGGTCCACTCCCAGAAGCGAGTCCAAGAAGTTCCTACTACTAGGGGTTGCCAGTACTGGGAGACCCTAGTCCACATCTGGTAAGTTGAACTCCCCCACCAGCAGCAACTTGCCCCTGCCTGCCATTCTTGTGTATGTTCTGCAGCAGGTCCATGTCTATCTTCTAGCTCTGCATAGGGGGCCTGTATATCACCCCAAACCTCAGAACTATCCCCTTCCCCTTTTCTAAGTTAACCTCACAGTATCTCATTCCTTCCCCCTCCAGCCAGTACCTCAGTAGCCCTTATGGAGTCCTTCACATACAGTGCCACCCATACCCCTCTTTTCCCAACCTTGTCCCTCATGAACATAGTAAATCCCAGGATGACCAAGTCCTGGTCCTGGTGTTCCTTGTACCAGGTTTCCATGATGGCCACTAAGCCCTACTCTTCCTCCATTATGGCCACCTCCAAATCAGGGATTTTAGTACCCAAACTCCATGCAGTTGGACAAATGGCCCTCCAACATTGAGTCCTCTCACCCGCCCCCCCAAAAAAAACTACCATATCACTTTCTCATTCCCAAGGGGGAGTGCCAGCCAGGACTTTATTCCTCCATATCCCTCCTCCCAACCTTTTTAGATACATATTATTGTTGCCCTTCAGGTACTTAACTTTACAGGTTGCTTCTATTCAAGATGGTGGCCAGGCGGGGCTGCTACTTGTAAGAGGGGAATTTTAGTCATCTTTCTTCAGTTTTCATTTTTGCTTTTTATACTTGGTTAGCGGTTAGAATAGACTGGGTAGTGTAGTTAGGAACCTGAGTAAGGTAGAATAGGTACTATCATTTTTATTTTTGTAGTTTCATGAGTTTAGCAGTGGAACATTATAGTGGTAGAAAAACATCCTACCTGCCTGATGTACCGAATCCCACTGGAGTGTCGATTTGGTACCAGTCTCTGTTTGCAATTTTTAGTGCCCCGAGGTCCATTGCTTCTTTGAGAAGTGATAGCTGAAGAGTGCCCTGCAATATTCTGAGGTGGAGATGATCTCGCCTGTACTCTGGGACCTGCTGTGTCTCTGAGATCTCTGATTTTATCAGACAGCTGAGTGACTAGCTGTGAGGGGCTGTTGGTGCTGCAGTTTATCAGCCAGTTTCTTGGGGAGAGGTCGTGAGCTGCCTGTGGCAGCAGTGGCATTTCTTTATGTTGGTGCTGCAGTTTATCAGCTGGTTTCTTGGGGAGAGGTCGTAAGCTGCTAGTGGCAGCAGCGGCCTTTCTGTATCTGACCTGTACTGGAAAGGAAATCACCTGACCGTATTTTTACTTGGTCCGACTACTTGATCTCCTATGTCGGAACCATGGGGCTAGACTTAGAGTGATTATTTTGTGGACCTAATCCAAATCACCACCTAACATCATGTGTGTGAGATGCCTCTTACTACTCTTAGGTAAGGGGTTTAAATTTGACTGTGTTGGATTTAACTGCCTAATATCGATCCCCCCATTGCAGTGTGGACTGAGTCGTGGAGGGGAGCTGGTGCCATATTTTTGGATTTTTGGCCGTATAATTTGTGCTGACTGTTGTGGAGTAATACTATTTGAGTTCAGTAGATTTTGATATGTACTGGAATTTACTTTATATCGTTCACAGGAGGATATTATTTCTGCTGAAGCTTGATTAATACTTTTAGCCAGTAAATCTGCTTGACTACTGTTTACCTGCCTTCTGTTTTGGAACTGCTGTTACCTGGAGTTATTATTTGAAACTGCTTTTCTTGTTATCTAGTGTCAGATTTTGGAATCAGCTGATCCTGTTGCCTAGTAACACAATTTGGTCTGCATTCCATATAAGTGAGAAAAGTGTGTTAAACTTCATCAAGCCATTGACTTGAACTGAAATTCTAAAGTACTGCTCCACTGTCCATTTACTCTCCTTTTTGCATCTGTGCTCTTTTGTTGGGTGGGTTGAGCGACTGCTGGTCTGTGGCTTCTTGTTTTGTTTTTTTATACTCTATTTCTCCCCCTGTGTCCAATGTCAGCAACCATCCTAGCCACCCATCCATCCCTGAACCCCATCAGGCTGCAACCCCTCTTCCCCCATGGGTTAGCCCCTGTGGTGGGGCAACAAAGAGCCTCCCCCAAGCTCTACTCACTTTGACCAGGATCCAGTTCAGGAAGTGCCATTTGGGGTCGGGGCCTGCAGTGGGTGGCTTCCTCATCTAGCCGACCTGGGACCATTTTCTCATTTTCCTCCCTCAGGAGTGGGGCGTGCAATGACGTCAGGGGAGGGAGTGCACATGCATCCACACGTGTTCCTCCTGGCACCTGCCCCACTCAGTGCCTATCTTGCAGCATCTGTGTTCTGTCCCCCAGCCACCACCAGGGGTCAGAAGCACACCGACCACTGAAATCCCCCCTCCCCGGAGAGAGAAAGCAATCCTTCAGACATCGATCCCTCTCCACCCCTACCAACCCCCAGTGGCCTGTACTCATTCCCAACACGGGTCACTGGTGTAACTCAAGGTAAGGCGAACAGCACCTCAGCCCTCAGCGCCACTGGGCTGGCCATCTTCTTGGTTTTAAAGTAACTGTTATTGGGTCTTTTTAGGGGTGTTGTGGTGAGTGTGTTTTGAATGTTAATGCATGTGGTGTGTGTAATGTTGTAATATCATTTTAATTCCTATTATAGTATCATTGGATTCTCTCTGTTTTTCTTTGATCTTAAGATATTGTAATTTAGATTTATTCTGTCTCTTGAAGTATCTGAGTGTGGGTGTGTATATGGGTATGTGTGGATGTGATTTTCTAGCCATTAAGTGTTAATTTCTCTGTCGACTGTGCCTTAGCTAATGTTATTTGAGTATGTGCTGGCAGGGGTTTATAATGGTAATGCATTATTCCCCTTGTAGACTCAAGAACCTTCACCCATTCAACTGTCCCCCTCTGCCTGCTGAATTATATAATTGTTGCCAAGCACTAGGGATAGTTAGGAGACATTGAAGTTGGAGGGTATCTCAGCAGGAAGTTGGTTTAGAATGCAGCAGTCGGATTGGAGTGGTGGGAATGAGAGTTTGTCCTGTAGTTAGGTGGATTTTGGAAAGGGGACCTCCATGCCTGGTGCCAATTCCCAGAACTGCCACTTCAAACAGACAGGTTGATCATTCTTTTTCACTCTCCCATTCTATTTGGGCAGAGTTATGTAATGCCAGATCAATAAAAAACAAGTCTGCAGTCATAGTGGACCTTATCAATTCAGTTGACCAGGCCTGTATCACCGAAATCTGGTTGGATGGAATTGCTGGCCCAGTCCTGGAGGCAGTGATTCCTGTTGGATACTCGGTGATACACTGCTCGAAGCTTGATCGTAGGGGTGGAGGTGTTGCTATTTGTAGAAATTCCTGTGAATATTACCTGGACCTTTGAATGTGTATTATGTGTTGGTGTAGGTTGCAGAATACTTCTCACCTATCATCCACCTGGAGATGAAACTGAATTTCTGCGTGAATTTGTGGAGCTTGTTGCTGATCTTGTGCTGGCGTTACCCAGATTGCTGATCCTGGGGGTTTTTTTTTTTTGTGTTCTTTGTTTATCCACCTTCCTGCCTTCGGCCTCCACTCCTTCAGACTGCTCATACCTTTCTGGACCTACCGCTCCCAGATCTGCCCCTAGAGTGCGTCTCTTTTTTCCCCTCGCTCCTATCCTGCACAGTGGGGTCTGTCCTGGATATTGGTGGTCTCTTGGGTGGAGCAGTCTTCATCTAGGACCACCGAAGGAATTTTTTTCTGTTTTTCTGTACTCCCTTCAGCCCGGCCCCCCTGGGATGCCAGCACAGGGCGAACATCCAGAGGCGGCGTGCAGGCGCGCGTCTCTCTCAAAGCACTAACAGCGTCCCCCACTCCCTGACTCCGTGAACAGAGCACAAGCCCCTTGAGCGCCAGTGCTCCCACTGGCTTTCTCAGGGTTGGTAACCCACCCCTGAGGGAGGAGAGCATCCATTGGGACGCTCAATCCTCCCTCCCACGGCTGACCCCCGCCAACCCGAGTCCGTTCCCGAACCCGGGTCGCCGGTGTGGTGCGAGGTGTGGCGTCCAGCGCCTCAACCCTCAGCGCCACCAGGCCGGCTGCCCTGGGGGATTTTAATGCTTGGGTTGATGATGAACTCTCTTGTTCTGGGCAGGATTTTCTCCAGCTGATGGATTTGTTGGGCCTGAAATGGGTAATTACCTCTGCTTCTCACAATTTTGCCTATGCACTGGATTTGGTCTTTATTTCAGGAATGGAGATCTCTAACCTAGTGGTAGAATCGGTTAGTTGGTCTGACCATCATACTGTTAGGTTCAGGGTTGAAGCACCTCCATATAGGCCTACTCCTACTGATTTGGTTTGTTACTGCCCTTTAGGGGTTTGATACCTGACAGGCTTATGTCAGTGTTGGATCTATCCAATATGTCAATTGCTAATAGAGATCCAGAGGACCTTGTGCTTGTTTATAATAGAGCTGTGGCAGTTGCCCTGGACTCACTAGCTCCTGTCTGTGTGTGCCACCTCTCCCTACATCCAAAATCACCTTGGTCTGATGAGACCTTGAAAGAAAAAAGACAGGAGGGTAGAAGGTTAGAGAGACACTGGTGAAATCTGGCCTGATGGATGTCAAAATTAGATTGATAGCACATTATAAAAACTATCAGTCAGTCATCTCCTTTAAAGAAGTGGAATTTTTATCAAAGAAGACTGCTGCATTGAAGAATTGACCTGCTCAACTCTTCCAGACTCTTGACAGGTTATGTAATCCAACCTGTCTTCAGCCGTTTGGAGCTTTTTCTCAGGACAAGTGTGATGAGTTTGCTCAGTTCTTTGCCAATAAGATTGCCGCCATCAGGTCAGAGATTAGTTCTGGGTGTTCTGCGTCCTCTGCTGGGATATGCCATAATCAGCCTGAAGTGATAGGCTCCAAGGCTACCTAATCAGCCTTCAGTTGGGTTGTAGTCAAGGACATTGTGCAAGTTGTCAAGAGCATGCATCCTACTTCTTGTAGCTTAGACCCCAGTCCCACACATCTCCTAGTAGGATGTATTGAAATTATTGGTTCTGTTTCAGCAGAGATAGTCTGGAGTTCGTTAGAAACTGAAGTTTTACCACTCCCTGAAGGAGGCAGTGGTAGTGCCTCTCCTTAAAAAAAAACTCCCTTGATTCAGATTGCTTATCCAACTATAGAACAGTCTCTAACCTGCCTTTTGTAGGCAAGATTATTGAAAAAGTAGTTGTCTTGCAATTGGACAACCACTTGACAACATATGATATTTATGATCTTCTTCAGTCTGGATTTCAGAAGAAACACAGTACTGAGACCGTACTTGTTTGGGTACTTAATGATCTTCGGACAGCGCGAGATCAGGGGAGCCAGTCCATCTTGGTCCTTCTGGATCTCTCTGCAGCATTCTATACTGTAAACCATGATGTGCTGCTGGAGTGCTTGCGGACTCTATGTGATCTGTCTGGAATGGTACTCAGATGGCTTAGATCTTTCCTCGTTGGCAGATCTCAGAGGGTGGTTTCAGAGATCTATTCATCTGCTCCAGTCTCTCTCTCTCTTGTGGGGTTCCACAGGGTTCCGTGCTCTCTCCCATGTTGTTTGTAGTTTATATGCTGCCATCGGGAGACATTATTAGGTGATATGGGCTGTGCATTCACTGCTATGCAGATGATACTGAGCTCTATGTCTTTTACTCCTGAGAAAAATTATCTGATTTTGGTTTTTAACAGCTGCCTCTCCAAAATCCAAAATTGGATGAGTGCCAACTGGCTGAGATTAAATCCAGACAAGACGGAGGTTTTGGTAATGGAACCAGGACATTGTGGTGCCAGATCATCAATGGGTCAACTCCCTGGATTCTTGCATGGAGGAACCCAACTGCTAACTTCAGAGCAGGCTCATAATCTGTGTGTTATACTTGATAGTGGCCTGACCTTAAAATCTCAGGTGTCTGCTGTTGTAAAGTCCTCTTTCTTCCATCTGAAGAAGATCGCCCAGATTAAGCATCTTGTCCCACCTGAGGATCTGCCAGCATTAATCCATGCCTTTGTTACCTCTCACCTTGATTATTGCAATGCCTTTGCCTGGGGTTACCGGGGTCTGATATTCACAAACTGTAGTTAGTGTAGAATGTGGTGGCCAGGCTGCTGACAGGCTTACCTACGATAGATCACGTCATATCACACTTACACTTTGCAAACTGCACTGGTTGCCAGTTCACTAATGAATCATCTTTAAAGTCAGATTATTAACCTTTAAAACCCTACACGGACTAGGTCCGAGCTACTTGCTAGACTTCCTCCACCCATACCGCCCCCCCACTCTCTCTGTTTTGCTGATGAGAATTTTCTTGAGGTCCCCAAAGTAAAACTTGGCAAAACTAGGATGGGTGGTGATGTTATAGACATGAAACTGATCTCCATATCCCTTCCCAAGGTCATCAGACCCATCGACAAGCTATTCAACCTGTCACCCCGACTGGCTACCCTCCCTTCCACATGGAAAATCTCCCTGGTCACAATTGTGTACAAAGGGGGTGACCGGTCACTAGTCTCAAATTATAGGCCCATCTCAATTCTCTCGCCACTCTCAAAAGCACTGGAGAGAATCACAGCTGACCAACCCATGGACCATCTGCACTAATACGACCTCCTCTCCCACCAACATCACGGCTTCCGCAGACTGCACAGTATTAATATCGCCGTTATTAATTTCACTGGATATGTACATGAGGCACTCGAACGGGGTCAGCTGGTTGGGGCAATCTTTATAGACCTAACCAAAGCCTTTGACCTCGTGGACTACCAGCTGCTGCTTCACAGGTTAAGAGGCCTAAGGTTGTCCCCTGGCTCAGTCCAATGGTTCTCCAGCTATTTATCCAGGCAATCTCAAAAAGTCTGAATTAATGGTGCTACCTCCAACACCTGTGAGGTGTCAGTAGGTATACCCCAGCTGTCTATACCGAGCCCTCTCCTCTTCAGCATCTTTGTGAACTACCTCCCTGATGCCTGTCCCATGTCTGAGATCCTGCTATATGCAGACAACACAGTGCTATTCTCACAAAACTCCTGCCAGAAAGCACTGACTGAGGAGTTGCAAAACAACTTTAACCTACTACAGGAATGGTTCAAGGACATCATGCTGGTGCTCAATAGTATAGAAACCAAGGCAATGCTCTTTTCCAGATGACAAAAGAAGAGGTCCACCACACCTCTCTCAATTACCTGTAGCTGTCTCACCACCCTGAAGCAGGTAACTTCCTTCTGGTATCTTGGTCTCACCATAGATAAGTCCCTATCGTTCGACGAACATATACACAATATTACCACAGCGGTCAATAGGAAACTAGGGGCTCCGTATAGGCACCGGTTCTATCTTACTCCTGAGGCCAGGACACAGGACGTCAGAGGTTCAATCCTTCCAATCTTGGACTATGGGAATGTAGTCTATGGAGGTGCCACTGAAACTAGCCTCCTCAAAGTGCACGCCTCCTTAAATAAAGCCTGTAGGTTGCATTAGGGGCAGATCGCCTATTGCATACATGTGAACTGTACATACAGACTGAATGGCTTCCACTAATAGACTGCATTAAGCTCCATGCCTGCATCTTGGGACAGAAGGCCCTACTCAGACTTGCACCTCCCTCTATACAAGCCTTATTCCATCCTGCTCCAGCTGAACATGCCACAAGAACTGTTACCAAACGTGCATTAGCTGTTCCATTCAGAAGGACTGCCTTGGGGAGATGAGCCTTTGCTGTTAGGGCCCCTGCTTGGATAAACGAGCTACCAACTACCACCATAAGCCTTACCCAACTTGGACCTTTCAAGTCCGAGCTAAGGAAGTCTATCCATCCTCCTGTACATTGCTATGGCCACTCTTAACCCAAGAGCCAGCACGCCTCTATTCCCCAAAGCCATGCTCCTAAAGACTTTCTCCTCTCCTGTATGCTGCCACAGCCACTCTTTGCCTAGCAGGTGCCACAACCCTAGGCTTACCAAGGTTCTTTTTTCACTCTACAATTTGACACAAAACTCCCTGCTCACCACCTGCCCATGTCTGCCCACCTGCCTGCTCACCTTTCTCCTCTCGCACTCTCCCCGACAAACCTTCACCCACTGACCTCCTTACACCACCCACCTTTGAGTCTATCATCATCCCCCTCCTTTGATTCCTCTTCTCCTACCTAATCCTGATTGTTTCCCTCTACCCTGTCTGACTACTATGCCTAGGCTGACTCCTCTGGCTATAGCCTAGTAACCTTTAGGTATCAGTTTTGATGAACAGCTCCATCTCCTGTTTCCTCCCAATACAAGATCCTGCCTAGCTTTCACCTCTGATTTTTTCTCAGACTAGTACTTAACTCTGACTTAAGCACTTAATTATATGTCATGACATGTGAACCAAACCCCGTTGACTATGTATCCTTGTTTTGGTTATGTGTTGTTATTTGCCTATGTTATCCTATATTGTTATGCTATTGCCAATGTGTACTGATTTCTCCTGTTCACATTTTTCTTACTATTAGATGTTCTTGACAATGCCTATTAAGCTGCTACTGACTCCAAACTTATGTACCCTCCCCTACCCTTGTGATGGTGATCCTTTGTAAATAAGCTTTTAGCTCAAAGGTTGTAATTCTGATTACTAAATAAATAAAAGTATGTTTAAAGAATTTGGGAGCTTGCACCTTTGCTTATGTTTCCCTCACCTTGTGGAACTCTCTATCTCATCAGGTTAGAGAGTGCTTGACTGTCAATAGCTTTAAGTCAGCCTTAAAAACCCATCCTTTTAGCTTAGCATTTCCTGAACATAGTTACTGTTAGACTGTGCTTTAATATTATATTGTTTCTAGTTATTCTGTTGGATATAATGATTCTATGTAATAGTGTGCGTCATATTTTACTTTGCTTGTTTCCTTTATTTATTTGTAAAGCACTGTGGTCTTTTTGGAACAATGTTTTTAAATAAAGTTGACTTGACTTGACTTAAAGGTTTCAATCATGTCCCCGCTTCCCCTCCTCTCCTACAGTGACTATGTGTTGAAGTCCTTCAGCCTCACCTCACATGTGCTGCCCTGCTGAATCTGAACCATTTGCATCACTTGTATGTATCATCACTAGCAAGTTGATGTCCTTTTCCAGGTAGGGCCACAAGTACTGTACATTATACTCCAGGTCTGGCTGCATCAGTGATCTGTAAAGTGGCACTATAACCTTCTCCCTCCTGCTAGTGATTCCCCTGGCAATGCAGCCCAGCTACATGACAAGTCATCCTGGTCATCTTGCTCCATGAGAACTCACCCTGGACTATTAGCTCCAGTGTGAATTGGCTCCCTGCTCAAATCATCCCTGGACAATTCACCCTGAGCATAAATATAACAAAATAAACTCCAGGAGGGTGCAATTCTGCCACCAGATGTGTCAATGTGCTGGAGCATTGTAGAAGTAGGAGTCATACTGTAATTACTGTTGAAGTACAGTACAATATGTAGTGGGGCCAAACTGTCCAAGGATGAATTGAGCAGGGAACTGATCCACACCAGAGCTAATAGTCCAGGGTGAATTGTTGCAGAACAAGATGACTGGGACAACTTGATGTGTCCCACACAACCCACTATTTTGATGGCTTTGTTCTCTAACTTCCTACAGTGCTCAGAATGCTTCAAGTCATTAATGATACTCACCTCCAAGTCTTTCTCTTCCTCTGATTTAGTAAGCAGGGACCCCTCCTCCAAGCTGTACTCTGTCCTTGGATTCCTACTTCTGACATGCATGACCTTGCAATTCTTTGCACTGAACCCAAGTTGCCATAGGTATACCATGGCACAGTGAACACAACACAGCAAAATCCCTTACAGCATCAATCTCAACAGATTTCGAGATTGTCGTAAGGAACCCAAGGGTGAAATTTCACCCTTTCACCATCCTTTGCTCCCCCCCTTCAAACTAACTCAGAGTTAGTTATATTAAGAAGGGGGGTGCAGAGGACACAGCCCCCCTCCCAAGAACAAAACACACAGTGTCTGACAGGTGAAATTTTGCCTGTTGACATTGTGACGTTCACTGTGCCGCACGTCAACAGTGTCTCTGTCGATGCAGCATGGTGGAATCGTTGCCATATTCTTGCCCACTTATCCAACCTGGCCATTTCTTCCTTAAGGTCCTGTATCTCTTCTGCTGTATCCAGCCTTCCACAGGGCTTGGTGTCATCCACAAACAAGAAAATCTTGTCCTTTATGCTGTCTCCAGTTTCATTAATGAATGTATTAAACAACACAGTTCACCCGCATCAGTGCATGAAAAAACTTTATGCTGCCAATCAGGGCACAGGCAAAACATCACTTGGCAGATGAGTGCCAAGGTAGTGGTTACTCGTCACCAGACCGTGCATGGTGTCTGCATGATTTTCTGTGAGGGGCTATGCCACCCACATTACCTGTCACAGTGGGCTCTGCCCCCATGCCCCATACTATTTTATAATCACCTCCCCCCACCCTGTATTGGGGAATGTGGTGGCCATAGTGTTTTGTGCACCAAACTCCTGATCGGCCACATTGTGGGTGCCCTCTTTAGCATGCCCACATTATGGGGCCCTAATGACAGTGCTCTGCTAACATTATACCAAGCAATACTGGGCCAAGTTCTGTGACCTGTAGAGCCCCATTGGTGACTTCTGCATAGAATGAGAGCCCCCCCACCTTATCACATTCTGGATCCTATCCTTCAGCTACTTCACCACCTATCTAGTGAGTTTTTCCCTTACCCACAGATCCTCCAGCTTCCTGATCATCCTCCTGTGGGGCACTAAATCAAAAGCCTTGCTGAAGTCCAAGTAAAGGATGTCAACCACTTGGTCCTTGTCAACTGTTCTTGTCACACAGTCAAAGAAATCAATCAGGTTTGTCTGACAGGATCTCCCTGCCATGAATCTGTGTCACCTCTCATCCTGGAGACTGTTCTTCTACAAAAATCCTATAGCCTTTCTGTAAGGATTGTTTCTATGAACTTACATACAACAGAGGTCAGGCTGACCAGTCTGTAGGTAGCTGGGTCATCTCTGGGCTCACTCTTGTGGAGTAGCAATCCGTGTGCGATTCTACATTTCAGTGACACTGCACCCTGACTCCAATGAACTGTTGAACAGATCTGCCAAAGGGCCTGCTAGTTCCCTAAGCTCTGGGATGGATACCATCAAGGCCTGGGGATTTCTCAACTTTGATGGTCGCAAGTCCTTTCCTTACCCTGTTCTCACTTATCTGTTCTTCTGCACCCCCACCCCCCCCACCCACACACACACACAATTCTCCTCCTGTGAGTTACTGGGACATCTTTCTCCTTTGTAAAAACAGAAGTATTAATTCAATACTTCTGCCTTGTCCTTACTACTCTCCACCCAGCTGTCCCCATTTTTAGCCTTACAATGACATATTTTTTGCCCCTTTTCTGCCTGATGTATTGAAAACAGGCTTTTCCCTTTTCTTGATCCCTTCTGACAGTTGTAGTTCCTTCTTGGCCTTAGCCAGCCAGCCTGCTCTACCTGCCTCCTTTTACCTTTTCAAGCTAACCGTCCCCATCCTCCCCCCCTTCTGGGTTCTCCTATGTTTTCTATACATGGTCCTCTTTTCTCTCACTGATTGTGCTAATTTCCCACTAAACCAACTTGGTACTTTTGTTCTAGAGTTCTTTTCTTTCAGCCTGACACACTGTTTTGTGGCAGCTGCTACCTCTTCTTTGATGATGGACAACTTCTGGTCCACCCCATCCACTCTCTGAGGTTAGCCATATGTCCCTTTAACAGTTCTCCCATCTTATTGAAGTCCACCTTCCTTTAAGTCCAGGATTCTAGCCTTGGCATTTGCATTCTCCTGCTCCATGTCCACCTTGAACCAAATTGTACAATGGTCATTCCTTCCCAGGGAATCCTCTATCTGTATGTTCTGAACATGGTCCCAGTTCATTAGTATCAAGTTCAGGATGGCATGTGGCATCCTTCCTTGTGGGCTCAGTGACAGCCTGGGTCAGGAACCCACTCTAAACTGCATCCAGGAGCAGATGACTCCTGGCACAGGTTGTGGCTGGAATCTTCCAATTTACCTGGAACAGAATGAGGTCACCTGATATCATCACCTCCCCTTAACTTGCAGCTGCCCTGATTATGGACCTCAACTCCTTATCCTTTCCTCCTCCAGGATAGGTGGCCTGCATACTCCCCATAATCTTACCTTTTTCCCCTAGTAGTTTGCAACTGCACCCACAGTACTTCTGCCTTCCCCTCCTTTGCCTCTTCCTTCATGCTAGTTATGCCCGCCCTGATGTAACTAACTACACCTCCCCATACCCAGTGCCTCTGTCCCTTCTATACAACTTATACTCATGGATAGAGAGGTCCTAGTCATGGTTCTATGTAGCCCACAGTTCCATGACTGCCATTATGTCCACCTTCTTCTCTGCCATCAATGCCTGCAGGTCATCCATTTTATTCCCTAAGCTTCTTACATTTAGGGATATCACCCTCCACCATGGCTCCATGCCTCTTTTCCCCTTGGCTTGGTTGCCCTCCACTTCCCCACTGTTAACTGTCTCCCTGCCCCTTGCTCCCCCAAATTCCACCTCATTTTCTCTGATGTCTACTCCTTTATATGCCTTTGTGTCCTTTTCCCTATCCCCACCCAAGGGCCCCTCCCCTATGCTCACTGCTGATATTTGCTCTCCTTTCCATCCTATAAACTGCTTGTAACTCAACCTGATTGGCCAGAGGGAGGCCTGATGACCCCCTCCTCTAGGCGACTCTGGGTGAAATCCATACTACCCCCCCCCTTCAGTTTAAATTATGGTTAGGGATGGGCAAAATTAGCAATATCCATTTGCATGGAATTTATGTGAAAGTCCATGAATTTTGTGAAATTACATTAAATTTTGTAGAATGTTTTGAAATTCTTTAATTGGTCATATCTCAGTCCATTTTATATATAGAAAGCCACAATGTGGCAGGCATATTGTTTGGAGGAATACCTAAATATTTTCCATTTTGCAAGACATTTAGATGAGGGGTGAGGAAGTTATAGGAGACCAAAATCTGGCATCTATTTCTAGCTTACAACTTATCCACCTTTGGAACTACATAATTGAAAATGACATACTTTCTTGGGAGAGTCCTAGAAACTGCTAAATAGCAAGGTATCCAATTAAGCTGGATAAATGTGTCTAAGTTGGTTAAAATTTATTGTGGAAACTTTAGAAAATACTAATAGGTAAAACTTGCTCAAAAAATCATGAAACCCTAATAGGTAATGCTGCTAGAATTCCACTTGCTCACAAAGCACGTATCGCCACTGACTCACCTTACCTGCACTAGGATCACGGTCTTGCAATGCCCCTTTGACACTCCTGTGACAGTGATGCCTAGCATCATGCTCCATCCTAACTAAAGATCTCCAGGTACTTCAGTCACAATGGCCAAAATTACAACTAGATATAATGCTTGGTATCACTTGCTGCCATTTTTTTCTAATAGTAAAAATATACAATACATTGTTACCTACAGGATTGTTATAAGGTGGCATAGTACAGAAACAATGCTGCCCGTGCATGTGCTTCCACAGGTCATTTAATCAGTGAACTCCAGTGGATAGTTGGAATATTGTAAGAAAACAGGTTAGTGCACAGTGATGTGCATGGCTATTCTGCATGATTTGTCACTCAAGGCACACCTGACACTTAGCACCACTATAATTTTACTATGGAGCCTGCTATGAATGCTGCCCTATTGCCAATTTTCTCAGCCTTTTCCTTCCCTTACAATGGCAACTCAAGTGTATGACTGGGCAAACTGTATGGATATGGCTTCGACATAAGTATCACAAAAATTCACAACTTCACAAAAGCTCATGAATTTTAACTGTAATTACTGATGTTACTTTAGAATCTTTGGCTTTCGCTGGCCTGGTGGTGCTGAGGGTTGAGGCATCTAGCCTTACCTCATGTCATGCCGGCGACCCAGGTTTGGGAATGACTTTGGGTCATCAGGGAGCCGGCCAAGGGGAGGGTGGGAGCAGGAATGAGTCACCTTCTGGCAGCTCTCCTCTCCCAGGGAGGATGTTGTCCCTCCCATAGTCCCGTCACCACTGGGTGGAGGCCCATTGGTGGTGCAGGTGGGTGGAAGGGGCAGCTAGTAGGATGGGGCATCCAGCAGTGCATGGCATGTGTATGCCTCCACATGTGCGTGCCTGAACCAAGGATGAACAGGTAGGGACGGGTGAAAAAGGGTAAAACTGAAAAAAGAAATAATTGAAAAAAAAGAAAAAGTGAATCTTTGGCTGTCTATACTTTGTCGAGCCTCTGAGGAAGAGATTAGTAAGTTGATACAAAAGCCTCTTTTTTCCACTTTTTTTCCCCAGCTGGCCGCTCATCACTCAAGTACATACCCCATGACTGGGTGACTAGGCACATTGACAGGGGCCTTGCAGTGGCTGTCCTGTACCTAGACTTCAGTAAGGCCTTCGATTCCATATCTCATGGGACTCTTGAAAGCAAGCTACAGAGCACAGGGGCAGGAGCAAAACTGGTGGGGTGGGTGGAGAACTGGCTAAAAGATAGGCAGCAGAGGGTGGTGGTAGGTGGGGAATACTCATCCCCTAAGACTGTGACAAGTGGTATTCCACAGGGGTCAATGTTGGGCCCAGTGCTGTTTGGCATATTTATTGCAGACATCTCGGAGGGCATCAGCAGCAGAATCAGCCTATTTGTGGATGACACCAAGATGGGAGTGGTGGTGGATGACCAGTTTGTGTGGCAGGGGCTGCAGGAGGATCTGGAAAGGCTTGAGGCATGGTCTGACAGATGGCAGCTGGGGTTCAATATAAAAAATGCAAGGTACTTCATTTCAGAACAAAAAATCAGAGAAGAAGCTACCATCTGAGAGGGGTGTGGCCAGAGGTAACAGAAGAGGAGAGGGATCTGGGGGTGCTCATCACGGAAGCAATGAACAATTTTGCACAATGCAGAAAGGCAACAGCAATGGCTAACAAAATGCTGGGGTACATTGCAAGGGGAAATACAGTACCTCAAGAAGAAGGGAGGTTATTCTGCCATTATACAGATCATTGGTTAGACCCCACCTGGAATACTGCATGTAGTACCGGCACATATACCTACAAAAGAACATTAGGCTGCTGGAGGGGGTGCAGTGTAGGGCAACAAAGAGGACTTCGGGCTGGAGGAATTGCCATATAAGATCAGACTAAGAAAGTTAAACATGTACACACTGGAGGAGAGGGGGGACTGGGGGACATGATTGAGACCTCAAATACATGAAGGGGTTAATCAAAACAGACACCAAGGGTCTATTCAGGAGGAGAGTTAGGAGAGACACTAGGGGCCATGACATGATATTGGAGGGGGGTAGATTCAGGAGGGAGGTGAGGAGGCATTTCTTTATGGAGAGTGTGGTGACAAAGTGGAACACACTACCGGCTGAGGTGGTGGCATGTAACATGGTGGAATGTTTCAAGAAGGGGTGGGACATGGCAAGGGGGGGTAAGAGAGAGAAAGAGTGGGCCAGCTGCTGAATAGGGAACTAGTTGCAATCTCAAGCAGCCTAGATATGCCAGGATGGCCTTTTGCTGCTGGTAACTTTAGTATGTTCATATGTTCGTATATCCAATTCACAGGGATATACCCTAATCAGGCTGAACCTAGCCATCATTCAGATTGTTCCTGGGTTCCCCCAGCATTTTTTTTCCCTTCCATCTCCCCTGGTGGGGGTAGTGCCTCTGTCACCCTCACACAGTCAGAGTTCTCCCTGTGGCAGAAACAAGCTCCCTGGCCCAGCTGTAGGGGTTGCTGTGTGGCCACCAACCCTCCCAAACTAGATGCACTGCTGAGTGGCAGCTGTTTCAGCCTTGACCTGCCTCAAGACATGACCTCCCAAGCTTGCTTCCAAACCCATGTCATCAGCATGGCAGTGTGATGCTCTGCTGCTGGGCCATGGGGGTGATCTCAAAGCCTAATATTTAAGGTCAATGAACCTAACAAAACCAGTGATATTCAGTTCTCCAGTTTTAAAGTTATCGTGGCTTAAAATTCTGCAGTTTACATAACTGTGAAATTAAAATTTCCAAAAGCTTGGAGACTTCTAACTCAGTCACTGCTAAAAACAGAGATTTGATACTTGGTACATGTTTGTGTGGTACTTGGTACATGTTTGTGTGGACCATAGTATAGTCATCGTACCAACTGTGGTGCAATGTGTTTTCTTCTATAGAATCATTTATTTCATCCTATATAAGTATCGGCTTACTGCTTGATGGCCGAGGTGAGGTAACTGATGGTAGGTCTTGTATCTTGGTATCTTTGTATCTTGGTGTTATCATGTTTGTCTAGACTGCATAATAAATTTATGAAGTTCCCATTTGAAACTGTCCAATGACTGGAGGTTAACTAGCTATGCTGGCAGAGAATTCCATGTACGGACTGATCTTATAGTAAAAAAATGAAACCTTTTGTTGGTCTTTGCCATTTGTGCCATAAGCTGCATACTATGGGACCACAAATATGTTTCTTCCATTGAATTTGATGCCCAATTCCTTCATAATCCCTCATTTTGTAGTATGTTATAGTATGTTATATGTGGAAGAGCCTTATTTATTGGTTCAAGTAGTGGCCTTGAGTCAGTTTCAAGCTGCATTGAAAGGTCTTGTATTTCTACATTGCATCTGCTACCAACAGTCATTCTGTTATTTTCTGACAGAAACTCACATTAGCAATTTAATAAAAAAACCTTTTTTTTAGTAATGAAATAAAGCAATACAAAAGAAGGGTGTTTCAGATGCTTACTATGCACTGTGGAAAGCCATATTGTTTAGACAGGATTTTGAGAGTTGGAAGAGGGGGGATGAGTACACAAGGATAGTAGTTTCTTTTTTCATACATATTTTTATCCCTTAGGGCCGGCCCTGCTCAGCCTCAGCCCACTCCCAACTGGTGCATACCTTCCCTAGGATGCCACTTCACAGTCCCCCATGAATTACCCCCCCCCCCATAGCAGAATCAGGAGACAGAGGGCCATCCTCCCACCAGAGACCTCATCCAGATGAGGTAGTGGTCCTGAGTTGCAGCACATGTCAGACAGCAGACCAAATATCGTGCTCTGGAACCATTTTCTATTTTTCTGGTGCCCAGCTCAGCAGTATGTAATGACACCAGCCAGCATGTACACAGAAGCACACATGCACAATGCACCTGTTAATGACCAGTTACTACTGGAGTTATGACCACTGCCCTGCCACCAGGCCTCCATGTGATGGCAGTACTGTGAGCTGCACGGACTTCTTTCCCTCCCCAGGAGACAAGAGCAGTCATTGGATGCTAAATCTTTTCCACCAGCTGACCCCAAGTGATACAGACTTGTTCCAAAACCTGGGTCGCCAGAATGGCAGGAGGTTTGGCATCCAGTGCCTCAACCCTTTGTGCCACTGGGCTGGCTAAGGACAGTAGTTTTAACTATATAAAGTACTTTTGTGGAGCTCCTTCCAACTGTGCCCACTGCTGGTAGTTCCGGCTGTCTCATGCTGATATGTAGGAAGTCAGTATACCATAATAACTGTGAGCACTCAGCTGCAAACCCGAAGAACTGGGTTTGAATCCCACAGCCACCATGAGCAAGTCACTTAACTTTCCTGCACCCCCAGGACACACCTGGGAACAAGTCTAGGCTTAGTGTATCTTTCTAGACAAAAATTATAAAATAAATAAATTAATTAAAAATATGATAAATAAATTATGTTTGTGTAGCTATCTGAGAAATGTATATTTATTGTTTACTTACTATAGCTTAGGAAGGCTGAAAACAAAAATAAAAAATTGGGGGGAAGTTTACACAAATTGGGCCTGGTTCTCAAAAGCAAAACTATGATGCAAGATGCCTACACCAAACAGGGATGACGCAGGTGGCACCTTACTACAGTTTGCAGCAATCACAATTCTCAAACACCGGTTGTGGTGACATCAGGATGCCATGCAACAAAGCTCCTTTGCACCACCCTTGCAGCAACAGCACCTGTGTGCCAGGTCACAAGGGGGATTGTGCCATGGCAGGCCCGCATTATCCCCTTTTAATGTATTCTATAAGCCATGCTGTGAGTGCAGCAAGGGGCTTGACTTTGACTATGCATGAGTAGCACTGTGTGCTAATGTGGTAAATTGGGGGGCTCTGAAAGTGGGGTCCAGAGGGAGAAGTGGCACAGGGGTGCCATAGGGGGTGTTGGGGAGATGGTGGGCATTGAGTTGGTGATGTGGCACCCAGAGGGGGGTGGCATTAATATAACTATTAAGCTAATGGCATAGTACCATGGGAGGTTCTAGGAACAAACTGTGCCATGCCCTGGGTGTGTAAAGCCCTGGCAGCAGCCCCAGCTCTGGGCATTGTTTAGCCCTGGACCACCCCGCAGTACCATCCATTAGCTTAATAGTTATGGAAC
The DNA here is from genome assembly GCA_016271365.2 of Neoceratodus forsteri. Classification (NCBI taxonomy): domain Eukaryota; kingdom Metazoa; phylum Chordata; order Ceratodontiformes; family Ceratodontidae; genus Neoceratodus; species Neoceratodus forsteri. Next base: position 134,064,965 of record CM057451.1, on the reverse strand, counting down.
AGATCCCTCACTGGGTGCCACATCATTCCATCACGTGCCCACCATCTCCCCAACTTCCCCTATGGCACCGTATACCCCTTCTGGCCCTGGACCACCCCGCAGTACCATCCATTAGCTTAATAGTTATGGAACAGATCCCTCACTGGGTGCCACATCACTCTCTTACATGCCCACCATCTTCCCAACTTCCCCTATGGCACCGTATACTCCTTCTGGCCCTGGACGCCTCCTGGCAAACATGTTTCACCCCCTCATCCCAGTCCCTCCAGTGTTGTACTGGTTAGGGGGGGAGCAGGATCCCTGTGGCATTTCCTACAGGTGCACCAACTATTTGGTGCTAGCCCGCAAGTGTGGAAACTCCAGGGTTTTTTGGCACAGTGACCCATCCCTGTTGCACCCAGAGTTCAATGCAATCCTAAATTGCTGCAAATTATAGTGATCTAAGGGCCCTTTTAGAATCGATTGTATAAATATATGTATACCATGGGAGGGAAACTAAATTTGCAGACTCAAACGTGTTATTTTATCTGTCTACATTGCTACTAGTGAAATAACATTTACAAAAATCTTATTTTACTCATAGAGTCATTGTTATTTTAGTATTAGCTACGTTATTTTACCAGTAGCCAAGTTACTTGAATCAGATTATATATCAGATAGTCTATGAAGTGACTTAAAATTTTATTGTTATTCAGTGTAGGCTGTTGATTTCATGTCTTTCTTGGACTCGTGGCTTCACTTTGCTCAGGTACTCACTGCAAAGGAACAATTACAGCAATATACGACACTGGGGAACAACCACATTTAATCTACCTCACAGAATATTCCCTATTCATGCAGTGGCAGAGCAAAGTAAAAGCCAGAAATATCAAGGTTATTTTTGATTGTCAGGCACCTACAGTGAGCATATTATGACATTCTCACTCTGGGTGAATGACAAAGCAAATATTCTCACTGTAGTACCTTCAGAATAGAAGCAAAACAACATTTCATTCTGGGACTTGATTGTTCTCAGAAGGTTCTAGCGTACAGAATTTTAATTTGATTGAGTTCAGTTTTGTTGAGACATTAGAGGGCATTGTCCATTTGGAAAGCTTCACTGTAACTTCCTTGAAACAACAACACAGCCAACCATTTTACCCCCACAGTCCCATGCCATTGCATACATTAAATATGGTATGGGCCCAATAAAAATATGCTATATATTTTACTTGTGATCCAGGACCCCTGTGACATCATTTGTGTCTTCACCACTTGTGATGACATGGTATCATGAACCATACATAGAGTGCAGTAGCACCCCTGTAATTAGAGTTGAGTAGGGTGTTTGATGTTAAACCACTAACTTTGCACTGTAATAGCTTTGCCCCGTTCAATGGATGTGCACAAAATTGTGTATGTTGAGTCTGGGAGCAAGGGCTGTTGATCTGGCAAGCTTAGTTCTGGTTAGAGATCCAAATTTTGAGATCTGAAAAGCGCAAAAGAGGAAAAGAGAAGATTTTTTTTGGCTCTCACCTACAGCCAAAATAGTTTGGAATTTTGTTCTCAGATTTTCAGGGTAGGAAGGGCTTGCCCTGGAATGGTGCCTTTCACTAGTTTGGAGAAAAATAGTAATTCTTTCCAGAGTTATAAGGACTAGAAATTTCAGTTCTCAACATGATAAGTAGGGTCTGTCACACAGCTGTTTGATACCAAAGAAGAATTTCCTGCTCATAAAAGAAGAATCTTCTGGCTAAATTCATAAAAGTAATTCCTGAAGGAATTCACCTGTCCAATTTTATCTAATCTTACTAGACCATGAATTTAGTTAGTTACATTGACAGACAGGGTTGTTATTACAAAATTGTATTTATCATACATATACCACAATAAGTAAATCTCTTTTACACATTCACACTATATAAACTCCCAACTTATTTAGTTATTACATATGCATAGTTCCTTCACACATTACACATTTTACTTATTGCACACACCCCTATCCATTGTTTCCTGCAATTATATCCAAGTGACATTTTTTCTGTTCTATAATTTTACAAACATTCACTACCTTTTTTAAGACTTCTTCATTTGTTCATTTTAGCAAATAATTTGCTTGATATCTTGGTTCCATTTCCAAGTTACTTAGGATATTTCTTAAATAAAGTCCATGGTAAAGTTCATACAGTGGGCACATTATTAATAAATGGGCATTATTGTCTATTTCTAAGCCACATCCACATCTTTATTTGTTCTGCTTGGTGTAAATTCCTTTTAACCACTGAGAGTTATGATACTCAAAATGGAATCTTGTATAACTTTTTCTTTTATCCGGGTTTTTAATAATAGTCAAGTATGGTTCTAACCCAAAATCTCTTCTTTTATTTTTCCCCAGCCAATTACTTGTTTTACTTCCCTTATTTAAATTAATATCCAATTAAATATAATTATCCTTAATTTTATTACTAATCTCCCAATTTATATATTCTATGTTTTTTTTTATAACTGTTCACAAAGCAATTTAACAAACTAAAAGATTTTATGACTTTCTCTAATGTACTCATACTTGGACAAGAAACTCCATTATCCTTATATATCATTGCTTCTTCTATGCAAATCCTGGGTAGTCTTTCTTCTCTCATTGTAAATACTTTTAACCAGTATGTAGCTAATTTTTGTTCAGTCTTGCACTTTACAGAAATCTGCTCTAGTTCTCGTCTTGTTAATGCTGAAGATGCCCCCCTTAGGTAAACCTAAGGGTCTCTTATAAAATGTATTCAGAGGGCCTCTAGTGAGTCATTATTTCCATTCCTCCATATTTCTGCTCCATACACTATTTGACTCATTATTTTTGTATTCAGGGCTCTTAAGATGCCCCTAATAGAATAACCTCTATACCTGTATGCAAACCTCTCTACAGCGGGGGTGAATTTATTAATTTTTTTAATTTAATTCTTTATGCTGTATGCTCTGATCATTTCAAATTATAAGAAAATACTATACCAAGGTAACAAAAATTCTGTACTGTCGCTATAGTATAATTATCACCTCTTAATTTAATACCCTTTCCCCTTCTTGCAAGTGTTCTATTACAAATCATGTATTTAGTTTTCTACAAGTTTATTTCCAAGGCAGTTTACTGACACCAGAATCAAATGTTTTTTAAAATTTTTTTGATCCCAGTATAACTTGCTGACAATAACACAATGTCATCTGCATATGCCAAGAATGGGCAATAACTTTCTCCCATTCTTGGCATATGGAACTCAGCATCACATAAACCCTCCAGAGCTTTGTTTAAATAAATATTACACAAGATTGGTGATAGAACACATCCTTGTCTGAATCCCAAAGTTGACTCAAACGTTCCTGTTTTATCCCCTTCCTTATTATATCTTACACTGGTTCCATTTTCACTATACATAGAGACTATTAAGCCAATCTTTGCTGGATCCAAGCCATATCCCTGCAAAACCTTCCATAAGTTAGTTCTTTTAACCTTATCAAATGCAGCCCATAGGACCACAAAAGCACAATAAAATTTCTGATTCTTTATGTTAAAATATTTATGTATTAAATGGGATAACACAAAGCACTGGTCCACTGTAGAGTGTCCAGGTGTGAACCCCGCCTAAGCTTCATCTAAAATTGCTATACCCTGAATTGATTCCATGATTCTATTATGTATAATTTAAAAAAAATTTAAGTGAAGTGTTCAATAAGCGTATTGGTCAAAAATCTTTTGGATTATTTTCCCCCCTTTTTTAAAGATTGAAATTATTATATTTTCTCTCCATGTCTCTGGCATATCTCCAGTTTGTGTTGTGTAATTATACAATTTTCTCAACAGAGGAAACCATAGATTAACATCATTCAAAATAATATCAATAGGAATTCCAGCTGGGCTCGGGGCTTTGTCTCTTTTAACTATTCCTACGGCCTCTTTAATTTCATCTTCCCTAATTTCTTCCTTAAACAAATCCATTTCCTAGATGTTTCATCCCAAACCCCTGTGTCCTGATCCAGGAATAAATTGGAAAAATAGTCCCTCCATGTATTAGGTTCAATATAATTTTCTATCTCCTCTGGGTATGTATCCCAGCCTTTAGCCACCATTTTCTAAATTTTTTGTCATTTTTATTTCAAAATACTCTTTCCATTTCTGCCCACAAGGTCTTTTTATAGTCCTCTCTTTTTTATTTACTAACCTTGTATATTTCCTCATTATGTGTATCAAATTTTCCCTATTTTCTTTTGTTGGATAGTTTCTCACTAATCTTGCCTTCTTATTCAATTCTTTTTTAACTTTCTTACACTCACAATCATACCACTTACTTCCTTTTATCGTCTTACAAAAGGAAGCTTTTACTATAAGTATTCTGATTTCCTTCATAATCTGTTCAAAGTCTTTTACTATTTTCTAATATTTTTCCCCACAATTTTCCTCTATTACTTCTCTTATTCTACTCTCTACCATCAGTTTGTTAGAGGCGTTGCTATCAATAGCTTCCCATTTTATTCTGATCTCTGTTCTTATTAATCTCAGTTTATTCTCAGCAACATTTGTCCAATCCCATAATTTTATCTCAGTTGTCAAGAGGTTATGCTCACTTTCAGATCTCTTCCCAATTCTTAAATCTTCCATTTCATGTAAGAGATTTAAATCTACCACACACTCATCACAGATTCTCACCTACTCCCATATAGGTGAAATCTCCATTATTATTATCTCCCTTTGTTCTTCCATTTAATAGGAAATAAATCCACTCTTCTAATAATTTACCAATGATTCTGCCTCTCTTTGTTGACTTTTTGTCCTTTGTTTTCCTTTTTTTTTTTTTTGCTGTCAGATCTTGTCCTAATGCTAGACAGAATTCCCTCATTTCCACTGGTAATTTCTCAATTTGTCCTACCCTAGATTTGAAATCCCCTAAAATCATGATGCCATAGACTGGATTTCTTTCTCTATTATCCTTCTGTTATGATCTTTGGGGTCAGATATTCAAAACTTTGCCCCAGGGCAAAATTAGCACTGCCCGATGAACAAACTTAGCCTGGAGCACAAAGCAAGCTATATTCAAAAGGAAATAACCTGGTGCTAATCCTGCTGAATATAGCAGTCTAAGGAAGCCAGGCAAACCGGTCTGGGAGTGCAGGGCAAAAATAGCCCAGGAGTAAGACAGCACTGAATATAGCAACAGGGAAGTGCAAACTGCAACTGCAGCTCATTAGACTCTGTAGCAAGCCAGTGTTGCAGGTGTAGAACATTGTGTGTGATTGCAGAGATGTCTCACATCTACTGCAAACATATCTCTCAACCCCCTGCCTCATAAATCAGGGACAAGGCTTAAAAAATCAGGGACACATCTGAAAAATTGGTGATATCCACTCAGGAAGCTGGCAGAATAAGTGGTTTAGTGTAAAATGCATTTTCTAAGGAACATTAATGTTTGACATTAGTTTATGCTTACAACCCCCTCTGTTTGGTCATGGAAACACAATTTTTAGGAGGGACAGAGTACAATTGTGAGGTAAAATCAGGGATGTCCCTGAAAATCAGGGACAGTTGAGAGGTATGACTGCAAACAATAATGTGAGCCACACACTGCAGAACTGTGCTATGCTGAAATAAGGTTTGCCCTGGGCTAACCCAATTGCACAGTGCTAACACATTAGCCTGGTGCAAACTGGTTAGTCTGGGGCAAACGGGAGCTGTTTTCAAAGCTCCCATGCAAATGAGCCTACTTAGGTAATCCGTGGGCAAACAGGTATATTTGCATCTCATTAGGTGCTGCTTAGCATACATTACCATGCAGTTTGCATGGTGCTACTGCATGGAGCACAAAGCTCCCTTTTGGTCAGAATGGAAGTACAGGCTGGATGCTGCAGGACAAGGCATGCCCACAGCATCCCCTGTTGATCATAATAGAAGTACAAACTGGTAGCAGCAGCAACTGTGTGTTGCCAGGCACAGTCAGTGCATACAACACAACCATGCAGCAGTGCAAGCAGGACCCGTATATATGTATATGTGTGTGTGTGTGTGTATATATATATATATATATATATATACATACTGTATACATATTCAGATTGATAGCTAAACACAGACACACTGCTCGTGGCCATACATGCTCTGAAGGATGCCTCCCCCAACAACATACAGTAAGTACCCCAGTATAGTAGTGAGTGAAACAGTGGGGGAGATGCAATGCATGGGACAGGCATAAGGCAAACCTGGTGGGGGCAGGTGGCCATAGGCTGTAGGGTCACTAGAAACTAGGATATGCAGCATATCCAGTAGATAGGGAACAGGGCAGTCTGGCTGGGCCAGGCAGTTCTTTTCTGCTGTCATGGTCCCTGTTCCATTGTGTGCCTGTTACACCATGGTAGGCTAGTGTCTCCCTTCCAAGCATGCTCCCGATCCTCAGTAGCCCTACAATTCACTGTAAACCCAGGTAGTCTAGTGGTCCCCCACCCAGCATGACTCCTGTGTACTGTAAAATACATAATGTGACCTGGTAGTCTAGTGGCCCCCCCACCCCCCAGCATGAGTCCCGACCTCCATGTACTGTAAACTCAATATTTTGCCTGGTAGTCTAGTGGCTCCTCACCCCCAGTATGACTCCTGACCTCTGTATAATGTACAATAAATATTTTTCCTGGTAGTCTAGTGGCCCCCACCCCCAGCATGACTCCTGACCTCCATGTACTGTAAATTAAATATTTCCCTGGTAGTCTAGTGGCCCCCACCCCCAGTATGACTTCAACCTCCGTTATGATGTACAATAGATATTTTCCATGGTAGTCTAGTGGACCCCAACCCCCAGCATGACTCCTGACCTCTGTATGATGTACAATAAATATTTTCCCTGGTAGTCTAGTGATCCTCCCCAGCATGACTCCTGACCTCCGTATGATGTACAATAAATATTTTCCCTGGTAGTCTAGTGGTCACCCTACCCCCTCAGCTCGACTCCCGACCTCCATTGAAAATAAAATCTATGACTTGTCCCTGGTAGTCTAGTGGTCCCCTCACCCAGCAGTGACTCCACCACCCATCCGAATCAGAACCCCCATGAACCGAGATGATGACCGGCTCAGCCCTCCTCTCACCTCCACAGCCAGCCACTAACTGAGGTACGAATGAGCACATTCATACCTCAGTTGGTGGCCGACTGTGGAGGTGAGAGGAGGGCTGAGCTGGTCTCCGGCTCGGTTCATGAGGTGTCTGATTCAGATGAGTGGTGGAGTCACTGCTGGGTGGGTGGACCACTAGACTACCAGGCACAAGTCATAGATTTTATTTTCAACGGAGGTCAGGAGCTGAGCTGAGGGGTGGAGGGACCACTAGACTACCAGGGAAAATATTTATTGTACATCATACGGAGGTCGGGAGTCGAGTGGGGGGTACCATTAGACTACCAGGGAAAATATTTATTTTACATTACACCTCGGACGGGTGTCGAGCGCGGGGGGGCCATTAGACTACCAGGGAAAATATTTATTGGACATCATATGGAGGTCAGGAGTCATGCTGAGGGTGGGGGGCCACTAGACTACCAGGGAAAATATTTATGTTACAGTCCAATGGAGTTGGAATTTGAGCTGGGGGTGGGGGGATCAATAGACTACCAGGGAAAATATTTATGTTACATTACAGGGAGGTCAGGAGTTGAGCTGGGGGTGGGGACCACTAGACTACCAGGAAAAATATTAATTTTACATTACACAATGGCCGGGAGTTGGGGGGACCACTAGACTACCAGAGAAAATATTTATTTTACAATACATGGAGGTTGGGAGTCAAGCAGGGGGTGGGGGGCACCGCTGCATTACTGCCAGCTTTTTGTTGGTGGTATTTAATGCTGCGCTACAGGTCGCGCTAATGCTTGTAGCACAGCACTATACTTTTTAATATGCTGGTGCGCCAGCATTCAGGGCTCCTCCCCTCATTCCCTCCTCTAAATACATTATAATTTAGCGTCGGTGCTAACACCTAGTGGCAGCGATAAATGTCCTTTGAATATTGCAGTCAGGTGCAAATTCAGTGCTAGTCCAGCACAACAAATTTGCGCCTGGCGCTACCCTTTGAATATCTGGCCCTTAATTTCTTAATTATCCCATTGTCATTATATTTTGAGGATAAAAGTGGAATGTATATATTAATAATTAGCATTTTCTGCTTTTTCCCTTTTGCCTTTATTCCTAAAATGTTATTTGACTCTATTAAAATTTCCTCTGTCCTGTAGTCTTTGGATATTTTAATCCAAGTAATTAACCCCCCTGACAATCTCCCATATTTTGTTATTTTTAATAGCATTTTTACTAAATGCTTTATATCCATTAAGATTATTATGTTGATCTGACCAAGTTTCTTGTAAACATACATTCAACCCCCTAATATATTTTATAAATGATGGATCTGCAAGTCTATCTCTAATTCCTGCTATATTCCATTATATTATTTTATTCTTTACTTCCTTATCCTTTTTTTCTCCTCTTTCTTGTTCTCTTTTGTTTTCTTCCTAGATTGATGTCAATCTTCCCCTTGATGTTCTAATATTTGGAACCTATTTAATGTTTGGCTCAGATATAACCATTCCTTTGAGCTTATTTTTTCCAGTGTTGGAAATTGTTACTGTCCTTCTCCAACTATATTAATGTCAATTCTGTCTAACCGTTCTGCATGAGAAACCATTTGTTTATAGCTTTCTATATTGTCCATCCATATTCTAATTTGGCCGTTACTTTCCCACCTTTTTGCCTTTTTGATCTCACTGATCACTCCTTCTATTTTCAAAAGATTTTGCAGAATCTCAGAGACTTTCATCTTCACAGTTTTATTTGTTTTGTTTAAAAAGTTGATACCAAAAATGGAGATCGGAAGATCTATATTATCTTTGTCTTTTTTCCTTTTAATTCAAAATATTCTGGACATAATACCTTAACATTTACCATACTTTCCATTTCTAAACCCAGATTCTTAATTTTAACCTTCTGCTTTTCAATAGCCTTTACGATGTAATATTAATCAGACACTGGTAATACCATTTCATTATTTCCTAAGGGTCTTACCACACTGAAACAGTTTAACATTGGAGTGTAACCATTATTTCCTTGTACTACAGTGACTAAAAAGTTTTTTAGATGTTTATCCAGTTTTCACTCAGTCGTATCAAAATGTGTTCAAGCTGCACTTCCTGCAGTTTTACTCTCTCTTGTTCATCACTAGGCTATTCATTATCCTTATGTGTTATACTAATATCTTGTCTCTTTCCTGCTTATTATTTTGTCTCTTTTCATCTTCTAAATCTTTTCCATTTCACGTTTTCCTTTCTTACCGTCTCCTTTCCCTTTTTATCTATTACATTCCCTCCTTTCTTACTTTCTTTAGCTCTTCCTTTCTTTTTTAAGTCCATAGTCATTCTTTTTCTCTTTCCCCTTTCATTTTTTTCATAATGTTTCATAGATGTTTCTTTCTTACTTTGATCTTTTTCCTGATTTTTCCTTCCTCTTTTCTCAACTTACCCTTAGCCTTTTTCCCCTCAGTTCTCTTTTTTTTTATATGTAACTTCTTGCAGTAACCCTTTATTCTATATTTCAACATTTCTTGCTTCCATTTCTTTTGCCACACTCACCTGTCTCCATTTTTCATCTGGGAGTATTATTAACTCTGACTCAGCTTCCCATGTACTGTCCATATTATATTCAAAATTCAAGCCAAACTCTAATCTTTCTCCTTCTGTTTTTATTTCATCCTTAGATGTTCCCGCAGATGTATTTATAGTTTTTCACATCTGTTCCACTCAGTTCAACAAAATTATTGCTTTCAACTTTATCCTCCATGTCTTTTATATTAGCAAAGGAATTCTCCTCCCTAATAATAGTCCAATCCTGTTTTATGTCTCTTATTGTTTTGGTTTATTTCCCTCTTTTTCTGAGTTTCAAAAATTTGTTTTATATATATTCAGTTCTCTAAACAAATCCTTTAACAAATGACATATCTTTTTTGATACCCAACAATTGTTCATATATCATTGCATTGGCAATTAATAGATTTCTCAATGCATTACCCACTTCTTGCATTATATTTTCAGAAAAAAACCCATTATGATTGATTAGGCTTTTTGGGCTCATAAATTGTGTTTCTCCTCCTGAGGACCAATTCCTTCCATATGCCTCTTCTCTGCCATACTTAGTGCCTTCAAGGTTTTGCTGTCCTGTAATGCAGAGGACTGACTCACTCATTATTAACTTCATATCCCTTATCTTCTGCTCTATTCGTTTGTTAGCCTCTATAGTCTCCTTAATCTCTTCCACTGTTTTATTTCTTTATTTACTGAATCTACTATATCCATATCATCCAAATAATTGTTCTCATTACCTTCAATATGCAAACCCTACCTTGTTTCTATAGTCCTTTCCATTTTCCATTCTCCCTTCTGTTTTGACCCGTGTTTGTATTTGTACTCCTGTCATTTCCATTAATTTACTTTCCATTCCTTTAATAACATCTCCAATCAACAGTTGAATCATTCTGTTCCCTTTAGTTTTACTAGGTGAAAAAATGGGAGTAGAAGTTGTTTCCTTACTGCCATCAATTACTACTTTCCTTCCCTTCCCCGTATGCATTCTTGATTTCCTTGAACCTTTGATGGTCATTTGGTCCATCCTTTTTTCTCATTTTCTATCAAAGTTTTTTCCATTTGTTCTTTTCTGCTTCTGGTCACAAATGACATGGTTAAATCAATCAAATAAAACAACTAAATCAGATAATTCTCCTCTTATAAACTGTCAAGTATCATTACAATGGATATTGTTAAGCAAAAAGTTCAGTATAGTCAATATAGTCAATATGATCTGTATGATCAATAGAATCAGCTGCCAATGTGAATAGTTTTGTTAAATTAGCAATTTATACTAAACAATTTTACATATATGCAGTGTAAAAACGTATTATTAATCAGCCTTTATAAGCATAAAAGTCCTTGTTTGGTCTAATCCACCATATCCTTCTGCAATCTATTGTTCAACCCTGCATGTTCGCTTATCTTCCCTTCCACAATCCACAATGAATAATAATAAAAATCAAACAGATTTGTTTCTTATCTGTTTTTCTGTTATAGATTCTCTGCAGTTCTCACTCTGGATTCAGACTTTATTTTTATTCTCCACAACCAAATAATCATATAGACCCAGTTCTTGTAGTCCTTATTTTTTCTCTGCTTGATATAACTCCATTTTAAGAGGTTTACAAGTCTTTCAAGTCTTTGAAGTCTTTGAACTCTGCCAGGTTCCACTTGGCTATAACCTGCTTCTCTCTGCCTTGGATTCCATTTATCCACAGACAAATTAAAACACTAATAATAACAAAGAAGAAAATCTGGCTTTCCTAAAAATTTTTAACAATTCAAATGCAATAACTTGTATTACATTGTATTATATATACCAATATGAGTTTGACAATATACTTACTTCTATGTATTTTGTTTTCTAAAACACTAGAGAGGTAAATTGTAGAGCTGATGCCACTGTACTAACTGAGTACAATACCTCTTTAACAACAGTGCTTACTTGTTATTTAACTTAGCTTGGCTTGCTTACATGCCGATAGAAATCAACACTTTACACTCCCGCTCTCCTATTACTGGTCATTATGTGGCAAATTTAGATAGCACCCGGGAGATAACAAGTAAGCATATAAAAGGAAAACATAGCCGAAATAGCATGATTCACATCGCTACTTCTCTCTAGAACTCTCTATAGGTCTGTTCTGCACACTCCTCAAGTAAAAAATAGCGCTTGTGACACCAGAATGCTCAGGCATGTGCTATTAGGGCTTAGATGATGTGGGAAGATGAGCCAATAGAAAGCTCACTTCCTCTTTCCCCTTGTTCCTACCTCCTGGTTCCCTTTTCTTAATATTCAAGAAATAAATATTTTGTCAAACAAAGTAAATACATAACAATAGTGCAATGTATACAGAACTATCTGTATTAACCTGAAGAGTTTAGCACAATACTTTCATAAAATTTCTCTACTACATTCATACGTATTTCTTACACGTATAACTCTACCACCTTATCTCTAAATTAAACTGAGTATAACTTAAAAACACATAATTAGGCATGTTGGATATTTAAAGCAACAATAATAATTTCAGCACTGAGTCCACACAAAATTTAGCAGATCTCCAAATTCTCCAAGGCAGCATTCTTTTCTATGGCCACTTTCTCTATCTTTTCACAATCTTGTTCTGGTCTGGTTTTGTCCTGGCTGCTAAGCCTCTGCAGGCTTCACTGGACTCACTCTCTCACTTGGCAGGCTGCCCACACCACTAGGACTCCTGTCTGTATGAGCAAGCTCAGAGACCCGGACTCCACCATGTCACTGCACGGCACACGGGGAAGCTGACAGCTCAAAGATTGACTGGAAAGGTCAGTGAACACATAAAACCATAAATACTACTGTGGCAATGGTGGCATATATTTTATAAAAATTTTATAAGCTTTTCACTGACTCCTGCTACTGACATTTTTCCTCCTCAACATCATAGTGACCAGCTCTCAGCTCCACTAGACTTCTCTGAGAATACTCAATAAATGGTCAATATACCTGAAAAAAGGAAAACTGTCCATCAGCAATCTCATGCCCTAGCTCCTGCTACCCATCCCACCCTGATCCCCCACTCAGCACCACCATACCACACCCCATACACCCTCACTCACCTGAACATGTACCATGATATAGATCCACTTTCTGATCAAAGACACATCTTGCTGCTGAAACCAGTGACTGATTTTCCAAGAGTCAGGAGACCCAAAACCCTAACTTTTTTCCTTTTGCTTCTGGGGGGGGGGTTGGGTTGGAAACCCTAATGCCACATTTCCTACTTTTGTTGCATTAAGTTGAACCTAACTGGTGCATTAATGCAGTAGTTTGTAAAGAAGATGGGTTTCATTCTGGAGGGCTTCACTGTAAATATATATATATATATATATAAGAGAGAGAGAGAGCAGGTGAGAGAGAGAGAGAGAGAGAGAGAATAAAGGATGGGGAAGGGGTGCTATGAGAATTTAATACACACTGTAGTTGTGGGATGCTACATAAACTCTGAGGGTGAAGCTTGATGGGTTTATCAAAGCATCCCAAAATGAGGGTGTGCATAAAATTCTCATAGCACCCCCTTCCCCAATCTTTTATTTTTTATAATACACTGGGCAGCAATTTTTTTCTACTTACAGTCTGATCTGATCATGCTTTGAATGTAGGGCTCTGTCCCAGCTTAACTCTCACACCCATGATCAGACAAATGGCAGGATCCACTGGATATAAAAAAAACTATGTGGTGGTGCACTGAAAACATTGCAGGAACAATCAGATGCAGCTTTTAAAAGCTGTGAAAGGTAGGATCAACCAAATATTTAACAGAAGAGTCATGTTGTGGAGGCTCTGTGGTGAGCGAGAAATGGAGCCGCCATGTTTTTTGAACTGTTACATCCACCCACAAGGAAGACAAGAGCCAGTGATGGAGTGGCATACTTTGATTTAAATGGCTCATAAATGCCGTAACAACCAGCCCATTGTTATGGGAAATGTCAACTGGTTCAGCCCATAGGAAAAATTGTTGACCAGCTACTGTATATATATATATATATATATATATATATATATATATATATATGTATATATATATATATATATTTATAAAATGGAGATAATAATATCCTCCAAATCCAAACTTCTGAATGTATAAAACACATCACATGACCGTGCATATATCAGAGCGTGACTGCACACCTCAACTTTTAACTTTTAGCCCCCTCCAAAACAATTTTTAAATTTTATGAGATAGGTAAACCACTCTGAGGTGTGCGGTCATGCTCTGATATACGCACACCTTGGGTGGTTAACGGATGCCAAGGTGGACTTATATTGGAGCATGACTGCACACCTCAGAGTGGTTTATCTAATATATATATATATATATATATATATATACTGTATATGTACACATAAATATATATAACTACAAAAGAACCCCAGAGCAAATGCACTGGGACGTGGGTTATCCCAGAGAATGTTGACCATACAGCCAAATGTTAAAGAAAACACAAATTGCACATACCCCAATAATGCCAAACATCATGGGAAGCATACACAAATGCACATGAATTAATTTGGACTGGCTCAACTTTTATGCCTATGCTGCCCTACTACCCAGTCTCTCCTTTCCTGGTTGAAGAGCTGGAGAAAATGTACCATGTTTCCTATTTGACTGCAGTACTTTAAAGTCCCACTGCTGCTGATAGGTTCTTTACCATTCTATGCTAGACCAGCACTGACACTGAAAGATGGGTGGCTGCAGTAGAAATGAATTCTTTTTTTGAGTCTTTATTTTGAGTGATATTCTTTCTATTATTATGCAAAACATGTAGTTATCACAACTTTTAGTTCATTTATTCACCCATCTGATCAATGCATATATCTTGTATATTCCCACTGAGATCGAATTCTCATTTTCAGTAAGGCCCTAGGCTAATGACAACAGGTCTGATATAAAATGAATGTGAAAATAATAGCATAAATGTAATTTCAAACACAATTAATACAGTAAGTGCTTTTGGATAATATCATAAAAAATAATTCCACAAATCTTATTTAAAAGAGCCTAGGAAGCACTTCTTTGATATAAATGAGGACTGAGTTCTAAAGGGCTAGAGTAGAAGAGGTGAAAGCTCTGGTACATGTTATACTAGACTTGGAAATTCTTAAATAATTCTGATCAGCCACTTCCTCAATGGCTGCCAAGAAGGAGGAGTGGCTGGATGATGGTGGGCTCAGGAAGTGTGAGAGCGGTGGGGCAGAGGCAAATCCCTCCTACAGTTCTACTACATACCTCCTATGCTGATCTAGCAGGGCAGGACTGTATCAAATAGGCCCCTGCAGTGGTAACCAAGAAGGATGAGGGTCCTCCAAGGTGGAGGCCCAAGGGGGGAGGCAGAGGACCCCAGGAGGAGGAAGAAACAACTCCTGATGGAGGACTTTATCATTAGGAGGGTAGACTTGGGGCAGGAGGGGAGCAGCTGAGGCAGATCAAGTGCCTACCTGACAGCATGGCTTGGAGGGACAGACAGCACATCCTAAGGATCACTGGGGCTGCAGGACAGGAGTATGAGCTAGATGTCATAGTCCACCTAGGAATGAATGAGCTGTTGACAGGTGAGCTTAGGGTAGTGCAGACGCAGTTCAGAGAGTTGAGAAGGGGTCTAAGGTAAGTGGAATGCTCCATAACCTTTTTGGAGACTTTGCCTGTCAATGGCAAGGAGGAGAACAAGGTACTCCACACAAAGAGGTTCAATGCATGGCTTAAAGACTGGGGTGGAGCAGAAGGATTTGGCTTCATTGGGGACTGGGGTTCCACCTGGAGGGATGAAGGCCTACACAGAAAGAATGGCCTGCATCTATCCAGGAGGTAGCCAGGATCCTCAGTGAGAGGTTTAAATGTTTCATATGCAAGCATTTAAACTAGACAAGGGGGGTGTCAGAAGGAAGCTGGGAGAAGCAAACATACCTCTCCCCCCCCACACACACACAGAATCTAACAGTCAGAAGAGAGGACTCTGAGGTTGAGAACTCACCAAAAATACCTAGACCCAAAATAGGCAAAATGGCAGAGATAAGGTAGAATGCAAGTAAGGACAAGAGGAGGTTGGAGGAAAGGCATAGGGCTAGGAGGGAGGTTTTTGGAGAAGAGGCAGCAACAATTGTAAGGCCATGTGCACAAATGCCCACAGCTTGGGAAACAAAATCCTGGACCTAGTGGCCCTGATGGTTGAGGTGGACCTTAACATTGTAGCTGTTACTGAGACATGGTTCTCGGGAAACCATGGTTGAGATATAGCCATACCAGGTTATACTCTATTCAGGAGAGACAGGGTGGGAAAAAGGGGAGGATATGTGGCTGTTTATATCAGGGAAGGAATTAAGGCAACTGAGGTACAAGGAATGCAGGGATAGGCTGAGGCACTGTGGATTACCCTGGAGATGGGAAACTGAAGAGCCATCCACCCCAACATGATCTACAGGTCTCATACATAAGGAGAAGAGTAAGACATGGCACTTGTAGAAGCCATCCACAGAAAGTCAGCTAAAGAGGAGGTGCTGCTGGTGGCTGACTTTAATCTGCCGGATGTGGATTTGAGCAAACAGGCAGCAGCCATAGTCTGAGCAGGGACCTCCTGGACACACTGCAGAGGGTGTGCCTCACATAGCTAGTGACAGAGCCCACCCGAGAGGTAACAACTTTAGACCTGGTGCTCATCAATGGGGACAAAATAACTGATGTAAATGTGGGGAGCCACTTGGGATCAAGTGACCACAGTACAGTGTGGTTCAATGTGAGAACAGTGGAGGAGTCAAACCATACAAAGGCAAAGGTACTGGATTTCAGGCAACCCAACTTTGCTAAGATGGGGGAATGTCTTAAGAAATCACTGACAGAGAAAGGGAAAAGAGGGGGTGGGAGAACAATGGGAAAATCTTAAGGGAGTTGTCGCAGAGGTAACAAGCCATTGCATTAAGCAAGTAAGCAAACCAAAATGAAAAAAAATGTTATGGCACTCAAAGGAAGTGGCCAAGAAGGTATGCTCAAAAAGGGGGGCTTTCAGGAAGTACAAGGTAACACAGAGGGAAGAAGACAGGGAACTATATCTGGAAAAGCTGAGGGAGGTGGAGAAAGCAGTCAGGAGCACAAAGGTGCAAATGGAAGGAAAAGTAGTCCAAGCAATAACAAAAGGGGACAAGAATATGTTCAGGTACATTAGTAAAAGAAAAAAAGACAAAGGGTGGACTTGTGAGAATAAAAAGGGAAGGAGGGGAGTGTGCAGAAGGGGACCAAGAAAAAGCAGAATTTCTGAACAAATATTTTTGTTCAGTATTCACTGAAGAGGAAGAAGGGGAGGAACCACAGTTAGGCGTCAGAAGAACCACTGGGAGGGAGTGGACACTAGTACATTTAAGGAGGAGATAGTCCTAATGGAACATGATAATCTGAAGGTAAACAAGGCAATGGAGCCAAACAGGATACATCCAAGAGTATTAAGAAAACTGTGGGAAGTGCTGGCAGCACCACTGACAGCCCTATTCAATGGATCACTAGAAACTGGTGAGGTACCAAAGGACTGGAGGAGGATGAATATAGTCCCTCTCCCCATAAGTGGGAGCCAGGAGGAGGTTGGCAATTACAGGCCAGTTAGCCTGACCTCAGTGGTGGAAACTAAGGGAATCAATACTAAAAGAAAGTCTTGTGATATTTCTAGAATCCAGCAAAGCACAGAATCCAAGGCAGCATGGATTCACAGTGGGAAGATCATGTCAAACAAATCTGATAGATTTCTTTGAGTGGGTGTCTAGAGAGGTTGATCAGAAAGGGAAGGTGAACAAGGCCTACCTGGACTTCAGCAAGGCCTTTGACACTGTCCCCATATAGGAGGCTTGTAAACAAGCTGTGCAGCCTGGAAGGGAGTCCCAGGGTAGTAAACTGTGTCGAAAATTGGCTGAGCAATAGGACACAGAGGGTGGTGGTGAACAGAGTTCAGTCTGAAGAAAGAAGGGTGACCAATGGGGTCCCACAGGGATCAGTGCTTGGACAAGTCCTCTTCAATGTCTTTATATGTGATGTTGCAGAAGGACTGGAAGGGACAGTATGTCTCTTTGCAGATGACATGAAGATCTGCAACAGGATTGACATTCCAGTAGTGGTAGAGAAAATAAGAAAGGTCCTAAGCAAGCTTGAGGAGTAGTCAAGGGTGTGGCAGCTAAGACTCAATGCAAAGAAGCCCAAGATCATGCACTTGGGGCACAGAAATGCACAGGAGGAGTACCTGTTAGGGGTGAGGTACTGACAGCCACTGAACAGGAAAGGGACCTGGTGGTAATCATATCTGATTAACTAAAGTTTGCCAAGCAATGTGAGAAGGCAGTGAGGAGAGCCAATGGAATGCAAGGGTGCATAGGGAGAGGTATCACCAGCAGAAGGAAGGAGGTGGTGATGCCACTGTACAGAACATTGGTGAGACCTCATCTAGAGTACTGTGCCCAGTTCTGGAAGCTGTATCTCTGGAAGGACATAGATAGGGTAGGAGCAGTTCAGAAAAGGGCGACAAAAATCAGGCAGGGGCTGCACCAGAAGTCATATGAGGGGCAACCAGAGGATCTCAATATGTATTCCCTGGAAGAAAAGAGGGGGATAATGATAGAGACTTTCAAATACCTCAAGGGTATAAATAAGGCACAAGATGGTAGCATCTTTTCTAAAAAAAGGTGTTCAAGAACAAGGGGTCATGATATGAGAATAGAGGGGGCAGACTCAGCAGTAATGTGAGAAAGTACACTTTCACAGAAAGGGTGGTGGATGCATGGAACAGTCTCCCTGCAGAGGTTGTGGGGAAAAAAACTGTAGGAGATTTCAAACATGCCTGGGACAGACATAAAGGAACTCTAGCAATTTGAAAGAGAGGGTAAGCCACAAATCATTTAGGATATGAGGTATATGAAAGAAGTTGGTAAAATGGGCAGACTAGGTGGGCAAATAGGTCTTTATCTGTTATCAGTTCTATGTTTCTATGTTTCAATGCTCCATAAACAGTGGGGAAAGAAAACAAGAATCACAAGTTATTTGACTATGCAGTAGCATCCTGATGAAAGCATTCATATTGAATATGTAGTAGAATTTTCATGAATGCATTCATAGAAATTACATAAAATGTGAAACCATCTCCTATAATGGAACACATGCCAATTTAATTCAGAATAAAGAACACAATTATAGGTAAAGTGAGGGCAATCTAAAATAGAAAGTGCTTCTGGTCTTCTTCTATGTAGATGTACTATGTAGTACATGTGGTGCCCCTCTACAAAAGTGATCCCAAGAATGACCCAGGGAATTACAGACCAGTCAGTCTGACCTCAATCGTGTGCAAGCTCATGGAGACCATACATAAGGAAAGGTTGGTAGACTATCTAGAGGATCATGGTCTCCAGGATGCAAGGTAGCATGGGTTCATAGTAGGGGTGGGCAGACTGTTCCACAGGAGATCCAGACCCCTGGATCAAATCTGCAATCCACGGACCTAGATAAATATAGACTTCGCTGCAGAAGTTCAGTTCCGGGCCTGTGGAAATGCCATTTCTCCCATTTTGTTTACTGTTGCCATGGGGATGCCATCGGCATGCTCGCTCCATATATAGGTGGCCGGCAACATCCAGTCAGGCAACAGATGGTCACGTGATGCACTCATGATGTATAACCATGCTGAGTGCGCAACTTGGCCCAGACGAGAAAGGAGGATGGTCAGAGGAGCAGGAGCACTTCGGCTGAGATGCTGCCAGAAAAAGTTGTCAAACAAAACCAAAAAAACCCCCACAAATATTAAAAACAAATGCAAATGAATGGAGGGAAGAGAAACTAGGGAGTCAGAGAAAGGAGACTTACTGGAGCAAGGGGGAGAAGAAACAGATCATCGGGGAGGGTGATGGCAGGTCATTGGTCAGGAGTCAGGACTTGGCGGAACTGGAGAGAGGAGGAATCCAGAGGGATTGGAGACATAGTGGTGGCCTAGATGGCTGCTGGTGGGGGATGCAAAAGGTATGCAGTGTGGCAGTCTGACTGTATGTACATGTGCAAGGGCAGGCTGGCAACATCTTTGACTTGTGCCATTGCAGAAGATCCAGAGGAGAGCAGGAGAGACTACTGGAGGCCCAAGAGAAATTTTACAGTTACAGAAAATCCCAAATGAAAGTTTTTTTCTTTTCTTGGCCTCAGACAATGTAGCTGTGTGTGCATGAGAAAGGGCAGGCTGGCAAAATCTTTGTCTTGTGCCATTCTAGATCCAGAGGCAAGAGGGAGAGACTACTGGGGGCCCAAGAGAGATTTTACAGTTACAGAAAAACCCAATCTTTTTTTCCTGGCTTCAGTGTGGCTGTGTGTACAGGGCAAGGGCAGAAGGGTGGCAAAATAAATCTTTGACTTGTGCCATCCAATGATGAATCACAATCACATGTTAACATTTATTCATGATCTCATCCAGAGGGGGAGAAAGAGAGAGAGAGAGAGAGAGAGAGAGAGAGGCCCACAAAAAATGTAACAGTCCAAGAAATCCCAAATATTTTTTTCCTGGCTTCAGTGTAGCTGTGCGTACAGGGCAAGGGCAACAGGCTGGCAAAATAAATCTTTGACTTGTGACATCCAGAGGGGAAAGAGAGAGACTGCAGAGGTTCCCACAAGAAATGTATCAGTCCCAGAAATCCCAAATATGTTTTTTCCTGGCTTCAGTGTGGCTATGTTTACAGGGCAAGGGCAGCGGGATGGTGAAATAAATCTTTGACTTGTGATGTCCAGAGGGGGGGGAGAGAGAGAGACTGCTGGGGGGGCTGACAATAAATGTAACAGTCCCAGAAATCCCAAATACAATTTATTTTCCTGGCTTCAGTGTGGTTGTGTGTACTGGGCAAGGGCAGCAGGGTGGAAAAATAAATCTATGACTTGTGACGTCCAGAGGGAAGAGAGACAGAGAGAGAGAGAGAGAAACTGTAGGGATGCCCTCAATTAATGTAACAGTCCCAGAAATCCCAAATAAAATTTATTTTCCTGGCTTCAGTGTGGCTGTGTGTACAGGGCATGGGCAGCAGGGTGGCAAAATACATTTTTGACTTGTGATGTCTGGAGGGGGAGAAAGAGAGACTGCAGGGGTTGCAAGTGATAAATGTAACAGTCCCAGAAATCCCCAATATTTTTTTTCTGGCTTCAGTGTGGCTCTGTGTACAGGGCAAGGACAGCAGGCTGGCAAAATAAATATTTCACTTGTGCCATCCAGAAGGGAGAGAGAGAGAGAGAGAGACAGAGAAACTGAGGATGGGCCCACAAGAAATGTAGCAGTCACAGAAATCCCAAATAATTTTTTTCCTGCCTTCAGTGTGGCTGTGTGTACAGCACAAGGGCAGCAGGCTGGAAAAACATATCTTTGACTTGTGTCATCCAGAGCAGTGAAAGAGAGACTGCGGGGAGTGACACAATAAATTCAACAGTCCCCGAAATCCCACATAACATTTTTTTTCCTGGCTTCAGTGTGGCTGTGTGTACAGAGCAAGGGCAGCAGGCTGGCAAAATAAATCTTTGACTTGAGCCATCCAGCAGAGAGAGAGAGAGAGAGAGAGAGAGAAACTGCTGGGGGGCCCACGAAAAATGAAACAGTCCCAGAAATCCCAAATATGTTTTTTTCTCCTGGCTTCAGTAAGGCTGTGTGTACAGGCCAAGGGCAGCAGGCTGGCAAAATAAATCTTTGATTTGTGATGTCCAGAGAGGGAAGAGAGAGAGAGAGAGACTGCGGGGCGGGGGCATGATAAATGCAACCATCCCAGAAATCCCAAATAAAATTTATTTTCCTGGCTTCAGTGTGGCTGCGTGTACAGGGCAAGGGAAGCAGGCTGGCAAAATAAATCTTTGGACTTGTGACATCCATAGGGGGGAGTGAGAGAGAGACTGCGGAGTCCCAGAAATCCCAAGTAATTTTTTTCCCTGGCTTCAGTATGGCTGTGTGTACAGGGCAAGGGCAGCAGGGTGGCAAAATAAATATTTGGCTTGTAATGTCCAGAGGGGAGACAGAGAGACTGCAGGTTGGCCCATGATAAATGTAACAGTTCCAGAAATCCCACATAACATTTTTTTTCCTGGCTTCAGTGTGGCTGTGTGTACAGGGCAAGGGCAGCAGGCTGGCAAAATAAATCTTTAACTTGTGCCATCCAGAAGGGAGAGATGGAGACTGCAGGGGGGCCCATGAGAAATTCAACAGTCCCAGAAATCCCAAATACATTTTTTTCCTAGCTTCAGTGTGGCTGTGTGTACAGTGTGAGGGCGGCAGGCTGGCAAAATAAATCTTTGACTTCTGCCATCCAATCATGACCATTTGTTAACATTCATTCACAATTTCATGTATTAAAAAATAAACTACCATTGGGACAAATAACATACAAGTTGATGTCCCTGTGCTGCTGGTTGTGGGTGGCCCAGGGGATAAAATCTGACTTTGTGACTCATAGCAGGCTGTTTACACTACAACACAAGTAAAGTACAACTACAGCAAGTGTCATCATCATCATCATCACACATTCCCCATTATTCCTCCTTATTATCATTCATTTTAGAGTATACTGATTAACCCACCCCAGTGTGGGACTGTGCTGCATGTGGCGATGCACGAGATGTATCTGCATCTCCAATTCAAATTCTGAGGCACACTTAACAGTTGCTGAATTTGGTCACTTAATGGTAACTGTACTGTAGAAGTCAGGTAACCTTGGAAGGAAATGGTGGTGGACTACTGCGCTGTCAGTGTGCTGTGTACAGTCACAAGTCAGAACCGTAAATTTGTCCCTGGCCTGTGGGTGGGAGTCATCAGAAGGACATCACATTAGTCTTAGTTTTTTACAGGTTAGAATACTAATGATATAGGTATTTGCATCTCTCTCTCTCTCTCTCTCTCTCTCTCTCTCTCTCTCTCTCTCTCTCAGCACACTCATGTCACGGATCCGCGCTGGATATGCCACCATTACAGGCCAGCCATAAAGGGGCTAGTAGTGCATGATTGTTTTTTTTTTTTATTTTGCAGTTTTACATTAATTTTTATACAAATAATCCATGAAAGTATTTCCTTTGGGCCTCTGTGTCAAATTTGACTGACTTTAGCTACTTGTACAGTATGCATTTTTTTCAAATTTTTTCTAGTTTTTGACAATAAATCAGAACCAATCATAACAAAT
Organism: Neoceratodus forsteri; assembly: GCA_016271365.2. Classification (NCBI taxonomy): domain Eukaryota; kingdom Metazoa; phylum Chordata; order Ceratodontiformes; family Ceratodontidae; genus Neoceratodus; species Neoceratodus forsteri. The sequence continues at coordinate 134,042,165 of CM057451.1, read as the reverse complement.
CAGAACTTCACCATGTTCTGGTCCTTATTTAATAAGGGTCAGAATTTCACCGAATTCTCTCAGCCCTAGGGGAGAGATCATGTCAAAGTAAGCAATAATACCCGACAGGGTGGGCTGTATTGGGCTATACCGGACAGTCCAGGGATGTAATGAGGCCTGACGCCGCAGGCGGAGGACCTTGTAGCTCCTGGAAGGTCCGGTATAGCCCATACCACCCACCCTGGAGGGTATTATTGCACTTAGAAAATGGGCACTGTAAAGATAAATAAGTTGAATAAAATATTGTTCATTAAAAAAACATTTAAAATCTGTTTTGTGATAAAATAGTTCCTCCGCCTGCATCAAAATATGTTTTTTTTTTCACTATGGACTTTTGTATTAGTGGACACACATACACACAGACAGACAGACAGACACACACACACACACACACACACACACATATATACACACACACCCACCCACCTAGCTTTTGGGAACAGCATACTTGTTTAGTGAACTCGATTGCAAATCAGGGGACTTTCTGTTTTTGTTTCTCCCATTTACTGGACGGCAATAAGAGCACGATCGCAAGTGAGGGGATTTGATTTTTTTTCCTTTACTAGATATGGCAGCAGGAGCGCGATAAGCAATCCGTGGGCTTTCTGTTTTTTTGGGGGTTTTTTTTTGTAAAGGGCTGTCAGAGGTACAGGGCGGGAGTGACTTCCAGCAGTGAGTACTATAGGATCCTTTGTTGACACTCAGGAGACCTGAATGCTGACGCTGCTCTCATGTTCAGTCACCGTGGAGCTAGCTGCATGCTGTCCTGCATCTGAGCATTTTTTAACAACAATTAGCCAGGTATTACTTGTCCCACTGTGGTGAGTGTTGTGTTCTGTGCTATGCTTGTGGGGGAGTATTGGAGCCTGGTGAACAGAAAATTGCTGGGTCGAACTCCGTAGGAGAGTGCCGGTATTTTCTTTATCTTCCATGCCGCAGATGGACGTCTATCTACGGTATGAAATTATAAGAAAATACCGATGCTCTCATCTTCAGTCATGATGGAGTGCATTGCTTTCTGTCTGTATTTACATTGCTGGCCGATATTTGAAGCGGGAAGCTCTAATGTCAGTTATACTGCCTCATCAAACTAGTAAGTTACTGTTGGCTTATGCTTTGGGGTCGGGGGGTGATGACGGCCTAACCGCTACTTGTGGACCGATTCGTTTGTGAGTGCTGCAAGATGGTGGCTCTATTTAGTGAACATTCGGGGTGCCCACTGATTAGATAAGTTATGGGGTACCGCACATTCGTACTCGTTTTTCTGCTGGCTCTATCGGAAAATAAATGAATCTCTTGTTTGATGTTTCAGCCAATGAGATTCATTGATTTTCCTGTGCCATTTTCTAACTAATTTGATTGACTTCTTTGGCTGGGTCACTAAAACGGTAGACAGGGGCCAAGTGGTAGACATCCTCAATCTGGATTTCAGCAAGGTCTTTGACTCTGTGCCCCACAAAAGGTAGATCAGGAAGTTGGTGGATTTTGGTGTTGTGGAGACGTTGGCCAGATGGGTGGAAAACTGGATGAGGGACAGAACCCAGACAGTGGTTGTGGGGGGAGAGTTATCTGGCACCAGAGAGGTCACCAGTGGGGTCCTGCAGAGCTCAGTGCTGGGGCTGGTGTTGTTCATTGTCTTCATCAATAACATTGGGGATGGCATTAAAGGTAAAATGTGCCTATTGATAGATGACACCAAGCTCTGCAGGAGAGTGAACACAACTGAAGAGATACAGGACCTATAGGATGATCTGCAAAAGCTGGGAAGGTGGCCAGGATCTGGCAGCTTGGCTTCAATGCCAAGAAATGTGAAGTTATGCACATTGGAGCCATGAATCCCAAGGCAGAGTACAATGTGGGTGGAGTCCACGTATCTGCATCAGAAGAGGAGAAGAACCTGGGAGTGATGATCACTAGTGACCTGAAGCACTCCACACAATACAACAAAGCAGCAGCAAGAACAAACAAGATGCTGGGATGCATAGCTAGGGGGATCAGTAGTAGGAGAGAGGAGGTTATACTACCCTTGTTCAGGTTATTGGTGAAACCACATCTAGAGTATGGAGTTCAGTACTGGTGCCCACACCTTAAAAAGGACATTAACCTGCTGCAGTACGTCCAGAGGAGGGCTTCAAGGATGATAGTGGGTCAGCAGGGTAAGGCATATGAGGAAAGGTTGAGGGCACTGAACATGCACTTCCTGGAGGAAAGGAGAGAGAGGGGCATCATGACTGTGACCTTCAAGTACTTGAAAGGGATAAATAAGGTGGATAAGGAGGGTCTCTATAAGCTGAGTGGCAACTACAACATGAGGGGGCACAGTCTTAAGCTGGGGGGGAGGTTTAGGAGGGAGAACAGGAAGTACTTCTTCAAGGAGAGGGTGGTAGACACTTGGAATGCACTGCCAGAAGAGGTGGTCTCAAAGAATACAGTGGGCAGCTTCAAGAGAGACTGGGATAGGAATGGGGGAAGGTAAGGATCATGGGTAGGGAAGAAGGGGGAGCGTGGGGACTATTGGCAGGAACAGTAGTTCAAGTTGTGGACCCTACAATATGAGCAGACTAGACAGACCCAATGGCCTTCTTCTTCTGGCTTCTCCATATGTTCATATGTATGTTCGTATGAGCATAAGTGTTAAGGATAAAATTAGCCTCTTAGTGGATGATACCGAGATCTGCGGAAGGGTAGACAGTGAAGATGGGATCAGTGCATTGAGGGAGGACTTCATTGAAGACAGTGGGCAGCTTCAACAGAGGCTGGGATAGGCATAGAAAGAAGGTAAGGATCATGGGTTGGGAGGATGCAAGGAGTGGGGGGGGGGCAGGAACAGTAGCTCAAGTTGTGGACCCTGCAAAAGGAGCTGACTAGATAGACCAAATGGCCTTCTTCTGATGGGTTCTTTATTTGCTCATATGTTCGTATGTTCTTATGATCTATGACATACCCCCCTCCTCTTCCCTTGCCAGACTGGATACCCTCTGTAATGCCTTTTGTTGTTTTCCTACAAACTCTTTCCCTCATACTCACCACTGATCCCTCTACTCCACCTTACCCATCATGCCCCTACCCTCATGTTACCAGTCCCACTGCACCTTCTTCATATCCTAATATTGGTTTGGGTCTGTGCCCTCTTACCTGTCCTCACTCCTCTCTCCCATTCCCTCTGCCTCATATTCCCTCCACTCCAGGGATCCTCTCACCTTCTTTCTTCCCCACCCTCACTCATCTGCTGGGCAGTCAGCCTTCTCTTATCATCTTCCCTCCCTCTGGAACCTGCTCTTCTACTCTGTCTTCCTCTATCTCATCTCCCTTAGATATTAGTTAAACCACTCCCCACCCCACCTGCTCCTGCCACCCCCTTCAATGATCCTTCCCTGTTGGAACCCCAACCATCCCTGTTGTTGGGCCTTTGCCTGGGTTCTACCTCAGCCTGTATCAGGCTCTTTCCTTTTCTATATATGCACTGCCATTCATTCCACCTCCTTTGGTCTCTTTATTTGCACATCAGCGCTGCTTAGCTCCATTTACTTTTTATATGCACTGGTATCATAAACATAAACATAACATTTTCCAGCAGATAAGGACTGCTTGGCCCACATACTCTGCCCATTTTACCCAGCCTGTAGTACCACTGCAGATCCTACTTGAACTCCAGCCCATTTACCCACCCCTTTTCCCTTTTCCTAAAATTTCCTCATGCTGTCCCATGCATTCTTGAACCCCACCACTTTTTTTGTCGGTATGCCATTGCTTCAGCAAAAATATTACAGTGACCTGTTGTTTACAGTGACAAAATGACAGGTCACTGTGGATCCTTATAATGGTATTACTACAGTGAGATGGGACCCCAGCAGAGCTTCTCAGGTCTTGCAACCCTTCCCCGAAACACCTCCACTGTGGAGGTGATTATATTAAAGTCTGGGGGGTGCAGCCCTAAGTAGAAAACATGTGGATATTACTGATGGCACAATGCAGACCGCAATCATGGTCGGCATTTGTGCCATCACTGTAAAATCTGGTTGCAAATTTTCTGTTGAACCGGCATGGTGGAATCGTTTTTGTACCATCATCTCTGCTGGAAGACTGTTCTAGGAATCTATCACTCTTTCTGTGAAGTATGTTTTTGCAGCTGTTTGGAATCATCCCTTTCAGCTTCTTATTTTGCCCCCTTGTCCTTGAGCACCTTTTTTTTAATAAAAATTTCCCTCCTGTACCTTATATACCCTCCCCCGAGGTATTTAAAAATCTCTATCGTGTCCTCCTTTCTCTTTACTCTTCCAGGGTATAAATACTGCATTTAGGTCCTTAAGTCTCTCCTCATAGGGCTTCTGATGCAGATCCTGTATCATTTTAGTTGCCCTCCTCTGGACTGTCTCCACTATCTCCATGTCCTTTCAGAGTTGTGGTCTCCAGAACTGGACACGGTACTCTAGGTGAGGTCTTACTATTGATCTATACAGAGGCAATACCACCTACCTCTTTCTGCTGGTGATACCCCTCCCTATGCACCCCAGTATCCCACTAGCCCTCCCAACATAGAAACATAGAATTTGAAGGCAGATAAGAACCACAAGGCCCACCTAGTCTGTCCATTTTTTCTACCTTATGAATGTGCCATAGGCCTTTACTCTGTCAATGGCCTATTTATTCATACTCATCTGTATGCCTATCCAATGCCTGTTTGAAGCCCTGCGCTATATTCATATCCACCACTTCCTGAGGTTGGCTGTTCCATGCATCCACAATGCTTTCTGTGAAAAATAAGTTCCTCACATTACCTCTAAATTGGCCTCCCTCTAATCCCGTGCTGTGTCCTCTTGTCCAGCAACTTTTCTTGTATTGAAACATGTTGGACTCTTTCACCTTGTTAATGCCCTTAAAAACTCATTCCTTCCTGATGACGCCATATGGCGTCATAAAAAAAATACCTCTTTTTCCTGATGACGCCATATGGCGTCCTAAATCATGTGCTGTAGTGCCTGATGATGCCAATTGGCGTCCATATCTTTCTCTTGGTGCAGCTCAAGCATTTGTTTACATTTGCTGAATTGAGTTGTACCAGCTAATAGGGGACATCATACCCTTACTGATTTTACCTAATATAGTATGTGTTCCCATTGACTATTTTTGAGAAAACAAGCATTAATACATAAATAAATAAATCTACTATTTTTTGCATGTGCTGTGAAACATGTATTATGTTCATTCTGCCATTAGTTTGTATTGTAACAACAAATCATCTTGTTTTAGTGTAACATGTTAAGCTGATCAGGTTGACACTATAATTAATTTCATAACTTATAGTTTTTTTTTTTTATTCGAGCAATCCGATTGGCCGTCACCACTTTGGTGTGTTATTTTGTCTTTTGGGGTATTTTTCTACAATAACATGTTGTCACTGATATCGGAATTGTTATAACTATTAGTCCATTTATACCACTAAGTGAGCTGAATATTTCTGTATTTAAAAACCGAGCTCTGTGATTGGTTGGATTCACTGACATCATCAATTCTGAATTTATTTGGTATTAAGGGATTGTCTTAGATGCAGGCACCACCCCCCTGATGAAGCCTTAGTTGTCAAAGCACCAGGGAACCTGCACGCAGATCTTTTGTTGTGCCTTCCACCATTCTATTCAATGAGTGTGCCTGAAACGTTAGACTAAATCCTTATTTAGCATTCAAGCAAGGACTCATATTTTTTTACAACCGTCACTGGAGGGAAAGTGGCTCTCTGGGCTCTGGAGTGTACAGTGATTTTTTTTTTTGATGTTTCAGTTAGGGGTCACAGCCCTCACCTGCACCTGCCCTAGCTCTGTAGTGCGTCACCATTTGGTCATATTGATCCTCACTGTTGCCATGCTTGCTCTGTGCTTATTGTACACGTCACTATTTCCATTAACCAGTCAGAGCGCACACTGGTGCAGGAAGAGCACGGTGACTAGAAACTTAGTTTCAGGATGGAGGCGCTGCTCTTATCCTAAAATACTCACTTCATTTCGGTGCCAAAACCTCGATTTGTAATCTGTATTTACTTTATTTGTTTTAATTTTTATTTATGATGAAAGTTTTCATAGTTGTTACTTTGTTCATTTTGGGATAATTTCTGGTCATCCTGTGTGATCACATCTTATGGATCCGGCTGGCATCCCTGATGGGGGAGAGAGTGTTTCTTGTGCATGTACTAGGTGTGGTCACGTGAATTCGGCACCTTTTGTTACTTTTTAAAGAGTTTATGTTCGGATTATGGCTATGTTAAAATCTATGTGGCATGTTGCTCCCTGCGTTATGGGTGATAAGTGGGTTAGGGTCAGTAGCATGTTTGTCTCATGCTCTGCACTTGAGTTTTCTCCCTAATACACAGTTGCTGATTGTTTAAAATGAAAAAACAATGGTGTTGCCTTCAACTTATCTGGCATCAGTCCAGCCCCAATCTCTGATGCATTGTAAAGGCCAAATCAGTTTTGAATCCCTCCACAGTCACTGGTGTTGTCCATTGACTTGTATGACGTCAGTCCAGACTCAACCTCTGATGCACTGTAAAGTGTTCTTCAGGTTAAAATCCCTCCACAGCCACTTGTAAGATCTAGCTCCTTACCATGCATCAGTCAAGCCCCAAACTGTAGTGAAAAGTGAAGTGCATTTCAGGTTCAGATCCCTCCTCAACTGATGATGTTGTCCATCGACTTACCATGTATTAGTCCTGACCAATCCCATAATGCACTGTGAAGTGCATTTCGTGTTCAAAACCCTCCACATCCACTGGTGTAGTCCATCAATTCATATGACATCAGTTCAGCCCCAATCTGTGATGCACTGTAAAGTATTCTTCAGGTTCAAAACCCTCCACAGCCACTTGTAAGATCTGTCTCATTATCATGTGTCAGTCAAGCCCCAAACTGTAGTGAACAGTGAAGTGCATTTCAGGTTCAGATCCCTCCACAGCTGATGGTGTTGTCCACTGACTTACCATGTATTAGTCCAGACCAATCCCATAATGCACTGTGAAGTACATTTGATGTTCAAAACCCTCCACTTCCACTGGTGTAGCCCATCAATTCAGATGACATCAGTTCAGCCCCAATCTCTGATGCACTGTAAAGTATTCTTCAGGCTCAAATCCCTCCACAGCCACTTGTAAAATCTCAGGCTCAAATCCCTCCACAGACACTTGTAAAATCCATCTCCTTAGCATGCATCCATCGTGCTCCAAACTGTAGTGAACAGTAAAGTGCATTTCAGGTTCAGATCCCTCCACAACCAATGATGTTGTCCATTGACTGATCCGGTGTCAGTCCAGCCCCAACCTCTACTGCACTGTAAAGTGCTGTTCAGGTTCAGATCCCACTAGAGTCACCAATTTAGTCCATCTGTTCATCAGTCTTCAGTCCAACCTTTATCTCTGACACTCTGTGATGTGCATTACTGATATAGATCCCTCCTCAGTCACCATGGTGTAGTGCATTGTGCACATCAAGATTCATTCCAACACTACCCTCAGATGCACTGTAATGTTCTATTCAAGTTCGAATCACTCCACAACCACTTTAGTCCCTTGTGCTCATACTGCTTCAGACCACCCCTTACCTCTGATGCATTGTGATGTGATCAGTGTCAGTGTATGACTTATACAGTCCATTCAAATGAAACATAGCACACAGTACACACGTGCACCAATGAGCATCACTCCATGGTGCAGGCATACCCACACTCCTTCCCACCCACACAGTGCACCATACTGAATGTTGCAACATATCACATGTGTATGCAGGCAAACCATGTGACACAGCACATAGTACACAACCTTTACAGGTGCCCATGTCATCACCCTGTATGTGTACCCACAATGTTTCTGCATGGCATATGGACACCATTACCAGGTGCAGGCAGCCTCACCTGCTTCCCTACAACTGAGTAAACCCCAAAGACGGGTGCCAATGCATGATGCAAAATGACTGCAGTGCCTATGAGCATCATTCCTTGGTACAGGCACCCACCCCCTTCCCCATGACACAGTATACCCCAAATTACCAGTGCCTTTTCAGCAATTTTATCATCCTATACGTTTACCCATAATGTGTCTACAGTATCCGTTAGCACCATTATTACATGCATACATCCCCTCTCATTTCCACAGAACATATGAAGTGCATCTGAGCCTGTACTATGAATGCAGGACCCCCCGCCACTAACACACAGTGCTTCATCACACAGTCATTCCTCACCTTAAACCACCCCATAATACAACCCCAAAAATAAACTATGCCAGGAAATTAAATAATACACAGATTTATGTAACATGATGTTTACTGAATGACTGTGAACCTTTACATGAACATCATGCTTCATTTACAGTATGATAAAGCAAATAATAATAATAACAATAATAATTTTATTTATATAGCACCTTTCACAATATCAAGGTGCTGAACAAATCAATAAAAGCATCAACAAACAATACAAACGACAAACCATAAAGTTATAAAATATATTCTAAAAGCATAATAAATTACAGTAAAATTACACACACTAAACAGTGCATTTAACTTTCAAGAAAGGCCATTCTCCAAAGATAGGTTTTTAATTCCTTTTTGAAAATCTCCACGGAGGAGCATTCCCGTAACTGTCAAGGTAGAGAATTCCAAAGAGTGGGTGCGGCATAAGAAAATGCTCTACTGCCGGAAGATTTCAAACTCACTCTTGGAATCTCTAACAACCCCATGTCGGCCGAGCGGAGTGATCGGCTAGGGCAGTAAGACACCAGAGGGTCTTTCAGATAGGCCGGACCCTGATTGTGAAGGGCTTCGAAAGTCAATAAAATGACTTTAAAGGTGATCCGCCACCATATTGGGAGCCAGTGCCGCTCGTGCAGCACCGGGGTAATATGACAGGACCTACTTGTCCCAGTCAAAACCCGGGCTGCCACGTTCTGCACAAGTGGTAGGCAGCGGATTTCAACCCCAGAAAGCCCAAAGTAAAGAGCATTGCAGTAATTGAGGCGCGAGGACACAAAAGCGTGGACCAAAGTTGGCAGAGAGTCAGACGGAACAAGGTGCTTAACCTGGGCAATATTCCTAAGATGGTAAAAGGAAGTCTTGACGACGGCTGACATCTGAGATTGAAAAGTCAGCCTATCGTCAAGAATCACCCCAAGGTTACGCACCCGTTCAGGGGCTGGAAGCAACACACCACCGAGAAAAATTCCAGATGGCGCGCCAGCACATGACCTCTCAATCTGACCACCCGGGTCCACAATCAAAACCTCAGTTTTCTCTGATTTCAACTTTAGCCAACTAGAATCCATCCAGTCTTGGATCTCCCCCAGACAGTTATTAAATACCGAGAGAGCTCCATCCTAGTTGGGTGCAAAAGACAGGTATAGCTGAGTATCATCTGCATAGCAGTGAAACCTCAGCCCATACCGTCTTATAATGCTTCCGAGGAACAGCATGTACTCTGCAAATAACATGGGCAACAGCATGGAACCCTGAGGCACTCCACACAACAAAGAGACTGGGCCAGAGGAAAAAATCCCCAACACAACTCTTTGTGATCTCCCAGTGAGGAATGACTCGAATCATTTAAGAACGGTTCCAGACATTCCACAAATTTGCCCCAGGCATGCTAGCAACGCCATGTGATCCACAGTGTCAAAAGCTGAATAAAGATCAAGGAGAACCAAGATAGAGCGTCTCCTTAGATCTCTCGCCCTCAGAAGATCATTTAGCACCCGAACCAGCGCTGTCTCGGTACTGTGTCTTTTATGGAAACCAGACTGGAAGGATTCGTAGATATTATGGATGGCTAAATGGTCATCCAGTTGAGCAGCTATGACCTTTTCAATAACCTTCCCAATAAAGGGAAGGTTAGAGATGGGTCTGTAGTTGGAAAAACAATCCGGGTCCAAGGAAGCTTTCTTCAAGAGAGGTGTCACCACCGCCTCTTTCAGGGAGCTAGAAAACTCACCCAACTCCAAGGAGCACCAGACAATTTGTGCTAATACTGGACCTATGATGTCTACACAACCCAAAATTAGGGTAGTCGGTCCAGGATCCAAGCTGCAGCTTGTGGGGCGCACACTGTGGATGATCCTCATAATAACCACGAACTCCGGTCGACAAAAGGAACTCCAGGAGAAGTGAGGTCTTGTGCTCTCGCACACTCCCACCACAACACCCTTAGAGGTTGCTGGACTCAAGTCTGCCCTGATGTCAGCCACCTTAGTTGCAAAGTATTGAGCAAGCTCATCGCACTCAATTTGTGAAAAGGCTTTCTGAACTTGTAGACAGGCTGGGTTGCACAGTCTGTCTACAGTTCAGAACAGCTGAGCCAGTCGATTCTGAGCAACTGCAATCTCCCTGGACAGGAATTCTCCCTTCTTATGGGTGATTGCAGATTGATAGCTGGTATAATGTTCAATCAATCTAAGGCAGTCGTCATCAAGGGCGGACTTGTGCCAGCAATGCTTTAACCTTCGCCCTTGTCTCCGCATCTCCCTCAGAGTCCCATCAAACCAAGGGGCCCCAGGGTGACGGGAAAGAGGGCGCTCACGAACAGGAGCGATAGAATCCAGGGCAACCACAATGGCCTCATTATAGGCCCATATGAGCACCTCTGGACTACTGCCCACCAATATCGGGATGATAGGTCAAGCACCACCATCAGGCCTTGTGGGGTAACGTTTCGTAATGAGCGTTACCTGACCATCTCCAAAGGGGCTGGCCTTCTCAGAGAGGTGCAAAAATTGAACCTCACGATGTGGTGGTCAGACCAAATGACTGGTTCCACCCCCATATCGGATGCATCAATCCCAAGGAGGAAGACCAAGTCAAGAGAGTGTTCAGATTTATGTGTAGCAGTGGAAACTACCTGTGTGAGGCCCAAAGAAGACATTAGTTGGAGGAAGTGTTTACCAAATTGTGAGAGTTCATCGTCGACCCAGGCGTTAAAGTCGCCCAGCACCATCAATCTGGGTGCCTCAAACGACATGTCAACGAGGGAAGTCTGCCACTTCCTGTAAGAAACGTTTCCCATCTCCGGGTGGACGGTAGATGAGAACGATTCAAACGCCTACACCTGCTACAACTGTGCACTCAAAGGACTCGGCCTCACCCACTACCACATTCGAGAGGCCCAATTCAGTCTTGAAACAGACTGCAACCCCCCCCCCGCCCCAACGGTCCAATCTCGGGCAGTGTAACACCGAGTACCCAGCTGGAGTCATGGCCTCCACTATAGGGTCAGAATTTTCATCCAGCCAGGTCTTGGTGATGCAAGCCAGATCAGCCGTACCAATAAGGTTGGCAATAATAGCAGTTTTATTCCTAACAGATCTGGCATTGCATAACACCGCTCGAGTTGGACAAACCTCAGAGGTTGTCAGGCCTATCTGCCTACTGTAATCAGTAGTGCCCTTGGGTATGGAAACCAGACAGGGCGGACCCCGCTCTGGATTCCATTTCGCCTCAGGGTGCCTCCTGGACTTAATAATCCAATACGGTGACTCCACTCGTACCCCCACCCCTGTTTGCGCACCCCCGCCCCCTTGCCCTCCGGTGGGCAATCCCCAATGCCCTACAATGCTGATACATCTCGAACTGCAAGGGAGGAGTACAAAAGGGGTGGAGGGCATGAAGAGAGGAGGGGAAGTAACGCACCACTGTGGAGAAGGAAGGCCAGCACATGATGCTGCTACCCAAATTAAACAATAAAAATAAAAATAAACCCCACCAAAATTTTCCAAAACAAAAAACCTCACTAACTACCTAAAACTAACAAATTAAATCAATAAATTACAAAACAAAACAGACCCTTCCAACCCCAGTTCTCTCACCACTGGGGGGCAAGAGTACAAAGGCACTCTCACTGTCTAATAAAAACATACAAATGTTTAAATCCCCCCCCAGTTCTCTCACAACAGGGGAGAAAAACACACAAATAACAAATAAATAAAAAATGAAATTTTGGACCCAGGGTCCTCTCACCACCCTGAAGACCAGGACTGAGTCGACAGAAGACAAAAACAGCAGCTTCTCAAATACAATAAAAGATCCAAGACAGTCCAGAACCATAAAGGAGGCAGTCACACAAGTCCCGAGGGAGAAATTAGTCCAAGGGAGATCCAAGAAATTCAAGGCACTCCAACAGGTTTGAATCCAAGGAAGAAATAGCAAACTCCATTCCAATTTACTCCCAGCCAAAGCCCCTCCCCGGGCAAAATATTGCCCCTCACACTAAAGGGCCACACAAAGAGCCACCGCTGTAGCCCTTTCCATGGTTCAAGGTGGAGGGGCACCCCACTCAGCTCCCTGACTGGGAAAATGCCCCAACACCCTGTGGGGTAGCAATGCCCAGGAGAGTGCTGGCCAGAGCAAACAAAAGGCAGGTAAACCTCCTAAAATTATAAAGCTCAAAGGGCTCACAGTCTCTTGACAAAATCCCAATCCAAGATCTTCGGTCTCTTCTTCAGCAAATCCAAATATCCAAAAGCTCCTCCAAACGCCTTTGATGCTAACTTCTCACAATCCCCTCAGCCAAAACGTTTCTTCATAAAAGCAGCATCAAATAATCCTCCAAACTATCCGAAAAGAGAAACAATGCCATCCAAGTTCCAGAGAGTCGCCGAAAACATTACTCCCATGTACAGCAACTCGCCAAGTATCTCACAAAGCTGCTGGTCCATGAGGTGTAGTCATTACACTAAAGTCACACCGGACTCTTGACTAGGTCCACTGAATAACAAAAAAGTCAGCTGGCATCTCCCGCAAAGCGGCACCGGCTGCCACTACAGCAAGTAGTCCGTTAAACTGGAACGCAAGCTGAAACGCCGAAACGCCGGAACGTCAAACTCTGGAATATACACCAGGACATACACCAGAACCAAATCCACGCCAAGTCTTAAGCGTATAATAAAAAATAAAAAATAAAAGTAAAAAATAACAATAAAATAGTAAAAAACAGCTAATTTTTTAGCAAACAGCACAAATAAAATATAGTTTCCTAAACTTATGGGATTTTATTACAAAAATAAAATAAAATAGTTTATTTCAATGAAATTACACATTTTAACTACAGCAAATATGCAATTAATCATTGGGAGACCTCCAGCACTAACACATGTATCCATTTCCTGTGTCAGCTCGCTGACCTACACTGGAGGTGTTCTTCCTATTTACATCACTTGACCTCACAAAGCACTTCCTTCCTGTATCACTTCCTGATATGTCCTTCTAAGGTAATGTGTAAATATATTCTTACTAGGGGAAAAACAAACAAAATTGAGAATCAGATTCATAAACTAAAATCAGTGGATACGAAGAATTCAACACTGCAAAATTCCAACCAGTGGAGTGGAACAAAAAACTCAAACTGTAATAACAAGAGATTCAGATATTGATTTCCGACTAAAAAAATGAAAAAAAAAAACTTGAAAAATTTATATTTAGACAATGACAGATGTTTACTGTATATTTTTAACAATTTTAATCAACAATTTTACAGAAATTTAATATTTTTGCATGACTAAGTAAACAGAGCATAATTATATTTAGATAAAATCATCAGAATTTATTAAAATATGAAAACAACCTCACACAACATTAAATCCAGTTAAATAGACATTACCAAACCTCACTCATTTTCAAAAACATTTTGTCCTGAAAAACTTTTCTTTTTACAGTTTTAAAATTGGATGTATGGTTTTTAAGATATGTAGGTTTAAGCACAGTGTGTTTGCATGAATGCTGCAGATCTAAAACCCCTTCAGGCACACAGGTGTTCTAGCAGCAGGCAGAGGGAACCTGAACATTCTAAGTGACAATAGGATAGAATGAGTTAAGATGTTTGATTGTTTCGATCATATCACCTCTCTCCCTCCTTTGCTCTAGGGTACACCTATTGAGTTCCGTTAATCTGTCCTCATATGTTTTCTGATGCAGTCCCTGCACCTTTTTGGTTGCCCTTCTCTGGACTGCCTCCATTTTCCTAATGTCCTTGTGCAGGTGCAGCCTCCAGTACTGCACACAGTACTCCAGATGGGGCCTAACCAGTGTCTTGTAAAGAGGGATTATTACCTCCCTCTTATGAATTATGATACCCCTACTAATACTCTCCAACATCCCTCTAGGCTTACCTACAGCTTTAGTGGTCTGCTTGGATGATTTCAGGTCATCTGTGATGATTATGTCCAAGTCCCTTTCTTTCCTTGTGATTGCCAGCAACTCCCCTCCCAACCTAAAGGTAGCTTCAGGGCAAGTCCCTATGTGCATGATCTTGCACTTCGTTGCATTAAACCCCAATTGCCACTCTTCAGATCATTTTGCCAGTTTTTCCAGATCTCTTCTCATTCTGCCCACCCTATCTGGATCATCTACTCTGTTGTAGATCTTGGTGTCATCTGCAAACAGGCAAATCTTACCCTCCAGTCCATCTGTAATGTCAATGATGAAGCTATTGAAGAGGACTGGCCCCAGGACTGATCCCTGATGTACCCAACTTGTGACTTGACTCTCTTCTGACTGTATAACATTTACCACCCGCCAACCAGTTTGCCATCCAGTTGACCAGCTTCTGACCCACCCCAAGCCTACCCAGCCTATTAATCAATCTTCTTTGTGGAACAGTTTCAAAAGCTTTGCTGAAGTCAAGGTAGGCAACATCAACTGCACCCCCTTGGTCCACCACTCTGGTTACTCAGTCAAAGCAGTCTATGAGATTAGTTTGACAGGACCTTCCTGTTGTAAACCCATGCTGTCTTGGATCCTGTGCTCGTATGGATTCCAAGTGTTGTACTCTCCTTTCCTTAAAAAGTGCCTCCATAATCTTGCCCACTACTGAGGTAAGACTGACTGGTCTGAAGTTCCCTGCCTCCTCACTCATGCCACTCTTGTGGAGCGGGATTACATGAGTCCTTCGCCAGTCCTCTGGGATCTCTCCTGTGTTCACGGACTCACTAAACAGTTCTGCTATTGGCTGTGCTAGTTCCACCCTTCGCTCGTTTAGTACCCTGGGATGTATGCCATTAGGTCCCATTGCCTTGTCCACATTGAGCTTAGCAAGCTCTTGTAGAGCCCTTTCTTTTGTGAAGAAACTTGTGCACACACACCCTCCCCCCATGTCCATGGTGCTGAGCTGTGGGCCCTGCCCTACCTTCTCCTCAGTAAATACAGAGCAGAGGTATCTATTAAGGATAGATGCTTTTCCTTGGTCCTCCTCCACACACTCCCCCTTATCCCCTTTGATCTTAGCAATACCCTGCCTGGACTTTCTCCTTTCGCTAATGTATCTATAGAAAGTCTTGTCCCCTTCTTTTATTATCCATGCTAGTGTTTCCTCAGTTTGGGTCTTTGCCTGCTTTCTGCCTTCTCTGCGTCATATGAACATAGGAACATATGAAGAAGCCAGCAGAAGGCCATTCAGTCTATCAAATCTGTTTGTGTTGCAGAGTTCACAGCTTGAGCTACTATCCCTGCCCACTCCCCCCACTCCTCCCATCCTCCCTCCCTACCCAGGACCCTTGCCCTCACTCTATATCTATCCCAGCCTCTCTTAAAGTTTCCTACTGTTTTCAATGAGATGACCTCTTGGCAGTGCATTCCAAGAGTATACCATCCTCTATGTGAAGAACTGCTTCCTGACCTCCCTCTTAAACTGCCCACCCTCAGGCTGAAGACTGTTCCCCCCATGTTATGGTGGCCACTCAGCTTAAAGAGATTCTCCTTATCAACCTTATTTATCCCTTTCAAGTACTTGAAGATCCCAATCATGCCCCCTCTCTCTCTCTCTCTCTCTCCTGCCTTCCAGGGAGTACATGTTCAGTGCCCTCAACCTCTCCTCGTATGCCTTACCCTGCTGACCAGCTATCATGTTTGTGGCCCTCCTCTGGACCTTCTTCAGCAGGTTAATGTCCTTTTTGAGGTGTGGCACCAGTACTGAACTCCATACTCTAGATGCAGCCTTACCAGTGACCTGTACAAGGGCAGTACCACCTCCTCTCTCCTACTACTGATCCCCCTAGATATGCATCCCAGCATCTTGTTTGCCTTTGCTGCTAGTTTCTTACACTGCATGGAGTGCTTCCCTTAGGGAAGTTTGGTATGCCTCCCTATCTTCGTCCTGCTGCGTTCCCTTATATTTCCTGAAGGCCAAACTTTTGGCTCTGATCTTTTCTATTACTGTTTTTGGGAACCATAGTGGTTTCCTCCTTCTTTTGTTCTTGCTTTTCTCCCTAACACAATATGATGTTTTGCTTCAATTATTGCATCCTTAATGCTTGCCTACTTTGCCTATACCCCCTCACCTGTATTTCTTCTTGCCAGGGCTAGCTTAACTCTGTTGGTCATCTTATCAAAGTCAGCTCCTCTGAAGTCCCATATTTTTGCCTTGGAATAGGATGATTTAGTTCTAGTAGCCAAATTGAATCATACCACGTGATGGTCATTGGCCCCCAGGTGGCCTTCTACCTGGAGATCTGTGATCCTTTCTCCATCAGTCAGTACTAGATCCACAATAGCCCTGTCTCTTGTGGGTTGTTGTCCAAATTCTTTGAGCCCCCCATGGAATCCACTATGTGTCTAGTTCTGGCAGATGTTCCTGCTGGTATTGACCAATCTGTATCTGGCATGTTGAAGTCTCCCATTATTAGGACCTCCCCTTTAGCTGTCATGTTTTGTATATCTTCTAACAGTAATGTGTCTATGTCCTCCCCTGGTCTGGAGGCCTGTAGATGACCCCGGTTCATATGGCTGTCCCATTTCCTTCTTCCAGGGTGAACCACAGTTCTTCTGGCTCCTTACGTGTATTCTGAATTTCTGTAGCTTTGATATTTTCATTGAAATACAGGGCCACTCCTCCCACCCCACTTTTTGCACCTCGGTCTCTTCTGACCAGTACATAGCCAGATACTGAAGTCTCCCAAGTGTGGTTACTTGTGAAGCGTGTCTCGCTAATGGCTACTATATTGAGTTTAGCCTCTGTCATTGTTGCCTCTATGTCTGGGATCTTGTTTCCCAGACTGCAGGCATTTGCATACATGATTTTCCATTGGCCAGATTTTGGTGCGTTAGTTGTGGGGTGAGGTCCAGCTTTTCCCCTGTACATCATATGGGGAGCCAGACCTTTTTCCTTACCATGTGATGCAAATGATCTACAAACATGCTGAACTCCTGTTTGATCACTTGCTGAGGGGGGAGGGGAGTTCTTCCCATTCGATGTATCAGGTGTTGCACCCCTCTCCCCATTAGCTAGTTTAAATATTCTGCAAAGACATCAAACTTCTGCCCCAATGCACTGACTCCCTCCTTAGTCTGATGCAGTCCATCGAATTTAAAGAACGTTCACTCCCAAAACTGTTGCCAGTTACCTACAAAGTTGTATCCTTTTTCCTGGCACCAGCTTTTGAGCCACATATTTAGCTCCCCTATATCCCCTTTTCTGACCTTCCATCCATCTCTCCCCCTCTCCCAGACTAGCAGGATCTCAGAGAAGGAGATGCCAGCCAAAATGGATGACAGTTTGTCTCTCAGCTTGATCAGGTGTTCCCTGGTCACCACAACTGACCGGTTGGTGAGATTGTTACTCCCTATGTGTATCAGGATGTCGGTGTTTTTTCCTGCTTCCTACATGATTTTAGCAATGTGGTCAGTGTCTCTCCATGTTGTCATACCTGGGAGAAATCTGACCATTACACCCAGCCAGAAGTAGGTATCAACTTTCTGAATCATGGAGTCTCCGATGATCAGAAGTGTTTTGGATTTCCTTTTTGCTTTTTTGTTTTTGTCCCTGTTCTGGGTGAGTTTTGTAATGTTAGTTCTTGTGCTGCAGTGTCCTGCTCTGCAGTGTCCTCTGCACCTTTGTTTGATTTCGGAGATAGAGGCAGATATTTGTTTGCAGTTTTTATATGGTTTGTGGAGATGATACATTGGTGAGCATCGAGTGATGGGGCACCCGATTTGCCCCTCCTAACTACCTGCCAGCCTCCCAGACCAACTATCCTCTGTGGTCGAGGTGCTTCAGTTGGATGTTGGGGAAATGGGGAAATGGCAGGCAGTTCTTATAATATATTTCCTCCTGAATATATGATTTGAGGTGTGCAGACCTAGAAGAAAAGAGCTCAAGTAAAGCTAGGTGCCTTTGCCAGCAAGCCTAGTCTTCCAACTGCCTTGTTATACTGCCTGACCATCTCTATGCCATCCTATATGATCATCCCAGGTCTCTTTTCTGCTTGGTGTTCATCAGCAGCACTCCTCTCATTTTGTACTCTACCACTGGGTTTTTGTGCCCACGTGCATTACTCTGCACTTTTTTTACATTGAAGCCCAGCTGCCATATCCTTGACTACTCCTCAAGATTTCTTAGGCCTCTGCTCATCCTCATGTTAAATTGTACTTGGTTTGCACTTTGCTTTGTACCAATCATTAATAGTGTATCCTTTTTATCATTGTATTTCCCATTCTCTGTCCCTGGGTCACATCTGGAAATGAGCCTTGGCTTAGTGTTCCTTTCCGCATTACCAATTTTCAAATAAATAAATAAAATAGCAGATCTATTGTGATACAAATTCAGTAAATTTACTTAGACTTCGAATCAGAACATGAAATAGTATCTGTACAATCAGAACAGTAATTTATGTTTCTCTGAATTATTTAGTGATGGACTGACTTTAAGAGACAACTATGAATGCTCTAAAGAATGCCTGCACAATCTTGTAGACTTTATGACTCAAGCGCATGTTAGCTTCAATGATGCATAGACTGGATTATTATCAGAAGCACTGGAGGATCTTGGCTGCTCTCCATACTTTAGAAAATGGGCATGAAAAATCATGTACTCCGATTGGCCAGTGCACTTGCTTAGCGGGTGAGTATTTTTCAATACAGTCCACTAAAGAACAAGTGCCAATTTGAGGTGCCTCATCACTAAAGGTATTTTTGGGCACCTGAAATTTTCAAACATGCCAGCTGGCATGTATTCCACTTGCTAACAGCCCAAACACAATGGCCAAACCAATGAGTCTGTTTTTCCTGTGCCAAACCCAATAAATAAATAAAAAAGTACATACATCAGCAGCCCTAAGAAAATCATGCAGCTGGGCTGCAAAAGTGTAAAATCCAGAGTGGTAGTTCAGGTACCCGCACCACGATGCATCAGAGCAGTGGCACTTTCTCAGTTTTCTGTACAGCAGATAGCCATCCATCTGCAGTATGGGAAATGAAGAAAGTGCCGCTGCTCTGATGCCCAGTAGCATCACCAATCCTCCTCAGTTCATGCACAAATCCCCCCATGACAAAAAACAACAGTTTCCACTGCATTGAATCTTTTTACTTAATTTCCAGGTCTCACCTGCAGCATGAGGAACTGCCTACCACTGCGCTCACTCTCACAGCAGCTTCTCTGAACATAAACAGCTCCTCGTCCCACTCCCCTTACCCTTTTTCTCTCACTCTGTCCCAATCGTGATGGCAACAGCTCTCCATAAAAAAAAACAACCTAGCAAACTTTACTGATGCCAGCTTGACAGTCACAATCAGATGGGGGGGGGGCTTCCTTCATACTGAAGCTGACAGGGAGAAAAAAAACATTTAGTCACAACTCTGCTAGCCTTCAAACATAGAAACAGGACTGCCAACCACGCTCCCATCGTGCTCCACATGTTACAAACTGCATATCAGCCCCAGATACCAGTGGGGTCCTTTTCTGTTTTTTGCATTGGAAACTACAGAGTCTCCAGTAGGACAAAACCTGAGGAGGCGGAGGAACTATTTTATTACAAAACTTAATTTAAATAATTATTTTACTTTTTTAATTAAACTTATTTTTTATTTACAGTTCCCATTTTCTAAGTGCAATAATACCCTCCACGGTGGGCGGTATTGGGGAATACTGGACCTTCCAGGGTCTATAAGGCCCTCTGCCTATGGCACGGGCCTCAGTGTGCTCCTGGGTGGTCTGGTATTCCCCAACACTGCCCACCCTGTCGGGTATTAGTGCTTATTTAATTCCTAGCTGCTAATTGTTAGTGTTTATATGCTCTTTGCTTTTTTTTTTTTAGATGACACGAATGTTGTATAACCTTCTGTACCAATTGCATGTATTGTTGTATGGGGGGGCTGTTGGTTTTTCTGGTTTTTCTTTTCTTTTTTGTTGTACTACAGAAATTTCTATAAAGTTTATTAAGTAAAAAAAGATGCCTACACAACACACCTTAACAAGGACAGCAACAATATGACCATTAAATGTCAATTTGTTATCAAATAAGAAACATGGCTACTTTAATACATTATCTGATTCTGTCCTGGGCATTATATTTGAAAACTAAACATTAAACTTTGATTTAAATCTGCAACTTTAAAAAGAAAAAAGAAAAGAGTAATTGTTTTGGTTTTTGAAACTTTTGAGTATCAAGCATGGTGCAGTTTCATCTTTTTGTTTCTGCCAACCACAGCCACTCACCCCACGTGGAACTCTAATGCATCCATAAAGGCCCTGTTGATTAATGGTATAAAAATTTCCAATAGCAGTGTGAACGTAACTGTATTTAATGACATATTTGTTTCCATTGCCTGAAATATTCTCTGTAAATTACCTTTCTGTTGATGTTCCTTTGATTCCTCTGTTCCCTTTGATTTTCATTTTTGTCTTGTCACAGTTGCTTTTCTTAGATCAGAACCGTTACCTTTATAAATTAAGTGTTCTGATAGTCCGGAAAGATGGTCTAGGCAATTTGTCTCTGTCTCTTATAGAATATATTGTTGGTTTTCCCATTTGCAAGATCTTTCATTTGTTGTTGGGTGTAGACATGATGACATCCTTTTGAAAAAGTGCCTGGAAAAATGTTCACATTTGCCTTTATATAAATGGGGTTCAGCTGTGGCCATCAATAACCACAGGCCAAAAACATCTTTCAGATTTATCCAGAATTTTTAAACTGTTCAATCTTTGTGCAAACAGACAAAAAATAACTAAAATATTCAAAAATATGATGATGAATGCCACTTATTTACGGTGACTGAAATAATGAAATTACATTTTGAAATTATAGGATGGCACCAGTGATTGCTAGTCTAATTTCCAGATTTTACCAGGACTCTACTGTCAGTCTTTTAGTATGTCTATAAAAATCAGAATAAAAGAAGCATTAATATGCAGCAAATTAAATAAAGCTGAATGAAAGTTGTACATAATGCAATTTAAAGAAAAAAAGTGTGCAGACCATCCAAATTCAATAATTTTACCAAGTTTTCCAGTAAAAACTGAAAACCAGTGGCTGTGCTTATGCTCTGACAAGGTTAACTATAATAGGAAGAAAATGAAATTCAGAAGGAATTGTTTTAAGAAACATATATGAGAGGCTACCCAATTAAAGATTTTGTCTTTTCCCTTCCTTTTGTTGGTGGGGTGGGATGGGATTGGGTATTGGGTTTATTATTTTATGTTTTATGAATGGTGTATGAGTGTAGGATTGCCATCTGTGTCAGTGGTGTGATTGGGTTTGAGTGAGTGGATAAATTAGTTGTTAGGGGCCTCTGAGGTCGGACAGTATGTGTTTGGGAGGACTGGGGGGCATGAGGGGCCTGGGGTGGGTCCAGCTAGTGTACAGGGCATCCTGGCTGCTTGATCTGTGGCCTTTTACTGACCTCCCAATCTCCACCACTGCAGCACATTGCTGTCGAGAGGTCAGGATTAAAAGAAGGTGCACTGATCACCTATGGTGTGGTGCCCTGTGAACTATGGGAGGGGGTAGGATTAGGGTGGTTGGGTGCAGAAGGCACCCCAGATATCAACAGGTCCCTATGAGAGGTGAAAGGTACCTGGTTCCCATGTCCAGGGTTCCCACCAGACCAAGTGGGCAGGTAGTCAGAAGGACTACATTGTCCACCAAGCCCCTGGTGGCAGTGTTATGCACTGCCAGATCGATTAGTAACAGGACTGCCATTATCGCAGACTTGATTTCCTCGGTCAATCTGGCATGCATTACTGAGACCTGGGTGGGTAATGATGCTGGTCTGGTTTTAGAGGCTGCCCCCCCGGGTACTCGGTGGTGCACTGTCCCAGAGTGGAATGCAGGAGTAGGGGAGTAGCCATCTGTTTTAGCTCTGAGCTTGGCTTCTCTGTGCTCTCAGTGGGAAGACTGGGATCATTTGAATGTGTGGCAGTATGTGGAGGTCTGAGCACAGGTTGTACTGTAGGATTCTCCTGATTTACCACCCCCCTAGGGCAGCAGGTGAATTCCTACAGGAAGTCACCAACCTCGTCTCCGGCGAGACATTGGAGTCCCCCCGGTGTTTGGTCCTGGGGGACTTCAATGCCTGGACCAATGACAAGAAATCTAGGCTAGGTTATAACCTCCTCCAGACTATGTAATCTTTGGGCTTGTCACAGGAGGTTTCCACTGTAACCCATCAGGACGGCCACATGTTGGATCTGGTCTTCTCACTTGGGCTTGAGGTTAGTAGCCTCAAGACTGACCAGGTCATTTGGTCTGATCACTGCACGGTGGGGTTCTCACTTGGGGCTCCCCCCCAAGAGCCCTCCCCCTGCTGAGATGGTCAGCTACCGCCCTTTGAGGGGTCTGACCCCAGAGGGATTTCTGGCAGTGGTTTGTCTGTCATGTGGAGTACCTCAGGGATCGGTCTTGTCACCAATGCTGTTTGCCATGTACATGCTGCCCCTGGGTGAGCTCATTATGAAATATGGCTTGGGTTTTCATTGTTATGCCGATGATACCTAGTTGGATCTTTCCTTTACCCCGGGATCTACTAGTACGGTGGAAGTACTAAACAGCTGCCTTGTGGAAATAAATGACTGGATGGCCTCCAGCTGGTTGTGACTGAACCCTAACAAGACAGAGGTACTGGTGGTGGAGTCGAACAGAAGGTAGAATAGATTGCCCTCTGGCACCAAAACCAGTCTATTCCTGAGATCTGTGCCATTGAGGACTTCCTCCAGGGTGCAAATCCTTGACATGACCTTTGAGAGCAGATTGTAATTTGATTTTCAGGTGTCTTCCATTGTCTGAACCAACTTCTACCACCGTAGGAATATCGCCAGGGGTAAGCCCCTAGTTCCATCTATGGTCCTCCCCACCTTAGGGCATGCCTTTGTGCTGTCCTGACTTGATTATTGTAATGCACTCTACCTCTGGGTCTTGGGGGTAATCTCTGACAGCTGCAGCTAGTGCAGAATGCGGCCATTTTGCTGCTGACTGGGCAGGCTAAATTCTGTCATATCACCCCAGTTTTGCGTGACCTGCCCTGGCTGCCAGTGAGGTGGAGAATCCTGTTAAAGGTGGGCTTGCTCACCTTTAAGGCCCCACACAGCCAGGGTCCTGGTTACCTGTCGAACCTTCTTACACCTGCTGTCTCAATCAGCTCCCTCCGTCCTTCTCTTTATTTATTTATTGAAAATGTGATAACTGGGAAGGGCACCATGAGCCAAGGCTCATTTCCAGGTGTGACCCCCAGAAGGGGTAAAATAAGTACAATTTTACATGTTGAGCATTAAAATATAACATAATATGCACAACAAACAGGTATCGTGTAAAGACCAGTGGATATTTACATAATATACAATGAAATAAGTATTAAAACATAATTATATATACACAAGTCTGGGATGTGCAGGAATAAACAACTACAGGTAGTAGGTAGGTAATAGATCTTCTAGTGGCCTCCTGGTGATTCCCAGGACAAGGCTTAAAACTGCCGGTGACAGAGCATGTAGTGTCACCGGCCCTGTCCTGTGGAATTCACTTCCTCCATCAATTTGGAAGACCCCTTTGGTTGATATTTTTATGGCCTGCCTCAAGGCCTTCCTGTTTAAACTGGCCTTCCCGGACCACAGGTATAAGTCCTCCCTGGGTACCCTGGTTTTCTTTCTGAGTTTCAGTTTTAATACAGATATTCATTAATTATATTTATTTATGTTGCTATTTTATTGTTTTTATATTGATTGTATTATTGTATTTATAGCATGTTTTTACTGTTCAGAACCCAGAGCTTTCTTGATTGGCCACCAGAAAAATAAAATTTGTCTTACCTTGCCTTTTGTCAAAATCAAATTGAACTGTTTGCTAGGATCACTATGAAACTAAATAAAATGGTGTTATCAGCATATAAAATGTTTTAAGAGGAAGAATTAATAATTTACTTAGTTAGCTTGAGGGCATGCTGATGCTTTTGTTGTGCGTGTTCGAGTCTGCCATTGATTTGTATACAAAATGCATCCTTCACATAGCTATTGCAGGATGCATGCATAGTTTTATGAAAATCAAAAGTTGCCATGTCAGGATAGAGGATACTAACACATTTAGTTTTATTATGCATTGAGACAAGTGCTAAATGTTAAAAACATAGACTCATAGAACATAGAAAAGTATTAGCAGAAAAAGACATTGGGCCTGATTCTCAAAACCCTTAGACAGGTGCAAGGTACCTGTGTCAAACATGACTGATGCAACTGGCACCTTTTGTCAAAAATAGCCCCTGAGCTATTCTCAAAAGAAGCATGCATCAATCACAGGCTGCATGCACCAAAGGGGGCTTGCGCCAACCTTGCATCACAAAATGGGCTGCAGCATACTGCTAGGGGGCTTGCGGCAGATGCAGGCTGCCATATCCCTTAAGTTGCTATATTCAAAACCCTCCCAGAGGGCAAAGGTCCAAGCACAGTTAGAAAATAGGCTTTTTATTTTCTGGCATCTAATTGGCTAGTACTCTTGCCAGGGGGTTACATTAACTTTCAATAGATGCCCAGGAAATAAAAAGCACCAGCCCCAGTGCCCTCTCACCCACTCAGGTATCCCTCTGTCCATCCTGCTTCCTTATTGGCTGAAAACATCAAAATTAATTTGAAATCACCGCCATATTTTCCTATCGCTTAGCAAGAGATACTGGACCCAATTGTTCTGTACTTCACTGCAAGCTGTCTCCAAATACCCCCACACAACTGAACGTATCTTTTTTTCTTGCCTTTTTTTAAACTCTTCAGTCTTACTGCACTCTTCTCATCCTTGACCCACCCACTCGCTCATCCCCACAAACAAAACTGGCATCATTTTTATAGCTCACGGGACAAAATACTGACGTTGCTGCATATTTGTCAGAGCACAGAAGTTGCGGTATAGAGAAGGTAGTGAGTTGCACTGAGAACAGCTGTTTGACACTACAGCCCAGTGACGGTTTGTGTAAGGGACATTGAAGGGAGTGTTTCTTGGGGTGTGGGGGGGTCTGTTAATGAGCTCACTCCAACACAGACATCTTCACAGACTTGACCCTCTGTATTTATAAATGAGAAAAAAGCAGAGAACTGCTGCCGATTCACTGCGCCTCATTCCCTTTTCCATACCTCTGCCCTCCCGCTCTAGTATTTCCTCCAGAGAAGCCTCACACTACTTTTGTGCAGCTGGAAGTAGAGAGAGAAAATAATTTCTCCCAACCTTGGTCATTTTCCACATTTGCAGTCTGGAGATTGCAGTCTCGTCACGGAGTCTTGTGCACGCTTCTTCCAGCCACTGTCTGCTATCCGCTACCCACCGCAATTCACTCCAATTCAAAGTAAGGAAACAAATCATGAACAGACCTATTTATAAAACATGTCCTAACAGTTTTTAGGGGTAACTTACTTGAACTCTCTGTAGCCCTGTGTGTAAGGGGGGTTTGGGTTACCATGACAACAGGCTCCAAAGCCACAACTACAGGACTGCCACTAGGACAAATGCGGACTAACTGTTTTATTACAAAAAAAATAAAATAGCAAGTTTTAACATTCAAACATATATATATTTTTTTTCTTTAATAAAAATAATACAGTAGCCCATTTTCTAAGCACAATAATACCCTCCATGGTGGGCGGTATGGGCAATACCGGAACTTCCAGAGGCTATAAGGCTTTCCGTCTGTGGTGTCAGGCCTCATTACACCCCTGGACGATCTGGTATTGCCCAATACCACCCACCCTGTTGAGTATTATTGCTTACTTAGACCAGCCAGGGTTTGGTCCGAAATAAAATCCTCTGGGATGGTGCATAACGCACCCCAAGCCCTGATCTCCCTAAAAAACATAAAAAATAACCCTGGTGATCTAGCAACCCCCAAGCACCGATCTCCCATAATATGAGATAAAATAACTCTGGTGGTCTAGCAGTCCCCCCAGCCCTGATTTCCCATAATAACTTATTACCAGAGATGGGGACTTGGGGTGGTCCACTAGACTAACAGGGAATTTGTAATACTTATGTGGAAAGATTGGGGTGACTACCAGGAAGTTTTACTTATTAGTACTGGAGATGAAGGCTGGGGGGGGCACTGCTAGACCACCAAGGTTATTTTCCCTTTTATTACAGGAGATCAGGGCTTGGGGGCCGCTAGACCACCAGGGTTGTTTTATGTTTTATCAGGGGAGATCAGGGCTTGGGAGATAGCATATTGGTGCACCCTCCCAGAGGATTTCTAAGTACTGTTAGACCAGCCCTTGGCTGGTCCAACTGTACTTAGACCTTTGCCCTCTGGAAGGGGTTTGAGAATAGCAACTTAGGGGATATGGCAGCTTGCATCTGCTGCAAGCCTTCTAGCGGCATGTTACAGCCCATTTTGTGGTGCAAGGCTGGCACAAGCCCTCTTTGGTGCATGCAGGCTGCATTTGATACCAGGGTGTTTTTCTTATTATTACTAATAAGAAGTAAAACACCCTGGAATAAGAAGTACGACAAAGCAAAAACACATAAAGCAGAGCACACACTAACCTCAAATAGACAACCAGGGTACCAGTCTCATTTAAAAAGCATATATTTCTACACAAATAGGACGAGCAATTGCCTGATGTGTTTCGGATATGCTTCCATCCTTTATCAAGTGCATACTCAAGTGCACACTCTACTTGGTCTGTTAAGAAGTAAAACACCCTGGTAGTCGCCCCAATCATCCCTCATAAACTATTAAAATTCCTCTGGTAGTCCAGTGCACCTGAAGTCCTAATCCCCCATAATAAGAAGTAAAATAACCCTTGTGGTTTAGCAGTCCCCCAAGCTCTGATCTCCCATAATAATAAGTAGAATAACCCTGGTGGTGTAGTGGACCACCCGAGCTCTGATCCCATGTTATATCAATTTTTATTATACCTGGTGATCTAGTGGCTCCCACGCCCACACTGTGCCCTACCATGTCACTACCCCCAGCCTGTAACTGAGCTGGTGACTGGCACAGCCACCACTCTCCACCATGGCCAGCCACTGACTGAGCTCTGAAGGAGCATCTACTGTATACAGTATTGTCCCAGTGATTGACAGCTGCTGTTAATCACTGAGCACATACTATACAATACACGCTCATTCAGAGCTCAGTCAATGGCTGGCCATGGTGGTGAGTAGTGGACTGTGCCAGTCACCAGCTCAGTTACAGGCTGGGGGTAGTGACGTGGTAGGGCACAGTGTGGGTGTGGGAGCCACTAGATCACCAGGTATATTAAAAAATTAATAAAATGGAAGCTCAGGGCTCAGGCAGTCTACTAGACCACCAGGGTTATTAGACTTATTATTATGGGAGATTGGGACTTGTGGGGTTGCTAGACCACCAGGGTTATTTTACAGGAGATTGTGGCTTAGGGTGGGGGCACTAGACTACCAGGGAAATTTTTATAATTATAAGGAATGATTGGGGCAACTACCAGGCAGTTTTATTTATCACTATGGAAGATCATGGCTTCAGGGAGATGCTAGACCACCAGGGTTATTTTACCTCTTAGTATGGGAGATTGGGGCTTGGGGGGGCACAAGGGTCTGCTTAAGCATACTGCCACAGGTTTGTGGCAATCTGTCCAGGTGCACCCTCTGTTTGGCACACTGCTAGGGATGCCGCAAGCCATGGAACTTTGCCACCAGGACCATTCCTGATAGAGAATAAGGTGCAGAGTCCGTGGTGCATAGACTATTGGCGGAAACCACCCTTTGGTGCTCCTTGCTCTGAGATTTGAGAATTGGGAACGTGCAGTCTATCCAGTATGCTCTGGAGCCCTTCCTTGAATCTACTGCCTTTTGGACACCACCCCTTTTTTCTCTTTAAAAAGCCTTTTGAAATCATTTTAGCTAGCTTTGAAACCAGCAATGGAGCCAGGGAAGGAACAAGAAAGTAGGGTGTCTGAAAGTTATTGTTGGAAGGCAGTGGTGGACTAGAAGTGGGAGTGGGTGAAACACCTTATCTATGGTAGGGGTACATAAGGTGTTTTGTGAAGAGAAATAAAAAAATAGAGGTGAAGGGAGACACTAGCTAGAAACCCATCCAGGGCAAGACATTAAGCTAGGAGAGTTATAAATGCTGGTGCCACAGAAGGTAAAGAAGAAGCAGGAAATAAAGGAAGGAACACTAATCTACAGGGTACTACTAGCTGTGTACACACTAGCAAGGGGAAAGAGGCCAAGTATTTCCAGGGTTAACAGAATAATAAGTATGCTGGGAGTGGTGCAGTGCATTGGGTGTAGGAGAGCAGTTTTCAGGGAGATCTTCTGGAGACTGCAGTGCTGCACCATCTGTGTGCACCTCTCTGGCTAAGGGAGGAGGTTGCTAGACTCCAGACTGAGTAGGCTAGGATTCTAAGTGCCTCATGCCCAACCTAGGGACAATCAAGTCCGCCACCGCAGCCTCAAAGGATGCCAAGCAGAAGAAGTGAGTGGACTGCAGTGGGCTCAGGAAGGGTGAGGTTGGTGGGTCAGAGGCACATTCCCCCATGTGGTACCACTACACAATTCCTACATCACTTTGGCAAAGCAGGACTGTTCCAGCGAGGCACCCGTAATAGTGACCAAGGAGAATGTGGGGAATCCTCTGTAGTGGAGGACCCCAAGGAGGGTGGAAGAGGACCCCAGAGCAGAAGGAAGTAGCTCCTGGTGGGGGACTCCATTGTGAGGGGGATAGATTTAGGAACTGGAAGGGAAATGGACAGGAAGGTTAGGTGCCTACCACGTGCCACGGCATGGAGGGATGGGAAGCAGATCCTGAGGATTATTAGGGCAGCAGGATGGAAGGGAGTGCTGGATGTCATTGTCCACTTGGGGACTAATGACCTGGCTAGGGATGAAGCTAGGAAAGTGCAGAAGGAGTTCAGGGAGTTGGGGGGGGTCTTGGGTAGGTAGCATGCTCAGTGGCCTTTTCCGAGGTGCTACCATTCAATGACGGGGGATAGGGTATTCCATATGAGGAGCATCAACTCATGGTTGAAAGAGTGATGCCAAAAGGAGGGGGTAGTCTACATTGGGGACTGGGGTCCCCATCTAGAGGGATAAGGGCCTGTACAGGGGTGATGGCCTGCATCCATCCAGGAGGGGAACCACAGTCCTCAGTGAATAGTTTAAATGTTACATTGGTGAGCATTTAAATTAGCCAAGGGTGGTGGTGGAAGGAAGCAGGGAGACATAAACTGCCCCCCTCCACAAGCTGAAGAAATCAGTAGGGATAACCTTAAGGGAGAGAAATCCCCATTGGTACCAAACAGCAAGAAAACAAAAACAACAAATGGTAGAAATGTAAGGAGACAGGAATGAGAGCGAGAGGGTAAGGGGAGAAAACAAAAGGGAAAATGGGATGTTGACAAGCAGGGAGGTAGCAGAATCTGGAATGCCATGTATGCAAATGTCCAAAGTCTGGGAAATGAAATCCTGGACCTAGTGCCCATTATGGCAGAGGCCGACCCGGACATTGTTGCCATGGCCAAGTCATGGTGCAATAAAATCCATGACTGAGATATAGCCATTCCAGGCTATACTCTGTTCAGGAAAGACAGGGTGGGAAAGAAAGGGGTAGGAGTGGCACTTTATGTGAGGAATAGCATAAAGGTGACTAAGATACAGGGAATACAAAGAGGGGAAGAGGTACTGCAGGTCACCCTAGAAAAAGGGAATGCAGCC
Organism: Neoceratodus forsteri; assembly: GCA_016271365.2. NCBI lineage: Eukaryota > Metazoa > Chordata > Ceratodontiformes > Ceratodontidae > Neoceratodus > Neoceratodus forsteri. The sequence goes on along the minus strand of CM057451.1, from coordinate 134,012,236 downwards.
ACAATTCACACTGGCATGATCTACAGACCTACAGCATGGAGGGGGGGAGTGCACAAGGTTCTGATGGAAGCCACCCAAAAGATGGCAAATAAGGGACAGGTGCTGCTGGTAAGAAACTTTAATCTGCCAGATATGGATTGGAGCATCCCAGCTGTAGATTCAGTTAGGAGCAGGGACATCCTGGACTCCATGTAGGGGGCTTTCCTCTGGCAACTAGTCAAAGAGCCCACTCATGAGGGGGAATACTGGACATTGTACTCACCAATGGGGACAGTGTTGTAGATGTCACAGTAGGTGGCCACCTGGGGACCAGTGATCACTGTACAGTGTGGTTCAATATATGCACTGTGGCAGAATTGAGGCATAAAAAGGCTAGGGTCCTGGACTTCAGGAGGGCTGATTTTAAAAAGATGGGGGAATTTCTCTGGGAAGCCCTGGCAGGGTGGGAGGACTTCGGTTTAGTGGAGGATCAGTGGGCAAAACTAAAAGAGAAAATAGTGAAGGCAGCATTCCTCTGTATCAGGCATGTAAACAAAAGCAAGAGGAAAATGAAGGAGCTAATTGCTTTCCTCCCACAGCTCTTCCAGGGAATTAGATGTGTATGTGGGGGATGGAGCTAACAAACTATCAGTAACTTCCAACAGATGGAAGGGTTAAAAGGTCAAGTTAGTTGATATCTTGGAGGTGGAATACTAGGTTTGCTGGCCAATGTTTCTAGCTTCACCTGAGCTCTTTTCTTCTAGGTTGCTTGAAAGGACAGAGCAATGAACCTTACCAGAGCAAGGAAAATGATTAAGGCTTCTTTTGGCTAGGCAGATTTACTGTGTATTGTTATTTTTATTTTGTACTCTCGGGGATTGTCACTGTTTGTTGCTAACATTTTATTGCTTTATTTTTCTCTGAATCAAATTGTTGTTGCTAGGTTGCTTGAAAGGACAGAACAAAGAACCTTACCAGAGCAAGGAATTACCCACCTCCATAAAGGAAGTTGAAGATCTTCTCCTAAAATGGGGCACTAAAAGAAGTGCTGGGGCTGACTTCTTCTACCCAAATTACTTGAAAATTGCTTATTACATCCTTGCTGCACCTATCTCTCACTTATTCAACCTGTCCCTATTGCAAGGTTCTCTCCCTCAGTTATGGAAAGTTGCTCACTTCATCCCCCTGTTTCAATCAGGGGATCCCTGTGACCTAAATAACTATAGAAAGATCTCCCTCCTCCCCATACTCTCCAAGCTCCTAGAAAAAATTGTGGATACCCAGCTGAGATCTTTCATAGACAACTTGAACTTACTAAACCCTATGCAGTCAGGCTTCAGAGCAAAGCACAGTACCATTACTGCCCTGGCAAAAGTAACTAATAACTGGCAACAGGACTCTGACAACCAAAAATTCATCTGTGCAGTTTTCCTGGATCTCAGTAAGGCCTTCGACACCGTCGACCACTGTTTGCTCCTCTCCACTTTACAAACAATAGGCCTAGACCGAATATCCTTGTGTTGGTTCCATGACTACCTCACTGGTAGGCAACAACAAATTAAGGCTGAAGGGGAGTTTTCTTCACTTAAACTGATAAAAAGAGGTATCCCTCAGGGGTCCATATTGAGACCATTACTGTTTGCTATCTATATCAACAGCCTGGATGTAGGCATTAAGGAAGTAAGCATTCACCTGTTTGCTGATGACACAGTGCTGTACATAAGCCGTGAATCTCCTGAAGCTGCCTGTGGCGACCTGCAAACCACTTTAACATCCTGCAGCACCAGCTCCTCAGTAAAAGACTACTACTTAACACCAAGGAAACCAAGGCAATGCTATTCTTACCAACTGGCCAGGGGGCATATTCTGCTGCTGCTGGTCCATTACCTTCTATCGCCACCTTACTAGGTGAACATCTTGAATACGTACCAAAATTCAAGTATTTGGGTGTCTGGATAGACAATAAACTCTCCTTTGTGGAACATATAGAAGAACTGCTGAAAAAGCTGAGGCAGAGGCTTGGACTCTTCTTTAAAATAAATTGCCTCCTGACCACAGACGCCAAAAGACAGCTCATCCAATCCACGTTCCTCTCACTAATTGACTATGCTGACTTCATATATGGCCAGTGCCCAGCCTCACACCTTGCTAAATTGGACGTACTGTATCACAGAGCTCTGAGATTTATAACAGGCCTCCCCTTTTCCACCCACCACTGTTCACTGTATGCAGCTGTGGGTTGGCCCTCCCTTCAACACAGGCGGTATAGAAATGCAGCCCTCTGGATGCTCCGAGCCATCACCAACAAACTCCTGCAATGCATTGCTGACTGTCTCCCACTAAGCCTGACTTGGAATTATGCCTTGAGAAGTCACTCGCTGGTTTCCCTGAAAGTACCTAGGGTCAGTACCTGCTTTGAAAGAGCAGCCATACGCTTTGTCCTGCCCACGCTTTGGAATAGGATACAGAAATCACTAAGACTTAGCTCTCCTGTTAGTCTTGCTATGTTCAAGACCCTGTATGCCAAAACATTTGTGGAGCTCTGTAACTGTTTCTACCATTCCTAGTTGTCCAGCTGACATTTCCGCTCAATCTAAGTCCTTCCCGTTCAAACTAAGTGTTCCCTTACCAAGATTACTCCCCCCTCTCTCAGTCCATTCTAGTCCCACCGGTACTACTGGTTCACCTCAGTCCATTCCAGTCCCACCGGTACTACATACTCACTGCAACACCCCCCTATCACCCACTCTTATGCCCTGATACCACCTGCTTAGTATCCCAGAATCTTTCTGCCAGCGTCCCTGCCTCCTACGCGTGCATTTTCCATATCCCAGGGACTCCTTTACAGGCTATGAACATGTTATTGATGGATAGGATTATAAAGGCATCTCCGTATATATTATTTACCTTTATTTCTACACTGTATATATTTTGTTGTATACGTCTTGCTACTGTTGTTTTATGCATATTTTACTTGTACTCTATTCTGTACCCTCGTCCATGCAAACTGCAAGTCCACCTTGTAAATGAGCTTGCTCAATGGTGATCACCTGGGTAAATAAAGATTTTGATTGATTGACTGATTGTTGCTGGGTATACCTTCTGCTGCATTATTACAGAGTGTGCCTAAAAGTGAGTGCTTACAGATTACTGATGTAATCTTCTGTTCAAATTGTCTTTTGCAAGGTATATGTTCTGTTACTGCTTTATTTTTCTCTGTAGCGAAGTGTTTCTTGCAGGGTATATCTTCTGTAAAATTATTACAGGTGTTGCTTTACAGGTTTTACAGTTTTCTCTATCATTAGGATAAGCTTTCAGGGCTACTGCATTTGTTGCTAGCTGATTGTTTCTGCTCTTATCTCCTTGTTTCTTTCATCTGTAGTTCTTCTTTTTTGGCAGGGAAGGGCCCAGCCACCCACCCCCATCCCCAGCCACTCCACACTACACTCCTTTTATAGGGTGGCACAGCCATGACATTTCCTGTAGCAAAGCAGGAAGTGGTAGATCAGAGGGGTATCCATACAGTGACCTCATTTACAGGGGCACTAGTAATTTAACTTGTTATAACAAGTTATACAAAAACAAACAAACAAAACACAAAATCAAACTTTTGCTTTCATTTTCTTCCTTCTAATTACTCTGACCAGGTTATAAACCCAGCAGCTTATCTGGAATGGATATCATTAACTGCAGGTACTGCGGAACACTTTTCAGAAGGGCAGTTTTACAGTATTTAGGACACTGTCCTACATGTTGGGCCATTGGAGATCTAAGGGCTCAGCTGCAGGCAGCATGGACAGAGATTGCGTGCCTCAAATTGCATATTCAAGAGGAAATATATCATAAGAACCACCTGCCATTTCCCCAACATCAAACAGAAGCACCTCGACTGCAGAGGATAGTTGGTCAGGGAGGTTGACAGGTGGTTAGAAGGGGCAAATTGGATGCCCCATCACTCGGTGCTCTCCAATAGACCACCTCCACAAACCATATAAAAACTACAAACAGGTATCTGCCTCTATCTCGAAATCAAACAAAGGGGCAGAGGACACTGCAGAGCAGAACACTGCAGCACAGGAGCTAGCACAACAAAACTCACCCAAAACAGGAACCAAAACAAACAAAGTAAAAAGGAAATCCAAAAAACTTCTGATCATCTGTTCATAGAAGACTCCCTGATTTGGGGAGTTGATACCTATCTCCAGCTAGGGGTAATGGCCAGATATCTCCCAGGTACATTAGCATGGAGAGACACTGACCACATTGCTAAAATTGCTCAGGAAGCAGGAGAAAACATTGATGTCCTGGTACACATAGGGACTGACGATCTCACCAGCTGGTCAGTTTTGGAGACCAAGAAACACCTGACTATGCTGGGTGACAAACTATCATTAATTTTAATCTGGCATCTCCTTCTCTGAGATCCCGCCAGTCTGGGAGAGGGGGGCAGATGGGTGGAAGGTCAGAGAAGGGGAAATAGGGGACTAAACATGTGGTTCAAGGGCTGGTGCCAGGAAAAAGGACACAAATTTGTAAGGAACAGGCAACTGTCTTGGGAGTGAAAGTTCTTTAAATTTGATTGACTACGTCTGACTAAGGAGGGAATCAGTGCATTGGGGCAGAAGTTTGACGTCTTTGCAAAATATTAAAACTAGCAATTGGGAAGAGGGGTGCAGCATCCCATACATTGAATGGGAAGAACACCCCTCCCCCCCAAGCTAGTGGTCAAACAGGAGTTCAGCATGTTTGCAGTTCATTTGCATCATCAGCTAAGGAAAAAGGTACTGCTCCCCATACGATGTACTGGGGAAATGCCAGACCTCACCCAACAACTAACTCACTGAAATCTGGCCAGTGGAAAATTATGTACACAAATGATCACAGTCTGGGAAACAAGATCCCAGACCTGCAGGCAATAATGACAGAGGTTAAACTGGACATAGTAGCCATTAGCAAAGCATGGTTTACCAGTAACCACACTTGGGAGACTTAAGTACCTGGCTATGTACTGTTCAGAACAGACCAAGGTGCAAAAAGGACAGGGGTTGAGTGGCCCTTTATGTCAGAGCTACAGAAATTCAGAATACACATAAGAAACCAGAAAAACTGTGGGTCACCCTGGAAACAGAAAATGGGACAGTCATATGAACAGGGGTTGTCTACAGGCCTCCAGACCAGGGGGAGGACATAGTCACATTACTGTTAGAAGATATACAAAACATGAGAGCTAAAGGGGAGGTTCTGATAATGGGAGACTTCAACATGCCAGATACAGTTTGGTCAATACCAGCAGCAACATTTCCCAGAACCAGACACATGGTGGACTTCCTGCAAGGGGAGGGCCTCAAACAACTGGTACAACAACCCACAAGAGATATGGCTATCCTAGATCTAGTACTGACTAATAGGGAAAGCATCTCAGATCTCCGGGTACAAGGTCACCTGGGGGCCAGTGACCTTCACATGGTATGGTTCAATTTGGTCACTAGAACTAAATCATCCCATTCCAAGACAAAAATATGGGACTTCAGAGGAGCTGACTTTGATAAGATGGCCAACAGAGTTAAGCTATCCCTGCCAAACAGAAATACAGGTGAGGGGGTACAGGCAAAGTGGGCAAGCATTAAGAATGTAATACTTGAAGCAACATCCCACTGTGTTAGAGAGAAAAGGAAGTGCAAAAGAAGAAGGAAACCATTTTGGTTCTCAAAAACAATAGCAGAAAAGGTCAGAGCCAAAAGGCTGGCCTTCAGGAAATATACGGGAACGCAGCAGGATGAAGATAGGGAGGCATACCAAACTTTCCTAACGGAAGCAAGAAAGGCAGTAAGGCAGACAAAGACCCAAACCGAGAAAACACTAGTACAAACAGTAAAAGAAGGTGACAAGACTTTTGATAGCTGCATTAGTGAAAAAAGAAAGTCCAGAGGGGCTATTGCTAAGATCAAAAGGGATAAGGGTGCTCGTGAGGAGGAGGACCATGTAAAAGCATCTATCCTAAATAGATACTTCTGCTCAGTATTTACTGAAGAGAAGGCAGGGCAGGGCCCACAGCTCAGCACCATGGACATTGGGGGGAGGGAGGTGTGCACTAGTCCCTTCACAAAAGAAAGGGTCCTACAAGAGCTCGATAAGCTCAGGGTGAACAAGGCAATGGGACCAGATGGAATACATCCCAGGGTACTAAAGGAGCTAAGGGTGGAACTAGCAGAGCCATTATCAGAACTGTTTAGTGAGTATCTGAGCACAGGAGAGGTCCCAGAAGACTGGAGAAGGTCTTATGTGATCCCGGCTCCACAAGAGTGGAGGCAGGGAGGAGGCAGGGAACTATAGACCAGTCATTCTTACCTCAGTAGTGGGCAAGATTATGGAGGTAATCCTTAAGGAAAGGATAGTGCAACACCTGGAATCCATAGGAGCACAGGATCCAAGACAGCATGGGTTTACAACAGGAAGGTCCTGTCAAACTAATCTCATATATTTCTTTGACTGGGTAACCAGAGTGGTGGACCAAGGGGGAGCAGTTGATGTCACATAGCTTGACTTCAGCAAAGCTTTTGATACTGTTCCACATACAAGATTGATTAATAAGCTGGGTAGACTCGGGGTGGGTTAGAAGTTGGCCAACTGGTTGGCAAACTGGTTGATGGGCAGAAAACAGAGAGTGGTGGTAAATGGTATACAGTCAAAAGAGATGCAGGTCACAAGTGGGGTACCTCAAGGATCAGTCCTGGGGCCAGTCCTCTTCAACATCTTCATCAGTGACATTGCAGATGGACTGGAGGGTAAGGTATGTCTGTTTGCAGATGACACCAAGATCTGCACCAGAGTAGATGATCCAGATGGTGTGGGCAGAATAAGAAGAGATCTGCATAAACTAGCAAAAAGGTAGGAAGAGTGGCAACTGGGGTTTAATGCAAAGAAGTGCAAGATCATGCACATAGGGAAGAGAAACCCTGAAGCCACCAATAGGCTGGGAGGGGAGTTGCTGGCAGTCACAAGGGAAGAAAGAGACTTGGCCATCATCATCACAGATGACCTGAAATCATCCAAGCAGACCACTAAAGCAGTAGGTAAGGCTAGGGGATGTTGGGGTGTAATAGTAGGGTATCACAAGTTGGAAGAGGGAGGTAATAATCCTCTTTACAAGACACTGGTTAGGCCCCATCTGGAGTACTTCATACAGTACTGGAGGCCACACCTTCGCAAGGACATTAACCAAATTGAGGCAGTCCAGAAAAGGGTAACCAAAATGATGCAGGGACTGCATCAGAAAAATTATTAGGACAGATTAATGGAACTCAGTATGTATACCCTAGATCAAAGGAGGGAGAGAGGTGTTATGATCGAAACATTCAAACACCATAAGGGTATAAACAAAGTGAAAGAGTCTAACGTTTCAATATAAGAAAAATAGCAGGACAAGAGAACACACCATGAGATTAGAGGGAGGCCGATTTAGGGGTTATGTGAGGAAGTTCTTTTTCACTGAAAGGGTGGTGGATGCATGGACTGGTCTGCCTCAGAAATTGGTAGATATGAATACAGTGCTGGGCTTCAAACAGGCATGGGATAGGCATATGGGAGCAATATAGATGAGTATGAATAGATTGGCCATTGACAGAGCAAAGGCTGATGGCACATTCATAAGGCAGAAAAAGAAATGGTCAGACTGGATGGGCCTTGCGATCCTTATTTGCCATCAACTTCTATGTTTCTATGTTTCTGTGTAAAAAGATACCATTACCATTTTCAAAAGAGGTGGCCGGAAGGTAAGGGCAAAAAAGGTAGCTTTCCAGAGGTATAAGGAGACATGGAGGAAGGAAGATAGAGAGGTGTATCAGGAAAAAAGAAGGAGGCAGGAAAAGCAATTAAGGGTGCAAAGGCACAAACAGAGGAGAAAATACCCCAGGCAGTAAAGAAAGGAGATGACATTTTTTAGATATGTAAGTGAAAAGAGAAAGAATAGGAGAAGGATAGTAAGGCTTAGATGGGAAGGCAAGAAGTGTGTGGTGGGGGACCAGGAAAAAAAGGACATCTGGAATGAATACTTCTAGGAATGTGGATATGATGTTCTAGCCACACTGTCTGGCAGCTGTCTTTCCCTTCAGGCTGGCTCCTCCCACCCGGGTGGTAACTGCCATGGCTCTGCCCCATGATGCCAGATTTTCCTTTCTGTTGTAAGAATCAGGTTCCCTCCTTACCACTCCCACGTTGAGTAAGCCCTGGTGCTTAAATCTTCTGATTTACTTCCAAAATGTACACTAAAACTCATTTGAGTTTCGTCTTCTCCTTGATCTTCGATAACAACCGAGATAGAGGATAAATCCTCACCCAGGTTTCACTGGTGCCCTTGCAGGCGGAAGATCCCGTATGGACCCTCATGCCCCGTGCATCTACTGTCTGGGCCATGATCATGATCCGCAGGCCTGCGACTTTTGTCGGTTGTCCCACCTGTATGTTTTCGATGACTGTGCTGCCCGCCTGAAGTTTGGCCGAGAAAGTAGGGTGTCTTCAGGTTAGTTGGAGAAATGGTACCAGCTGGTAAAATCAAAGGATGCTTGTTGGGTGGTCTCCATGGCTACAGGGTCCACTGAGCAGTTAGAACAGCAAAAGACCTTCGAGGAGGAGGCCACCCAGGCTGCTGCTCAATCCTCTTCTGCCTCGGATTTTGTTCCACTCCAGTTGATCTACACCTATTCGGCCTCCTTCAAGAAGCTGTGCCAGTCCCTCTCAACCAAAGGAGAGGGGCCCTACCAAGTCATACAATTCATACTCATGCAAGGAGTCCAAGAAAGATTAAAGAGAAGACGTATCGTCGATGCTCCTGGGACCAGGAACATTTGTGCTCTCAGAAATCTTCGATTTTGACTATGGTCGAAATCGCAGCCTTGGCCACTGGCTTCACGGTAACCCTATCGGGCCAGTTGGCTGAGACCCCAGCCAATGATGTGGCCAAAATTTTTCTCAACCCTGTCAACCAGTTGTCATCTAAAGAGGCTGACAACTCTCTTTTCAGGACTCCATCCCTGCCAGTGACCACTGATGAGTCAGCCCAGCTTGCTGATCTGGAACCACTGGTCATCAACCAAGACCAGGAGGAGCCATGGACCTCCCCGGCTCCCTCCAAAGCCCCATGTTGGCATCACAATGGGCTGAGGTCAAGGTCTTGATCATCTTTGATTTTGGGGTCGAGCAGGTCCCATCGACATCGGCAGTCTCACTCTCGGAACTATGGTAAGCGGCATTGCCTGCTACACATCCTCGTCCTCCTCGGGTGAGGAGAGGATTTGGTGCAAATTGCATAGATGCTATGAATACCTCATGGGGCAACAATTAGTTCTGTCTGGGCTGAAGCTGACACCAGCTACCACCCTGGCCATTACCTGGCTGTCGCCCCAAAGGCCGACGCTGACTCCCCTGGCAGAACTGGTCGACACTGTTCCTCCCCCAGCAGATCCAGTTCAGACCCCGTCTGCTAGGCCAAAGTAGGCTTCTCCACCGATCAGGGTGAAGCCACCACCTAAACAGCCAATGACCGGTGCTCCGACCCAGGAGTCTTGGTCAGCCAAGGGGCTTCTCCATCGGCTGTCGGTCATCCTTACTCTTGACCATCCACGGTGGGTAGAGGATGACACGAGTGGCCGCCTGCTTTACTTGGACTCAGAGTCCAAGAATTCACCCTTGCACTCCCATCCCTGGACACAGAGTAGATTGATATCCCCTCTCAGAAATTCTGGACAAAGGGGACTCTCTAATGGAAGCCTTCCCAGTGGCCTAGACCATTGTTGACCCTGCCCTTGAGCTTTGGTAGCACCCTGTTTCTTGCCCTGTGCCCTTGGCCCAGATGGCCCACAAGTATGCAGTGCCCACCGGTACCCTTTCAGGGTTCACGGAGCATCCCTTGGCTGAGGGGTTGGTGGCTGACTCCTTGTTTTGGAGCTCAGGCAATACTGGGAATGTTGATAGACCACCTGACAAAGAGTCCAAGAAATTGGACCATGCGGCCAAAAAGGTCTATGCTGCCTCTTCGCTAGGTCTCTGTCAGGCGAGCTTGGCCATCTTGATGGCACACTTCTCTTATGCCCTATAAGGCTCCCTGGATGAGGTGATCCCTCACCTTCCTGCATACATTCAGACCACTGTCAAACAGGTCCCAGACCAGGGCAGGGAAGTGGTGAAACAGCAGCTCCAGACAGCTCTGGATATTGGTGATTCTTGTGCTTGCTCAGTGGCAGCCATGGTTGCCATGCACTGTAGGGCTTGGCTGCAGATCTCAACCTTCACAGGTGATACCCAGCACAAGCTGGCAGATGTCCCCTTTTTGTGCACTGACCTATTTGGGCCTGGTGTGGAGGGTCACCTCCAGTGCATTGAAATGTCTAATGCCACCCTGGACTCTGTAACATCCACCCAGAAGGAGAACAAGGGCTCTAAACAGCAGAAGTGCAAGCCCTTTCAGTTCTTCACCCTTATGACAAAACCAGTCCAGCATCAGTCTGGCCAGCAGGCTCAGTCCTGGTGACCCTAGGCCAAGTGCGTGGCTTCGGTGGTCTGAAATCCTGGAGGAAAGGGACCTGGCTTCTCAGCTGGATCCTCCTCCTCCTCCAAGCCTGCTAAGTGATGGGATGGGGGTTTTCACCCTCATACCCATCACGCCATCCCTGAGTCCTCCTGTGGGGGGCCAGTTCTACGACTTCCTTTCCACGTAGTCCTCTGTTACCACAGACAGGTGAGTTCTGGAAGTGGTCAGTCAGGGTCTGCCTTTGGAATCTGAGCAGTACGCTCCAAGCTGAGCCCGTTCCCCATGGGAGGACTTGGTATCTGCAGACACATGATCAGTTCTTTGAGATGACACAGCCCAGCTCCTCTGCTAGGAGGTCTTGGTCAGAGTTGTGGATCCTCTGGAACACCCAGGGTTTGTCTCCAGGTAATTCCTGGTGTCAAAGCGGATAGGGAGCTAATGCCCCATTCTAGATATACACGACCTGAACAAATTCCTCAGGACCCCCACCTTCAGGATGGCAACTATATCCTAGATCATACCATCTTTGGAGCAAAACATGAGGTTTTGTTCTCTGGATCTTTAGGACATGTTTGTTCACGTCCAGATCCATCTGTCCCATCAAAGGTTCCTCCACTTCCTAGCAGAGGGAGCCCTTTACAAGCTCCAAGCCATGCCTTTTGGCCTCTCATCAGCCCCCCCAGTGTCTTCACCAAATGCATAGTAGTGGTGGCAGCTTGCCTGAGGTGTCGAGGGGTCTGGGTGTATCCCTACCTGGATGACTGGGTGATAGCATGTCCCTACAGACAGGAGGTGGAGTGGTCCAGGGACCTGGCCCTCCAGACCTGCATCGACCTTGGCCTCCTGGTCAAAGAGGCCAAGTTGGAACTCATGCCCTCATAGGTGATCAGTTTCATCAGGGCAGAGTTCGACTTGTGCCGGGCCAGAGCTCGGCTCCCAGCGGACAGGGCAGAGGTTCTCTCCTCTGCCCAATCATTTCTGGTTGAGTACTTGTGCCATGCCCATCTTCAGGCCGGACAGGTAATCTAAGTGTGGCAGTGGGTGCATTATCTACCTGAAGGACACGCTCAACCTCGATTGTCTTTCCTTGGTGCTTGCTGTTAAAATACTTTTCAGGGCCCATAACAAAGCGCTGACAGTGTATTCAATATACATGCCAGCAAAAAGTCCTGAAGCTGGCCTACACAGCCTCCTGGAGTATATCCATAGTAACCCACTCACCTCTGAGACCATATTTCTGGGTGATTTTAATTTAAACTGGCTTTTGTCCACCAATGGCTCAGCCAAAGACTCTCTATCTACTCTACACCTATCACAACTTGTTAACTCTCATACTAGTTGCAACTATAGAACAGGGACTTGCACCCTTCTCAACTGGATCCTCATCAACTGTCCTGATCACATCTCGGATGTTGTTATACACTCCTGGACAAATAAATTCACTAAATCGCCCCCACAAACAGTTTACAGCCAAGTTCTCAAACGTGGGCACCTTGAACCTCTAAAACTACGTCTGAGCAGGGGGCGTGGCTTAGCCTCTGACTGTGATGGCAGCTTAGTTGCTCTGCCCCCTCACTGTGGGACAGATTCCTTAATCATCTGGCACAAAGGGGGCTTTGAATACCATATATCGCTACAGAATAAGAAGAGGGACTTACCTGTTGCATCTTGGAGTCCTTAATTTCTTCAATTAAAAGACAGTCAGCCCGGATTTCTGATCCTTCCCAGCTTTACGACCTGCAGGATGGCCTCCTCTGCCCCATCATCAGTAGAATCTACAAAAATGGAGCAAATGTTCAACAGCTGCTTGCTCAACTGGCACAAATGACAACTGCCATGAATACAAATACTCAAACTTTGCATGCCATAGAAACTCGTCTTTTCCAGACTGAACGACATCTCAAGGCCCACGATGCTGCCATTCAGGACCTCACCGCAACCACCAGAGAATAGGCCCACAGTATCCATATGCTTCAAGAGAAAGTGGATGACCTGGAGAACCAGTCAACTAAATAATCTGCGGTTTCTCGGCTTTCCGGAGGGGGCTGAACAGTGGTATACCACTGCTTTTTTGCAAGAAGTGCAACCTAACATCCTTGGTTTGGCTCCCGCACCCACCCTTCACATTGAGCGGGCCCACCGCACGCTAGCCCCGGCACCAAAACCAGGGGAGTGCCCACACCCAATTCTGGCCTGCTTTCTAGATTTTAAACAAAAAGAACTAAACAGCAACACAGCCAGGGAGAGAGGCGCAGTCACTTGGAATGGGCATAGAATTCAAATTTACCAAGACTACTCAAGGGAACTCTCAGTGAGGTGAAAAGCATATTCTGACTGCCAATGCATCCTCCATGCCCATCAGGTTTCCTTTTCTTTATGCTACCTGGTGACTATGCAGATAATTGTGAATGGGACTCCCACCCTCTTTTCCACACCAGAGAGCCTCATGGATGTCCTACACCCAGAATTCCCCCAAGACTTCTGGGATCCTGACCTGTTTAACTCCTCCAGGAACACCTCCGAGATGGGCTATGGCATGGAAGCCTCACCTGGGTTGCTGGTTCAGTCACTGGGTCCTCCAGTCCATAGATTTGATGCCTCTCTTCCCCCCAAAACCAGGAAATGCCAGGCCCCACATCGCCATGAAAGGAGGCAGCATCCAATCGACCGCCAACATACAGGGGAGCCTTTTGTTTCTAATTCTGATGTCCTGCTACAGTTTCACTCACCCAGCAAATTTACCCCACTTCTCAATCTGGAAGAAGCCACCCAGGAGGAAGATGCTCATTCAGCCTCCTGCACATTACAGCCTGAGCAGAAATCCTGGGCTGCAGTACTGGCAGATGGCACCCCTTCAGCTCAAGACCCGTCGCAGCTCCAGGACTCATCTGCTCAGTCCCCCAAGAAGTTGCAGGATCGAGAAACTGTGCACAGGATCCCCCTTATGCAGGAGCCTAATACACCACCATGAGGAGCCAGATAAGTGTTTTGCTCAATTTCCTCTCACGGGCTATGGTGGGTTAAAAGGGGACTACAGGTGCTGTTTCTTTCTATATGCCTGGCCTCCCCCATCTGGCTTCTCATTTATACTGGGTTTTGGCCTGGAATCTCCCATTCTTGTTGAACGGCCCTGAAAGGCTTAAGAAGATGCAAATGTACTTGCCTCTCATGTGGCGTGCCAAATGGTTTCTGAACCTGCTACTACTACACCCAGGGACTCTTTGTTTAATGTGCTGCTTACACTTGAGAGGTTTAACTGACAATATGCTTGAACGTGCCATAACTGACTGCTTTTTTTTTTGTTCTGCATTTGTGTTCTGTGCCATGCTGCTTCACAATATGTATTCTCCAGGGGTCATGTGGGCCCTGTTATTATGCTTCCCTCTCCCTTCTTTTTTTTGACTGGTGCTTCCTATGCTTTTTTCTCTTTTTATATAACACCTCTCTTCATCTTCTCTCCCTACAGAGGCAGCATTACATTACTCCTGCATGCCCTAAGTGTTTCCACACCCTTGGGAGTGCCCTGCCTTTCAGGCAGAAGGGCACTTACTGCTCTCCCATAATCCATCTTTGGTCCTCTCCCATTGGCTCAATGCCAGGGATTAAGAAGCGAGATCTTCACTCCCCTCCTTGGCTTCGAGACCCCTGTTACTGTCTCCTATATTTGTGCTCTGTTGAGCAGTGGACACATTTCTTTTTTTTTCCCCATGGATGGGCAGCAAGGCAGGAGTCATGTTTTGACTTAAATTTTGGGCTTCACTCCCACTATATATGGGACCATTGGCAGTGATTTTTGTTTCCCCTCTCATTCCCCCTATGACTGCTACACCCTCTCCACAGGAGGGTGAGGTGTGACAAGCTGTCAGAGGCTAATATTCAGTAACATTTAGTCAACTCTGGTTCCCTTACTCACTTCTCATACCCACCCGGCATGGAGGAGATGGGTGGCCCTGGCAGATAGCCTGCTGGTCTTACTATCTCCTTCCATATCTAGGATATCATAAGTTGTTTGTTCTCATTGTAAATAATTGGATGTTAGTTTGGGCATTTTGCCCGGTTAGATGCTGTTTGATAGCTTACGTTTGGGTACCATAATGGGGCTTCGTTATCTGTGTCTATGCATGGTATATTTGTTTTTCCTTGGAGGGTTCTAGTGGGAGCTTCCTGTGGGACTGGGCAGCTTTGCCCTCAGCCTCGCCTCAGTATATGAGTATGACCCTTTCTTGCACTATTACTATCCCACATGACCATGGATGATCTCCATGCGAACATCTGGAACGTGTGGGATTTGAACACCCCGATTAAATGTAAACAGGTGTTGTCTCATCTCAAGAGGCTGAGGGTCACCCTGGCCTTCCTGCAGGAAACTAAATTAACTAAACAAGACCATGATTCATTGGTTGGAGACTGGGTGGGGCTAGTCTTTTCAGTTTCCCCTCTGTCTAAGAAGCGAGGGATAGCCATATTACTCCATAAATCTGTCACATGGTCTCCCTCCCAAATTTGAACAGACCCTCAGGGCAGATGGGTCCTGGCATTGGTCATCACCCCATAGGGCCCTCTCCTACTTGGCTGTATATATGCCCCAAACAAAGACACCCCAGCTTTCTTTCATACGGTGGCCCAAAAGCTCAGCTCTATTGCCCCAACCTCTACACCAACCATTTTAGGAAGGGACTTTAATCTCGCTTTAGTACCTCAAGTGGACTGTAGCTCCCCATCAGCTGTGCAACACCCCAAAGCCTGTCTCGCTCTCCAGCAGTTAATGGCTGAGCTAGGCCTGACTGATATCTGGAGAACTTTTCACCATAGGGAGAGGGATTTTTCTTATATGTCACCGGTACATGGGTCACACAGCCACCTGGATCTATGGCTCATATTTGCTGGGATCTGCCAGAAGGCACTGGACTCAGTAGTAATGCCCAAAATGATCTCGGACCATGACCCTGTCCAGCTACACCTCTAATGGGGCCCACCCTCTGTATGGGCCTCTTCATGGAAACTAGACCCTCGTCTTCTCAAGGACCCTGATTTCACTTAGTGGGTATCATCTGAGATAGCCCTCTTTCTGACAGAGAACCCACCTCAGGACTCCGCTCTGAGTATTTGGTGGGAGGCACTAAAGACCACTCTGCGAGGTGCAATAGTGGGGTATTCATCTAGATGCCATAAGAAACGCGAACACCATCTGAACACCTTAGAACTACACCTGAAGGCTCTAGAGTCCCAAGCCAAACAACTTGCCACCTTACAGTTAGATTCGGCACTGAGTAATGAAATACTTATGACTCATATAGAGATTAATTACCTCCTCTCTCGCAAAGCGGAGATTGCCATACTGAGGTTACGCCACAAATTTGGGGAGGGGGGAGAAAAAGCCAGCAAGCTACTCGCATATCGACTGCGCAAGCAGCAGGCAGATCGCCATATTTCTGGGCTGAAAGACCGGCTAGGGGCTATTCAAACTGACCCTCGATCAATAAACTCTATCATGAAACAGTTCTATTCAGACCTCTACACCTCAACCAGAGGGCAGGATGCTCACTCAGCAAAGCCTTTCCTTTCCTCTCTTCAACTCCCCACCCTCTCGCCCTCCCAAATTGAGGACTTGGACAGGCCAATTTCAACATCTGAGGTGGTGGAGACCATTAAAAATTTGAACTGTGGCAAAGACCTGGGAGGCAATGGAGTTCCCGTAGAGTTCTGGCAACTTCTTATCCCCCATATTGCCCCCCTTCTCTCTTTTGCATATAATGAGGCCATGGATAAGAGCACCTTTCCCACATCCCTACAGGAAGTGATCATTACAGTTTTCCCAAAAAGGTAAGGATCCCACACTCCCTGCAAGCTACCGGCCTATATCGCTTATCAATACTGACAGTAAAATCTTTGCCAAGATCATGGCCTCTAGACTAAACCCTCTTCTTCCTTATCTCATGCACCCCTCACAGGCAGGTTTTGTCCCAGGATGCTTTAGTCGAGATCATATTAGGTCTCTTTTCAATATTATTTATCATGCCCAGGCCCTTCCCTCTCCTGCAGCGGCTGTGGCCATAGACTTCGAGAAGGCCTTTGATTCCCTGGAATGGGACTATCTAGGACAAGTGCTATTACACTTTGGATTTGGGGCTCATTTTTGGGGCTGGATACAAGCACTTTATCAGCAGCTTATGGCCAGTGTTCACACTAAAATGATGACCTTTGAGTATTTCCAGCTGGGCAGAGGCACTTGACAAGGCTGTCCCCATCCCCTCTCCTTTTCATCCTAGCAGTAGAACCGCTGGCAGTGGCTATTAGGCAACATTCCGTCATTTGAGGAATCCAAATAGGGCCACATACTTACAATACCTTTATTTACACAGATGACCTGCTGGTCCCAGTGGAAGACATGAGGACATCTCTCCCAGTGCTCCTCTCCCTTCTGACGGACTTTGCAGCCCTCTCAGGCCTTAGGATGAACAAATCTAAAATGGAAATACTCTCATTAAACCCCAAGTGTACTCAGGATATGGTGGCTCCTCTAGGGCTTAAATGGGCCAGTGGTTCTCTGGTCTACCTCAGCATTCACATTTCCGCAGACCTTACCAAAATTTGGGACCTCAACTTATCCCCTCTAGTTGCCGATCTTAATACCGAGCTGGACAGGTGGAAAATGTTCCACCTCACTCTAGCTGGCAAAATCTCGGCTCTCAAAATGATCTCTACACCTAAGCTTCTGTATCCTCTCTCCCATATGCCTTTGACCCCTCCTGTAAAATGGCTCCATCTCATTGACTCGACCATTGGCAATTTCATTTGGGAAAATAAAAGACCCAGATATAGTAGAAACAAATTGCGCTCCCACTGGAAGCAGGGAGGCTGGGGCCTGCCATGGCTTGAAGGTTATGCATGGGCTTACTCCTCAGCCCAGACTCTGAAATTGTCCTCAACCACATCCCCTAAATCACCGCAGTGGCTCTCTATGGAAAAGTTACTGGCTCAGGTACACAGTTTACCTCTTCTGTTGTACAATACCCTGCCCAAATCCATGTGACATCACCCTATGATTGCCCCAGAAGTTAAAATTAGGGGTAAAATTCTTGCCAGAATCAAAGCCAATCCCAGGCCTCTCTCATACGCTCCCATTTTAAAGAATGCCCACATACTGGTGGAAAAAAACTTCCTGTGGTCCCAATGGGAGAGTAAGAATATTATGATACCGGCAGATATTATGGTGGATTCAGGCATAGGATGCAATCCTTCCAAGACCTTGCCAAAAAAAAAAGGCTAGGAAGGAAGCTTTCTGGAGGTACTTACAGCTGCACAGCTCTTTGTCGGACTACATGGCACACACTCACCTAGCTCAACAAGCTCCCATAAGTTGGGAACCTGCTCCAGCTGACCAAAGGTCATGCTAGTAGGATCTATACTGCTCTCCGGAAAGGGTTCCATCACAATCTGACAAGTCAAGCAAAATGGGAGAGGGCCCTGGGTTTGCAGCTGGATGAGGCTAGTTGGAACATATGTTGGAAACTTGCCAATGTTAGCTACCCAGACATGCAGTAGACTCATTCAAAACAAAATACTGCACCACTGGTATAGAACACCAGATGCTCTATACAAAGCCAAACTCATAGATAACAATCTGTGCTGGAGATGCAACTCACAAGTAGAGGATTTATACCATATCCTCTAACAATGCTCTTTGCTGTCTTCTATTTTGGCAACAAGTAGGCCAACTGGCTGCCCAAACCCTTATCTACACGATTCAACCAGTCCCACTGGTTTGGATTCTGGTCTCCTCCTCAAGGCACTCATTTAAAGGGCTAGCATCTCCTCAAGGCACTCATTTAAAGGGCTAGCATCTTCGCTGGCAAGCCTTATTAAGCATCTCTGCCAAGCGACTCATCCTGTGCGTTAGAGGTCTACGGAAATCCTTCTATCTCAAAACTAATAAAACTATTAACTAAAACTACGTCTGAGCAACACTGACTGGTCTGAACTTGACTTCATTACTGATGTTAACACAGTGCTCAAGCTTTTCATCTCTCGCATCGATGCCACATGTGACATCCATGCTCCATCGAGGGTAAGGAAAGTCCATGGACGGTTAACTCCCGGACCAAATCCGGAATATTAACCAAGATAAAACTAAGGGACAACCTCTGGCACCTGGCAAAAACCACTGGGAAACCTGCAGATATCCAATTCTACAAAGCCGCTAGGAATTTGTGCACTAGATCATCCGGCAGGGGAAAAGCAACTACCATAGAGTAATGCTTGCCAACTCCTGGGGCAATAGTAGAAATTTTTGGTCAAACATTAAGGATGTCACAGGCAAGGTCCCAAAGGTGGCACCATCAATACTCAGCATTGTTGGAGTACCAACTATGGACCCTCTCAATATTGCAAATATCTTCAACAATGCTTTTTCTGAGCTGAGTAGCGTCCTCCCCCCCGGACTTCTTTGATGAATCACACTCCTCCACATCCACAATGCAGCAAGTAGACTTACTTCATGTGCCTCCTGGTAGTTGCAACACTAACCCTCCCTTCTACTTTAAGAAAGTATCAGTTTCATATGAACATACGAAGAAGCCAACAGAAGAAGGCCATTTGATCT
The DNA here is from genome assembly GCA_016271365.2 of Neoceratodus forsteri. Lineage (NCBI taxonomy): Eukaryota > Metazoa > Chordata > Ceratodontiformes > Ceratodontidae > Neoceratodus > Neoceratodus forsteri. The sequence goes on along the minus strand of CM057451.1, from coordinate 133,993,130 downwards.
ATCAAGTCTGCTGGTATTGCAGGGTTCACAGCTTGAGCTACTGTCCCTACCCCCCCTCTCCCCAATACTCCCATCCTCCCTACCCATGACTCTTATCCTCCCCCTATACCTGTCCTAGCCTCTCTTAAAGCTGCCCACTGTCTTCAATGAGATTACCTCTTCTGGCAGTGCATTCTAAGTGTCCACCACCCTCTCTATGAAGAAGTGCTTCCTGACCTTGCTCCTAAACCTCCCCTCCAGCTTAAGACTGTGCCCCCCTCATGTTATGGTTGCTACTCAGCTTAAAGAGACTCTCCTTATCAACATTATTTATCCCTTTCAAGAACTTGAAGGTCCCAATCATGTCCTCTATCTCTCTCTCCTGGCTTCCAGGGAGTACATGTTCAGTTACCTCAATCTCTCCTCGTATGCCTTACCCTGCTGACCAGCTATCATTTTTGCATCCCTCCTCTGGACTTTCTCCAGCAGGTTAATGTCCTTTTTAAGATGTGGGCACCAGTACTGAACTCCATACTCTAGATGAGGCGTTACCAATGACCTGTACAAGGGCAGTATAACCTTCTCTCTCCTACTACTGATCCCCCTAGATGTGCATCCCAGCAGCTTGTTTGCCTTTGCTAGTGCTTTCTTGCACCTACGGAAGGTCCTGGGTAAGTCACGGCACAGTAGAGACTCCATTGACCTAAAGCTAATTGCACTTGCTCTTGATGAAGTATTAGCTCCTATCACTAAGATTTTCAACCTATCACTAAGCCAATCTTAACTCCCTCTTAGATGGAAAACTGCTCTGATAACTCCAGTACAGAAATCTGGGGAATGTACCCTACACACCAATTACAGACTGATCTCAGTCCTCCCCCCTCTGTTGAACGTCCTGGAGTGTATAGTTGCAGTCCAGTTAATTGACCACCTTGAAAAATACTCCACCCAGTGCCCGCAGCAGCGCAACTTCAGGAAAGGGCACAGCACAACAACTACCTTCCTGGAATTCACTGGGTTATGAACATACGAATATGCCAGCAGAAACAGACCACCTGGTCTATCTAAGTCTGCTTGTGTGTGCAGCCTACACCCCTAGTTTGCAGCTGCCCCACCCCCTCCTCTTTGTCATCCCACTGCCACCCCCACCTCCCCCACCCTCACTCTCTGTGAAGTAGTGTCTCCTCATTTCCTTCCTAAATCTTCCCCCACCATTCTTAGCCAATGCCCCTGCTAACCCTCCCTCCTTAACTTAAAGACCCCATCTGCCCATCCTTATTGATTTCCCTCAGATACTTGAATGTCTCTATCATGTCCCCATCCCTTCTATTCTCCAGGGTGTACATATTTAGGTGTCCCAGCCTGCTGTCATAGTCTGTCCCCTCCATTCCACATATCATCTTTGTTGCCCTCCTCTGCACCCCCTCTAGTAGCCTGATATCACACTTTAGGTATGGCCTCCAAAACTGCAGACAATAGTCTAAGTGCAGCCTTACCAGTGACCTGTAGAGGGGCAAGATCACCTCTCTTCGCCTGGATGAAAAAACCCTCGGTATGCACCCCAGCATTTTGTTCACTTTTGCAGCTGCTCTCCTGCACTGGGCAGTATTGTACATGGTCCCTGTTATCATTACCCCTAGGTTCTTCTCCTCCTCAGTGAACCCCAGCTTAACCCCCCCCCCAGTCAGTATTCTCTCCTTGGATTCTTCACCCAAAAGTGCATAACCTTACATTTCTTTGCATTGAACCCCAGCTGCCACCTCTCTGACCACTCCTGTAGCTTGTGTAGGCCCCCCCTGCTGCTGCTTCCATCCCTCCTCTCCATCAACCACTGCTCCAATTTTGGTGTCGTCAGCGAACAGACTTACCTTGCTCGCCACCTCATGTGCAATATCTGATATGAAGAGCCCAAACAATATTGGCCCCAACACAGAGCCCTGCGGCACCCCACTTGTCACTGGTTCATTCATCAATCGCTCGACCAAGGGAATCTTGTTGGTGCAGCCTTCATAGATTTAACGAAGGCATTTGATATGGTGAACCATACATCGCTGCTTAAACAATTAACCTCAGCAGGACTTTCAATTGACTCTATGCACTGGTTTAAAAGCTATCTGGAGGATTGCTATCAAATGGTAAAGATCTCCAATATCACCTCCGACCAACAGAATGTATGCTCAGGCGTCCCTCAAGGATCCATCCTTGTCCCTTTCCTCTTCAGTATTTTCATAAATAACCTGTCACAATGTTGCCATCAATTAATAATTTTGTATGCAGATGATGCTGTCATATTCTCAAGCCAACTTAGCCCCACTCTTCTTGAATATCACCTTCAACTCAGTTTTGAGGAAGTCAAAATATGGTCCTGTGACCAGAAACTGGTATTAAAATATCAAAAAAGAAGGTGATGTTCAGCACCTCGCGCAGTAAGTTAAAAACACATGCCGTCAATATTAAAAACCAGCTTGGTATTCCACTTGATCTGGTGGAGCATTTCAGATATCTGGGGGTTACCTTGGATAGCCACATCACCTTTGCCCAGCACATCGAGAATGTAGCTAAGGTTGTAAATATAAAAATTGGGTTCCTCTATTGGCCCTCAGACTGGCTATCCATAGCTTCATTCTCTCTATCCTAGACTATGGCCTATTTATTTATGGCTCTACCCCCCCCTTTCTTTGAAGGATAACTGTCACACTTAATAAGGCATGCAGGCTTCTTACAGGCTCTGACCACCTGACACATACCTGTGAACTTTGAACACAGACTGGCTTAGTAGTAGCCCAAAAAGCACTCCTTGGCCTATTTCCTCCTGGGTCTGCAGCACTACTGATACCTTCATATAGTTTCAAGCACACTCGTTCATCTGTCAACCAATTACTCCATGTCCCCAGATGCTGGACTACCCAAGGTCAGAGATCCTTCTCCTACAGAGCTCCCCTTTGGTTCAATTCCTTGCATTTTGATGGATCTTCTTGGCCTAAACTTGGCCAATTCAAGCGCCTGTTAAAACAGTACCTGGTATCTAACAGTTCCTGTGAATGCTTTCTCCAGTGACTCCCCTTATCATGCATATGTCACTGCCTTTGTTGTCAAAATCTTACTCTCTGTCAAATGCCTCCCCTAGACTCACACCTTCCTCCCCTTCCCTCCTCTTTGTTTTCTCTCCTGCCTCATCCTCTCTTCTGCTTCCTCTGGTTCCTCTTCCTCCACCCTCACCCCCATCCCTTCCCAGCTTTTTCCTGTGTCCCATTTCAGCTCCCATTTGGTCTACTTTTTCCACCCCCCTTTTTGCCTATTGCTTAGCTTGACAAGGCCCATGGTGGCTACTCCAACCCCCATAACTGCTCTTTACATCACTTCTCTTTAATTGCTGGTATAATTACTGTGTTTACCTATCATTTTCCTTGATTTGAGTTGTTATTTTGTCATTTAGACTACTACTGTCAGTTCTCCTGTATTTTAACTGTTTGTGTGTCATTTTAGATTACCTCTGCTTAGTATTCCTTTGTCTGTTTGTTACCCTCACCTACTGACATTGAACCTTTGTAAAAGAGTGCCTTGCACTCAAAGGTATTATAACCTTAGATGGAAATAAATAAATACATATTTTCCTTATTATTTCTATGAAATATGCTGCCCATGATTCTGAAGAACATAGTCCAATTTTCCCTGAATATGGCCTGCCAGATCGATAACTTAATATATACTGAGATGATGAGACCCTTGTCCTGTATTAGACTAACCATTTCAAAATTTAAAGGTGCCCTATGTCGTTTAGATGCAGCTAAGCAAGGCATTCACATAGAGTATCTGCAACAATTATGAAAAATCAGCATCTGAAAATGGCTGTTTTTCTTTTGCAGGAGAGGTTTTAGATAGAATGTGTGCAGTACCTTTCCAGAGTTGCAAAACCTCAGTAGAAAAAATGCAGAAACACAACTTTTATCTTGCTTCTGGGGGAAACAAAATTAAAAATCCTCCAAAGCATGGAGTGGAACGAAAGTCCACATTTGGACATGTTCCAAATGCTGGCTGTTCACATCCAGTTCCGTAATTTACTCTTGATGTTCTCAGCCAACCTTACTCATGACACTGTGAATTATTCCTGATCTACTCAGCCAAATATTTCTTCCCTGCAGCCACTCATTTCTTATTTGTTTGTGTCCACATAGCAGAGTTACATCTCTGTTAAATGAGTTTCGGGGTCTTAACTGCTGACCTTCCAAAAAGAATAGTTGGCAGTGACATATAATTCCCTGCTGACAGCTTGGTATTTCCCATATAGCTTTACTAAGTTGTCTTATATTTCTAGGCATTTGCTGGCTATGTATGTAAATGGCATTGTTATAATTAATTCATACCAGCAGTTAAGGCAAAATCAATTTTCTGAGGCATTTAGTTAGTAAAGACTAAAAGCTTGGATGCTCAAGGTGACACCATTTGAATCTGGGTCCTAATTCCGATGGAGGTTGAAATCCAAAACCAACTTCCTTGAGACTGTTCATTTCAGTCAGCATTACTTTTATTTCTGTGTACCAACATTCAGCCCCGTATGGTTTCCAGAATGCTATTCTACTGTATTTATACGTAAAGTGTGGTTCATATAAAATACATTTAAGGGATACCAAGTAAATTCAGAAACTGATTTTCTGTACCATGTCAAGTCTTTGTTCCACTCTGGGATCTACTGACTAACCTAGAAATAAATCAACATACTATTTCCAAACATAGTGGCAATCCTCTGTGCTATCAACTGGAAGATCCAAGTTAGGAAGCAAACTTGAAAATCTTAGCATAAAAACAATTTACCCCATTTTCAAAAAGAATGCTAAGTGACATGTAAAGGGCTATGTGCTCACACAACTTTCTGCACAACAAAAAATGTTTATTAGAAACTGCATGCTAAAGTTCCGTGCAGCAATAACAGGTTTCTAATATACCTCCTGTTAGCACCGAACAAGGCAAAGCCTTAACACTTGTGTGTGAGCAAAAACCACGATGATGATTACTCACACAAGCTAGCAGACAGAGATCACCCTAACAGGAAAACTATGCAGTTTACAAGGCAGAAACCAATTAGTGCTGCAGCCTATTGGTACACAAAATGTTAAAAACACTACCCATAATGTATGTATGTTGCTAACACTTCCTTGTCATATCTTTACCATATCATTGCCTGACAGTCTACATGCAATTATCAAGGTGCATTTCTCCATGAATTGGATGGATGTTGTATGCTCCAGAGTACAACAGAGCAATCCAGAGTTACATGGTGATGCTTTACAGCTTTTACAGTTTTATCTATCATTAGGATAAGCTTTTAGGGCTACTGCATTTGTTGCTGGCTGCTTATTTCTGCTCTTACCTCCCTGTTTCTTTCATCCATGGTATTTCTTTTCTCGCAGGGGAAGGGCTCAGCCACCCACCCCATCCCCAACCACCCCACACTACACTCCTTTTATATGGTAGCACAGTCGTGACATTTCCTGTGACAAAGCAGGAAGGGGTGGATCAGTGAAGTATCCACACAGGGACCTCATTTACAGGGGCACTAGTAATTTAACATGTTATAACAAGTTATACAAAAACAAACACACAAAACACAAAATCAAACTTTTGCTTTCATTTTCTTCCTTCTATTTACTCTGACTAGGTTGTAAACCCAGTAACTTATCTGGAATGGATATCATTAACTGCAGGTACTGTGGAACACTTTTCAGAAGGGCAGTTTTACAGGATTTAGGACACTGTCCTCCATGCTGGGCCATTGGAAATCTAAGGGCTCAGTTCCAAGCAGCACGGGCACAGATTGTGAGCCTCAAATTTCATATTCAAGAGAAAATATATTATAAGAACCACCTGCCATTTTCCCCAACATGCAACAGAAGCACCTTGACTGCAGAGGGTCATTGGTCCAGGAGGTTGGCAGGTGGTTAGGAGGGGCAAATCCGGTGCCCCATCTCTCAGTGCTCTCCAACATATTAACTCCACAAACCATATAAAAACTATAAACAGGTATCTGCCTCTATCTCCGAAATCAAACAAAGGGGCAGAGGACACTGCAGAGCAAGACATTGCAGCACAGGAGCTAGCACAACAAAATTCACCCAAAATAGGAACAAAACAAAAAAGCAAAAAGGAAATCCAGAAAACTTCTGCTCATAGGAGACTCTATGATCTGGGGAGTTGATACCCATCTCCAGCCAGGCGTAATGGTCAGATGTCTCCCAGATACATCAGTGTGCAGAGACACTGACCGCATTGCTAAAATTGTTCAGGAAGCAGGGGAAAACATTGATGTCCTGGTACACATAGGGACTAATGATCTCACCAGCCAGTCAGTTGAGGAGACCAAGAAACACCTGACCAGGCTGAAAGACAAACTATCATCTATTTCATCCGGCATCTCTTTCTCTGAGATCCTGCCAGTCTGGAAGAGGGGGCAGATGGACTGAAGGTCAGAGAAGGGGAGACAGGGGAGCTAAACATGTGGCTCAAGGGCTGGTGCAATAAAAAAAGGACACACATTCTTAGGGAACTGTCAACAGTTTTGAGAACAAAAGTTCTTCAAATCTGATGGACTGCATCTGACTAAAGAGGGAGTCAGTGCATTGGGGCAGAAGTTTGACATCTTTGCAGAATATTTAAACTAGCAAATGGGAAGAGGGGTGCAGCACCATATATGCCGAATGGGAAGAACCCCCCTCCCCCCTCAGCTAGTGGTCAAACAGGAGTTCAGCATGTTTACAGTTCATTTGCATCACCAGGTAAGGAAAAAGGTCCAGCTCCCCATATGATGCACAGGGGAAATGCCAGACTTCACCCAACAACTAACACACCGAAATCTGGCCAATGGAAAATCATGTACACTAATGCTTGCAGTCTGGGAAACAAGATCCCAGACCAGCAGGCAATAATGACAGAGGCTAAACTGGACATAGTAGCAATTAACAAGATGTGGTTTACCAGTAACCAAGCTTGGGAGACTTCAGTACCTGGCTGTGTACTGTACAGAAGAGACCGAGGTGAAAAAAGGGGTGTGGAGTGGCCCCGTATGTCAATGAAAATATCAAAGCCACAGAAATTCAGAATACACATAAGAAGCCAGAAAAACTGTGGGTCACCCTGGAAACAGGAAATGGGACAGCCGTACAAACTGGGGTTGTCTACAGGCCCCCAGACCAGGGGGAGGACATAGTCACATTACTGTTAGAAGATATACAAAACATGACAGCTAAAGGGGAGGTTCTGATAATGGGAGACTTCAACATGCCAGATGCAGATTGGTCAATATCAGCAGGAACATCTGCCAGAACTAGACACATGGTGGATTCCCTGCAGGGACAGGGCCTCAAACAACTGGTACAACAACCCACAAAAGACATAGCTAACCTAGATCTAGTACTGACTAACAGGGAAAGGATCATATATCTCCAGGTAGAAGGTCACCTGGAGGGCCAGTGACCATCACATGGTATGGTTCAGTTTGGCCACTAGAACTAAATCATCCCATTCCAAGGCGAAAAATATGGGACTTCAGAGGAGCTGACTTTGATAAGATGGCCAACAGAGTAAAGCTAGCCCTGGCAAAAAGAAATACAGGTGAGGGGGTACAGGCAAAGTGGGCAAGCATTAAGGATGCAATACTTAAAGCAACATCCCAGTGTTAGAGAGAAAAGGAAGTGCAAAAGAAGAAGGAAACCACTTTGGTTCTCAAAAACAGTAGCAGAAAAAGGTCAGAGCCAAAATGCTGGCCTTCAGGAAATATAAGGGGATGCAGAGGGATGAAGATAGGGAGGCATACCAAACTTCCCTAAGGGAAGCAGGGAAGGCAGTAAGGCAGGCAAAGGCCCAAACCAAGGAAACACTAGCACAAACAGTAAAAGAAGGTGACAAGACTTTCTATAGAAACATTAGTGGAAGGAGAAAGTCCAGAGGGGGTATTGCTCAGATCAAAGGAGATAAGGGACCATGTGAGGAGGAGGAGGACCATATAAAAGCATCTATCCTAAATAGATACTTCTTCTCAGTAGTTACTGAAGAAAAGGAAGGGCAGGGCCCACAGCTCAGCACCATGGATACAGGGAGAAGGGAGGTGTGCACTAGTCCCTTCACAAAAGAAAGGGGCATGCAAGAGCTCGATAAGCTCAGGGTGGACAAGACAATGGGACCTGATGGCATACATTCCAGGGTACTAAAGGAGCTAAGGGTGGCACTAGCAGAGCCATTATCAGAATTGTTTATTGAGTCTCTGAGCACAGGAGAGGTCCCAGAAGACTGGAGAAGGGCTCATGTGATCCCACTCCACAAGAGTGGTAGCAGGGAGGAGGCAGAGAACTACAGACCAGTCAGTCTTACCTCAGTAGTGGGCAAGATTATGGAGGCACTCCTTAAGGAATGGATAGTGCAACAACTGGAATCCATAGGAGCACAGGATGCAAGACAACATGGGTTTACAAAAGGAAGGTCCTGTCAAACTAATGTCATAGATTTCTTTGACTGGGTAACCAGAGTGGTGAACCAAGGGGGAGCAGTTAATGTTGCCTACCTTGACTTCAGCAAAGCTTTTGATTCTGTTTCACATAGAAGATGATTAATAGACTGGGTAGGTTCAGGGTGGGTCAGACGTTGGTCAGCTGGGTGGCAAACTGGTTGATGGGCAGAAAACAGAGAGTGGTGGTAAACGGTATACAGTCAGAAGAGATGCAGGTCACAAATGGGGTACCTCAGAGATCAGTCCAGGGGCCAGTCCTCTTCAATATCTTCATCAGTGACATTGCAGATGGACTGGAGGGTAAGGTTTGTCTGTTTGCAGATGACACCAAGATCTTCAACAGAGTAGATGATCCAGATGGGGTGGGCAGAATAAGAAGAGATCTGGATAAACTAGCAAAAATGGTCGGAAGGGTGGCAACTGAGGTTTAATGCAAAGAAGTGCAATATCATGCACATAGGGAAGAGAAACCCTGAAGCCACCAATAGGCTGGGAGGGGAGTTGCTGGAAGTCACAAGGGAAGAAAGAGACTTGGGCATCATCATCACTGATGACCTGAAATCATCCAAGCATACCACTAAGGCAGTAGGTAAGGCTAGGGGGATGTTAGGGTGTAATAGTAGGGGTATCACAAGTCAGAAGAGGGAGGTAATAATCCCTCTTTACAAGACACTGGTTAGACCCCATCTGGAGTACTTTGTGCAGTACTAGAGGCCACACCTTCACAAGGACATTAATCAAATTGAGGCAGTCCAGAGAAGGGCATCCAAAATGGTGCAGGGACTGCATCAGAAAACATATGAAGACAGATTAACGGAGCTCAATATGTTTACCCTAGAGCAAAGGAGGGAGAGAGATGATAAGATTAAAACATTCAAATACCTTAAGGACATTAACAAGGTGAAAGAGTCTAACATGTTTCAATATAAGAAAAATAGCAGGACAAGATGACACAGCATGAGATTAGAGGGAGGCCAAATAAGGGCTAATGTGAGGAAGTTCTTTTTCACAGAAAGGGTGTTGGATGCATGGAAGAGCCTGTCACAAACCCACTCAGCAGGTCAGGCCCTCTACTCCCAAAGTGCCAACCTCCAAGCACAGTCTTGTGAACAGTTTAACAGAACACGGTAACCCTCTTGTCTGTTTTGTGAGTTCTGATTAACCTTTGGTCTCAGTTCTGGATGGATTGAAACTGTGAATCTTTTGCTAGCATACCCAATACACAGACTCAGATATTTCTGTCTTCAGGGGGCCAAATATCTTTGCCTACGGGCACCTAACCAGTTGTACAGAAATGAATCCTTAAAAACTTTAATAAAGACCTCAGATTTAAAACGCTTCTCTTTCCAGTTTGATATTACCATTCAAGCTTATGCCTAGTGTCAGCTATAACCATATATTGCTGTTCTTGCAAATGAAAGAAAATCAAAGACAGGTCAGGTATGCTCTAAAAAGAGTTTTTACTAAAAATAAATAAAAATATGTAAAACACAAGATACAGAACTATTAAATCACAAGACATACAAATCGCTTAAACAAAACAGGTTTTAACAGTGCAATTCCTACTACAGTACTTAATACCTGCTTAAAAGTGCTGACAGATGTTTCTTTGTCAGAGTCTAGATAAAAGCGTCTCTGTGAAGTCAAACAGAATAATGTTTAAAATATGGTTTTCCCCACCTACTTGTATGAGGTCACCTAGCTCCTCCCTGTCAGAATATATAAAAAAATATTTATATAAAAAACAGGATGTCTTTTCCAAGTATTACATTCTGGTACCTAAGCATGACTCATGTCCTCCAAATGACATTTATTTGATCTCATGATAAGCTTCCCCCTTCCAGGACATGAAAGCATCTTTATGATTTCGCACCAGTTTACTAAACCTGGTTTCCTCTCCTAACATCATAAAATGAATATGCTCAACTCAGGCCTCTTCCAGCCTGTAATTAACTTTAGATAAAACAGGATATCCTTGATCAAGGTCTGTTCTACTCTGTCATTAGCTTCAGGCCTGCCATGTAACACCTGGTATCTAAAACCTGTGTGAGAGTGTGTGTGTGATCTCACATGCTGTTTCAGCCTTTTCTCAAGGGAGACAGTCCATACACATTTTTTTTTTACAAAAAATGATCATATAGCACTCAGAACTGGCTGTCCATGTCACAATCCTCCCCACCTAGACTGAATTTGGGGGCAGTATCCCCTGCATGGGATGAGCTTCCCAAATCAGTTCACTCCTCATGGACCCTAGACAACCCATCTGAGTTCTGATTTTTGACTCCAGCCCTATGTACGATTTTTATATCATACCCTTGCAAAGCAAGACTTCATCTTAGCAATCTGCCATTGTTTTTCCCCATCTGCATCAGCCAAACCAGGGGGTTGTGGTCAGTCTGCACCACAAAATGCTGCCCATACAATTATGGCTCCAATTTCTTTAGGGCCCACACTATGGCAAGACATGCTTTTTCCACCATGGAGTACGCTTGCTCCCTGGGAAGTACCTGCCTACTCAGGTACATTATTGGGTGATATGTCCCTTGACTGGATGTCTGACTCAGTACTACCCCAATACCCATGTCTGAGACATCAGTCTGAGCTATAAAGGTCTTGCTATAGTTTGGACTTGTCAAAACAGGAGCACTGCACAGTGCCTCCTTTAGTTTGGAAAAGGCTTCCTCACAGGATGGGTCCCAGGTAATTTTCTTTGGTATCCTTTTCTTTGTCAGGTCAGACAGGGGAGCAGCTAGGGTACTGTAATTGGGTACAAATTTCCTGTAGTAACTTGCTGTCCCTAGAAAACTCCTGACCTGCTTCTGGGTTTCTGGGCTGGGCCTTGCCTGGATCATGTCTATCTTTATTTGGTTAGGACAGAACTGTCCCTGGCCTACCACATGCCCGAGGTATGCTACTTTTCCCATGGCCACCTGGCACTTCTCGGCTTTGACAGTGAGCCTGACCCTCTGTATCCTGCCCAGCACTTCCCTATGGTGGTACAGGTGTTTCTTCCAGCTGGTGCTGCAGATGGCAATGTCATCCAGGTACACCATGGTGTACTCCTCAGCACAATTTAACACCTGGTTCACCAACATTTGGAAAGTGGCCAGGGTGTTCTTCATTCCGAAAGGCGTTACTTTAAACTCAAATAAGCCTATCGGAGTGATGAAGGCTGTCTGTCAACTCTACCTGCCAATACCCCTTCATCAGGTCAATGGTCATAAGGTAGGTTGCCCCTCCAAACTTGTCCAGGAGTTTGTCCATCTGGGGCATCGGGTGGGCATCTGACTTCATGACTGCATTCAGTCCATGATAGTCCACACAGAAATGAGTCGAGCCATCTGGCTTAGGCACAAGGACTACGGGTAAGGCCCAGGGGCTGTGGGATCTCTGGATTACCCCTAAATCCAGCATCTCCTCCACTTTCCTCCTAATGTCCTTTTGGACAGCCTCTGACACCCGATATGCTGTCCACCGTATGGGCATCTGTGTCCCTGTCTCCACATCATCACTAAGGGGTTAGTCTAGGCTTAGTGCTAAACACGGGGGCAAAGTCTGCTAAAACCTCCCTCACTTTCTGGATCTGGCCCGGGGTCAGCTGGGGAGACAATTTTACTGCCTCCACAGAGGATTCCCATTTACTCTCTTCCAGCAAGTCCAGAAGGGGGTCTCCTTCATCCGTCCCCTCCCCATGACTACACACTGCAAACACCATGCAGCCCTATTTGCATATGGCTTCATCATGTTGACATGGTACATCCTTTCTGTCTGTCTTCGGTCAGGTAACTCCACAATGTAGTTCACATCATTTACCTTCCTAACCATTTTGTATGGTCCTGCCCATTCAGCTTGCAGTTTGTCTTTCCATACTGGTATAAGGACCATGACTTCCTGACCCACCATGTATGAGTAAGCTCTGGCTTTGCAGTCATACCACACTTTTTGTTTCTGTTGGGCAACTGCCAGGTTGCTCTGGGCTGTCCCCATAAGCTCCTTCAGCCTTTCCCTAAACCTAAGGACATAATCCACAATGAGAGTTCCCTGTGTGGCATGCTTGCCTTCCCAGTCTTCCTGGATCAAGTCTAGTGGCCCACATACCCGGCATTCATATAAGAGTTTGAAGGGGGAAAATCTTGTCGACTCTTGGGGTATCTCCCTGTATACAACAACAGGTGGGAAAGGTATTTCTCCCAGTCCCTCCCATGCTGTTCAGCCAATGTCCTGAGCATTGACTTTAGGGTACCATTGAATCATTCCACAAGTCCATTGGCTTGTGGGTGATACGGTGTCATGCATCTCTGCACCACCCCACACTTTTCCCATAAACATTTCATCAGGTCTGACATGAAGGAACCCCCTCGATCGATGATTACCTCCTGCAGAAACTCAACATGGGAGAAAATCCCAAGTAAGGCATCTGCCACTTTGTCTGTCCTCAGTGAGGATAGGGCAACTACCTCTGGGTACCGGGTGATATAATCCACCACAGTCAGGATGAATCTCTTCCCTGAGAAGCTGGGGATATTTAAAGGCCCCACAATATCCATTCCCACCATCTGGATTGGCTCCTCCACTATGGGCAATGGAATCAGGGTGGCTTGGGTTTTCTTGCCCTCCTTCCCTATTTCTTGGCATCGGTGACAAGACCTGCAATACTCCTTCACCTACTGGGTGAAGTTAGGCCAGTAGAAATTCTGGGCCAACCACTGCGCTGTACATGCGATTCTCAAATGACCAGACAAGGGAATATCATGTGCAGTCTTGAGCAACTGCTCACGATTCCACTGGGGAATGACAAGCTGCCTGCACAGCATCCCTCCCTCCTTCCCTCTGTCTGTACTGCCTGAGTATACATAAGTCCATTTTCCCAATAAACCTTATGTCTGCTGTCACCTCCCTGTGTGCTGTTCGAGTCTGCCCAAGCCCTCAGCTTCTCTAAACTAGGGTCACTACTCTGAGCAACTGCAAACCCCTCACACAGTCCCAAGGCATGGGACAGGTCCCCTTAAGTCACTAAACTAGGGTTTCTAGCACTTGCATCAGGGCCCTCAGGATCACTCTCAATCCCAACCCTCTGACAAGGGATCATCCCTTCCTCTTTGCAGTAACCCTCTGCAGCTGTGTGGTTACTGGCTACCAGGGAAATTTCTACACCTTTTTATCATTCTCTCCATCTGGAGACACAGGCTGGGGAACCAGCCTCTCAGTGATTTCCACACTGGTTTCTGTGACATTCAGGGAACTGCAATTTTCCCTTGCCACTTGGCTACGGTCAACTGCACATACCATCCCCTGCTGGAGATTGTTACCCAGGACTACATCCACTGCTAATGTTTTGGCTACAGCCACCTGTTGCACAGTTCCTCCTGCTTCACCCCAGTCTAGGAGAACACTAGTGAGGGGCAATGTTTTCTCCCTGCCCGCAAAGTCCTGTACAGTGACGTATTTATTGGGTATAAGCTGACCAGGCTGTACCAGATCCCCCTTTACCAAAGTCAGGAAAGCCCCTGTGTCCCTTAACCCCTACGTCTGAACACCACTCACCATGACTGGGTGCATGTGTTCCCTCATGTTCACTGGCATGCTTCCAGGGACACACAAACAACTCACTTCTTTTCTAGCACCCAGTTGTGTATTATTGCTCACCTTTCTGGGACACTGTCTGGCTATATGCCCAGTTTCTTTACACAACCAACAGTCATTTCTTCTCTCAGAGAAATCTTTTCTCAGAAACCTGGAGCTAACTGGTTTTTGTGCAGGCAGTAAGGGTTTTAGCTGCCCTGAAGGTGCACTTTCCCCTTTCTGCACTGCCACGCCCACCCCATTTGCTCTCAGACCAGGTCTGCTCTTGGCATAGTGGTCCGAAAGTTCAGCAGCCTTTTGCACTGTTTTGGGATCTTGGTCCTCTAGCAAGGTTTTTAGCTCTGCTGGGCATGCCCAATAAAACTGTTCTAATAAAATCACATTTTCAATTTTATCAATAGAGTTTGCCTCAATGCCTTCCCACCAACATTTTAAAAACTGATGATATTTCGTGACTAGCTTCTCATAGCTCATATCGAGGCTTCTCCTTAGCTTACAGAATTTAGCTCTGTATGATTCAGCAGTTAATTCAAACTTTTTTTAACAGTGCAGCTTTTAGCCTGCTGTAATCATTGCTGTCCTCATAGTTCATTTGACTCAATGCATCCTGAGCTTTCCCGGTAAGTAGCAGGGATAGCTGGAAGCTCCAGGACTCTCTAGGAATTTTAGCCTGAATACAAACTTTTTCAAAATAATTTAAAAAGGCATCCATATCCTCCCCCTATTTAAATTCAGCTATTAATTTGGAATTCAATTTTTAACCCAGTCCTGCAGTCCCAGTTAAACCCAAACCATTTACCTGCTCTGGTGCCACTGGTTGGAGTCATATCTTCTCCAGTTCGTGTTGCCTCTGGCGCTCCTGCTCTGCACGGTCAGTGTCTCTCCATTCTTGCTCTGCCCCATGGCGTTCTCACACTGCCTCACAGTCCACCTCTCATTGTTCATGGTTTGCCTCTGTCTCTTCTCTCACTCCCTCTCCTTCTGGTACTCCAGCTCCTTCCTGCACAACTCAATTTGCAGCCTGAGTACTTCTGGATCCAGGATACTGGTGACCTTCCCCTGCTGCTGTGGCCCTTCACTGACAGTGGCCCTGTTGCCCTCCTCATCAGATCTGGATACTGCACTGGCTGCTAGCCCTGCCACACTCAAGGTCTGGTCTTTTCCAGTCATGGTCCATGACTCACTGCTCTGGGTATCTACCACCATCAGGACATCTATGAGGTTCTGCTTTTGGGCTGTCACCTTGAATGGGACTCCTCTGTCCCCGCACAACTGCTTCAAGTAATTTACAGTGTGCCTGCTGTAGTCAGAAGCCATCTTCTTCTTCTTCACTGACTCCAGCTACTCTGACTTGCACTTTAGGAAAAAAAATAAAATAGGTAGGAACTGGACTGTATGCCAAGTGATATAGTTCTGTTTCCTTTTTAAAATAAAACTCTGCCTTTTTCTTTCTTTGCAAGAGAGCTTATGGTCTCAAGCTGACACAGAACAATAAAAGCTTGTGATACCAAAATTATGCCACCGCTGCCAGCCAATCTGTCACTAACCCACTCAGCAGGTCAGGCCCTCTACTCCCAAAGTGCCAACCTCCAAGCACAGTCTTGTGAACAGTTTAGCAGAACAAGGTAACTCTCTTGTCTGTTTTGTGAGTTCGGATCAACCTTTGGTCTCAGTTCTGGAGGGATTCAAACTGTGAACCTCTTGCTAGCATACCCAATACACAGACTCGAATATTTCTGTCTTGGGGGGGCCATATATCTTTGTCTATGGGCACCTAACCAGGTGTACAGAAATGAATCCTTAAAAATTTAATAAAGACCTCAGAGTTAAAACACATCTCTTTCCAGTTTGATATCACCATTCAAGCTTATGCCTAGTGTCAACTATAACCATATACACTGTTCTTGCAAATGAAAGAAAATCAAAGACAGACCAGGTATGCTCTAAAATGAGTTTTTACTAAAAATAGATAAAAATATGTAAAACAAAAAATCCAGAACTACTAAATCACAAGACATGCAAATCGCTTAAACAAAACAGGTTTTAACAGTGCAATTCATACTACAGTATTTAGTCTCTAAATACCTGCTTAAAAGTGCTCACAGATGTTTCTCTGTCAGAGTCTAGATAAAAGTGTCTCTGTGAAGTCAAACAGAATAATGTTTAAAATATGGTTTTCCCCACCTACTTGCATGAGGTCACCTAGCTCCTCCCTGTCAGAATATATATATATAAAAATATTTATATAAAAAACAGGATGTATTTTCCAAGTATTAAATTCTGCAACCTCAGCATGACTCATGTCCTCCAAATGACATTTATTTGATCTCATGATAAACTTCCCCCTTCCTGGACATGAAAGCATCTTTATGATTTTGCACCAGTTTACTAAACCTGGTTTCCTCTCCTAACGTCATAGAATGGATATGCTGAATTCAGGCCTCTTCCAGCCTGTAATTAACTTTAGATAAAACAGGATATCCTTGATCAAGGTCTGTTCTACTCTGTCATTAGCTTCAGGCCTGCCATGTAACACCTGGTATCTAAAACCTGTGTGAATGTGTGTGTGATCTCACATGCTGTTTCAGTCTTTTCTCAAGGGAGACAGTCCATACACATTTTTATATTTACAAAAAAATGATCATACAGCACTTAGAACTGGCAGTCCATGTCACAGGGCCTACCTCAGGAAGTGGTGGATATGAATACAGTGCGGGGCTGCAAACAGGCATGGGATAGGCATAAGGGAGCAATATGGATGTGTATGAATCGATAGGCCATTAACAGAGCAAAGGCCGATTGCACATTTATATGGTAGAAAAATAAATGAGCAGACTGTATGGGCCTCACGGTCCTTGTCTGCCATTAACTTCTATGTTTCTTTGATTCTATGTTACATGTGGGAAGAATGAGACATGAGGAGACAGCTCACCTTTTGCCAGAGTAATTGCTGTATTTAGGGGGCCAGTATGACATTTGCAATGTGCTTGCTCAAGGTCTGCTACATCATCATGGCATTATATTATGATCCCCTACCACCTAGATTTTAAATCAAAGTGCTTTCCCATCTAGCTCACCTAATTAAGGCATTTAATTTGGTTGATTATTCATTTTTGTTGAAATGTTTGGAATAACTGGATACAGGAAACTCTACTTTGACTTGGTTTGGTGATTATTTACATGACAGACACAAAACAGTCAAGTTTGGAGTTTCTATTTCTTCAGGTAGGTAGTACTGGGCCCATTACTGTTTTCTTTGTTTATTGATACAGTAGCAAGTGTCACCTATGTTTGCAAACTTCTTCTCTATGTGGATAATGCAATGCTCTACTTTGCTAGTACTTCTGTTGGTTTGATCAAAATTACTTTAACAAATGAATTTGCAACAGTGCAAAATTAGTTAATGCAAACCAATGTGGTATTAAATGAGATGAAAAGTGAGGTTCTATTAGTTAGAATTGTTCCAAAGGTTAAAAATATGGTGAGGCACTAAGGATTTTTCCTATGGATGGTGATTTATTATTTATTTAGTTCATAATTCAGATTTACAATCTTTGAGTCAAAGACTCATTTACAAAGGCATCTCGTCGCAGGGAGGGTGGACAACAATTGGTGGTGGAGTACAACAATGGAGAACATTACAGGTGAGATACAATAAAAGAACACACAAAGCAGTTCCAGTAATACAAAGGTATGCAAAGACTTTAATTAGTTACAAGTAGTCTAGTATATAAATAATAAGGAATTGCTAGGGGTTCTAGGGAACGATACCTGGGGGGAAAGGGGTGGTTGCTGGGGGAGAAGGTAGTCCGGAAGGACGTTGTCTGTAAATTGGGCCATGCAGAGCTCTAGGTATGGGCCAGTCAGGGGCATTTACAGCTCTGAGTGCCAGTGAGGTGGTTTTGGAGGGCGATTTTGAAGGGGCCAATTTTGGGGATGTTTGTGATATGAGTGGGGAGGGAGTTGTACCAAGGGGGGGGCTCTGTGGTGGAATGATCTTTGTGCGAGAGAGGTCCTGGTTCTTGGGACTTGGAAGGTGGCTTTTGTTGTGCTTCAAGTGGCGACCGAGTGGGAAGCCAATTTTAGGGATGCAGCAACCCCCAGGGGGAGAGCCCAAGTAGTGATTTTTTTGCCACTATACAGGTGTGGTAGCGCAGGTGCTCATCAAAGGTGAGTAAGTTCAAGGAGGAGTACAGCTGGCATGTGTGCGTTCTGCTGGGGGCACCAGTCAGGAGCCTGCGAGCCTTGTTGATCGAGGTCTGGACTTTGGTGAGGGCGGTGGGATCAGCAGCCACATAGATAGGGAGCCCATAGTCAACCAATGACAGGATGGAGGAGGTGATGGCCAGCCAGAGGGCATTCTGAGGGAGGCAGTCTTTGTGGAGGTAGAGGAGTCCAATCCGGGTGTTTACGGAAGTGGACAGGGAATTAAGATGAGAGTTGAAAGAGAGAGCCAAGTCGAAGGTGATGCCCAGATATTTGTATGCAGACACCTGTTCAAGGGAGTGCAGGGTGCTGGGGAGGATGAGAAGGGGGGCATTTCTGAGTTACTCTGTCGGTGGGCAAAAGGCATAGAGTTTAGATTGTGTAGAGTTGATTAAATATCTTGGGGTTACTTTAGACCCTACCTTACATTATGGTCTTCATTTGAATGACACTACATTTAAAAGTCACTTGAAAATTGGCACCCTTTTTAGAATATGAAATTTCTTATCAAAAGAAACTCAATTCAACATAGCACTACAGAATTTGTTACCAATGTTGAATTATGCCTCTGCAGTGACAGATTATGCTTCCTGTAGTTTAACAGCTATAAAGGAAAATCTGCTCCAAAAAATTGGTGCATTCACATTACTCTCCCTTTACCGGACCCATCATTGTGATGTGTTGGATAGCCTTTACTGATTCTCTGTACAGAATAATGTTTTGTCTACAAAATCAAGAATTCAGTCATTCCTTGCTGTTTCAGTAATTTTCTAGTCATCTACAATTCTAACTGTGAATCACGTTCTTCATCTGCTCACTTGTTATTGCAACCAGTAGTACATCCTGTAGCTGAAAAGAGAACATTTATTTATTGTGCCTCTTCCTTCTGGAACTCCTTACATACACAAATGTAATGTACACCTACTTATAGTTCCTTTTCCACAGCTGTTTTGTAATTAGAATTGTACTGTGTCTGTTCATGGCAGAGTGGATGTTCCTGATATTAAATGTAATAAACTGTTGTATGTAATTCTTAGACCTCAGATTGTGCCTGAAAAGGAAATGTAAATTCCAGTTTGCTCACTTGATACCAAAATAAAAAAAATAGAAATGAAAATGAAATTAAATCCATTAATAATACTGCTGAGAACTCCATTACATAGAGAATAATGGATGGGGAAGGGTTTGATTTGAGAATATAATGCACACCCGAGTTGTGGGATGCTACATAAACCCCAGTGAAGCCGGTTATAAAGCATCTCACAACAGTGTGTCATCTCAAATCTGGATAAACACCCTCCCCATCTTTTATTTTTTATAATAGCAGACCAGCAATTTTTCTCCAGCACTTTGTGAGACTGTTTGGCCCCGCCCACATACAGAATGTTGGCCAATGAGGCAGCAGCATAGTTTGACTGGCATGGCTCATGAATGTCATAACAACCAGCTGGTTGTTATGGAAAATATCAACCTGGTCAGTACATTGAGAGAAATTGCTGACCAGTTATTATAAGTGCTTATCTGTCCCCTTGGTTCATCATAACAGGCTTTAACAGGGATTTAGTACAGTGTTTGTTATTGTCCACACCATCTGTGGGCTGTTAAGACATAATTTACCCAGGAGCTAACTAGCACTACATAGACAGCAAGTTAGCGCAGCTACCAGGCTTCTAATGTACCACTGAGTCATGTATGCAATATTCCTTTTTTACATTTAATGCACATGCAACAAACATTTTGTGATGAATGCAAGGGGATTTGGGGTGTTTGTCACTGCTGAGCTCATTGCAGTTCACAATACTAGGAACTCTGCAGTCTAGACCAATGACTACACGTTGTGGTCGTCATGCAACTCCCTGTTTGGTGGGCTGAAACTGTATGTACTTCAAAGGACCAAAGCTGCTCCCATCAGAGAGGGCTTCAGTCCTTTGATTTCTCATGAAGCCACATCAGCAAACAGCTGAGCAGTTTTCAACATCAGGAGCCTGTCTTGGAACCGTGGATCCAGCATGTGCATTAGTATCGATGCTAATGCACATGCCCAAAGTCACAGACATTCCTCACATCTCCCTATCCATAATAGAAGTTAAAACTCGTTTCCCATGTCCTTGTTTTTCCTTGGTGTCTAGTGGCACCCCTACCCCAACCCTCCCTCTCAGCACCCACTGTGCCACACCCCCCCACACAACTATAACATTGACACTAGGGGTGCCCAGTCCCCAGTGTCACCATCTCATAGTTTTTAATAGCCTGCAACAAAGAAAAACCATCCATCGATGTCTGTTGCTGACACCATTGTATTTTTCCCACACCTGACCCTCCCTCCCTCCCTCTTGGCGCCTACCACCCCACACACACAAACAACACTGGGGTGTTCCATCCCCCAGTGTCTTCACCTGAAAAGAAAACTGTCCCCAATTGTTTTTTTGGGGGGGAAACACCTAAAGAAAAGAAAAACATCCATCAATGTCTGTTGTGTCATTACTCCCCCTTCCCCACCTGACCCACCCACTCAGCACCTGCCACTCCACACACCCTCCGCCAGCCCTTACTTACCCACCAGGGGTCCAATGCCATAATCCTTTCTCAACCACAGACACGTCTTCACTCTTCAACACTGGACCGAGAACTGAGAAAATCAGGTATGCAGTTCAATGTATTTCAATGGGGATTTGAACTTAGTGGTGTAACTTAACCATTTTTGAATGTTTTTGCCTCACATTTTCAACATGCCTATTTTGGGACCCCGCCTCATGAACAATTACAGTAACATTAGGCAAATCTGTCCTGAAAGGTGATTTGACAGTCACTGTGTGAAATCACTTTTCAGGCAGGAGTTGAAACCTTTTTCTGCCCTTGTTCATATGGTGGTCATAAGAAGGTTATGTTGAAAATTTGGCATAAAATATTAAAGAACAACAAAGTAATGAGCCTATGTTGAAATCCACAAATTCAGGCTCATAACTTTGGTAATTTTCAATATTTTGACCCCACATTTTCAACATAGCCATCTCTTTACAGCATCTCATGAATGTGACAGCTTTCATTTTTCAAATTCTGGCCAAAATGTGTTTCTGCATACTGAAAGATGATTTTTTGCAGTCGCTGCACGAAATCAACTTTCTTGCAGGAATTGAAAATGTTCTCTGCACTTGTTCATGAGGTTGAGACATAAGAAGGCTATGTTGAAAATTTGGGGGAAAATATTAGAAAACAACAAAGTTATGAGCCTACCTTGAAATTTATGAATGAAGACTTGCAACTTGGGTAATTTTCAATATTTTGACCCCAAATTTTACACATAGTTATTTCTTCACAGCACTTCATGAATGTGACAGCTGGCATTTGGCATTTTTCAAATCTTCTACAAAATGTGTTTTTGTACCTGTGGTACAGATTAAAGTTTTGGTGGTACGCAATGACATTTTGGTGGGGATATGAAAATCTTCACCTGTTGGGTTCATTAGGTGGGGGTAATAAGAAGGCTATGCTGAAAATGTGGGGTACAAATATGGTAAAATACCCAGGATATGATTGAACATTACACTATTTCAGTATTCACACATAACTTCGCTAATTTTCAATATTTTGACTCCAGACTTTCAACATAACCATTATTTCACACCACCTCACAAACATAATGGGCTGGATATTTAAACTGCGCTCAAAAAGTGTGCAATAGTAGGAGCAAGCACAAGTCCATTGCACCCATGCGCAATAGACGCAATATTCAAAAAAGGAGCAAGCCAAATTGCGCCAACAGCTAACGTCTAAATAATGCACAACCTGCACCATATCGCAACTAGGAAGGGGAAGCTGAGCAGATACGATGCGCTATAGCGCAACAAGGACTGCCCAGCTGAGCAGCCCAGAGGTGCCATACTGTAAGCAGAGAGCCCCCCAGTAGCAGAGCAATGTAACTGCACAACCAGGGAGGTAGGTAGGGGCCCACCACCCAGGCCACTGATGGGCACAGGAACACACAGCAGAACTGACAATGCACCCCCACACCCCAAGCACAGCACAACTGGGGGAGGGCTGGAATATTCACCAGCCCATTGGGACAAGCAAACAAAGAACAGCTGGGCCATGGTGCCCCAGCACACACACCGGCAAGCTGAGACTGCCACACAAGGAGGGCGGATCACCCCGTGCCACACCGGCCCCCCAGTGCACAGCACACCCTTCACTGTGACCCCCAGACACCTTCCATGAGCAGTGACCACCACTGCAGGAAACCCCATGCATACCACCACCCCCACTGTCACACTGCAACCTTGTGTACCACAGAACCATACAAGCCAGCCCGACCATGAGCACTCAGCAGTGGGTGGCAGCACACGGCAATGCAACAATGGCAGACACAGTGCCAACACGCACAATCCCCCCAAGGCACAGCTGAGAGACTGACCATGTGTCGGCACAAGAGGTATCCCACACAGGAAAGAGCATGCCCCTGACACCACCACCATTGATACAGCACCCTGCACAGTAGACAAGTGACACATCCCAACCCACCGCTAGCCACAGCAGCCAGCACAGACACCCACAGTGGTGCGTGGAAGCATGCATCACACCGGATGCAACACACTGCAGGGGCAAACACACACCCATACCCATGGGGAAAATAACACAGGGAAGCAGTAGTGTGTCAACCAAGCCCCCAGTGTGGGCCCATGAAAACTGAGCACACACAGCCTGCAGTCCTCCATGGCACAGGGGTGACATCCACCCTGTGCATGCACTGTGGTCCCGTATGCCACCAACATATGCCTGGAGCACAAGTCACAGACAGTGGTGCACAGCCCCTGCAACACACACAAGCCACAGCATGGAGGTGGGACATCAACTGCGGAGGCCACAGTGTCACCCGAGACAAACATGCACCACACCAGTGACAGGAGGCAACCCAGCATTGTGACAGTTACAGTGGATGACCTGCATGGACAACCAACACTGACAAGGTAGCAGACCTTGCAGGCCACAGACATGCAAGGGTGTCAGCTGCACAGGCCAAGGATGGGTTGACAGGGGCACAATGGACACAGGGCATGCACCATGGACCACTGCACACAGTAATGCAATGCACAGGGAACAACACACACACCAGAGACTGATAGCCACTCCTACACCATAGACACTTCCCCATGCGCACACACACACACATACCCATGACTGAACCACCCCAGATGCCATGCATACCACTGCAGCTGAGCACCAATAACCAGCTGCAAATCAGAGACCACCTCAGTATTCATATCAGAATATTTCTATTGCAATATATAAAACACAACTATATACAGAAAACTATGTACAAATGGGGGGAGGGACAGAAACAAGGTGGGGGTGGGTAAGGGGCAGGGGTGAACATATGAGAGAGGGAAGGCGGGGTGTGAGGGTTGGTCAAAGGAGGGAAGGTGTAGGCAGGTGCATGTGGACATTAGCGGCCAGCCTGGTCCTCCTTCGGTTGGGGCTGTCATCTGGCCCGTCTCCTCCTCCTCCTGACCCCATGCTGGTGTATGTCCCTCAGGATGTTCAGGGACTCCCATGCCACCTGCAGCAGCTCTTGCAAAGCCTGCTGGATCCACAGGAGTAGCCATTCACCTAGGATGAGGGATCACAGTCAATAGGTGTGACTGTTCATCCCCCTGCAGCCCACTCATTATGCATGGTATACAGCCATGTGCCACCCTCCTGTGATGGTGTGCACCCACCCACAGTGACTGTGTCCACAAGACATGCCCAACCAGGCAGCAACAGCCATGTGGACCACTGCACACACCCACCGCCCATGTCCTGCACAGCACAACCAAGGCCGTACAGTAACGTGGCTATGCGGTGTGCAGGCAGTGCCACAGCCATGTGCCCAGTGCACACATGGACCACCATTGACGCACTCCCAGACATGCAGTGCCACTAGACAGTGCTGACTGTCACAAGTCGCGTGCATGGCAGTGGTGTCCATGAATGGTGGCCATGCCCTGCTTCCCACCCTGTTACACAGCATGCAATAGTAATCATGGTGTCATGGCACTCACCCTCATCGGGCCGTTGTTGTCGGTGGTGGTGGTCACCGACACACCTGTGTGCTGCATCCTCCCCTCTGCTGCGCTGCTCCCCCATCTGCTGCTGCTCATCCATGCCTGTGGGAGAAAAAAGGAGAGAAAAACATCAGTACAATCCCAAAGCAAAGTCTCCCTGCCCCAATGTGTCTGCCCACCCACCCAGCCAGACCCACCCACCCCATACCCTGTAAACACCACCACAGCCAACCCTAGACTTTCCCTCCCTATGTGCTGGACACATAAGACAGTGTTACCCATATGGACAATACAAGTGTGTAGATGTATCACCCACCTGGACGAGGCACCATGCCCCTCCTGGCACGCGACTGCAGATGGGCAAGTAGCTCCGGCTCCCTCCTCCTGAGGTCCCCATAATGGTGCCTGCACTGCTCCGATGTCCTCCTGCATCCAGTGGCCACCTCCAGGTCAGTGGCCACCTCCTGCCAGACCTGGGTCCTGGCCCTGTCCAGTGCCTCATCTCCAAACAGTGGGCCATAGTGTGGCTCTACAATGGCCACAAGGTTGGCCAGCTCAATGGCACTCCATTGTGGGGCTCTCCTGTGTGCCATCTCAACTGCTATAGTAGGCAATATGGCGCTCTGCAGCGTGGTAACCCATGTGGAAATGCTGCGCGGTACAACGCCGCCATTCCCTATCGCGCTGTGAGGTGCAGCCATGCCAGACGTATGGTGCCAAGAGGCAAAGGTCAGGGTCATGGGTCTCTGGCGCAGGGCCATGCACAGTGCCATCAGACGTGTATGCGTCTAGTGGGATTGGTTGCCTGTGTGCCAGTGCCACAGCGAACTAACACACAGTTGTGCCACAGCGCCATGTAGTGACTCTTGCCATAGCGCCACTGGCAAGGAGTTGACACAGCAGGGACACTGATAGGACCCTGTCACGGATTGACCATTTATGGGAGGATGTGACCGCTGCCATTGACAAGCAAACACAGATGTTCATCGCTGTCATGGCCACAATGGGCACACAGTCCGGTGCCTATGCATCACTCACACTGCGCAGTTCGCTATCCACTCCTCATTCCTGGTGTCATGTGAAACCCACCCTCTTGACGCTGGGTTCAGCTGTGGGCATCCCGAGCACTCCTGGTGCAGGTATGTTCGGTGTGCTGCAGACCCCTGTGTGGGCACGGTCGCATTCATACAGTGGAACCCCTGGTGGACCATCGGTGCCACCCCATGAGGCCGTGGTCAGCCTGCCAGTGCTGCTGGGTCTCGGCGGGGCCACCCACATATCTAAGGTGGATGTGGCACTGTGCCACAAGACTGACCTATCTCCCAGCATGGGCACTGTCTGGTGCTGTCCTGTGTGCATTGTGTGTTTCGGTGGGTAGTGCACTGTCACCTGTGTGGAGATAGTGGAGGTTAGTGTCTTGTTCAGCCTCAGACTGCCCCAAGCCCTGTGGGCCACACCCATGGCACCTCTGGCCATACCCCCCCTTGCCCACGATATGTCAGTTCTACATACATACTCACCCACTAGATGATCTGTGGGGATGTCCCCACTCTCGAATCGGTGGCACAGTACCAACTGGTGCCAGATGAAGGAATCATGTGCTCCCTCAGGGTGCGTGGCACAGACATTGATGATGCCCCCACTGGCATCACACACCACCTGGCAGTTGACACTGGCATATCCCTTACAATTCATGTAGGCAGCTCCATCTGGGCCAGGTGGTGTGCGTATGGCCACATGGGTGCAGTCTACCACCCCTAGCATGCCAGGCATATGTGCTACCCTGTGGAACTCCTGGGAAATGGATGTACTCCGCAGCATGTGGCAGCAGTGCGCTGAGGAATTGGGGGAGGATGCATGACATGGCCAACTGTGTTATGCCTGTGGTGTCCCATGTTGGTCTCTGGAAGGTACCCATGGTGAGCAAGCACATGCAGGCTGTTACCTTTGTCTCCACTGACAGAGCATGACTCTGTTGTGTGGGTGCTTGCATCACATCACTGCACAGCTCACAGAGCCACCTCAGTATTGCCCTGTTCAGGTGGTACCGGCCCACAATCTCAATATCTGTGTACAGTTCAAAGCTGGTGCGGGCTCAGTACTGCCTGTTGTGGGCATACCACCGACGGGCCCTTCCACGGCCATGTCCCCCTGCAGCATGCCTTCTCATCCCCCTCATTATGGCATCCACGTGGAAGGTGGCACTGTCCATGTCCCTGGCTTGTGTCCCCCCCAGCAGCTGTTGCTTTGTTCCCCCCACTGTTCTGACTGCTACCTCCCCTGCACCGGGTACACCTACTTGCTTCTGCTTTCTGTGGCCCCACACACCTTCCTTGCCCCTCTTGTGTGGTGTGATTTCTGCCTGCCCTCTTTTGTGCTGTTTTCCTGTGCCTGTCTCTGCCTCTGTCTCATGTGGCTTCCCTGTAGCATTCTTGCGCCT
Source organism: Neoceratodus forsteri (assembly GCA_016271365.2). Classification (NCBI taxonomy): domain Eukaryota; kingdom Metazoa; phylum Chordata; order Ceratodontiformes; family Ceratodontidae; genus Neoceratodus; species Neoceratodus forsteri. The sequence continues at coordinate 133,966,384 of CM057451.1, read as the reverse complement.
CTTCCTTGCTTCTTTTTAGTTTGGCTCATTTCCGCTATGGCACAACTTCCACCTGCTCCACTGTTGCGCATTGCACAAGTCTTTAAACATTGCCCTGCGCCCTTTATGCATGGTTCCTCCCCCTTCAGTTGTGCATACCTTCATTATCATTGCGCTGCTGCTCAGCATGTTTTCAGTGGCGCAACTGCCTCCTGCCGAATATCGCAGAATGGCGCATTTTCTGACTTTCGCTAGCGCAACCCTATTGCGCATTCTGCAACCCTTTTGAATATCCAGCCCAATGTGTCATTTTAAAGTTCCAGACAAGATTTTTTTTTTGCACCTCTGGTGAGAAATTACATTTTGGCCGATATACTATAAATGGTTTGTCATGTCTATGAGGCGAATCCTAAAACAAATATCTTCAGAAGTTGGGGTCAAAATGAACAAAAACAACTTGTTTGCTAAGCATCAAATGTTCAGCATTGGAAATGCTTGTTTTTCATTTGTGTAGAGTATGCTCAAGACCAGCCATCACCCTGATGTGCAAACTGCTTTATGTCATGCAAACTGCAGCATCCAATACAGGGACTGGTGCACAAACTTCTTTCTGAGTTCTAACATCCCAGTTTGTGCAACACATATTTACCCTCATTCATAAGTGTCACATGAGAGGTACCCTCAGAGGTACACTGTAGACAGCTAGTGCTTAGGTATATGTTGTACTAACATATAGGGCTAAGGGCATCTACCATATAAGAGTAGATGTCAGAATATGTACACGTTATAGTAATTCACTCTGCTGTAATACATATATATTCTTCTATGTAGTTTCTGTGTATTTCTTACTTATAAGATGTTAGGACACCTGTGTTCTTGTAATAATTATGATATATAAGTCAGCATTGCCACCTTTCGGTGATTTGTACTGCTACACTGATTTATGTAAGACTCTGTATAAGTACTCTTTTGTTTCACAAACTGATGACTACTACAAAATTGTATAATGTTAGCTTGGACCATGGAGCCTCCTCTAATTTAGCTAATAGGGCTTATCTCTGTAACTAGAAATATTTCTATCTTACAGTAACCATATTAATTATCATAGGTATATAATGTGAGACACTAAGTCTTGTACCTCGGAGATCCCAAGAGACACAAAGAAACCTCGAGGTATAGGGAACACTTAGCACTGGCTCCCAGTTCGAATTGGTAAGAACTGCTTAGGGCAACTGTGATTTTATCCTTTTGGTAGTAATAAACAAGTTTATTACTCTAATGCAATGTGTCTGTGATTATTTGCATTCCCAATATTGCCAAGAACCTGAGAGTGAGGTTTATACCTCCTGACAACTGGCGACCACGTGAAGGCAATATTTGGTGTTTGTAAGCTTTCACTAGTTGCTACAACTTTTCCCTTTCCAACTGGGACAGTAGGTATACATTTCCATATCACCTCTCCTGTTTTCAAACAACTTTGTAGTCACTTACAAAGTTTGGCTGTTTTTCTTGGGTGTGGTCGATGCCGACTCGACCCACTCCACAGCAGAATTGAATTGTAAGCTTACAAATTCCATAGTAGCCCAACTGTGTATAACGTGCTCCTGCTGTGGATCGATACATAGCATGGTGTCTTTTTCACAGTTTGATTTTTTGTTCCCTCTCACACAATGGCTACCATATCAAATATCTGTGCAGAACTGAGACTCGATGTCTCTAACTTCCTTGCCTTCCATGGAGGATCGACTTACTTCACACGGGATGCAACTCAATTCGAAAACCCTGTACTGGGGATTTCAACCCAGTACACAAAGATGAGACAATCAGCCAATAAGCGTCATGCCAAAGGGCTGCTGGTCGCGGCTCTCTGTGCTGCTCTGGAAGCCTCCGAAGTGAGGTTTCGAACCCTTGATCTGCATATTTCATCGCCTCTTAAGCAGGAGATGGGTTTGCAGGAAATAGAATGTATAAGACTGCAGCAGAATTTGGAGTCTGAACTTCAAACACACTGCAAAATGAAAAGGATTCACTTTTGCATCATTCAGCACAGGCTGGAGAACAGGAACTTTGTATGTTGAAGCAGAAGTGTGAACGTTTGAGACAGAATAAGGGGCATGCATTGCATATGAATGACTTGTTAAGTACAGCGAATGCACAGTTGAGTGAGGAGATGGGAGAGCTACAGGATGAGATAAATCAGGTATGTAATGACTTAGAAGTGGCAACTAGGGACAATCGCGAATTGAGCACCGAGTATAGAGTGTTGCAAAAGCAAATGCAAGATGAGGTTGATATGGATCTTGCAACTGTGAGTCATGCTGAATATAAAACCAAGATGGTGAAATTGCGCCATCAGCGGGAGGTTCTGACTGGACATGTTAAGGCAATGGTAGGCGTAGCCCCTGCCTTACACACGTCATCCAAGGGGGAGGTATCAGATGATGGCATCTGTCAGTACAACGCTCAGTCACACCCCTACTATGGCTCAGAAACCCCACCCAGCCATTCACAACATGGCGGGTCCCCCCCACCCACACCATGTCATACATCATCGACGTTGTGATGCCTATCATGGGAGATGCCAACATGGCGGCCCCCATGATGGGGGGAGCAGGCCCCAGCCGGGTCCCAATGGCACCACCGATAGCCATTATTAATGTGGAAGACAGGAAGGAGATAGAAACAATGACTGAAAATGCAATAGGTAATATACCTATCCCTGAGAGAAGTAAACAGGCCATTAAAACCCAAGCAGGGAGCTTCTACAAGAGGCTGGTACTCAGGATGGCATTGTTCATACTGCAGCAGAGGCTGCAGCCTGGGCTGCCCTAGACGGTGCCCGAGATAACCTACCTCCACCTGATCGGCCCAATAATCCCCTACAAATGGCCTACTCTGTTCAGCAAATAGCTGACAGTATCAGTTGAATGAACCCGTCCGACAACCTCAGCTGCCACTTGGAAAAGGTGCATTCCAAATGCGAGATGCTTAGCCTCACTGCAGAATATCAGGTCCAGATTCCTACGTCAGACCATCAATCCTAGTTTGTGGGCCTAACTCCCCTATGCCATCTGCCAGGATGAGGTTGCTGCTGAGCTCATTTCTGCACACAGCCCAGGTGTAGTAGGAGTGATGCTTGCATACCGTGTAAAACAAAATGCAAAGGAAAGTCCAGCGACTTACCACCAGAGACTCTGGATGGCCTACTGAGCAGAAAAGCACCTTGCACAAGAAGCTGCAGATGTAGATCTTATTGAGTACAATACCCTGCAGTAAGAGAAAAGGTAGAGCCAACCACTTATCCCAACATGGACAGATTTCCTGACATCCTTTGGAAAACCGTGAGAGTCTACCAACTCTACATCCGTGATCTGGGCTCTGGTTCAAAGAAAGAAGCCACCATGGAGCCTACTCAAGAGGCTGCGACACACTATATGGTGGAAGGGCAGGCCCAACACAAACAGCCCCTCCCCGCAGACAACCAACACCTCCAACAGGCCCAACAACCACAACAGTAACAGCAGCAATGGGGTGGGCACCGAAACTATCATAAGAATAAGAAGCACAAGAATAAGGGTAGACAACAACAAAGAACTGGCCCTTCATATAGGGAGATAGCCGAAGAAAATCAGAAATTCCGAGAGCTCCTGGGGCAAGTGCGCTCTGTGGTAGATGCTGTTCCTTCTCAGTCCCTTGCAGCTGTACAACCAGTGACCCAAACCCTGATGGGCCATGGTGACTATGGAAATACAGGCCCTCAGGCCCATACCAGCCTGAACCCAGAAGCTCCTCCCTATATAGCATCAGTGCAGCATGGTGAAGTGGTTGAAAGGAGCCAGGCCCAACCTCTCCATGCTCCCAGCAGTACAGATTGACAATTACAGGCCCCAGTCTGGATTGTAAACAAGCTGGTCTTGGATACAAATGGAAGGCCCTGCACTGAGGCCAAGGTCAGGGGCCACCTACTTATAGTGTTACTAGAGATAGGCGCGGCTGTGTCTTTATTACATGATGACCACCTGAACACATCTCCTTGGTCCACCGGATGGAGGACCAACATGTCATTAGTAGATGGTACTAGATTACCTGCATATCGGTCTCTACCCTTGCAGGTAGAGTTAGGCCATTTGAAGGCCTCACATACCTTCCAACTGATGGTATTGCATGATCATCCTATTATGGCTGTGTGGTGAATTTAGCTAACATGCTATTGATACAAATTCAGGGTCAATACCACACTATTTTGATCCCTGATTCACATGTTGTGGCAACAATATCTGCTAACAACAAAGAGTATGATGTCATAGATTTGTTCAAAGACAATGAGCTTTTCCCAAAGCTTCTCCCCATCTTGCTACAGCATTTGGATGCATTTGCAATCAACAAACATGACTGCAGCAGAAAGCACCCTGTCATCGAAGTGCCAGACCCAGCACATGAGAGGCAAAGGCAATATCCTTTTCCAACTGAGGCCTTGGCTTCTCTCAGAGAAACAATAAAATCACTTCTCAAGCAAGGGGTAATCAGAACATGCATTTCTACTGCTAGCTCCCCAGTGTGGCCCATGAAAAACACCCACAGGTGCCTGGAGACTTACTATTGACTACAGAAAACTAAACCAGGTCACCCCCAGTTGTACTCCAACTGTAGAATCCGCACCTGATGTGCAACAACTTTTGACCCCTGACCTAAAATGGTTTAGTGCCTTGAATATCTCCAATGGTTTTTGGTCACTACCGTTGGCTCCCAAGAGTCAATATAAGTTCTCCTTCACCTTTGAAGGAAGACAGTATACCTGGACTTGCTTACCACAGGGATTCCATAACAGCCTGTCCCTGTTATATCTGCATATGATGGACACCCTTGAGGGTTTCTCTACTCCCCAATGTCTCTTGCAGTATGTGGAGGATCTGTTGCTGGCAAACGCCATGCAGGAACAACACTTGGATCTCTTGGATGAACTACAAACTCTCATTCAGAAAGAAGGCCTAAAATGCAATCGAGCAAAAGCACAGCTATGCCAGAAAGCAATACTCTTTCTGGGTCTAAAAATAACTGACCACAGCTGAAGCCCTACCTGGAAGAAGATACAAGGACTGCAACACTTGCCATTGCCTACCAGTGTGGCAACTCTTCGACGGTTTCTAGATATGGTAAACTACCCTAGAGATTTTATCTGTGATTTTGCTCAGAAAGCCCCTCTTCTGTATGAGCTATTAAAGAAGGACATTCCATGGACTTGGGGCCCTATACATACCCAGGCTGTGATGACAGTAAAGCAGGCCTTGGCCTCCACCCCAGCTCCGGTTAACCCCAATCCATCACTACCACTCCATCTGGAATGTGCCACCTCTGACATTGCCATGTCAGCAGTGCTAGACCAGAAGGTTTATGGCACCCTGAGACCTATCGCATATGCATCACAGCTCTTGACCCTAGTGGAACAGAAGTACAGCCTTTGTGAAAGGACCTTCCGGCCACCAACTGGGCTGTCAAGCACTTTCTGTATATCATTGGGTACTCTCCACTGATTATTAACACCAACCACACATCAGCTACCTTTCTGCTCTCAGACAGAGTGAAGAATGGGTCAGTCTCTAATACCAGGTTGACACACTGGTCACTTCTTCTCCAGGATAGAGACATACAGGTGCACCCAACCAAAATTCCATCTATGCTGGCTCATGGACTCCTTTTCCAAGGAGAACCCCATGACTGTACACTGCAGTCACCTGATCCTGGCTCTTTTCTGCCTGCCACACCACAAATACTTGACAATACCTCTTTGTGTCATATTTTTACTGATGGTTCAGCTTCCTACTATCAGGGACAACAAATTGCAGGGATGGGCATCTTAGTGATTTACCCTTATGGTAACACTGTTAAGATCTCTAAGCATTGCAGTGTAACAGCATCGCAGTATGCAGAGGTGGCAGCGGTGGCCTGTGCCCTCAAGTTCATCCAGCATAGGACCGAGGATACCATCATTTTTATAGACTCTAATTGGGTTTGTTGTTCTCTTACAGAATTCCTTCCTTTCTGGCAGAAAAACTCCTTCCTCTCTTCTGACAGCAGCCCAGTGAAGTACAAGGAACTGGTAATATACATACATTCACTGGCACAAAAATTTGCACACAAACTCTATGTACACAAAGTTAAAGCTCATTCCCTCCATGATACCTTCCATGCCTTCAATGATACAACAGATACCCTTGCCAAGGAAGGGGCCCGAGGGGGACACACATGGATGATGGATCATCCAGAGGCCAATGCCGAAGTACATATTGCAGCACTCAGGAAAAAACCTGAGCCTTTTTCCCCCTTGGACCTCTCTGCAGCACAACAAGTTGATACTGAACTCAAAGAAGTGTTCAGATTCATTAACAAGAGTACCAAAGAGAAACTTCCCACACATAACCCCTACCGGAGGCATGAAGGTAAGTTACACTTGTCATCAGATGACAATCTCACCTGATACCAGCCAGATGATTCCACCACCAAGTTGTGCATGGTCCCCAGACACCTTAGGTCTCAATTTTTGCACCAAGTGCATGATACATCCACTGGCAGGCACCAGGGAGTGGAAAACACCCTCCAGAGGCTTAAGACCACATCCTGGTAACCAGGTGTCACCAAAGATGTCAAACAGTACATAGATAACTGCCTTGTTTGTGCACAAAACAACCCCATCCCCACCAAACAAAATGCCAAACTCTTACCACAATGACACTGGCCCTTGGAATGCCATACAGATTGACTTTATTGGTCCCTTGACCAATACCAGCAGAAATAACAAGTATGCTCTTATGGTAACTGACCTCTTCTCTAAGTGGGTTGAAGCTTTCCCCACTAAAACATGCACTGCTAAAACCACTACCAAAATCCTGGTGGAACAAATATTCTCCAGGTGGGGCCCACCTCTTAAGGTGGATTCTGAAAAAAGAACCAGTTTTACAGGTGAGTTAATGAAAGAATCCCTTGAACTCCTTGGAGTTCAACAAAAGTTCCACATACCCTACCACCCCCAATCTTCAGGTCAAGTAGAGAGATCCAACAGATGGATTAAGCAAATGCTTTCCAAATTCATTGCGGACAATCCCAAAACCTGGGATTCCCTACTGCCATTACTCTTTATGGCAAGCTGGGGCACACACTCAGCCACTACCCAGCTCACACCCTTTGTGCTGATGACTGGAAGACAGATGAGATTACCTGAACACCTGTTGTTTGACCTGCACACTCCCACTGCAGACTGTGTGTCTGTAGATCAATATGTGGAAAAACTCAGAAAAGACCTTATACACACACACACACACACACACACACACACACACACACACATATATGCTGCTAACTGCATGGGTAAGGCCCAGCAACAATCCAAAATACAATTTGACAAGCATGCACAAGAAGTGGATTGGCAGGTTGGAGATAAGGTAATGGTCCTCCGATCTGCACATTCCACACGTTCCTTCTCCAATAAATGGGAAGGCCCCTATCCCATTGTCAACAAGCTTAGTCCAGCAGTCTATCAAATTAGACTCCTGCAAAATAATAAACTGACTGACAAATGGTTACATGCAAACCAACTGAAACTATATAAAGAAGCTTAATTACTTTTCCTCACCCCATTGGGTGGAATAGTACTGACTTACTAATGTTTGATTTTGCTTTTCAGATACACTGACAATATATAAATCTTGTTCCATTATCTCCTCATCTCAGGAGTTATCCCCTGCATCCAAGGCACAGTACCGAACCTCCTACCACACCTTGATCATCCAGCGTCTCCCTCGGAGGGAGTATCCATCAAAATATCCTATAATCTGATTGCTGTCCAGGAAGGTTCTGATGCTTACCTCACTGCCTCGGTTGTCACTCCTGATCAATCTACCCTACAAACTGAGTGGCAAACCACATCACAAGGACAAATTCTCCCTGTGGCCAAACTCTCCAAAGGAACTTTCCAGGGTTGGCCTAATGCTAAATTATCCCTAAATGGTTATCTGTCCATGCTGCAAACTGCTCTTAGGCATTCTGGTTTATATAATATTACTGCCTTAATTGATCCTTCAAAATTATAATTCTTTGTCTAAGGATTCTGCTTGCAAATTGTGTGTTGTACACAACATGACCTATGCTGCCATGTACCTCTCTGTGCTACCACCCACTGATAAACAGCTTTTGGAATGTCTAAAGCACACCCCTGGTCCCCGCAGTGGTCTAACAGCTACTGCCCTCCCTGGTTCATTGATTAACAATTTACAATGTATGCATATACCTGTGTTGTTTAATCTTACTTACTGGAATATGAAAGAATTTGGTATGTGTCACAATACTAATACGTCAGCATTTTATAGTACGTTATTGTTTGATAATTTAGCTGCATTACAGATTCATACTCAAGACCCTATTGCCGGGGTCCATGCTACTGAACATAGAGGCAACTTCAGGAGAAACCCAATCCTGATGATCAAAGTCATAAGCGTAATACACGTGAAGTTGACAGTTCTAATGTCACTGGTACAACAGGTACTGTCACAGGTCTCTTTGGTACGGCCATGTCTATTTGGAAAAAGGCAGACACTGCTGCTATCAAATCTCATTCTGCCAAATTTCAGACTGGTTTGGTGAATAATATATTACCCCCATTATTGCATGATGTGGATGGCCTTAGTTAGGAAGAAAGATACACTGTATACAATATGCACGACATTGCTAAGGCATTTATAGACTCTAAAGAGAAGATTAACACACTTATTGCACAGAACAGCAAAGGAGCAGATGAACAATTCATTGCTAGAGAAATTCTCTGCTGTGCCTATGGATCATACATAATCACTACCATCAATAATCTCTTCCATGATCTAGAATCTGGAAGAATCCCTGATATCATACATGACAGACGTATTTCCAAATGGTATTGTCCACAATGTAAAACCCCTGGCTGTATTGCTATGTGTATGCAACATTCTCTAACTATTCCTCTCTCTACAGCTAGAAACCTGGGATTTGTGACAAGACACCCTAATACTGGTCCTTGTTTTACATCTAAGAAATGTTCTATAAAAGATATTATGTTTGTTTTTTTTACTGTCTCTTTACCACACTTTGATCTCACTACAGCTTTGTTTGACAAGCTGGCACTGGTATACTCCATTGGGCACCTTGATGAAGACATCTACAGAAAATGCCAGGATCTACCTCCTCTACTGGTTTTTCATCCTTCCTGGATGCCTGGGTTGCTCCGTACACAGACTGCTGTGCAAAGAAACAATATTTTTACTTGTGTCGATGTAGTGTATTTGATGTTATTCAACCTATATGTGGTTATTCTCCAGATAGTATTGATTGGACCTTTTCCATGGATAATGACATCAGCACAAATGGCATAGATTTCCCAGACTCAGCATTGGCTCCAGATAAACTCTACCAATCTTATTATGAGGAGGTTCATGGCCTGTCAACCTGGATTTCCAAGATGACGATGGAGAGTATTGCGTGGTTACTAATTTCAAAAGCTATACTTATGGATCTGAAACATGTGTTATTGATACCCCCAATTTTTGTTTTGTCCCACACCAGAAAACTGTTATTGGACATACCGTTATAACACCCATCCCCCATATCGATGCAGACATCATTGATGGTAACCCCGACTATCTGCTTACACTTTCTGAATATTTACCATATTTTAATGTGCACAGAGATCCACTTACACTTACATTAAAATCACTTTTAGACAGGAAAGATACCCATCTCATCCACATCAGCAATACTATGACCAAGGCCAATGAAGCTATCCTTTCATTAATTAATGATGGTGACATGAATGATGCATTAACTAACACCTGGTTAGAAATTACTTTTAAAGGTTTTGTTAAATTTACAAGCATTTTTGATATTTTTCTTGATTATTATGCTATGCTGCCTATGGCGCAGACTGCGCCAACACCATGAGCAGCTCAAGTTCCTTTACAAAGCCCCGTGTCGGGTTTGTAAATTGCCACTGCTCCCTGACCTTTCCCTGGATTTGCCTGTGTTGCCCTTGAAGGCAACAAGGGGAGGAATATTACAAGAGGTCCCTGCACCCTTATTGGTACCCTCAGAGGTACACTGTAGACAGCTAGTGCTTAGGTATATGTTGTACTAACATATAGGGCTAAGGGCATCCACCGTATAAGAGTAGATGTCAGAATACATACACATGTTAATGTAATACACTCCTGCTTGCTAATACATATATATTCTTCATTGTATTTTCTGTGTGTCTTACTTATAAGATGTTAGGACACCTGTGTTCTTGTAATAATTATGATATATAAGTCAGCATTGCCACCTTTCGGTGATTTGTACCACTACACTGAGTTATGTAAGACTCTGTATAAGTACTCTTTTGTTTCACAAACTGATGACTACTACAAAATTGTATAATGTTATCTTGGACCGTGGGGCCTCCTCTAAATTAGCCAATAGGGCTCATCTCTTTAACTAAAAATGTTTCTATCTTACAGTAACCATAGTAATTATCATAGGTATATAATGTGAGACACTAAGTCTTGTACCTTGGAGATCCCAAGAGACACAAAGAAACCTCGAGGTATACGGAATGCTTAGCACTGGCTCCCAGTTCGTATTGGTAAGAACTGCTTAGGGCAACTGTGATTTTATCCTTTTGGTAGTAATAAACAAGGTTATTACACTCCCACTAATGCAACATGTCTGTGATTACTTGCATTCCCAATATTGCAAGAACCGGAGAGTGAGGTTTAGACCTCCTGACAAAAGCTTTAAATAGCCTGCCCATTATGTATTAAATATGTAGTACAGGTATGTGTGCAAACTAATCCATATATGATTACATAAAAAAATGTGCTGTTCCAATCATGTAATGCATTTAACAAATATGCTCATGCAAAATACAATTATACCTTTTTAAACAGTGATGTGCAGTCATCCATTTTCTGGGCTGGATGTGAGTTTTTTATTGTGTGTCTGGCATGTCATCTACAGTCCTAATAGTGTGCAGTAAAGCAATTAACATTGCTTATGCTGACAGGGATCTGCTTAAATTGTTAAAAAAGTACTGGATTCAATTTTTTAAGCTCTGCCACAGTATGGTGTTTTATTTACCGTTCTTTGCTGTAAGACCTGGCAAGTCTGTGACATCACAGAAGCACCTTTCTTGTCTTTAAAAATCCTTGCTGGCTCTGCATCACTTTTTAAAAAGTATTTCTCACAATATTACTAAAGGTAACAGTTAAATGTGACTTAGCTATCCAATTAGTGGAGTTCAGTAGGATCTGTCAGTGTAATAACAAGGAAATGGTGTATACAGTATTATCTTTTAAAGCTAATTTCATCTTACTATTTATCTTCCCAGGGGGTGGGGTTAATTCTATTGGATCTTATTCAGATTCCCTAGCCTGTTACTGTACATACAGTAGTTTTATTATATACTGTCACACTCTGGAACTCTGAACACACAGGATCTCATTTGCATGGGGGTCCTTGATAGATCAAATTACATGGGGTTAATATTGCAGTGATTTGTGGAAATTAAGGTATGTTAGGACTCTTGTCTTACATACATACTGTATATTAATTTCTAGTTACCTTACTCTGGGGAGGGTAGAAGTTTTATTTAATTGTGGTTCTACTCAGAATCCTTGGACTGTTACTGCACAGATAGTAGTATGGCTATATAGTGTTGCATTTTTTACTCTGTACATATTAGGATACATGATCCCTTTTACTTGGAATTTCATGACAAGTTTATTTCCTTTGGGTAACAATTGCAGTGTTTGATGTGAATGATGGTGCATTTGGACTTGTGTGTGTGTAGGTATATATCTCCTTAAAACTAGTTATCTTCCACCCAGATACTGGGGGGGGGAAAAAATTTAATTCCTGCGATTTCTTATTCAGATTCCTCAGACATTTTCAGTACATTGAGTTGTTGTGTTATACATCAGGGCAGGATTCACAAAGCAGATGCACTGGGCACAAATAGGATGCGCTGGCACAAACAGGATGTGCCCACCAAAAGCCAAGCAATGCAGAAAGGGATGCGTCATGGGATGCACCATGCACAATCCCACTGTGAATCGTACGTGATGCACATGCCACAAGGGGAGATGCCCCAGCTCATCCATGATGCACACAACCACCCAGGGGAGCAAAACAGTGAATAAGGAGCAACCCAGCAGGGCATGCAGAAGCGATAGGGGACAATGCAATGGGACAAAGGAGAGAGGGACACACGCCCAAAGGGACAAGCCAGAGTGGACAAGGGCCCAACAGTGGCCACAGCAGACATAATGCAGAGACAAGGCATACAGAACAACACCCATAACCACGTGACACAACCCACATAGGCCCATGGCAGGCACACTGTCACCAGCAAGGTGCCACAGACCAGCAAGGGACACCATGCAGCATGGTGGCGGCCAATGGACAAGGCCACCACCACAAGTGCCAAGGGACATGGTGGTGCATGAAGCCACACAGGGCAACACTGGTGCATAGGCCGGGTGGCACACGGTGACACAACTGCACCACACAGGCATGCCAGACCCCCAACCATAGAAGACTGCACACAGGTCTGATGACTGATAGTGAAGCAGTGCAATGGATGCATGACACAGGTAGCACTCACACAGACCGGGGGCATACACATGTGCAGCAAGACAGTAGGCCCACCCACAAGCTGCAGGCAACATGGAGGCCACACAGTTGGCAGAAGAGGGGGGGCAGGAGGTAGTTGCCCATACAAATACAGGTGCAGACATGAGTATGGCAGCAAGAGGACATTGGACAGCAGCAGACGACACCAAACTCATGAACATGGCACAGTGAAGGACCAGAGACAACAAGTCAGATAAACAACAATTTGATACTAGAAAAACACCAACAACGAAAACAGTAAAAACTATTTACAAGCAGAATGATAACAAGGGATGGGGAGTGTGGGACTATATACAAAACCAGAAACTGGGCAAAGCAGGGGAGGAAACTGGCAGTGGGAGTAGGTATAGGGGATGGGGAGGACAACAAATAACTAAAGGGAGGTCAAGCAATGACAACAAAGTCCAAGTTCATGCCATAGGGTGTGCCAGGGGTGGCACCCACACCGCCGGCCCCGTGCCATAATTAGCCTGATTAGGTTACTCAGCATCTTCAGCAGCCATTCTTGCCTCCTGAACAGTGACCTCAGGGAATCATGATGGCACACTGAACACGTGATCTGATGTCCCATTGTGCCTCCTGCCGATGTCCTCCATGGCCATGGCCACCAGCATGCACATTCCTGCGACCTAGAGCAGGAACACAGAGGATAGATACTAAGTGCCATGTACCAAACACTACCCCCACCCCCCTGTGCATTGGCTAGAGGCATCCACCATGGAAATGACACAGAGCTCACCAGAGACAATGCACAACACACCAGGCAGCCACCGGGTGCCTCATCAAATGTGTGCAGGAACTGCGTGGGCACATGACCCATGTGTATAGACAGTGGCCTGTGCAGGGGAAGAGGGGCAAGCCACATGCGACATGTGCACAAAGCACTGGCCTGCACAAGCATGTGGGCCATGACAGAACACCAAGGGTGCACCACTGAGTGGTCACAGTGTACATGGCATGCACACATAGATGTTGGTGACGCAGGGACCATGTACAACATGGCACAGGCACATGCTGCACCCACACCAGCAATCAGCCCACATGACAAGTGACACACAGGAAGGCACAGTGTGCTGGCAACACACACCTGAGCAGACACCCACCCCACCTGACAGACAATGCATGCATGACATGTTAACTTACCTGTACCTGCACGGTCACCACCCTGTGCACCTCCAGTTGCCCTCCACTCCCACAGCTTAATGGCCTCTGCAGCCCACCACCTGGCCTCCAGCCCTGCAGGATACACAGAAGCAGAGAAGGTCATGAGTAGATGCAACATGGCATAGACCCCTCCCCAAAATTGGTGTGGGCATGCAGTGAAGGTGTCAACAAACAGTGCACTACTGGTGAATGGCTCACCGGTGCACAGCAGCACACAGCACCCTGGCCTGTGCCCCCCCCAAGTGCCTAGCTATAGGCATGCAATGCAAATGGCAGTCCCACCCTACGCATGGCACAGTGGCCCTGGCCCACCTCCACACCACAGCAGAGAGGCCCACCCCACGTGACATGCAGTACATGGCACCACCTGTAAACTGATGATCTAATAAATAAATAAATAAAATAAATAAGTGCAGCCATTCCCAAGTGTGTGTGTGCGTGTGTGCCCTTGTGAGTGTGCTGTTGTGTGGTGCATCAGCCCCAACCAGCACGTGCCTGTGCAGCACATGTACGAGTGTGACATACCTGGTTGAGGCAGTTCACCACTGCGAGCACACTCCTGAAAATGGTCCAGCTGCATCCTGTCCCAGCATTGAAGGTCCCCAGATCTGTGCCTGCACTGCTCCTCTGTGTGGGGAACACCTGTGAGGTGCACCAGCTGGCCAGCAATCCTGGCCCACACATCTGCCCTGGGCACCTGCAGGTCCTCCTGGCCAAACAGCTGGCCTTCCACCCACATCACTAGGGTCACCAGGTGGAAGAGATCCATCTCGGACCAGTTAATGGCCCTGGGTATTGCTCTCCTTGCACGTGGCAAGTCCAATGCACAGTGTACTCAGACAGTGGTTTCTGTGAGGCCTGAGCTGTTCAATGGCCTAATCACACCACATGCACCACTAGACCATGTGCAGGTCACCGCGCACAGTGTGCTGAAGCATGATTGGTGCCACTGGTGCCAACATGTGCATGCGCAATGACATGGTGGGAAAGCAGGGTCAGGGGTCATGGCGGGTTGCACATGCGCAATACACACAAGTCTGCCATGTTGTGTGTGTCACACATCATCGTGCATGGCAACAGTGATGCACAGTAGCCCATGGGAGTGCAAAGGCAGGTGTTGCATGATCAGGGCACACCTAGGAATAGGTGGCACAGTGGGCATCGTGCACATGAACGTGCATGCGCATACAGATGTCACTGTGAGTCATGCATGACCTGCATGTTGGCGATGTGACTGTCAGGCCGATTGCACAGACGTGGTAATACGCCTAGGGGTCTAGAACATACTGCGCATGTGCGAAGAATGCACCCATGAACTTATGCCAGATTCAGGGTCATGCCCTGAATGCACCGTGTGTGCATGGATAATGTGCCATGTGTAAATGCACTCAGCACAGCAGATGCGCCATGCTGATTGAGATGAGCTGAGAGCATTTTTGCAATTCACAGAGATTGTTCCCAGATCAGCCCATTACCAAATTCAGAGGCATCTCAGCTGTTTAGCATCTCATTATACCTGCCCCAAACCTCATTTGCATGCTCTGAGCCATAAATGCTCCCAACTCAGTCCACACTGAGCATAGGTGACTGAGAGGTTTCACAGCCTTGAAGGTAAGTTCTGTTTACATTTCCATTGCTATTGTAGCCACTGCAAATGATGCTGTGGTCTGTGGACAGCCTGGTACCATCCAGACATGTGAAGGGACATCTTTCACACCCTGGTGTGTGCCACACACTGTCCCACAGCACATCCTAGGCAAGGCTGGAGGGGGCCATGGTGGAGGTGTTGTGCATGACTGGCCATTGATGGTTGCAGAGTGTCATAGACCAGGCCACACGCCTGTGTTACATGCCATGCATCACCTATGGCATGTCCAGGGACTTACTTGGTAATACTTGGTAAGATAAGACAAAGTAGGCTACAAGCCCATTTACTTGTCTCCCACTCTTAGTGGGATCAGTCATCCAACTGATTTTGAATGAAGTAATCATCTAATCTAATCTAAAATTGCTCAAAGCAAGGTGCCATTACAATATTACTAGGTAGGGAGTTCCATAATTTAGCTGATCTTATAGTGAAAAAATGTAGTCTTTTGACAGTTTTTACCATTGGAACATATGATATTCTCTTATGTGATCTTAACTCCATTGATGGTATCTTTATTTGTAAAGCCACATAACCCCATCATGGTAGAACTTTGCAAAATCTTATAGGTCAGGAGTAAATCACCTCTCATCCTTCGAGTCTCCAGAGTAAACAATTTTAATTAATTTATTCTAGACCTATAATCCTTATTTTTAAAACCTTCTAAAGATATTGTAAGTTTCTGTTGTGTTTTTCTAATAAACTAATCTCCTTTTTCAAATACAGGCTCCAAAATGGAGAATCATAATCAAAGTGAGGAATGATACAGGATTTATATAATTTTATTAAACACTGTTTGTCCCTGGTTATGAAAGTTTTATTTATAGTTCTTAGCAATCTGTTCCTGGTGATTGAGACATGACAAGAATGATCAACAGAAGCTAAATTAGTATTCACCCAAATTCCCAAATCTAGTTCCTTATTTGAAGATTTAAGTATTTTTCCATTGAGTTTATATTTGTATTTTGGATTTTTTTTACCAAAATGCAGAACTGTGCATTTAGATTCATTAAATTCCATTTTATTACATTTTCCCCAAGATTCAATTAGTCCCAAGTCCTGAAAAAATCTAGATAGCTCTGTATGGAATCTACTTCATGTCCTATCTTGGAATCGTCTGCAGATTTTTAGATAACACCCTTTATACCTCTCCCCATGTCACTAATATACAGAGAAAACAACACAGGATCAAGCACTGATACCTGGGGTACTCCACTGGTGACACCCTCCTCACTGGACAATACACCATTTAGCCTAACTGACTGTTTATGATTTGTAAGCCAGTTATTAATCTAACAATATAGAGGATAATGTATGGTCATTGATGGTTAACCGGTTTGTTAACCACCAAGAGGTTGCCAGGGCGACCATGTAAACCTTGAGAGCAAAGCTCAAGAGGTTTATGTCGCCATGGCAACCTTGAGATTGGTTAACAAACTGGTTAACCATCGATGTACCATACATTAGGTTTTATAGTGTATGGTACCCTGTCATTTATTTATAAAAGAAAGCAGTTCCTTACTGCTGTTTTCTTAATGTCCTCACTGCTCTGCCCTCACCGCAGCCGCCATTTCAAGGCCGTCTGATCCAGCTGTGCGCATGCCCAGTCTGCTCCCGGTTGTTAACCCAATGATGTGAAATACCATTGATGGGTTAACAACATCGTGACGTCACATCAATGGTAAAACATTGTTATAAAAAGGTAGATTTCTACCTATAACAACGTTCTACCATACATTATATATTTGTTGATTCCAATTTTGTTTAACTTGGATATCAGTAAATCATGGGGTACAGTGTCAAAGGCTTTTCTTATATCCAGGAGGATGACATCAATGGATACATTTCTATCTAATCGGTCACTTACAAACTCATAAAAAGACAGAAGATTTGCCGCATATGATAATCCTTTATGAAAACCATGTTGTGACAAGTCCAAAAGATGGAATACCTCCATCTCAATTTCTGTCCTGTTTTTAACTATCTTTTCCATCAGTTTAGAGCAGATAGATGTTAGGCTAATTGGCCTATAATTGGACACACTAGAACAATTTCCTTTTTTATGAATTGGGACCACTACAGCCCTCTTCCAATCATCAGGAACCTCACCAGATGATAACAATGTATTAAATAACATAGTGAAAGGATAAGAAAGTGGTTTAGCCAAGTTTTTTTTTAAATTACAGGACTCAAATTGTCAGGACCAGGTGAGCAAGACGGTTTTAGTTTTATTAACTCTTCTAATACTTCTTCTTTCTGAATTACAAATGGTTGGATACCTTCCAAGAAGAACACAGGATCTGGACTGGTAGATGGATTAAATAGTGACTCAGTAGGTAGCACACTCGCTTCTGAAGCCGGGAGATCAGAGTGCTGTGGGTTCAGTTCCCACATTTGGCACATGGGTTAATATCCCAGTACTGCCACTGTAGTGCAGCATGAGAGGGGTGCTGCTCTTCTGAGGTGCCATCTTTCAGATGAGACATTAAACCGTGGTCCCATCTGCCTGGATTGGTGGTAGTTCAGGTGGATATTAAAGATCCTATGGCACTTATCGAAAAGAGTAGGGGAATTTCCCCGGTGTCCTGGCCAAATTTCCCTCATTCATTCACTAAAAAATACCACCAACAGCTTAATCTGGTTCAAGGTCAGTTGGCATTCATCTGTATCCCCCTTCCCGGGTTGTGCCTGAAAATAGGCAGAATTTGTCTAGTGCACTTACCCGGTCAACAAAAACTAAAAAAAAAAAAAATATAGAAACAAAATACTGATTAAAGCTTAGGGCTATTTCTTCAGGATCTGTAATTAATTTCCCATTATGTACAATTGAGGTAATAGTGTTATTTTTTTTGTTTGTTAGTATTTTTATAGGCATAGAAACTTTTTAAGTCCTTTTTGCGTGCCAATTTTAATTCCAGTTTTCTTTTTTGTTTTTTTTATCAATTTATGTAACTTAACTTGTTCAGCTCTATATAAGATCTGATTTTTACTACAATGATTAGTTTTAAACCTTTAAAATAGCTTATATTTCCTACGTGTCTGTTTCTTAATTGATTTGTTGAACCATAAAGGATTTTTACCTTTATTGTTATATTTCTTCCTCATTGGAACGAATTTGAGAATCACTTCTTGAAGAGTAGTATTGATTTTGTCCCATGATTTCGTAACATTAAGCCCATTTAGACTTGCATCCCAATTTATATTGTTTAATTCTTCTATTATTTTTACCCAGTCAGTATTTTTATAGTCAGAAGTTTCAGTAAAAGCTTATATATTCATTTTAGTTCTGGTACAGGCAATATAACATTCAACCATATTATGATCACTGGTTGCCAGGTGACTCATAACCCTTGTGTCAACAATACGTTCTGCATTATTAGTGATAATAAGGTCCAAAATGTTAGAATCCCTGGTGGGTTCAGTTACTAACTGATCACAACCACACAAAGCAATGGTATCTAATAGATATTTTTCAAAATCATTTTGACCAGATGATAAACCCTAATTTATACCTAGGGGGGTTGAAATCACCAACAATAAATACATTGGCTAAACCAGATGCTGTCTCAATTTCTTGTAATATTAATTTATTACTACATAGTTCAGCTGATGGAGGTCTATAACAAACACCCAATATTAATTTGGGAAGGGGAGCCAAGTCAAAATTGAGCTATAAGATTTCTACCGAGGAATGGTATTGAAATTTTAAATTCAGTTCGGAACAATTAATCTGATTTGATATGTAACAACAAACACCTCCACCTTTTTTACCAATTCAATTTTTTGTAAATAGTTGATACCCCAATATATTATTAGACCAGGGGTTGGAGTCATCCCACCAAGTCTCTGTTACACAAACTATATCTATTTTCTCAATTGCCAGTAATAATCTTAATTCAGTTAGTTTATTGACATTTAAACTTCGAGCATTTAAATGTAACACTTTAAATTTAGATTTGGAGGTGGGTTTGCTGTTTGTTTTAGTACTGCCCTTGTCCCCCTTTTTAACTAGTTTAAATTACAACCAATAATATCCTCAAAAGTTCTTCCTAGTTTGTAAGCCCCACATTTGCTCAAGTGTAAGCCATTCCAACAATAGAAGGATTTGTTACTAACAAAGGTTTCCCAATGAGTCACACATATGTAACCCATTTGCAAGGTCCATTTTCTAAGCCATTCATTTATTTGTTTTATCTTTTTTTCTTCTTGAAATCCTGCTCTGGGAACTGGTAGAATTTCTGAAAAATTGATTTCACAATTTGAAGTTTGTAAAGTATTTGCCAGTTCTATATATTCCTGTTTTATTTCCTCAGAGGTTAATTTATTCAAATCATTTGTTCCCACATGAATAATCACAAGCGGATTTGTGCCAGAATTACTAAGAATACTACCAATATTGTTATGTATATCTCTTATTGCAGCCCCTCTAAAAGTGAAAGAAGTTATATTGTGCTTATCCTGTCTGCAAACAAACTTATCAATATATTTGATCAATGAGTCCCCCAATACATAATATTGCCTAGTTGTAGGTATATTGCTGTCAGATACACTTGATGCAGGGATGCCATTATTTACAGAAACAGGTTCCTGAGGTTTACTATTTGATACAGTTTCCATCATATTAATTTCATCCATACAGGCCTGATTTGATCTAAGGGCCCTAGATTGGGTTTGAGAGATTTTAATTCCATTCTCCATTGATTTATTAATTAGTCCATAAGAAATTTCAGTGGAGTCAAGATTAGTAATCATACTTGGATTTTCATCAATTTGATTCATAGGAGAATTTGATTCCAACAGCATAATACTGCTAGCAGGCAAGGTATCAATATCTGGCATTAATACATTGTTTGTTTCTCCCTTAGATTGTATAGGGGAGTGGCAATCATTTACTGGTATAAGGGGAACAGGATTTCCTAAGATAGCACTGCTAGGACTACAATTTACAATTTGAGCCTCCATGTCTTTATTAGATAAATTAATTAGGGGTTGAAATCTATTTTGTACAGCAATTTGATTGCCCAAGGCCCTATACCTTACTTTTGATTTACGCCCATGTTGAACCAACATCCAATCACCAACTCCCATTTCATTAGTCCATTCTTCCTCTTGATTATGCTTCCTTTTAGTATTAGCATGAACGGTCCCTAAATTGTCAACATTAGATGTAGTATCTAAGCAATTTGCATAAGTAACCTCATTATGTAGAGTGCTACTACTCAGGACACCATTTTGAAGTTGTAGTACTTCAGCCATTTTACTCTGTTGGCTTTTAATTTGATCAAGTTTAGCATAAAATGTAGTAATATTTTCCCTTAAAACACTATTGTCAAGACACTTTTTGCATATATATATAGTGCATGTTGGTAATTGAGCAACTATCGAGTACATGAAACAATTTGTACATTTTAGATCAATTTCTCCAACAAGTGTCATTATAGTCTCAGGAAGTGGTTTATTGGACACTGGAGCACAGGACAGTGGGGCCTGTGTAGGTTATAGGACACCAGTATCTCCCATTTTTACAAGGAACTTAAATATGGACTTTAAAACTTATACTGTAAACTACTGGGCACAGAATGTTAAAGTGATAATATCATACAACTGTCGACAACTGTTGGATTCACACCACTAACAGTACTCATGCCTATGATAATAGTTATGTAGTGCCCCTACACCCCGCTATCCCCGCTGAATATGCTAGACACGTGCTAAGACACGCGTGTCTCTGCGCATGCCTCCACACTCATCTGGCACGCACTCACCCGGCTCACTTGGACGGGTGCTTAAATGCACCATAAATCCGGAAGTCTCTTAGTGGTCATGTGACCCAACTCTGAGACTGCGGGCAAACCAAAGTGTATTTTAAGAAGAGTATTTGTGGAGAACTATTAAGTGACTGAGTACTGTAAACACAGGCACAGCACAGACAGTATCTAGCTGGTAACACACAATTCAGTCACAATCAGTCACTGCTCCCCAAGTTTCATTTAAATAAAATCAATAAAGTAACAAGATTTTAAGAGCTGCAGCATTCTGCCACTGTAGCAGACATGCATCTGTCCATGCCGTTGCACCTGGACATGGCGGTCACAGCACAGACTGCCCTGACAGTTTGTGATACTGTTTCAGACATGCTCTGAAGGCAGGTCATTGTTAGGCAGGCAGTGTGCCGGTACACTGTGGCCACTGTATGTTGGTACAGACCACACAGGGTCCTGCATATGCATATCTAATGCCTTTGTCTTCTATCCCACAGTAGCCATCATGTCTGGTGGAGACAGTGCCGCCTATCGCGGGCAGCCTAACTTTATGAATGATGAGGAGAGAGCCCTCATACGAACATACGAAATTTGCCAGCAGATAAAGGCCTAGAGGTCTATCAAGTCTGCTCAAATGTGCAGCTAGCACCCCTTTTCTGCAGCTGCCCCTCCCTTCCACCCTTCCCCTTCATTAACCCTCCCCCTTGTCCTGTCCCATCCTTGTTTGAAGCAGTCCACTGTTCTACTGCATACCACTTCAGCAGGTAACGCATTCCACCCAGCCACCACCCTCTCTGTAAAAAAGTGTCTCCCCATCTCCCTCCTGAACCTTTCTTGCTCCAGTCTCATATCATGGCCCCTGGTGGCCCTCCCCTCCCTTACTTTGAACAGCCCCTCTGTACCCGTCTTGTTTATTCCTTTCATGCATTTAAAGGTTTCAATCATGTCACCCTGTCTCTCCTCTCCTCCAGTGAGTACATGTTCAACTCCTTCAACCTCCTCTCATATGATAAGTCCCCCAGCCCCTTGATCATCTTTGTCACTCTGCGCTGCACCCCCTCCAGTAACTTAATGTCCCTCTTCAGATACGGACGCCAGTACTGCACGCAGTACTCCAGGTGTAGTCTAACTAATGACCTATACAGTGGCAGAATCACCTCCTCCCTCCTCGAGGATATACCCTTTGCAATACAACCCAGCATTTTGTTGGCCTTTGCAGCTGCCTTCCTACATTGTGCCGAGTTGTTCATTGACCCTGTAATGAGCACACCCAGATCTTTCTCCTCCTCTGTCTGGGCTAGCTGCACTCCCCCTAGCTGGTAACTCCTCCTTGGGTTCTTCATCTCAAAATGCAGCACCTTGCACTTTTTGGCATTAAAGCCCAGTTGCCAGGTGTCTGACCAGGTTTCAAGCTTTGCCAGATCATCCTGCAACCCCTGCCAATCCCCTAGGTCATCCACCACTGCACCTACCTTGGTATCATCAGCAAACAAACTGATCTTGCTCTTGATGTCCCGTGATATATCTGCAATGAATATCCAAAAACAACACTGGTCCCAACACCGAGCCCTGTGGAACACCGCTCGTCACTGCCCTTGGGTGTGAGAGCTCCCCACCCACCACCACCCTCTGTTGTCTTCTCTGCAGCCAGTTTCCTACCCATCTCACCAGCTTTGCACCCGCCCCTGTGCCTACTAACTTCCTTCCCAGCCTTCCATGTGGCACTGAGTTGAATGCTTTACTGAAGTCCAGATACAGGACATCCACTGCATGGCCCCTGTCCAGTTGCCTAGTTATCCAGTCATAGAACTCGACCAGGTTGGTTTGGCAGGATCTGCCACATATGAAGACATGCTGTCTGCTGTCCTGTAGTCCTTTGGCCTCTAGGAGGGCCACCAGCCTCTCCTTCAGGATAGACTCCACTAGCTTACCCATGATGGATGTGAGGCTCACTGGTCTGTAGTTTTCCGGTTCATCCTTGGGGCCACTCTTGTGGAGGGCACCACATGAGCCATCCTCCAGTCCTGAGGTACACACCCAATGTGATGAGGCATTAAATAGGTCTGCCAAGGTCCTGCAAGGACCTCTACCAGCTCCTTCAGTACCCTGGGGTGGATGCCATCTGGGCCTGGCGCCTTGTCCACCCTCAGTGCCTTCAAACCCTCTCAAACTCTGCTCTCCATGATTTCCCCATCTGTCACCACTTCCCACCCTGCTTCTGCCATTTCTCCCACCTTGGGTGTCACCCCCCTCTTCTCTTTAGTAAATACTGAGCAGAAGTACTCATTTAGTGCTTCAACTTTATCGCACCCTGCTTCCACCCAACCCCCCTCCTTTCTAATCCTTACTATGTGGTCCTTACAGCTCCTTTTCTCCCTGATGTACTTAAAGAAGTCCTTCTCCCCCTTCTTAATGCCTTGTGCCAGCCTGAGTTCTGCAGATGCTTTGGCTCCCCTTACTGCCCTTGTCACCTCCTTGATTCTGTCAAGTACTCCTCCCTGTCCTCCCCCCTCCCTGTTTTCTTGTACTTCCTAGAGGCAGCTCTTTTCCTCCTTACCTTTTCCATGACCGCCTTGCTCAACCAGATCGATTTCTTAGCCCTAGCCTTCTTGCTCTGGGCTTTGCAGCAGGTTTCAGTTGCCACCACTATCCCCAGCTTTATGAGCTCCCACCTCTGGTTAGTGTCCATACTAGATTGAATTCTGGCTAGGTACCCTTTTACCACTTCCCACATCCTCCCAAAGTCGGCCCTCCTGAGTCCAGCACTATTGTGCTAGATTCCACTCCTTCCTTGCCCATATACAATGTGAGCCATACTGAGTGGTGGTCACTCACTGACAGCGGTTCCTCCACTGTAAGTTCTCTCACAAAGTCCCCATTTGCCAGCACAAGGTCAAGGTATTCCCTAACTGGTTGGCTCACTGACCATTTGCAGCAGGAAGCTGTCCGAAGTCATCCAGCAGTACCTGCTCCTTCTGTTCCTGGTTGTTGGGGTGCTCCAGTCCTCCCTGACATGTTGAAGTCCCCCACAGTCACCACACTACCCTTCTCACAGGTCCTCCTGATCTGTCCCGCTAGTTCCCTGTCTAACTCCTCCGTCTGAGATGGTGGCCTGTACACCACTCCCATTCTAAGAATCTATTCTTGGAATCCTGGATTGCATCCAAAGTGACTCCGTACTACCCTCCTCCCTTCCTCCCTTACACACACTTCAGTCCTTCCTTCACATATAGTGCCACCCCCCTCCTTTCCCAATCACCCTGTTCCATAAAACACCTGTACCTGGTACAGACAGGTTGATCATTGTTTGGGTGCCCATGGCTAGGGATGGCTGCAATGTCCACCTCTCCCTCTGCCATGAGAACCTGTAACTCTGCAGTTTTCCTCCCAAGGCTCCTAGCATTAAGGGTAACCACCTTCCACTCTTCCCCTTCCATCCTGCCTCCTTTCCTAGCATCACCAACAGTACTTGCCATTTTGTCCTTTGTCACTGTTATGAGGGTAGCTCATATGGTTTCCCAACCTGTGGTCTCTGCATATCTCTTCCCCAACTGCCACCCCCACTCCTAGTTTAAATTCCCAACTTCCTCTATGTACTCCTCCATCCTCTGTTTCAACACTTTCTTTCCCTCCTCACTCAAGTGTAGTCTGTCCTTGGCATAGAGACTACTGTCCTCCCAGGTCCCTCCCACCCCCAACAGCCATACCCTTTAGCACAACTTTGGGTTCTTAGCCATCCGTTAAATTCCTCTATTCTCAGCTTTCTTGTGTGCTTGCCTTTGGCACTGAAGTATCTCTGAAAAGTTACTGATCTTCCTGCCCCCTCACATAATTGTGCTAGTTCCTCAAACCTCCTCTGGACTGTATCTACTGTCTTGTCAGCCAGGTCATTTGTCCCAAGATGTATAATTAAATGAGGTTTGTCCCTACCCCTTCTAGCATATTTCAGAACAGACTGTCCCACCCTTTCCGCTGTCATTCCTGGCATGGCCTCCACCCAAATGCGACTATGCCTCTCCCCCTTGCTACCCCACCTAACTCCTCTTAGTTTTGAGTCCCCCAGCACTAAGATTCCACCCCTCTTACTCCCTGCTTGCTTCCATTCATCTCCCTCTCATTTCCAGCTCTCTTCTTCCTCCTGCACATTATTTCCCCCTTTTACCCCTGTTGCAATTCTCCCAGCAGAACTTCCCCCCACTCCAGTTTGGTCCAGGCATTTATCAATTACTCCTCTAATTTCATCATCTCCCTCCTCCACCTTCTTCCTCTCTAGCAGTGCACAACTATTTTCTGAAGGCCCTTCACAAATGCCTGCTCCCTCTCTCTTCATAGTAACCTGTTCTCTCCTTTCCACTTCATGACTTTTGCCACTTCTTTGCCTCCCCTCAAAAGTCCCTATCTCCTCCTTCTATTTGTCTTTTGTCTCCTGACCTGGTTTCCCCGGCAATTGCTCTTCCTGGCCTGGGCCCCTTTGTCTCTGCTTCCCTTCTTCTGACCCTCTCCTCACCACTGTTGGCTTAAATCACCCTCCCTCATCTCCCCTTCTTCCTCCCTCCAGTATTGGGCTAAACCCACCCCCAATCTGCCTAGCCTGTCTTAGTTCCTCCTGCAGACCCTCAATCTCCTTTCTAAGTTTTTCTATGTGGTTGAACACTAAACATCCTCCCACATTCCAGGCAATTTTTAGAAAGATTGGTGCACCGCAGTTGTTGCAGCCTACCACCCTACCCATTGATGTCATTGCCCACCAGTGACCCCCCACCCTTCCAGATGCAGGATACCAAACACTCCCCCAAGTCTCCCCTCTCCCTCCTCTATCAGTGCAAAACATTTTCTTTATTTCCCTTACCTCCTTTGTTGCACACGTTTAGATATATTGAGCAACTGCTTTTTATATTCCTATCCTCCTATCCACACTCAAAAACAGACTTTAAGTAGCCATTGCACAACATTCTTCAAACTCCTACTCCTTCTATCCCCAATGCAATATCAATGCGAAGAAGTAATAATGAAAGTTCCTAGATTTGCATTTACTTCCCTTCCACTGAAAGAGCAGTCACCTCTTCACTTGCTGCTGTTCCTTTCCTGGTATGCCCCTCCTCCTCCACACCCCTTACTATACCCAGTGTTTAGCTCCTGTCAATCATATTTAATAGGGCATATAATCAAGAGTTGGGGGAAGGGGGGGCCAAAATTTGCAGCAACCAAAGACAGCAAAGAAATACACCACCACTACATTTTAAATCCTCAACAGCCCAAAAACAATTCTAAGTAAAGACAACAAAGAAAGTACAGTGTCACCAAAAGCCCACAATCCAAGTCTAAAAGAAAAACAGCAATTACCAGTTACTGTAAAGCATTGAATTGAATATGCTTCCTTCCCCTTCTGGCTTCTATAACATTCAAAAATACATACATTTCTATCTCAGCTCTTTACCCTTACCATCAAAAGGTAACTACAATCACAATAATCTACCTTCTACTAATACAGATTCTATCACAGAACCAGAGCACAATGCAAAAACATCTGCTGCTTAGCAACAACAAACAGGTGACAACATACCAAGTTGATGTAGCTTTTTTAAAATAGAAAAAAAATGTAATGTTTTAAACCAGTAGAAATCAGCAGTCCCAAAAGCACCTTGAACTATAAGAAAGAACACAGTACCACACCTCTACCACAATAACTAAACAGTTCTAAAACATTGGAGAAAGAAGAAAAAAATCGGAAACTGCACAAAAAGATACAATGTACTATAAAGTATTAGGCAATAGTATACTCAGTTGCTTAACAGAGAAAATAAAGTACCTACCAAAACAGACAGAATACCCACAAATGACACTTAGGTTCTCAATATCAGACACTACCAAAGGCACACACAGAAAGGGTTTAAACTATAGTATTAAAATTAACCACATCAGAATAGAAAGATCACACTAAATAAATGTGTTGATCCTTCTGACTTCCAACGAATATCTACCACACAAATTTTATATCTTCCTGGAGCCTACAGGGTTGTCTTTCACAATCACCTAAATTTACATAAAACAAAGCAATTTTTAAACTGAAAGTTATAGCAAAAAACACTTAGCTTTGGGAGCTCTTCTCAAACACAGCCACTCAGCTCAGAGTTCTAGAATCAGAATTATAGACTTATAGAGGCATACAACCTGCACAGGGATGTCTTGACTGGCTGGGGTGGCAGCCATGCACTGAGGGATGAGGCCTGGGAGGCAGTGGCACACCATCTCAATGTGGTCGGGAAGTACAACCGGACCACCCAGGAGTGTAGGAAACACCTGAATGATGGGAAGAAGAGGGCCAAGGAGAAGGTGGCACACATCGAGGACTCACTGAGCAGGACAGGGGGTGGTCCACAGTTGGGTGTGCATCTCACCCCAAATGGAGAGCTGCTTGTGCCCAGCATTGCCCAGTCAGCTGTGCAGGGTGTCCCTGGAGGGGAATTCAGATAGCTGTGTCTGCCAGGCTATGACCAGGGGGTCACATGTGTGGTTGTATTGCCCATCAGGCTAGTGGTTCCATCCCAGTGCTGGATGGGCATGGTGTAGCACTGACCCACAAGGTGCCATGTGGGCATGTACTGGCACTGGGTATCCCCATGCACTGCTGGTGCATGGCAGCAGTGGCAGAAAGGGCGTTGCCTGGCCATGCCAGGGACTGTCATGCACAACCATGGTACACCACTATGACACACTGTACTTGTATGTTCGCCAGTGTTGTTTCCATTGAATATGACCATGTTTCCCACCTTTGTTTTCACAGCTCCATCTCATCTCATGGGTGCAGCCATGTCCACGGCTGCACAGGATGCCTTAGCAGGTGATGATGCTGGCCCATCCCACAGAGTTGCAGTCACAATGGGGGATGGTGCCAACCCTGACACCTCCAACACACCAGTGGCTACAGCTGCAGAGTCAGTGGTGGTGGGATCATCAAATCCTTCAGCTAGTGGTGCCACTGCAGGCAGACATGACATCTCATTGTTGGAGGGTTTTCTGGGTTTGGCTGATGACAAAACCCAGGGGATGCAGTGCACATCACTGATGCCCTGCTGGTGGTGGCATCTGGCACACAGAGGGCATACAGCAATGCCTCTGACAATCCAGATGCCACATAGATGCTGGGGGACATGGTTGGCACTGGTGCATGCAACACACAGGTGCCTGCACAGGTGGCACCTGAGACCATTGGTGGCCATGCTGTGCATGGCACACCTGCAGGATCTGCACAGTGTCCCATGGTGGTGGGTGGTGTGCCCTCTGCAACTGATCCTGCTGTAGTAGTGGGGTCAACCAGCGTGTCCTGTCCAGGTGCTGTGGGTCACATGCAGGCAGTGTTGGACCATGATTCCACCATTCCTGAACATGATGGGGTTGTGCATACCCATGCCCCAGCCTGCTGTGGTGCAACCAACTCCCGTGGATGCTCCACAGCAGACTGGCTCATCCACAACCATCGGCGCCATCACCAGGAGTCTTTACCCATCAACAAAATTGAGGGCTATTCCCGACTCCTGTGGAACACCGTTGAGGGGCAGACATCCCTATGGGCTGAATTCGGGGACCTTTGGAAGCTTCTGTCCCTTGAGCATGAGTTGGCAGCTGCATGGCACACCCAGATGTTGCAGAGGCATGCCTACTGCTGGTGGGCATGACCGCAGCTCTGGAGTGGATTGCAGTCACCACTGAGGCAGCGTGTGCATGTGGTGCATGCTGTGACCACCAGACCTCCAGCCGTACACCCAGGAGTGCCTCTCACACAACCAAGCAGTGGCATCAGGTGGACCCATTGCTGCTAATGCCATCGCCACACCTCACCATGCCCAGCATCCCCGGACCTGACATGGCTCATGGGGCCTCCACCCCAATGAGCACCCATTCACGGTCTCACTGCAGTACCCCTACAAGGGTGTTGGCAACACCCCCTGTGGCTGGTGGTGTTGAGGCAGCATCCACTAGTCATAGCTGAGGCTGCCCATGTGTCCATGGTGGCCATGGTGCCACCCTGTGACATTCAGGTTCCCGATCCAACAGCCACAGCACCTGCCACCTGTGTGTCCCACTCACCTGGCTAACGCTGCCTGGGGTGGCATGGGTGGCATGTGCCTACCCCAGTGCATTGCCATCATGGGCCCCCTGTGCAGTGCCACCTGCATGTCCATGTGTGCCATTGTTGTGCCATGTGGCATGGGCATGATGAGTGTGGTCCTGTGTCTGTTGTGCACTTGTGCCAGCAACTGTACACTGATCCATGCCATCCCTGGCACTGACATTATGGCACATGGCTGTGTTGACTGTGGTGTGCACGTGTGTGTGTGTGTGTGTGTGTGTGTGTGTGTGTGTGTGTGTGTGTGTGTGCTGCATCAGCACTGGCATGTCTGTAGTCCACTGTGGCATCGGCACTGCTGTGTGGCCTGTGTCATGAGTGTGGCTGTGTGGTGCTGTATGTGTGGTGTGTTGTGCCTGCCTTGCAATACAAACCTGTGTTACTCACCTGAGGTCACCAAAGTGCTCTTCCACAAGTGTGTCCCTGTACTGCCGGGCCCTCTCAGCCATGCATGGGTCACGATGCACCAGTGGTGGTCCTGCTAATGGATCAGTGGACCTGCATCCTCATCCCCATCCTCCTCCTCCTCCCCAGAAATGTCACTCTCCATGGCCTAGACAGCTATTCCACAGTCAATGGCCATGTTGTGTAGATTGCAACAGGCCAGGAATATGTCACAGGCCTTTTCAGGGCTATACTGTAGGGCTCCCCCCAACCTATCCAGGCACAGTAAATGCATCTTCAGCATGCTGAAGACATGATCGATGATGGTGCGCTTGGCGGTGTGCGCCTCATTGTATCACTCCTCCGCCTCTGTGCCAGGTCGTCTGAAGGGTGTGAGTAGCCAGGGTCTGAGTGGGTATGCTGCATCACCTGTGGGGAGCAAGGGTGGCTGTTAGTCCACTGATCACATGTGCAACATGCCCCCTGCACCCTGGCACACTGCTGTCTGTAGTGTGGGTACACCACTGATCATGTTCTGCCCTTCCCTGCCCTCCTACCTCCCCCTCCCACCTTATGGTGTCTGGCCTGCTGCTGCTGTCTGCTTCTAGTTGCCCATGCTGTCGCTTTGCACATGTGCCCTGGTCCCCATTGTCTGGTCCAGTGTGCCCGGCAGCTGCACCCATATGCCTGCATGTGGTGTGCTAGGCCCTGCCACACCTGCCCCCCATGGCACTGCACCCCTCCTTCCATGGTGAAAACACAAATCCAGGCACTCATCACCACAAAATTATGGTCACACAAGAGGATACCATTTAAAAAATTGGTTTATTTAGTTGCCTTCTTCCATGCATTGAACTTGTGTGACACTGTACCTGTTTGTGCATGCTTGCGGAGCTATCCCCCCTCCACTGCCCCACTTCCACTGCACCCTCTGTACATTGTGTGTCATGCTACCAGTACACCTCCCCCCCTTCCTATCCTGCACCATGGTTTCCTGTTGTTCTGTAGGTCAGCTTGTCTCATGCACCTACTAGGTGTCCACTTGTTATGTCCCCTGCCTCAAATCTGCAGCAGAAGGCAGACTGGTGCCAAATGAAGGCATTATGTATGCTCCCAGGGTATGTAGTGCAGGCATTACTAATGTACCCTGTGGCATTGCACAACACCAGGAACTTTATTGAATAGTACACTTTGCAATTCATGTACGTTACCACATCATCACCAGGTGGTGCGTGAATTGCCACAATGCATCAGTCAATAATGCCTGGCATGCGTGCCACCCTGTGGAACTGCTGCATGGCTTCTGTCTGCTCTACCTGTGTGCTTGGGAAGAGGATGTACTCTAAAGCATGTGGTAGCAGTTCGGTGAGGAATTGTGTGAGGAGACGGAAGGTGGATGCCTGTGAGATGCCTGTGGTGTCCCCGGCTGGCCTCTGGAAGGTTCCCATTGCAAGCAAGCACATTACTGTTGTCACCTTGGTCTCCACAGCTATGGTGTGACCTCATCCAGTGAGTGTCTGCATTTCATCATGGCACAGCTCACAGAGCTGCCTCAGAATGAATCTGTTCATGTGGTATCAGCCTACTGTTTCTGTGTCAGTAAGCTGTTCGAATGTCAGTCTGGCATGATACCACAGTGGGGCTGGCCATCTACAGTGCCTTCCATCACCACATTGCTGTTCCGCCTGTCTCCTCAT
The DNA here is from genome assembly GCA_016271365.2 of Neoceratodus forsteri. NCBI lineage: Eukaryota > Metazoa > Chordata > Ceratodontiformes > Ceratodontidae > Neoceratodus > Neoceratodus forsteri. The sequence goes on along the minus strand of CM057451.1, from coordinate 133,934,938 downwards.
TCCCATTATCATGCCCACCATCATGAATGGTGCTCCATCCATTTTAGCCTTTCAGCTACCTCTCACATCTTGTTGGCTCCTGTGTTCCTGCTGCTGGCCTGCTGGGGGCTTGCACTTATGTCTTCTTCTTTTATACTTATCTCTCCATGGCTCATTTGGGTCTTCTGCTGTGAATACTCCGTAGTTGTGCCTTCATTTAGCACTATGAATTGCTCTGCACTGTGTATGCATGTGTACCCTCCTCGTTTTGCACCGCATGTCATTTACTTGCATCCATGGTGCATCCTGTTAGGTGCAGCACATCTGGCTTGAGCCAGGGCAACTGTGCTGTCTGTAAAAGGCTCCATGGTGCATTTTCAGGTTGTGTCGGTGCATTTTATTTGCACCCAGTGCACCTGCTTTGTGAATCCTTATTGAAATCTGTACATATCAAGCTGCATGGTCTTAATTTCTTGGTGGTCCTTGACAAGCAGTAGCTTTTGTTTGGCACATATACTGCCAATCTATATTATCATTTATAAACTCCTGTTACTATACTGTAGGCCTAAGGTTTATGGGGCATAATAACTAGTTTGAGAGTATACATAAGTAATGGTTCCAGCTAAGTTTTGCATTCCATATAGTGTGAAACTATTGCTCAATTTAGGTAAACTTTACTGTTTACTCTTTGTATACTATATATTGATACTTTTTGTGGTTCTATGTGGGGCTTGTTTTTAGCTTACAATTTTAGCATGTCTTTAATCCGGGTGGGTTTTGCTTTTCAGAAACTGCATTCTTATACACACTGTGACACTTATACTTGGATTTAGGAGCTTTTTGCTCGAGTAGTTATAATGTATGGTAAGTGCTAATTAACCCCCATAATCAGCAATCACACAGCTTTGTTATGCACTGTTTAGAATTTTAAAAGCTGTGAACCATACTTCGGAACTTCCAAACAGTGGCATAACAAAAAAGAATGCACCCAGAGTTCCGTAATTCTCACACATAGAATGCAAACAGTGTGTTTTTGACCATACACTATAAAAGATGATGGCTGGGATCAGGTGACAACACGCTGAAATCACTTCGGTGGTTGCTAGTGCTACAGTAAACCTCTCGAGCTGCGCTCTCGAGGTTTATTGCCCTAGCAACAGTTCGAGGTGATTACAGCATGGTTATCACCCAATCCCCAGCCATTATCCTCCATGTTATCATATTCTGAAAGTAACTCTAAGTCATTTTAATTTATGAGCAGTGCACTCCCCGCATGGTGTTATTCCCTAAGCACATCTGACCTTTAGGCTCTTTCAGCTGCAGGTGAGCTGGTACTACTCAGCTTCTCTGACATTTTCTTCTGCTATTTTTTAAATGAGTATTTTGAACCAATGGAAAATTTCTCTCTTTTTTTCTGCATGACCTGGGTGTTAAAAGTATGGGATTTTCTAAATAACTGTCATTAAGCTTCCAAGGAAGGACTTGTTGACCTAAAAGCTAAAGCACGTTGCTCTTTTTGTTACATCTGTGTTGGTCCAATAAAAGGTATCAAATCATTTGCTTCTGGATCTTTTAAAGCTATGCACTTGATCCCCTATACTGCCATTTATTGGTACACTACAGGAATAGACATAAAAGGCAAAGCAACTCATAGTGGCAGCAAGTGACATAATGAAGAATAGGCAGATATACAGTATTACAGTATGTCACAGGAACCCCTATTCATTTCAGTTGTATTTACTATAATATTTCCTGATGTATCCGGGCATTCACTACAGTGCATTTTGTCATTAGTTGCCACTAAATAACCCTCAGCTCTGTCCAGTTTCAAACCTCGGCCTGCAGGAATAACTGCCGGACATACAGTATATCTTGTCATTAGCTGCCATTGAATACCCCTCACCTCTGTCTGGTTTCAAACCTGGCCTGCAGGGATAACTGCATGAAAGAACAGAACTCTACCAGTAGGCCTAAGGAGAAGCTCCTCCTAGCCTAGTCAAACTCTGTTTTATACTCAACCATGTCTGCCTGATGGAGCTGTTGGAACAATGGGCTAAATATCCGTCATGCATTATGGCACTTGGTTCTACCTCAGGCTTTACTTCTATGGATCATACAAAACAATGGAAATTGGCTCAGATTTTCCTTTCCACAGCCTACTGTATATAAAGTAAGCAATAATACCTGACAGGGTGGGTGGTATTGTTTTATACTGGACTGCCCAGGAGTGTAATGAGTCCTGATACCACAGGCGGAGAGATTTATAGCCCCTGGAAGGTCTGGTATAGCACAATACCACCCACCCTGGAGAGTATTATAGCACTTAGAAAATGGGCAACTGTACTATGTATGTTTTAAAAAAATGTATGTTTAGTGCTTAAAAGTTAGTTGTTTATTTTGTTATAAAATAGTTACTCCACCTGTATTAGTAAGCTGATTTATTTTATCTGAGGACTTTTGTCTCAATGCAGCCTCTGTAGTTTTACTTTGGAGCTGATTGCCATGGTCCCCCCCCACACACACACACTTATACAGGGCTTTTCGTTTTTTGGGGGGTTTTTTTATCTATTCATTGAAGGTTTGTGCCTTATAAAATGGATAAAAATTTCTGTTTCTTGGGTGATTTGTTTCAGATTGGTCCTTTGGTTTGGTAAAGAGGCTGCAGCTTCAAATCCAGAAGAGGCAACCAATGAAGATCAGTGGAAGCTGTGGTGCTTACTTAAATTGGGTTCCTTTAATCAATGGTAACTACTGATGAGGTGTCAGTGCTTTGATAGTCCTACTATTGAAGTGACAGATATTTTGTTTTACTGTTGTTGCCACACAGTCTGCATGGAGGAAATGTCAGGCCCGGTCTGGAAACAGAGCGGTCGCGGTAAGACCTGAACGAGCACTCACAGCACAACAAACAGGGAAATTGAACAGAGGTACAACTATTTCTTAGGGTTTGTTTTTTTAAATGTAGATGTGGTCTTGGCTTGCAAGTGGGAGAACAAGTAATGGTCTGGATGGCTTATTAATCTGAGTGGGGGTGGAAGACTCTTGCTCCTAAGTGAGTCAACAACATGGTTGCAGATCAAGTTTAAAATTCCAGCTGGCATCAGGACACCAGGGATGAAGTTTGCATAGCTGGTAGTTGTTTTTCGCATGGCTCTATTAAAAAATAAATGCATGCCTGGCATGGCTTTTCAGCCAATTAGCATGCTTTATTTTTCAAGACCATTTTCTAAAGTTTGGATAATCACAAATAAACTTTTCTGTGACACCCTTGGAATTGTATAAAAATTGATTATATTATCCCTATACAATATACACTAATAAATAATAACTGTTGCATAAACATAATCTTGTAAACAATGTAAAAGGCAGCATGAATACAACATAATAACTCGCAAAGAAAAACAAGAAACAAAAGTAAACAAAAATAATCAGATACAATATGAAGTCTTAGTCACTTTTATAAATAGCATTTGTGTTCAGGCTTAGATACCAGAAAGCCTCTTTGCATAAATATTTTAAATTGTTTATTTTTATATAAAACTTGTTCAAGCACTTCTTTGCATGTAACATGTTTAAATAGATTCTTTATATGCCTATATTCTAATAATTAAAAAATTATTTCCCTCTTGTAACCACCACCCTAGGCTCAGTTATGCTAAAATATTATCAAAATATTAAAGCGCATACTCAGATATCTGGTTCATTGCATGATTTGGGTTTTCTTCTGAATTTCAGAATGTTGGTTAGAGTCTTTCTTCCCCTTGATGGCAAAAGTCCTTTTTGGTACTGCTGCAGTCTTTGGTTCAACATCCATATGGTTACTGGAAGTCCATTGTGGTATAGATGCATGAAGATAAAGCAGTCTTTTTTGTTGCAAATACAGAAATGAAGACGTAGCTCCTCATAGCTCAAGCACCAAAAGACAGTCCCAGGCTTTGTTGGGAATTATGTTTTCAGCCATAAAACACAGAGTCGACCGGACACAGGTCCATTCAGCATAAAGTTCAAGTTGAGAACAGCAAGAGGAAGGAGGTGCTGTTGGAACTTTACTACTCTACTGGGACTAAAGAACTAGAACTCTACTACTGGGACCTTTAATTTAGGGTAAAAACAAACAAAAAAAAAGAGTTAGGGTGGGATATTCAGACTGCGTCAGACTGTGGCGCAAGCCTGGGCACAGCGCAACTGGGATGCGCATGGGCGTTGACAGGGTGATATTCAACGGAGCTGCGCCATGGCACAGCATCATTGAATATTGCACCTTGGCCACCCACAGTGCACATGGCACAGTGGCACTGCACCAGCGCAAGTGGCCAGAGTGGAGCAGGGGGATGCGCTAGTGTTTCAGTCACTGCCAATTCTGCAGCACAGAAGATCAGCAGGAACTGCAGCAGAAGCAAGCAGAACAGCAGCAGTAAACGTAACAGCAGCAGCTTGTTGTCACTTCTCCACCAAAAGCAGCACAGCAGGTGGTATTGTATGGTGCCCCACCACCACCTATGCCTGGTCCTCCCTGCAGCTCTTCCATCTAGGAGTTTTTTATCTGCCTCCCTTGCAACCCTAGAGTAGTCAGGTATAAACTATGTGATGCACTGGTAAGGTGGGGTGCAGCAGAGGCCACTTGGGCAAGGGTGATCAGTGAACCCATGTTTTGGGGCACCACCATGCAGAGTGGGAAGCAGAGCTGCAGGAGGTATCAGTCACTTCTGCAGCCAAAACAGAAATGGTAGAGCATCTGCCTGCAGGGTGTCGCAGACAGATGGCCAGTGCATCAGAAGTTGCAGCTCCCACAGTTGCCTGCCAAAAGTGTGACCCTTCATAACAGCCTGCTACACAGGCTCACCTTGCTGTGCTGTGGGCAGAGGTTGAAGTGATACAAAAATGTTGTGGAGAGTGCAGTGCAGCTGCTCAACCGCATTTAGGGACAAAATGGAGAGATACTTAGAATGCTAACAGCAATTACTGGTGGTCAGCCCCAGCCCCCACGGGACCAGTAAAAAAATATAATGTCCCAAAATCTTCCCCCAAAAAGCCTGTCATCTGCTTATATTTTTTTCTTAAGCAATATTTTTGTTTATTACAGCCTAAGCATGTAATTTATGATCAATTAATGTTTTCTTCCTTAATTTTGTTAATCCTGTATTTCTTGATTCCTCACCTTCCCCAAATGCCCCCAACCCATTATGCTTTCCGTAATAGAAATGTTTTTGTTCTTACTCCATACTTTATTTTATGTAATAAGTCAGGTGGTGAGTAGCTTTGCGTACACTCTGTGTTTTCATTTTATTTAAAATTGTGGCACTAAAATGCCCTCTTAAGGACACTTTTATTTCACTGTGCATTGCTGCACCACAGTTTCATGTATAATGAAAGCACACAGTGTCCGCCATTTTGTCAACCCACTGTCATGTAAAAAAAAAACTAAATTAAGTCGCAACTCATAAATACTTGTTATTTTTCTGATCTGTTTTACAGGGGATTATTCCTCACATGTGTACTGGACAGTAATACCGCATGCTGAATGATGTATAGTATAAGCCGACAACATTCAGAAGATAGAAAATTATGGGGGGAGGGGAATGGTAGGTGAGGTGACTTTAGGGTATTTAGATTGTAGTTGTTGTTGGTATGTATACTATGAAACTTTTGCACAGTAAGTATCCAAAAAGTAATAAAGCCTGCAATGACAGCATCAGTGCAAGAATGTGGTTACAATTTTGACTGATACTTTTTTATTCTATTTTACATTGCCCATTATCTAATAACTTGTGTATACACGTATGCTACCCTTCTTCCCACAATGTATGTTATTCTGCATTACTTCATTTTTTAAATGAGAAATAATAAAAGTAGTGTTCATTGTAATGTTACTCTGTTACCTGGTTTGCATCAGTATTCCCAGCTGTTTTTGAACAGATACTGTTCCATTGTGTCATGTAGCACTGTCTGCTGCATGTGACTTCACTGTAGTCACATTACTGAATGAAATAGTTACTGTCCAAAAGCATATGAGAATATTGATCCCAACCTGGTACAAGGCTGATTAAAATTAGCTCTCCTTTTATTACTCCCGAATCCCAAAATAATGTAGTGCTGCATTCTTAAACTGTTGAAAGAAAGGTATCATTCGTATACACAAGTTATTAGATTAGGTAGTAATGTAACATACAATAAAAAAGTATTGGTTAAAATTGTAACTGCATTCTTGCACTGATGCTTTCATTGTCAGGCTTTATTACTTTTTGGATACTGTTCACTGTATTAAAGTTTTGTAGTATACATACCAACAACTACAATATAAATACCCTAAAGTCACCTGAAGTCACCTCACCTCCCCTGGCAACCCCCCCCCCCATTAAATTCCTATCTCCTGAATGTTTCCAGCTTATAGTATACATCATTTAACATCCAGTATTAGTGTCACAATGTGAATAATAATCCCCTGAAAAAATGTTCATAAAATTAACAAGGATTTTGTGACGGTCACAATAATTATAAATCCACAGCTCCCCCTAATGTTCCACCCCTATTATGGTTTCCCCAATAGAAACAGTTTGTTTCTTATTACTTGCTTTACTGTATTTTTTTAAATTCCCATGGTCACCAACATTTTGGAAGCTGTGTGCTTTCATTTACTTTGCATTTGTGGCACAGAACCGTACGTTGCATTACACTTAAATTGAAGCGGGTAGTACATCGCCATAGTGTCACCTGTAGTGATAGCACACAGTGTCTGCTATTTTGCAGACCCTGCTATGACATTTGAAAAATAAAGGAAAGTAAGAACTCTTAGAAACTGCCTTTCTATTGTGGAAAGCATAATGGTGTGATACATTTGTGAGAGGTGTGATCTAGATTGAAATTATGAGTTTTTTCCATTTATTTGGGTGAAGCAGCAGTGTAATAATCACAATACCATTAAATCACCTACCATGCCCAAACCCTACCAAATGTCCTATATTGTGAATGTGCTGCTGATTTAATGTCATGAAATGTCCAGATGAAGAATAAGACCACAAATGCGTCGCCGTGTCCCGACTTAAGTGAGAGTTTTGCCTCATAGTGATGCCAGTTGCTGCTGCTGTTGTCCCACTGCTTTAATATCATAAAAAGTCCAGATGAAGAATAAGGCCGGAAATGCATCGCTGTGTTCCCAACTTTAGTGAGACCATTGCCTGGTGGTGATGCCAGTTGTTGCTGCTGTTGTCCTGCTGCTTTAATGTCGTGAAAAGTCCAGATAAAGAATAAGGCCAGAAATGCTTCACAATGTCCCAACTTAAGTGAGAGCATTGCCTGGTGGTGAAGTCAGTTGCTGCTGCTCCTGCTGCTGTCGTTCCACTGCTTTAATGTCATGAAAAGTCCAGATGAAGAATAAGGCCAGAAATGTGCCACAGTGTCCTAACTTAAGTGAGACCAGTGCCTGCTGGTGACGTCAGTTGCTGCTGCTGTTGCTGCTGTTGTCCTGCTGCTTTAATGTCATGAAAAGTCCAGATGAAGAATAAGGCCGGAAATTTGTCACAGTGTCCCAATGTAAGTGAGACCATTGTCTGCTGGTGACACCAGCTGCTGCTGCTGCTGCTGTTGTGTGCTGCTTTAATGTCATGAAAAGTCCGGATGAAGAATAAGGCCAGAAATGCATCACAGTGTCCCAACTTTAGTGAGACCATTGCCTGGTGGTGAGGTTGATGCCTGCTGCATCACTGGTACATGCTGCCCTTTGTGTCTGCCTTCATACCACAATGGTGAGTCATTGTTAGCCCCAGAGAATTTTATTTTTGTGCAGACACAGACATTTAATTTCTATTGAATCTTGTTCTGTGTTGTTAGCAGTCTGTCATGCTGTTCCTTTTCAGGGAATCATAATACATACGGAATGATTCCACTTGACCCTGGTGAACAGACATGATGTTCACATTCAGCCAGACGTATGTTAGAGTCCAACACCTAATGTGGTACTGCAACATTTAATTTTTATTCGGGGGGGTGGGGATTACCACTGTGGTTGACTGAAATATTATCATTTCTAATTATTTTTTTCTCTGGTCATATGCACACTTGTGTTCTGCACATTTGGGACGGCTGATGACTTTGGCTGTATGGAAACTGGCAAACCATGTAAGGTAAGTATCATTTTTTTGGGGGGGCACATTTGAAAGCAAGTTTCATTAATGTTTTTGTCTTCTTTCCAGGTCTTCAGCATATTCATTCCTAACTGTTGTCCATCTTCAGATTGGAAGATACCACCTACGGCAGTCCGCAGCACCTCATTGTTACCCGAAAACAGATGATGAAGACATTATTAGGAGTTCATTGCACAAATACATTCAGTTCCCAGTGAGGCTGTTCCTGTCTTCTGTTATATATAGCTTAAAATACCAAGCTATTACTAAACCTCTTATCCAGTTTAAAATACTAAGCTATTACTAAAACCCTTATCCAGCTTAAATACCAAGCTATTAGTAAAGCCCTGAAAAAAAATTAACACATTTAGTGAGTGACACGCAGTGGCCTACTGTTGTACTTACATTACATCAATTCATGGCTTTCAGGACCAGGATAACATATTGTACAACCCTGGCATACTTCAGTATGCCTGTCCCAACTGTGAAGAAAATATATATTACATAGCCTGTATGTCACCGCCATTGAATGCTTTACACCGGCGGAAAAAAATTAGAATAAAAAATGAAAGAGTAAATAAGAGTGATACTTACCTGTAGATGTTATCATTTAGGTGGTAGGAGTACTGCAATCCTGAGAAGTTACACATTCTGTAACCTGTGAAAACAAAATGAAAATCAGTTGCCGATATTTGGTGAGCTGACAGTGGCATCTTTAAAACAGTAAAGGAAGGATTCACACCACAGTGCAAGTCAAAACCATAGTACATGATATTAATACACACTTACTGTAAATTAATGATAAGAAGCAGGGTGGCTATGGCTGACTGCGAGTTCATAGCTTGGGCACAGGTACAATGTCTCTCTCTCTCTCTCTCTCTCTCACTCTCAAGAAGTAAGGTGGCTGTGGCTGGCTGTGGGTTCTTTGCTTGGGCGCAGGTACAATTTCTATGTGTGTCTCGCAAGAAGCCGGGTGGCTGGCTGGGGTGCATTACTCTTTTTCAGTGTCAGGAGGATATCTGTCAATCAATCAGCAGGATTTAAATGGCTATAAGCTGACATTTTTGTTTAGAGGACTGCAGGTAATAATGTATGTACACATTCAAAATCAAGAGAGGGGAAGTCAAAATTTAATACATGTCTTTAATATTTATTTGTCAATTGTCATATTATAGTCAAGCCACTGGTTTTCATTTTTTAATGCAGAAAATGGTAACATTATGGAACTGCGACAACCTTCACTCCCGTAATTTTGCCGTTACTCCCTCCCACCAACATCCTTATCATCATCTTTATCATCAAGGAGGAAGCAGCCTTTATAATCCTCCATGCCAGAGTTGTACCCACTTGCAAATTCTTTTTCCATGACTGTATCAACCTCAATGGTACACCATTTGATGCTGCCACCAGGATGGTCTGCTTCACCTGAATCATCAGCACAACCATCATCATGACGGGGTACAAACATAGATGTGGTTGTCTGACTTGGTACATGACCCTCATTCATTTTTATGAATGTCAGCATGCTGACATTTGTAGGTGGTATGTTAGTAGAATGGTCACACACTATGGCCCCCACAGAGCTAAATACCCTCTCCACACTTACACTGGAGGGTGAGCAGGTCAGGTACTTCAGTGCTACTGATGTCAGCACTGGCCATTCATTCACCTTGCCACTCCAGCACACCAAAGGATTGTCCAATATTGTCAGATGCCTGTTTTCTTCCAACTAGGCCTCAACCATGGTCTGTGATGCATGTATTCTAGATTAATAGTCCACCTGTTCACAAGATTCATCTAGGTCACAAATTCTTACTTGGGACAAGTCACCCCAAAGTGGATTAATGGACAACTGCACAGCTGACACCACCCCTTGCCCCACAGCCATCTTACTGGATGTACTCGATCCACAGTGACCTTCAGCCTTGTTATGCTGTGGTTTGCAGAACTTTTACATGACTTCTGTGCCCCATGAACCAATCAGACTAGCTGTCCAGTCAGATTTTGAACCTGATCATGCCCTCCCTCCAGTATGGATGCAATGCCACGCTTCTAGCGTGGCTCCAGAATTGTGGCTATTTCAAATTCTGGAGATTGCTGAATAGTGGTGATGTGTAGATTGCTGTCTAATATTGTAATCATGTGTTTCAGTAATGCACAGCTTGACCTATCTCCAGCCACATCAAGGCTAGGCTGCAGATTCAACAAAGTCTTACTCAGCACCTACAGTAATGGAATGGCTTGACTAACAGATGCAGTGTCACCACTCACTGCCTGTGTGGAATGTTCAAATGGCCTCAAAATTAATATTACTGAGTCCATGAGTCTGCATTGTTCAGTTGTCATAGACATTGAGGCCCTTGAACTGTCATAGCTAGTGTGCATAACTAGGTACTTGGAGATGGCTTTGTACTGCCCATACAACCACTCTGCCATGTAAAGTGTCAAGTTTCATCTCATGACAACTTCAAGCTTGAGGCAGTGCTGAGGGAGGCTGTTTTGAAGCTGCAGCTGCCTAGATTGGTCATGGGCCTTTCCAAGCATGCAAAGTGGGCATAGATGTGACGTGTAACAGTCAGGATTTGCTTTATTTCAGGGTACTGCAGAAACTCCTGTATCACAAGATTTAAACAGTGGGCCATGCAGGAAACCCTCACAAAGCCACCACTGCTGATACATTTAACAACGTTTGATCCATTATCACTAGCTATGAAAACAGCTTTTAGGGACGGGATGCAGCCACTCATCAGTTTCTGTCAGTAGCAGGTCTAGCATGTTTTTACCTGTATGCAACCCTGCTACACTATGCATTGCAAGCGTAGCATGCTGTCTAATGCCATGAAGGTTACTACCACCACATTCTGACTTATTGCACTGCTTTCCTATCCCACCATCACAGACAACCCCAGGTAGCAGCACCCAATGTGTAGTAATACACAAATAGGAACTACCCGCCATTTTGCAACTTGTCCACATATCCATGCTTAAGGAAATGTAAGGTGATGCAGAATGTTGAAGGGCATGTCCTGCAGACTCTGTCACCATCCGATATAACTCAAGGACAGCACGGGTGGCAAAGTATGTCCTGGAAGGGATCTTCCATTTAGGATAGGCTCATGCCGAAAAGCGCCAGAATCCCACATTCTCCACAAAGGAGAATGGCAAAAGGTCAATTGCCAACATTTCCACTATGGCAGCATTGAGTTCATGTGCAATTGCATGATTTGGAGGGCATTTACTGTTCCAGACAAAAAGGCTGTGCAACATGGGCTGCATTGTTCGGTGTTTTGCATGTGGCATGCCAAATGGCTCTCTTCTGTGAACTGACATGAATGGGGTACCTTTGACATGTGATGGTGGGTGCACAGGTGACAAGCCAATAAATGTTTTTACCTGTTTTAAGCACACGAGTTGATGTACTAGAATTACTACATGGACCACTGCTACTCTGACCACTATCTGAACATTCAAAATTATCCTCCTCCTCCTCATACCTGTAGTAATTCTCCGGTGTTATTTCACCCCTTTTACCAACATGGCTACCTACACTAATGGAAGGGGATACCATGCTCACTAAGGTGGATGAGGGTGAATGTCCCATTACAGCATTAGCTCCCATCTGGTGCCGAGTCCACAGTGCCATGTGCCTGCTCTTGAGATGAGTATGCTGGCCCCCAGTGCCCAGATGGCTACCCTTTTTATCACATTTCACATACGCTTGGCAAAGCTGGCAGATTGCACTGTTTCATTGCCACCATCTTGTATGAAAACATCCCAAACTAGGGATTTTGATGCCCTGCTCTTTATATGTTGCTTATGGAGTTGCATATGGAACAACAGTTTTATTGGCAATGAAATGGGGGGTGTACTGCATGATTTCTGGTGCTGTGCACACTTGGACTTTAACTGAACATCACAATCAATGAATGTTACTTCAGGGTCAGCAACAGACACAGCTACATCATAACTTTGAGGAGGAGGGGATTGACGAACAGACTGTTTATAAACAGCCACCTCCACTTTCTTTTTGTCTGGTTCCTAAATGGGGTCGCTAGCATCATCATCATAATCATCATCCACAGATTCACTTTGGATGCTGTCCTCCTGTGGAGATATTCCAACCACAGCCTCAGTACTATCATCCACACTTTTTTCATCAACATCTGAATGTTTGGATGGCCTAACCTCAAGATCAGTGCAAACATGAGACTGTGAGTCATTAGCATGATCAGAATCATGTTCAGCTACTGTGGGGAGTGGGACATCAACTACACTCAAGTCTGTGGATTCTGCAACATTTTTCCCACCTGATAACTCTGCTCAGGTTGAACTTGTAGCAATACTCATGCTATTATCAACCATGCCATCACTAACTTTACTATCAACATGGGCAACAGCATCTACAACCAGCATTGAAGTGACTGATTCGACTGTGAAAAACAGAGTCGGAGAAATCCCTTTACTTGCAGCAACTGCTACCTTTCCCTTCTGCTGTGTACTACCACAGCCACAACCACTACTGTTAACACTGCTAGACTTGCTACTAGCCCCTGATGAACCTGCCTCATCATCACAACAACTTCCACTGCTAATAATCTTCTTAGCAGCAGTGCCACAGCCAGAATCAGCTTTGCATGACTGTCTCTTCATGGGTATTTTGTTAAGATTACACAGACAATTAACAGCAACTTATTATTTCTGCTGTTTTGGGGGGATAGGAAGCAAAAAACAAAAGAGATGCAGCCTCACAGGCGCAAGAAACACAAGGCTTTAACCAGTCTTCAAAAATCCAAAAGTCAAAAAACAATACCTTGTTTTGCCAGGGAGGGGGGGACAGGGTTAAGCTTCAGCTACATAGATGGAAGCAGGGAAAAATATTGCAGACAGGCTGAGAAATTTATAGTGCTGCTATTGTTTTGCCACAATAAAATGTGTATCAGTTTACACCATGCACACAGATTAAAGGTCAGGCACAGAAACTTTAACTGTTCAGTAAACTACAATACAGACAGTCTTTTAAAATAACTGAAAAAATGCCCAGCAAACAGAAAAACCTATAAAAAATTAAGTAAAGTTGTACTGCGTGTACCTGAACACAAAAAATAATAAAAAACTAGACAACAAAAGTTGGAAAAACTGCCTTTCTCACTAATCTCCCTTCTATACCACAGATCCACACCTCCCCCGAAGCACACTTCTACAGCACCTGTCAGTACAGAGACTGAATGTACTAAATTAACATTAAAAATTCCCACAAAATCAGTAAATGCTCAATGATATAAACACATTAGGGTTTTACTACAATTGATGTACTAAATTCTGCCACAGAATTCTGTGCCAAACATGCATTTTTAAAGGTTTTGCAATGGTTTGAATCTCAGAGCTCTGACAGCAAACTGTCTCCAGCTTTCCACTCCACACACTATGCTGAACTGAGGCTGTGCAAAACAATATACAGCCCATGTGACCTTAAATCCCATGAATCATTGCAAAATTCACCTTAAAGAGCAAAAAAACAAGGCAAAGTAATGCAAAGTTCGTAGAGAATAATGGGAACTTTGTGTTACTTCGAGATGCAAGGTTTTTCACTTCACCATGTGGAAAAGTACATGAAATTCAGGTTCTATATGAAATACTACATGTAGCGAATTTTAGCCATTTCACCCATCTCTAGTTATGAGGACCATGGCTAAGGGCCAGGCAGCAGACATACTGTATGTGGACTTTAGCAAAGCCTTTGACTCTGTCCCTCACAGGAGAATCAAGAAGCTTGTAGAGTTTGTAGTGAGGAGCAAACTGACAAAGTCAGTGGGCAGTTGACTGGGAAGGAGAACATAGAGGGACGTGGTTAATGGTGAGAATTCATGAATGACATATGTCACTAGTGGAATGCCACTAGTATCAGAGCTTGCTCCTGTACTTTTCAACATCTTCATTAGTAATACTAATGTCAACATCAAGGGCAAAGTCTACCTTTTTTCAGATTACACTATTCTCTGTGGCAGAGTCAGCACTGAGGGGGGGATCTGTGACATTATAAAGGACTTGGAGAGACTAGGAAGGTGGTCCAGGATCAGGCAACTGGATTTTCATGCTAACAAGTGCACAGTAATGCATGTGAGTAAACAAAAAAAAATAAACAGGGGGTTGAGCATATGTTGGGGATGGCAGTCACAGTGTCTGAGAAGGAAAGGGATCAGAAAGTGGCAGTTTCAAGCAACCTTAAAACATCAGTAGAATGCAATACTGTATGTCAATGGGTAAAGTGGACAAGATACAAGGTTGTACAGGTACTGTAGGAGGTTCAGCAGTAGCAGGACAGCAGTTATCATGCCCTTATTCAAAACCCTGGTGAGGTCACCCCTGGAATACTGTGATCAGTTTTGGAGCATTCACCTGAGGAAGGACATCAACAGGTTGGAGACAGTATAGAGAAAGGTGACCAACATGATACAGAGCCAGCAGGAGAAGAAATATGAACAGAGATTGGAGAGTCTAAACATGTACTTCTGGAGACCAGGAGAGAGAGGGGGACATGATTAAGATACCCAAATACTTGAGGGGCATATATAAGGTGGACTCAACTGAGCTGCTTAAGCCCAGTGTGAATAAAACCACTAAGGGACACAGCAGTGAATGGTAGCGGCAGGCGATTCAGTATGGATGCCAGGGTGTACTATTTTACTGAAGGTGTGGTGGAAAGGTGAAATAAGCTTCAAGAGGTGCTAGACAATACACAAACTGTAAAGAGCTTTAGGGCTGGTGAGGTGGGCAGGGAGAAGGTAGATGGACAGGAACCTCTAAGGGGCATGTGCTGTACCTACACGCTTGGCAGACTTGATAGACCCCAAAGCCTTCTTCTGCTGGTACATTTCTATGTTTCATCAAAATATGTTACACAGACCCTATGTAGATTTAATGGTTTCAAACTTAACCCATTCCAAAGATAATGCTTTACAAAAATGTTAACATACTGTATGTACTGTTACTACCAAATACTTAATGTTTTTCAAAAGTAAGGTTAGTGAGGATGACATAGTCTATACACATTGCTATACTCTACATCAGTACACTTTAACCAGCTCCGTTCGGCTGACAAGGGGTTGCTGGAGATTCCGAGGGTATCTTTGAAATCTTCTGGGACCCGTGCATTTATGTTTATGACCCTACCCTCTGGAATTCTCTACCCAGTCAGCTATGGGAGTGCACAACTGTGGGGGATTTAAACAAGCACTTAAAACTTTTTTTATGGTGTCAGGCCTTCAGTGATGCATAATTGAATGGACCTGTTATTTTATCTATTATTGTTCTTGCTGATTGTGTTATTGTGGTTTTAATTTTTGTACAGCGCCTTGGTATTTCAAAAGGCGTTTAAGTAAATAAAGCTTATTACTAATGTTATGGTTATGAAATGTAGCATTAGGGTAAAGAAAATCAATTGGCCCTTGCTAAAACCTGTGGTGTGGTGTTCCTCCAGATTTCATTGATTGCTCAATGCACTTCACTACTTTGAGGTTTTTGTTTCAATTAACCCTAACTGATGCCTAAATGCATTTTTTACAATGAAAGATATACTGTAATGTTTTCTACAGTATCCACTCATTATATAAACTGGTTAAAGCAGCTTTCCATATGAGGGCTGCAGATGAAAATCATGCTTGAAATATTCGGAGCCTTTAATAGTTTTTAAAGGCAATATTTTTGTCCATTTAAAATATCTTGCTAAATTGTCCTTATCTATTTTTAATTAACCTTTTTTTACCCTAACATCCTATTTCCTTACTTGTAAGGATTTGTGTTTCAGCCCTAACTGACGCCTTAATGTATTTTTTTCCAAAGAATTATAACGCTGGCCACAGAATCCACTCTCTATGTAGATTAGAGTTTAAAGCAGCATCCATGACCGGACTGCAGAGGAAACCCATACTTGAATTAATAGTACAGTAGTGGTAAAAGGTTTTTATAGACAATATTTTTGTCCACTTGAAGTAACATTCTAGGCTGCTCTTATCTTTTTTAATTTTAATAAAATAAAATGGCAGCAGAAAAAAATAGCAATACTGACATGTTTTTAAAGATTCCATAATGTTTTTTTTTCACAATTTATTTATACAGGATAGTCTGAGTAATAGTACTGAATTATTAGTAGGAATCTGCTTCTGTCCAATTTTCTGATAAAGGGACTGAAGCTTGAGGAAGACACGTGACTTGCTCAAGGGCATATCTTGAGCCAGCAACTGGGGTGGGATTTGAACCTGTGATTTTCTGGGTTGCAGTACGATGCTCAAACCACTACACTATAATGCCTTATCTTGGGATCCTCAGGGGGCATAGCAACAGTGGTGTGGGGTCTCTGGGAGCAGACCTTGGGGAGAAGAAGACTGTGGTTGTGATGTTATGGAGAAACCCTGAGAGAAACTGGAACCAGAATAGGGGTTCACCCTGCCTTGTTCTGGTACCCAGGATATCACCTATTGTTAATATCAGGAGGTAGCCAGGCCAGCAAACTCTGCTTGTCTCTTTAGTGTAATTTTTTTGTAATGAATCATTGCTGAAGAGTAAATTTGCAATGATTGAAGGTTTCATTATGAACTCCTAGCTGTGGAATGATGTAGCCGGGTGCTGGCAGGGCAGTGACTTGGAGGGGTGCAAGAGCTGTAGTTGCAGTAGGGCCCGCACTGTCAGGAGGCCCACTGCCTCTGAAGCCAGCATTAAGAAAACCTTTTATCACAAACAAACTTGCAACTTTCTCTTTGGAAATTTCTTATCCATTTGAAAAGGGTCTGTCGGAAGATTCCAACTCCAGTTTCACATGATGGGGGGAGTACAGAACAAAGAAGCATAGGGACTATTACTCAAAACATCTAATCATAGTGCCAGTGTCTCCAGTAGGAACAGGGACAAATTACATTCTTCAGTTCCTTTATCATGGTGCCAGCAGGGGGGACAAGGGGCAGCATGGACAAACTATGGATAATCATCAGGAGTAATACAAGAACATTTACACTATAAAAATGTCATAAGCACTAATAGTTATTTTATGTTCACTGGCAGGGAGGTAGGCCCCACAACACCATTTGCAGGGGGGCCCTTAGAGTTGTTGGCACAGCCCTGGGTGCTGGTGGCATTTATCCCAGTGAAGTACTCAGTAGCGCATGGCAGGAGTGCAGGGGGTTGGAGGAGAGCCATTTTGAGACTTGTGGCATACCCCATGAGAGAAACTGTTTCATTTAAATGTGTCACTGTTAGTGATGAGCTTGGTGTAAGTTGCAGGATACTTCTCATGTCCTGCTCTCCAGGGCATAGGAATGAATTCATGCAGGAGCTGATGGCCTTTATGGCAAACCTAATGATGGACTATCCAAGATGGTTGGCTCTTGGGGACTTCAATGCCAGGATCAATAATGAAGTCTCATAGTTTGGACAACAGTTCCTTCAGCTAATTTTTTTGCTGTTTCCACTGGTACCTACAAGCATGGCCATGCCTTTGGCCTGGTCTTCTCATTAGGTTTTGATGTATGTGACTTACATAGAAACATAGAACACTGGGGTGAGAACACATGATTTTATTGTCAACGAATACAACACACCCCATTGTATAAATATATCTATATCTATATCTATATCTATATATATATATATATATATATATATATATATATATATATATATCTCACCTCTTGCTATTTATAAAATGAATAAGGGATATACAATGGTGAGCTGTCAGATAAATGATTTATCTACACAAGTGCTGTTAGACCTCGGGTAATCTTTCCTATACAATATTAAAAAGGAGAACAATCCCTAGAGTTCTTACTGAAGGGTATGAAATACAATGAAGACCATGAGAATAAGCAGACATAATGTACTCCCAAACCCCTCCCCAAAAGGAACAATATTATTTTTACTTTGTTAGGCTTATGGACATCATAACGCTTGAGCTATGTTTGTTACCATGGCTTTTGGATTTGCTGGGCTAATAGTAATGTGGTATTGTCTTTTTCTACTCTCGAGAGTGGGGTTCTCCTCAGCACTGCTCTTATAATTGTCTTGCAGTACATTTTGCTGAGCCATGGTTTAGTTTAGGAAATCCCACAGGCCAAACTGTGGAAGAATGGCAACATTTCACCCAATTCTCCATGCAGAAGAAATTCTGCAATAAAATGGGCACTTAGATGAATCCCCTCATTTACAGAACAGTCCCGTGAGGATCAATGAGATGTGTGGGAAGCAAATGTACATAATAAGTTGCAATGCATACATTGAAAATGGGTCTGCCTGCCAGCCCGGTGACGCTGAGGGCTGAGGCGCTGGACACCTTACCTCGCCACACGCTGGTGACCCAGGTGCAGGAGCCAGCTCAGGTCATCGGGTTTCAGCAGGGAAAGGAGAGGACTGAACATCCGGAGAACTGATCTCCTCTCATGGGGAGGGTGGGGATGCATATCCACAGCAACTAGTGACTCCCAGTGGAGACGGGGGGTGCTGAAGCTGGGGAATGCCAGGAATGGGGTAGAGGCAGTGACAGACATCCTGCGGGCAGGTGTGGGAGCATGCCTGTCGTGCACTGATGTCATTGCACATCCGGGACTCCAGGGACATACAAGCAGAACCTCCTACAAGCAAGCACTGTGAAGCCCCCCCGATGGACTCCCACTCCCTCCGGCTGAACAAAGCCCAGTATAAGTCAGGGCAGGGGATCAATGGTGATGCTGGTCTCCCCCCATTCCCCACCAGGGGAGTCCCTCCATGGGGGGCAAGCCACAGTCCTCCCTGTCCCTGCAGCTGTGGTACAGGCCAGTCAAGGGAGTTTTGAGGGTCTGCATACAGGATGGAGAGGGGATCGGTGCTGTCCCCACTACAAGTGCGGAGAACAAATAGTGTTGAAAAAAAATGGGTCTTCCCTCCAGCATACATCAAAATAGAGTGCAGTGAGTCATTTCACAGAAGGCTTAAGAGGACTGTGTAGTGCTGTAGTAGTATTTCTATTTAAAACTTGCCCCCTCTTATTAGCCCATAGTAATGTAGTACTAGTAATTTAAATTCAAAAAGGACTCTAGATCTGTCATGTCTGCCCCATGCATCTCATTGATCCTCACAGGACATCTTCAGATGAATTAAGATTAGGCCAGTAAAACTATGTTTAGGTGTAAATTTATTAAATCTATGTAGTCAGCAGTCAGTGGTGTGATGGGCCATGCTGACTGTGTCTCAGATCAATGCTTTTGTCTGTCCATACAGAATATTGTTGAATACCACATGTGCAAACTTGTGCTTGGGCTATGATATATCATACATCATTTTGTATGGCTTTATGCTGTCAACATGCATGGATGCCTGCTCAAAATTCATTAGCTTTTTGAAAATATTTGTGTGTTTGAGTGACTAGTTCAGGTCTCACTTCATGAAAGTATCATCACTGTACTTTGGAATAAGGCAAGCCTGATCTGTAAATTTGTAGAAGAGATCAGACTAAGTCAGACAGAAAATGTTAAGCCTGATAGCTCTTCAAATCCTCCAAATAATCTTTTGAGAATAATTGTTCTCTGACTACAAAAATGAAATTATGAGCTAAAAGTATGTGTGCAAAATAAATGATTAGGTGAAATCAAGGCCCCATTTAACCATTTCATTTGGATTGGAATCTCTTTGAAAAAGACAAAATACCATTTAATTTAGTTCCATTTGTTACATAGAAACATAGAATCTGTCAGCAGATAAGCACCACATGCCCCACCTAGTCTGCTCATTTACCTACTCACTGCTGCAGCCACAGATCCTATCTGATCTGTGGCTCTCCTCCTCTGCACATCTCCAGGGTACCCTTATGTCTATCCCATGCACTCTTGAACCCCAGTATTGTTTTCGCATCCACCACTTCTGTTGGAAGGCTGTTCCATGGCTCCACTACCCTCTCAGTGAAAAAGCACTTCCTAATGTTACCCTTGAGCCTTCCACCCTTCAGCCTCATATCATGCCCTCTTGTTCTTGTGCAGTGTTTTCTCTGAAATATGCTTTCCACCTGTACCCTGTTTATTCCTCTAAGGTAATATGTTAATATTAATATTAAAGTTAATATTGTTAACATATTCCAGTGGGACATATTGCATCTGGTAATGCTATTCAAAATATGACACCATTTTCTTTTCAGTACTACCCCCTCAAGCCACTATACATTTTAACTGTTTCCCTACCCAAAGGTACAATCAACACTGTTTCTCAATCAGTTCTGGCTTCTGCTGTTTGGGGTATAAAAAAAAAACTATGGTGCCCCCAGTGCCTCAGTACCCCATAACTTCTACACACAACCAAAACCTATTTTTTTAATGTGCTCTGTCTAGAGCAGTGATTTATTGACAGGTACAGTCCTTCTCATCTTTGCTGTAGTGATACTGTACTGTTGTAGTACTGATGCTAAGTACCTACCCACCATTCCCAAACATGGACTGGCCAGCATCTGTCAGTCAAGGCCTTTCCTGTAAAGTAAAACTAAATCTTACCAGTAAATCAGTTCTGAATTGAAAGCTAGTCTATACTGTGCTAATGTGTTTCTGGTAATGTATAGATTTTGTCTTCCTCCTCTCACACACACTGGCCTTGGTGGACTACTATATTATGTTGTATATGTGTGTGTGCTGGGGAGGTCTCATTTGTACAGAACTGAGGCCCAGATTTCTTGAAGGTAATGACCCTTTTATGGATGATTGCTTAGCTGGATGGTGGGTGACTGAGCTGGATGGAGGATCAACATGGGATTTTGGTTTTCCCGATTTATTCCTCAAAATGTATGTCCGCAGCTGGGGGTTGCAAGGGGTTGAGGTACTGGTTAAAATCTCAGTGGCTAGTGCAGGGGGAGGTAGAAGGGTTTGTGGTTCAGGGGGTCGTCCAGCAGCTCGGTAGGAGTGAATGAGGATGTTTTTCAATATTGTGGAAGTGAATAGTTTCTACTCTGCTGGGAAAAATTTCTACCTGCTTCAGTGCAGTATTAGATCATCATATCCATGAGATCAAAAAGCATGCTACCACTCATTATAACTGGATGGTGGTGGAGGTTATTGTTGGGAAAAATTGTGAAATTCCATTCCATGGAGTTTTATGGTTAACCAACTTAGTCACTACTCCTGCAGGGCTAGTTGGGATATCTTAATGACATAAACCCCTCACCAAGAATCTTCCACTCCCCTGAAACAGTTGTCATGCCTGTAGTGAGCCAATGTCCCAGCCAGTCCTGATGTTTTGAAGCTACAGCTCTACTGAAATCCTTTACATCAAAAGAGCAGCTCAAACATAAATCACCACCACTACTTCTGATTAATTTTTAATAATGACAGAGGTTATGTTGCCCCTGTATGGGCCACCAGTTAGATCACACCTGGAGTACCTCATGCAGTTTTGGAACCTATATCTGAATAAGGACAGGGAGAGGCTGAAGACTATACAGCAGAAAGCTACAAAAATATACTCAAGGGGCAGCAGGGGAAGACCTATGAGGCAACATGGGCAGCCTACACATTTACTCACTGGAGGACAGGAGGGGAGGGGGTATCAGAAACATACAGATACACGCAGGTACATAATAGACTGAACTTCACAAAGTTAGTTAAATTATGGAAAAGCACGATGACCAGGGGGTAAAATCCTAAACTGGGGGAATTCAGGAAACATGTCAGGAATTATTTCTTTATGGAACAGGTGGTGGCAGGTAGGTGAAACAGTCTACAGCCTAGTCAGTAATTGTGACTAATGCTGGAACTATTTCAAGGTTCAAAACCCAATGGGGCATTTTCAAGGGGGTTATTAGGAACAAAATAATGACAGGGGATTCTGAAAGGGAAAATGAATGTAGGAAAGTTAGGGCAGACTCAATGCACTCCTAAGCTTATATTCATGAGCACAGTGTTAGCACAACATTACTTTGTCTTTACTAACCCGATCTAGCAATCTCTCATGTTGTTCAATAGCACATTGATGAATCGAGGTAGAAGTAGTTAAGTAATGTTGAGCTAATGCTGGTGGTAATGTTTGAGAATATAGACCCTAGTCTTTTTCTGTCCCTAAGTATCTATGCATGTTTGTTTCTATAAACCACGATTAGTAAATGGTATGCTGGTAGCACCGTGGGACTTGAACTGCATGAATGAAAATCTTTGTATCATGCTTGTCACTATGGAACCTGTGGAGCACTGGACAGCTGATAACTAAATCATGCCTCACCAGCTGCTAGCCTACATATCCCTCTACAAGATTGGTGTGCATTTACTGTCTCTTGTCTAGGATACTGAAGGCTAGGCTAAAGGACTATGTAGACAGAATCCTGCATTTAAACTGATGGGGGGGCAAGGAAAGGTGTGGCACAGCAGTTACAAACAGGGAAGGGAACCTAGTTGGCACTCCCCCTCACACACTGGATCCAGGAATATTAGGGGAGAAGACAGGAGTGAAAAAGAGAAATGCTAGAGGGGCATGTATACAAATGGCAGAAGCCTGGTGGGCAAGATCCCAGACCTATTGGCAGCAGTTGAGGAGGCACAGCTGGACATAGTGGCTATAATGGAGACATGGTTTGGAGCGAACCATAGGTGGGACATAATTGTATCAGGGTACATGCTCTTCAGAAGGGACAAGGAGGGTAGGAAGGTGGGTGGCACTATACTGTACATAAGGGAGAACATTGGGGCTACTGAGGCACCAAGTATATGTGAGGGGGTGGAGGCTTTGTGGGTAACATGCGAGGCATGGAATGGAAGTGTAGTCAGGCTATGAGTGGTCTACAAATCCCCAAATCAGGATGAGGAGGAGGAGGAGGAGGATAGAATTCAAATAGAAGGAATCCTGAAGATGGCATCCAGGGGGGAGTTGCTGCTGCTGGGTGACTTCAATATGCCTGATGTAGATTGGGGTGTTCCGGCAGCAGCATCAAAGTGGAGTAGGGAGATCCTGGAAGCACTTCAGGGAGCTTGCCTGAAACAACTTGTGAGGGAGCCAACCCAAGATGGAGCAGTGCTAGATCTTGTGCTGACAAATGGGGAGAGGGTAGAGGAAGTCACTGTGGGAATTCACCTGGACTCTAGCAACCACTGCATGGTGAGGTTCATTATAAGCAAGGGAGCAGAGCCAAGCTGCATGGGAATGAAGGTCCTTAGTTTCATGACAGACAATTTTGGGAAGATGGGAAAAAGCCTAAAAGAGGTCCTTGAAGGGGTAGAGAAACTGGAGGAAGTGGAGGAAATCTGGACTAAAATTAAGGGGGTCATTACACATGTAGCAGATCCCTGTGTCAGACAAGTTAGTAAGAACACGAGAAAAAGGAGACCACTTTGGTTTACTAAGGGAGAGGGTAAGGGTGAAAAAGGCAGCCTTCAGGGATTACAAGATGTCACAGAGGGAGGAGGACAGGGAGGAGTATCAGGTTAGGCAGAGGGAAGCAGGGAAGGCAATTAGGAGGGCCAAGGCACAAACAAAGGAGAGAATAGCTTGAGAAGTTATGAAGGGGGGCAAGACATTTTATAGGTATGTCAGCGCTAGGAGAGAGGTGAGGGGGGTAATTAGTAGGCTGAAAGGGACAGAGGGTGAAAGCATAGAAGGAGATCAGGAAAAAGTGAATGTACTAAACTGATACTTCTGTTTAGTGTTTATGAAGGAGAGGGACGGGAAGGGTCCACGGATGACAGATAGGGATAATAAGGGTGAGGAAGTAGACACTACACATTTTATGGTGGAAAGAGTATAGGAGGAACTAGGCGAGCTGAGGATGGACAAGGCAATGGGACCTGACTGTGTGCATCCCAGTATTTTAAGGGAACTCAGAAAACATTTAGCAGCACCACTAGAGGAGTTATTCAACCAGTCACTGGAAATGGGTGGTTTCCAAGGACTGGAGGAGGGCAAATGTTGTCCCACTCCACAAAATCGGAAGAAGTGAAGAGGCAAGAAATAACAGGCTGATCAGCCTGACCTCTGTGGTTGGGAAGGTTATTGAGGCACTGTTGAAGGAGAGGATTGTGGGGTACTTGGAGGCCTTTGGCTTGCAAGACCCAAGGCAGCATGCACTTGTTGGACTTTATCGACTGGGTGACCAGAGAGATCGACTGGGGGGGGGCAGTAGATGTTGTGTACCTTGACTTCAGCAAAGCATCCTTCACAGTTCTCTACAGGAGGCTCGTAAACAAACTGGGAAGTCTGGGACTGGGCATGAAGATAGTTAAATGGGTGAAAAATTTGCTAGGGTACAGGGAACAGAGGGTGGTAGTAAATGGGGTCCATTCAGATGAGAGGAAGGTGACCAGTGGAGTGCCAAAGAGATCAATCCTAGGGCCATTACTCTTCAACTTATTTATAGAGGACATTGCAGAAGGAATTGAAGCAAAATATGTCTATTTGCTGATGATATGAAGATCTATAACTGGGTGGACACTGAAGGAGGAGTGGACAGGATAAAGAGGGATTTGAACAGGCTGGAGGAGTGATCAAGGACATGGCAATTAGGATTCAGTGCTAAAAAATGCAAGATCATTCACTTGGGGTGCAACAACCCAATGGTAGACTGTACTATGGGAGTGGTGGTGCTCGAGACAACAAAGAAGGAAAGAGACCTGGGAGTGATATATCTGAGAATCTAAAGGTGGCCACTTAATGTGTTAGGGCAGTGTGGAGGGCCAGCAGAGTGCTGGGATACATAGGAAGGGACAAACCAGTAGGAAGATGGAGGTAATGATACCACTATACAAAACCTTGGTGTGGCCTCACCTTGAATACTGTGTTCAGTTTTGGAGACCATACCTAAGAAGGGACAGGGTGAGGCAGTGCAGAGGAGGGCTATGAAGATGGTGCAAGGGATGCAGTGTATGACCTATGAGGAGAGGCTCTGAGAGCTGCATATGTATACCTTAGAGGAGAGGAGGGAGAGCGGGGACATGATAGAAACATTTAAATACCTTACGGGTAACAGCAGGGTACCACAGGGTAGCATTTTTCAAAGAAGGGGATACCAGACAACCAGGGGACACACAATGACACTGGAGGGAGGAAGGGTCCGAGGAAACATAAGTAAGCCTTACTTTACAGAGAGGGCGGTGGACAAGTGGAATGGCCTACCAGCAACTGTCATGGGGCCAGAACAATCTCAGAATTCAAAAGGGCTTAGGTCAAGCATAAGGGCATTCTGAGAGGTGGGGAAGGGGGAACACAAGGGGGGAGAAAAAAAAGAATGGGACTTGGTGGGACAAAGGGGCAGACTGGGTGGGCTGAGAGGTCCTTTTCTGCCATCAAAATTCTATGTTTCTGTATGTGAGCCAGAGATTCTCTGATTGATTCTGAGCTTTAGATTTGCTTAACTCGTGTACTATGCAACCAAGAGCAGACACACATTGTCAGACATTGCAGTACAGTACAGTTTAATTTTCTATACTGTTCTGTAATGTATATAATGAATCATAAAATGTATTTATTGAAATACTAGGATTACATCAACCATTGAAGTAGAGTTTCTTTTACAAAGGCTCCACATTAAAACAAAGAAAGTACAAAACATGACACAAATCTGGTGAAAAATATTGGGGTTACATGTATACATATGGATACAAGGACTCCGGGTTACACAATGGAGCTTGCAGGATAGGGAGACAAACCAGACAAATATAGCCATCAACAAATTGACTTAGTCAAGGTAAGTGCTACAGTAAAGAGGAGAGCAGAGAGTACATGGAGGGGGTGGAAGAAGGAACCAGTGGGAAAAGAGGCAGTAGATGAAACTGCCTAGCCACAGTCACAATTGTTTAGAGCCAGAAGATAGTTACATAGCTTGGATTTGAAAGGACCCAGCTTTGTTGGTTGGTAATGTCCCGGGGAAGAACATTGAGCCGGGTGGGTGCACTATAGCTGAAAGATATCTGGGCCTGAGAGGTCCAGCAAAAGGGGACTAGGAATGTCGGCCTGAAGGTCCGACAGGTGCTCTGTGGTGTTGGTATCACCACAAGTAGAGTTTCCATAGCTGGAGGAGTAAGGCCTAAGCTAATCTTGTGAGCAAGAAGGCAAGTCTGGTAAGTGACTCTGCCTTTGAGATGCAGCCACTTCGTGCATTCATAGAGGTCGCAGGTGTGGGTTCTTTTGTCAGTACCGGACACCAGATGGCAGCAATTATTTAGGGCAACTGTTAGTCTTTTTAGGGTGGTATTGGTGGTGGCACCATAGATTGCAAGGATCAAGCTGGTTACTGCCATTCTCAGTGCCTCAGGAGTTAGGCAGTGGCGATGCCTATACAGAGTCCCTATCCTGGAGTGAGCTACCTTGGCAATTTGGCTGACATGCAGATTGTAGAAGAAACCGGAGTCAAGTGTGATATCCAGATATTTAAATTCCACTACTTGTTCGAGGGGCTCATTTTTGTTGTTCGCAATGGATAAACTAGCAGATTTGTGTCTGTTTTAGAGGTTGGAGAAAAGCATAGTCTTAGTTTTTTTGTAATTCAAGAGGAGTTTGTGTTGAACAAACCAAGTTTCAACAGTGCTGAAATTAGACTAGAGATCTTTGGAAAAGGAAAGTGGGTTTGTGCCAGCTGAGAACAGGACCACGTCATCTGCATAGAGAACCATATTGTTATTACAGGCTAGCGGGAGGTCATTAATGACGAGACTGAATAGCGGGGAACCCAAGATGGAACCCTGCGGGACCCCGGAATGAACAGCAGGCTTTGGGAGAGGGTATCACCAATTTCCACCTGTTGAGGTCTCCCTCCAATGTAGCTTTTGAACCAGCAAGTAACCCCCTGTGAGAGCAAGGGCAGGGAGACAGTGAATGAGCAGGGAGTGAGTAACAGTGTCAAATGCCTTGGTCAGGGTTCTATATACATAGACTCGACCAGGTGGCCTCAATCCAGTGCTTCATGAATGTTGTCTGTGTATTCAAGAGGGCAGTTGTTCTACGTGCTTTACTAAACCCGTGTTGTTGTGGGCATTTAATATTGCATTTATGAACGTGTTCTGTTAATTGGTCTGATACAATACATTCAAGGGCTTCCGAGAGGGGGAGGAGGGATGGATATTGGACGGTAGTTATTATGAAGTGCCCTATCTCCACTCTTATGTATGTCAGAAACGATGGCTGATTTCCATTGTTTTGAGAATTGACACTGGGATAGAGATAGGTTAAGGAGTCTGGTCAGTGGTTTAAGTAAGACATCAAGTGTTTGGTTAAGGAGCTTAAGGTCCAGAATGTCAAGTGCTAACCGTGGATTTACCTAGGACTTTTTGGAGGTAGCATTTGGACTCTTTGGTTGTTACATGCCAGAAATAGAAGGGGGGGGGGATGCCGGGGGGAGAGCAGTGATGTGATTTCTTTCTGACATGTCCGGTTCGGTAAAGAAGTCAGGAGAAAGAACCCCACTATGGTTGATGAATGCATTATTGGAGGTGTCTACAGTTTGTTTGTGATCATGTGTAGTTTCACCATCTACCACTAACATTGATGGGGACATCTTATTGGGCTTGCCTGTTAGATCTTTGATCTTCTCCAAAAGGTTCCGGCTATTGCACCAAGAGTTAGTAAGTTCACTTTGATAATGTTCAGTTGTGGCCTGTCGCACTTCTCAGGTGCATAGGTTACATGCAGCTTTATAGTTCTGCATATCAACCTGTTTTCTAGAGGCAATAGCATGATACCAGAGGGTGTCTCTATGTTGCAACAGCTTAAATAGGCTGGGGTAAACCAAGGGTTGTGTGGACCCTTAGTTTTACTTTTACGTATAGGGGCAAATAGGTCACATGCCTTGTTGAACTTGGTTATAAAGAAGTTCAAGGCTTGCTCCATATTATTGGAAGTGTACAAAGGGGACCAGTCACACCGGGCCAGATATGCCTGGAAGTCTGCTAACTTGCCTTTTTTAGTACACATTTACAAAGGATTTTAGTTTTGGGTTTGGGCACCTTGTTAGTCCAGAGGCATATTACTGGGGAGTGACTGCTCAGTGTATAAGGGAGGGTTTGGGTGCTGGCGATTCTGTGTGGGTGAGTGGTGAGGATCAAGTCCAGCAGAGAACTATTGTCAGTCTTATTGTTGATTGTAGTGGGGGAGGTGACCACTTGAGTGATATCCAAGGCTGCAATGGCATCTTTGTAATGGTCAGCTTCAGAGGCGAGCCAACTGATACTAAAATCACCCATGGCCACCACCTCAGTACATTGGGGGAGGGATTCTATATAGTCGATGACCATCTTAAAACCAGCTGCCTGGTCCCTGGGAGGAATGTAGACAGAAATTATGACAAGTGATTTACCATGTGAACCAAGGAATATTTTGATGGCAAGGGTCTGAGAGTTTCCAACTGGAGTCACTTGAGGGAGGGTTAGCCCTTTAAGTGTGTCTCTAACATATATTGCATCCCCCCTTTTTTCCCCAAATCAATCAAGCCTGAAAAGGGTGTAGGCTAGAAGGGAGATTGCATTGTCTGTAACCTTGGGTGACAGTCAGGTTTCATTAAGTGGGAGAACGTCCGGATTATGCTGTGTTACCCAAGCTTGGAGGTCACTGAGATTGGGTAGCAGACTGCGGATGTTTATGGATGTGAGTTTTAAGAGTTTATGCTCACTGTCTAGGTAAATGGGTGGCTGTAGTGGACCTGGATTAAGGTGTATATTACTGCATGGGAGGAGGAGGAGAAGCAAGATGATCCAAGAGAAATAGCACTTTATTATGCTGGTTGTGGAGTGGCGCCATCAGTTGTTTAAGTTGTTAGGTTTAGGGTTGTGGTTAGCGGTATGGATAGATTGGAGGAAAGGTTAGACAAAAACAATGAGGTTTGGTGTTGAGTAACTAATATGTGAGAAGTGATTTGTGGCACTCGAATCAAGGGTACTTAGGGGAACCATGCCTTGAGGAGTTATTTGGGGGGTTAGATTTGGGGGAGAGTTTAAGGTGTGGGAGGCCAGGTAGCAGGTTGGCAATGACAAATAAAGAAGTAGAGCAAGCATGCACATATTTGATGGAAAAAGGCCAGGAGGCAGAGGTAGAGAAAGGGTGCATGATAAGGGGTTATAGGGTTTATTATGTGTGTCAGAGGGATGGGTATAGATTGGTTTTAATGAGAGGAAGAAGGGTGGGGTGAGCAGTTAAGGTCGGCAGATGACAGAGACCAATGTAGCTTACCTGATGATGTAATGGGTAGGGTATTCACCTAAAGAGCAGAAGGTCAAGGGTTCAGATCCAGGGAAGGGCAGGGCAGAGTTACAGTGGAGAACAGGGGTAATGGAGGTGCAGGGCACCGGTAAATAGAAGAGAGAGTTGGATAGTAGAGGTGAGGTAGCACTAGAGCAGAAAGGAAAGCACTGTCTCAGCAGTGACTTCTAGTGGTCACAGTGTATAAAAAAACAATAGGGAAAACAGACTGGTAGAAATTTGCAGGCACAGTCACATGACCAGCAAGGGCCTATAAATTGGGGGGCAGACCAGGGTGGGGGGAGCAGTTGCTGCACAGCGGCAGTGGGCTAACACAGTACACCAGTTGCAGCGCCGAGGAGACTGCACCAAGTTAAATCTTGTAAAATCCTGTACCTTGTGTCAGCAGCTGCAGGCAGTCCCCAATGGTCTGTAGTGCTCCAGGAAGAAGCTGTGGTTAAGTGGGGGAGCCTGTGAAGAGGGAGAAATAAAATGGGAGGTTGGGGAGGGGGGGGTATGTACTTAGAACAAAGAAACTCAATGGTGGGAATCCTGAACAAATGCTGGGAGCTACACTGGGGGCAGGGAGCCCAGACTGCACATGCATGGGCTCTCCTGCAGTAAATGGTGGCTGAGTGACTGTAGCCAAACAGTCTGAGGCCAGAATCCAAATTAAGGAGCAGAATGGGAGGCGAACCCCAGAAGAGCCACAGTGCTAAATAACTAGGGTAAAGAAAAACAAACTCCAGCAGTCTGCCGATAGATTTACAATTAAAGTAATCTTAGGTATCACACAGTAACACAGTACACCAGTTGCAGCTCCGAGGAGACTGCACCAAGTTAAATCTTGTAAAATCCTGTACCTTTCTTCTGCAGCTGCAGGCAGTCCCCAGTGGTCTGTACAGCTCCAGGAAGAAGCTGTGGTTAAATGCTTCACAGGTTTAGAAAAAACTAAAACTATAGTGGATAGTTAATTATTTTTGATGTGCAGCCACCTGTAATGTTCATATATCAACAATTATATTCATACCCCAAAGGATCAGTATTTAACTGTACATGAATGAAAGTTATAACTGCAAACTCTGTTGTATTAGAGTTTATGAAATGGTAACTATCAATGAAAGATTTTTATTGGTTCCAAGTCGTGCGTTAGAAGTGTCTAATACACAGCTAGAAATGAGTCCAGCAATGTCCAGGTGGTCAGTCCCAGTAATATTCATGCCCATTTAGAATGTTGACAGCTGGCACAGCAGCCATCTTTGTTCTCAATAGACACAGAAGCAACAGCAAAGAAAGAGGCAGTTTGTGACAAAAAAAATGTCATCTATACCACAGCTGAATTCTGACATTCGGCTATCACAAGAGGAGCTTGAATACTTTCTACAGCCTTACAATGAACACATGGAAGAAAGAAATGCGAGTGAACCTGCCTGTGAAACTGAGGAAGCAGCTACGGTGCCAGCTAGCAGTAAACCTGTCACTGAAATGATCGCTCCAGCCACCATTGAATCTGTCAGGGAAACTGGCACTCCTACTACCACTGAGACAGTCAGTGAAATGGGTGAAAGATGTATGGATCCAACTGACAGTACAACTTTCGCTGAATCGGGCAAAAGGGAAATGGCTCCAACCACTGTGAGTACCCGTTTTTCTCAGTACAATGAGGAGCAACTTACGTGCCTAGAAAACAAGCACAATACAGTTAGAACTACCTCCTGGGTACTGAAAGTGTTCAGTGAGTGGGAGAGTAGCAACAGCAATAAATTAAACTGGCTGACAGCAAGTAAAAAAGAAATAAATGAAATGCTGAGATGGTTCTATGCTGAAGCTCGCACAACCGCAATCTCAAGCTTCTGAGGTCTG
Source organism: Neoceratodus forsteri (assembly GCA_016271365.2). NCBI lineage: Eukaryota > Metazoa > Chordata > Ceratodontiformes > Ceratodontidae > Neoceratodus > Neoceratodus forsteri. The sequence continues at coordinate 133,903,829 of CM057451.1, read as the reverse complement.
CGAACAGCCTTCATCCAGCACCTCAGATCCGTTGCTGTTGGCCATGCCATGAATATTTTAAATGATCTGGAATTTAAAACCAGTAATAATATGTTCACAGCAAAAAAGAAACAATTCAGAAGGGCTCAAAAAGACAAATTGCAGCACCACACGCCCTCACCCCTAAATTACTTTAACAAGCTCAAAAACTCACCAGCTCTTTCTATGAATACCGCACTTGGCGTTGTTAGAAAAGTCTAGGTTAAAATACAACTGTACATGGCCAGGCACAGCTGTGAGAGATTACGGCAGCTGAAACCCAGCCACTTCATTCTTAAAGTTGATGAAAACGGCTTAGCATATATAATGCTAAATTTCAATGAACATACTAAAAATCACAGTAATCCCCTAAAGCCAAGCAAGCAGGGACACAGATGATATATGTTTTTTCAGCCTGGAGACCCTCTGTGCCCTGTTTCCTCATTTAAAAAATATCTTAGCGAACTTCCTGAGGATCCAAAGGCACTTTACCTGCATCCACGACAATTCCCCCAAGCAGAACTGTACAAGCTGCCTGTGTGGTATTCTGGTGCATCCATGGGGCTGAAGTTTCTATCTGCCATGATGGCCAGGCTAAGCACTGAAGCTGGATTAAGCCAGCGCTACACCAATCACTGCATAAGGGCTATAGCAGTGCAAATTCCATCAGTGGCAGGGCTCCAAAGCAGAGAAATTATGTCCATAACTGGACATAGAAATGAATTAACTCTCTAGAGCTACTAGAGAGCAAGCAATACAGGCAGAAGGAAGTGGTGCAATATCCTGTCTACAAATCAACAGCCAGCACCAGAAGAAAAAACATCTACTGTACCAGTATGCAGAAGATTCAGCAGCAGCAGTTCAGCAAGGCTGAAACAATGAAACACACAGGCCCTCCAGAAGAAATCTTCAATACAGTCACCATGAATCAATATACCATGAATTGCCATGGCACTGTGTACTTTGGAAAGTAACTAATGTGATAAAAAGTGCAACCAAAGTTTAATTCCATTTTGCTGTTGTGTCCCCTCTCTAAAAAAAGAAAAAAAAATAGGGGACTACTTTCTGTAGCATAATGATATTTAACTTAATAAATTCATATTTATTAAAAACTAAGACTGGTATTCATACTGTTTTTTTTTTAAATGTTTAAGCCTTTTCATAAGTGCAATAAGCCACTCCAGGGTGTGCATTAGACAGTTGTAACGTATGGCTAGGGAGCTGGACGCACTCAGTCTATGGCCTTGTGCCTCACTACACCCCCTAGCCATGCATTAGAACTGTCTAATGCACACCCTGTCATGTCTTATTGCTAATGTATAGTAGGGCATTGTTCTGTATAGAATTCCATCCCTTTCAAAATGCTGTTGTACCACAATTCAAAGGTCATGGAATGTGGTTATGCAGTTCTGGGGTACACTAGCATTCTGAAACCTTCAGAGACTGTACAAGTCAGTTTCATCCTGAAAATGACAGAACTTCTGAGTGCAGATTTCACGTAATACTATACACTAAAAAATACAGGATGACCAACTTTACTGTATGTGCAACCAGTGTGTTCTGCCACCTAAGGATTCTGATTCTCACAGACCTCTTAATCTTCCCTCTTGAGGTCAGAGGGATCAAAAGCCCTCTGTGGCAGAACATATAGGATAGTGCATGGCATCCCATACACAACAAGGTAGTTCTTCACCTGAATGTTTTCTATGATGGCTGATGACCTTAAAAACACAGCTCGAGAGGTCCCTCTGCGGTCATAGAAAACGTGACGGGGAAGAGTTGCTGAGTTGTTTGGAATGGCATACACTGTTCTTTATAGTATATTGTGCCCAAAATACAGGATCACTTACATTTCCTGGTGAGTGCCTGCTGCCGTAGACCACATTCTTCGTCTCTCCAGCCACCAGCCAGCTCGCGCACCCAACTCCCCAACTGCCCCCATCCTATGAACAGCACTGGTGGGGCAGTTGCAATGTGACATAGCTACTACAGGAGAATGAAAAGTCATTCTGCGTTAGTAGCTACGTCACCACTACAGCAGAATGACTTTTTACAGTGTATGGAAATCCATACACAATTACGTTCCACCATACACTATACATTGGTTGTGCAACTTGTGCTTAGTTGCCCATCCAGTATTCTCTGTTTTCTTTGCATGGACAACATTCTGTACAGTTCCTTTCATGGAACCAGGAACTTGGAGTCTTGGCTAAGTTACTGCATGGATTCAGAACTGTGAGCACAAGCTTTGCTAGGTCATCAGCTCATGCTCAGAGTTCTGAATCCATGCAGTGACATAGCTAAAACTCTGAACTCCTAATTCCATACAAGGAATTGTATAGAATTACCATTCAAAGAAAATAATACAAAAGCACAGTTAACAATTCAAACTTTTATTCAAATAAATAGGGTATATGGTATGTGTGAGTGTGCCATATGTATTTTTTTGTCCCCCTTGTCGCCTACTATGCTTCTGCTTCCTATAACTTGTGCTCTGGAGGACTTTCCTTCCCTCGGGTCTGCTTTCGCCATTGCTTCAGTCTGTGGGGACTGGGCAGTTTATGCCTCCCTTTGTATTTCACAGTGTTGACAGGTTTAAAAAACAGATGTCAGCAAGAGAGTGTGGATAGACTTGTACTTCAGGGCAAGTGGGAAAGCTAAAATCTGAAATGAGAGTTCCATGTGGAGCCAATGCCTACAAAATAATTCTGACTGGATGGCCCCCAGCTGGCTGAACCTTTAGTTTGACAAAGCAGAGTTGTTGCTGGTGGAACTGGACCCTCTTGGGTTGGATAGGAGGGGTGGCATGCTGATTTTGCCATCTCTAAATGGTACCACTTTGTCAGCCACATAAGGCAAAGAATCTGGTGGTTACTGTGGACTGCAAATTTTCACTGGAATAGCATGTAGCAGCAATAGTCAACCATGTGTTTAGTCAACAGTGTGTTTTTCCAGCTATTGGACAAAAATGAAAACCTTATCTTGTGCATGATAACCTGGTGACCATTGTATGTACCTTTGTTACCTCAAGACTTGATAACTAGCATACTTTATAACTAGGGCTGTCTGGAAAGTTAGTGGGTGACCAGCAGCTGGTGAGGAATGCTGTAGCCAGAATGATCACAGGGGCTACATGCACAAATTTTATCTCTCCTGTGTTGTACAGCCTGCACTGGCTACCCATTAAGTGTGTACCACTTTCAATACTGGTTTGTTAACTTTCAAAGCCCTACATGGACTTGGCCCAACCTAGCTCAAAGATCTCTTGGCCTCTTATCCCCGATCACCCCTTCCACTTCACTGAGAGGATTCTGTTAGCCATCCTATGGTCTAGCCTTAAACAATCTTGAGATAGAACCTTTCTGATGATGGCCCATATTATTTAAAGTGCTCTACCATCCCATCTTAGGAGCTCACCCTAGGTAGAGGCATTTAAAAAGGGGCTGAAGTTCGTTCTTTTTATGCAAGCATTTGGTGCCAAGTGAACTGCTAAAGTCAAAAAGAGAGACACAAAGGTCAACATAGTGAAGTTAAGAAGGGTGTGAGGTGGGTGGAAGGCAGTAGAGAGAAGACAGAGGTATAGAACACATGCATCTGCTCTATCTTTATGAAGGAAAAGGATGGACCAGTGCAGCAAGGGAGGATGGGTGAGGTGGTGGGGGCATGGCTAAAGACAGGATAACACAAGAAAGGGTTAAGAAAAGGGTAATTTTTCTTAAGGTAAATAAGTCCCCAGGTCCAGATAGCATGCACCTAAGGGTTTTGAGGGAGTTATTGGCAGAACTGGCAGATCCACTGGGAGATCTGTTCAACAGCTCATTAGATACAAGTATGGTACCGCAGGAATGGAGAAATGCATATGTGGTTCCGCTGCACAAGGGTTGACCCTGGAAACTTCAGGTCAGTCAGTCTGACCACCATTGTCAGTCAACTGATGGAGACCATTGTGAAGGAAAGGCTAGTCAGGTTCCTTGAAGCAAACAGGCTCCAGGATGAGAGACAATGTCAAACCAGGGAGATCTTGTCAAACCAACCTGAACAGCTTCTTTAACTGAGCAATGAAGGCAGCAGACAAGTGCCAGCAGTTGATATTCTATATTTGAATTTCAGCAAGGCATTCAATTTAGTGCCCCACAAGAAGTTGATCAAGAAGTTGGAGGACCTAGGGGTGGGAAGTAAATTAACAAGGTGGGTGGCAAATTGTCTCAGTGGCAGGACACAAAGTGTGGTGGTGGTGTGGAGTTCTCAGGTATAAGGTAAGTCACCATCAGGGTCATGCAGGGGTCAGTGCTTGGCCCAGTGTTACTTAATGTTTTCATTGATGACATTTGAGAGGGCATTAAAGACAAAATCTGCCTCTTTGCAGATGACACCAAGCTCTGTGGGAGTATGGACACAGATGAAGTGGTTCAGGCCCTAAAATGAGACCTAGGAAAGCTGAAAAGGTGATCTGGCATATAGCAGCTAGGGTTCAATATGAAGAAGTGCAAGGTCATGCACATAGGAGGTGTAATAGTGTGTGGGATAACAGATGGACACAACAGCCTGGTATAACATTCAATGCACCATTGGCAAGGCACAGTGTTTATTTGTTCCAAAACCAACAAAAAGGAAATAAAGTAAAAGGCTCAAACTGTGAGCAAAATAAAGGTTATATGTAAGCAATAATGCCCAACAGGGTGGGCGGTATTGGGCAATACCGGACCAGCCAGGGGCGTAATAAGACCTTGACGGCTTGCAGGGAGGGCCTTATAGCCTTGGTCGAGTCTGGTATTGCCCATACCGCCCACCCTGGAGGGCATTATTGCTTAGAAAATGGGCATCTGTGTCAGGATTAATTAAATATTAAATTTCAGAGGAAATGAGTTTAAAATTAATAGAAAACTAGAAGTAAAACAGTTGTTCGTAAAGTAGTCCCTCTGTTTTTTTATGTTGTTGCTTCTTGTGTTGCTCGCCCCCAGAGTTATTTTCTCTCTTTGTCCCCCCCATCACAGACACAGAGGAGAAACGTTTATTTTATTTTATTTCCTTTTGTGAGTAGTGAGTCAGAACAGTCTGCTGAGCTCTATGTGGTGACAGGTAACTCCCATTTTTGTTTTGATTGCTGTTTGAAACGTGGGCAAGTCTGCAGCACCAGTCTCTTCAATGGGAGCACAATCGGACTAGTGCTCTGTCATTTAGGAAAGGAATGTGTGTTGTTTTTGCAGCTTGCAGGGAAAACAGTGTGGCTAGTGCTGCAAGGGAGTGCCACTTCATCCGTGGCATTTTTTTTTTACTAAATTAAGGCATTTATTCCTCAAATGAAGCCCTCACTCCTCCTGCTTCATTTTCATTACCTGAATATTGGGAGAGTTGTGGAGAAGGACTGTGCTCAGATCAGTGATGAGAGGGTGCCATCAGAAGAGCATTGACTGCCGTGGTTGCCGATCATAAAAATGCAGGAGCACAGTCTTAGCAGGTGGGTAAATGACATCGGGGGAGGAAGCCTTGATTGTAAAGTCAGTGCTAGTGGAGTTAGGGCTAGAATAAGACTGTGAGACGGAAAAGGTGTTGAAGTACGCTGAGCTTGCGACGTCCTAGAGCTGTTTTAAATACAAACGTCTTTAAAAGAAATAAAAATCAATACACTTCTGCACCGAATGAATTTGGCTGACAATACTTTTTTTATATTAATCCAAATAACAAAAGTTGTACAGGAAGAGTGTGTGTGTGTGTGTGGGGGGCAGTGTCTCTCGGTAAGTGAGAGAAAAAAATGTCAGGTTTGCGATTTTAATTTTGTGGGGGTGAGCGAGTGGGTGGGTGGAGGATGAGGAGAGCGCAGTCAGATCTAAGAATTGGGTTATGTACATAAAATTTAAAAAATGACAAGAAAAAAAGATAAGTTCCATTGTGTGGGGGTATTTTGAGACAGCTTGTAGTGAATGGGCCAATATCTCTCCCTAAGCGAGAGAAAAAAAATGGTAGTGATTTCAAATTAATTTCAATGTTTTTAGCCAATGAGCAAGCTGGATGGGCAAAGGGATACCTGAGTGGGTGAGAGGGTACTGGGGCTGGTACTTTTTATTTCCTGGACATCTATTGAAAGTTAATGTACCCCCCTGGCAAGGGTACTAGCCAATCAGATGCCAGGAAATAAAAAGCCCATTTTCTAAAAAGTAAATAACATTCTGTACCATTGTGGCAAAGTTAAGCATTCAGTTTCCACTTGTGTGATAAGGTCTTATCAACCCTTCTCACTCCCTGCTCAGAAAACACTGACCCTATCTGGCCAAATGCTGAACAGGTTAGCCCTTTTATACCCACCCACACAGTCATGTGTCTACAGCATCATCATGTTCATATGAGTTTGTTTTTAGAGCTCCATTTATATAATATAGGGCGCTCATATTAATATTCGCTATATCAGGTCTGAGCAAAAAGAACATATTTTTAGTTATGGAGAACTTTAATTTCAAACAGGAAACATTTCGTTCAGGTCTAAAGTAAGATGTTGCAGTATAAAGGTAGACACAAGAGGCTGCTGCCGCCCTATAATGCAAGCACACAGCAACTAGGCAAACAGAGCACACACCCTGCTTGCAGGAGTCTGAAGAGCTTTGCTTCTTTTGGGAGTAAGTTTTAACTTAGTTTGCTTTCTTTCTCGACTCTGTCTGGTTATTTATTATTTTAATACAATAATGCCTTGTTACCAAGCAAATGAGACTAGCTGAAGTTTGTTTTTAAAACTTGGGGGGATTTCACCAGTGCCAAAATTTGCACTTCCTAGTGAGAAAAGCATAAATATGTAGCTCCAGTCAGAACAGCTGAGGAACAGGGAAGTAGCTAAAAAAACTCCGGAAGGATTTTTTTCCCTTCGAAATGCAGCCTGTATGTTTCCCTTTTAAAGTATTTATATTTTAAAATAATAGAGCAGTTCCTGTTGCATTTTAACCAGTATTCTTTGGGAGAAACATTTATTTAGCCCCTTCCTGATGGCTTGTGTTTCAGCTAACAACCTGAATGTTACTCTAACACTCTAATGGGGCTTTAACTCAGGATAGCCTCTCCCATATCATTTCAGCAGGGGAATAGCATTATTTTGTTTAAACAACCCACTGCTAAGTCAGCAGGAGCACATATTTGCTGGTTGCTATGTGCTTTTACCTGTGTGCATGATAAATACCTATTTGAGGTTTGTTTGGTGTAAAACCCAAAATATCAGAAAGCTCAACACACTTAAAGGGATTCTTTCTCAAGACCCATTTCTGATAATATAGCACTAAATGTAGCTACTTCAAAACTTTTAGCTACGGGTTAAATACCAGTCTGATTTTTAAATTACCACACTTGTTAATACAGTGAGGTGGCTTCTAACATTCAGATATTTAACTGCCAGGCGATTATACAGTGCCAGGCCCTTTTCTACCACCAAGTTTTGACTGCGCCTAGCCTTATTTTTGGACCACAGGAAAATTGAAAAACAGTGGAGATCGAAAACTTTTTAGATGGGGGGGGGGGCTCAGTGGTGCCCAACCATCTGAACTAATAGCATAAAGGACAGTATAAAGACAGGACAGAACTGTTGCAACAGTAGTTTTTAAAGGGTGAGAAGGTCCAACTCAAGGATCAGACTTACTTTAACCAGTAGAAATCTACTAACTCCTTTTGAGAAGTTTTGTAACACACAGTACCATTCTATATTTCCCCTGTAAGGGCTCTGTGCTTAGCCTCTGCATTTCTAAGTGTTTCACTTAATTTAGGCACTTTAAACACTTAAATTCCTCTGCATTCATGTAGTTCATAGCTGTCCATTTATGCGAGCAACAAACATTAACCAGAACTTCTCTCTTGGGGGGGGACAGAACAGAAGAATTCAGCCTTCTACCCAGGGGCCACCCTCTTACAGGAGGTAAGAACCCAAGAACTGAGTACAGTCTAAGTCAAGGTCACTGAATCAGAGGAGGAAAAAGACTCTGGAATAGCCATCACCAATGACCTAAGGCATGTTACATAGTGTAGAAAGGCAGCAACCAAGGTAAAAAGAATGCTAGGCTATATTTCTAGGGGGCTCATGAGCAGAAGGGGAAAGGTTATATTAGTGCTGTACAGATTTGGAGTACAGCATGCAACACTGGAGTTCCTAGCTTCAAAAAGATATCAACCAGTTTGTGGCAGTTCAGAGGAGAGCAGCAAGAGACGATTCAAGGGCATTAGGGCAGGGCATATGAGGACAGGCAGAGAGAACTCAATATGTACTCGTTCGAGTGCAGGAGGAAGAGAGAGGACATGATTGAAACCTTCAAGTACCCAAAAGGTATAAACAAGGTGGATATATTGGGATATACTGGGGACCTTTTTAATTTCAGTGAAAACAACACTACAAGGGAGCACTGTCATAAGCTGTGGGGAAGGTGCGGGGGGAGGTCTGGAGACACTTCTTTACAGAGTAAGTGGTATCGTGGTGGAATGAACTCTCATCTGAGGTCATCACTCAAAAGACGGTGGTGGGAGTTCAAGAAAGGATGGGCCAGAGTGAAAGAGAGGGTCATGGTTACCAGGGATGGGGGTGGAGCCCACTGTGATACCTAGATTAGGGGCTCCATAATCAAGCAGACTTGCTAGACCATAAATTCTTCTTCTGCTGGCTATTTCATATGTTCATATGGTATTTCAGGAACTTAGTTTTAGTGAGCTGATGAATTTGTTTTAGTTGGTAAATTATGTAATATTTTTAGTTTATTTAATTTTGTTTTGATGTATTTACATGTCCTCTTTTTTGATGCTTTTTTCCCTCTTAAGCACTTAGGCTAGAGCATTATAAAATTATCTTTTTTTTGCCTATCTTTGATTTAATTTATTTATTAAGTGCACTTGCACCAGTTAGTCCATTTTCAGGTATAATCTGAGTAGTTTAGCAAAGCATTACAGAAAATACTTAAATAACAATAAAACACAATATTAAAAATTTCAGACTGAAAACTCGGTCAAAAGCAAATAACCAGAAACAAAATACATATTTGAAACTATTCACACATTTGTAAAATGGATGAGAGTCACCGGGGCAAAGGGACTGGGGTAAGCTGTTCAAGTCAAAGGGGGTAGTACAACAGTGGATAGGTTACAAGAAGGAACAGAAAGGGTGAGCTGGGAAGGAAACAGAGTGAAAGGAGTGAGTTGGAGAATAACAGGAGGCAAGGCCAGATAGGTTGGCACATAACCATGGAGTATTTTAAAGAAAAAGCAGGCAGTTTTGGTGTAGACATCCCCTAAAGAAGAGGATCGCAGAATCTCAAAGTGCCAGGCCTTGTTCTACACAGTGGGTAGGTATTCTGTACATGAACAATGGTGTGTTTTTCTATAATAAATCAACTATTTGTCTATAGTCTGTGGGATTACTTGAGTTCTTTCTGGTCATGAGTAGTCTCGCTGTTGAAATTTTGTTGTTTTGACGGTATACCAAATGTAGATCCTGAACTAGATGGGGAGTAAGCAGACCTAAAATAGAACAGGATTGCTTGCAAGTGAGTAGGTGAGCAACAGTGTTCTGGACAGATTGAACATCTTGAATTTGCCCCACCTCCCTGCTTCAACATAACGTTGGCGTGGTACCCTTGCCCCACATTAACAGCCTTGTTTCCCCAGCTACCATTCCTGGCAACCAACTTAGGTCCCAGCTTGTAAGGAATTTGCATATTCCCTGTGTAAAAAGAAAGTGGGTCAAGCTGCCATCTCTCGTATGCTGCTTGATATTTGGAATAATCTCCCCCTTCTCCATCTGTACAAGCCCTTGAACTCTCCAAAGGGCCAGATCCAGACTGTAGGTACCCCCTTCTCCTCCTTACTGTTGATGATACTTTTCTGTTTACTAGACCTGTCTAATTTTTCTATTGTATTTATTGTTCCTAGTGTCTATTCTGGGCACTTGCCCCATTTCTTGTTGTGCAAAGGTGTGAACCATGATCCTTTACTGTTAGTGTTCTTTTTATCATCTGCAGCTTTTACACAGCCTTCAAAAGCAAGGAAGATATCTGAGTTACTAAACATGAGATTAAGATTTCAGTTTTTATTATGAAAATGTAACACATTACCAGTCGTCTACAGTAGGGATATTCAAACAGTTTGTGCTGTGCTAAGAAGATTAGTGCTGCGCTATTTGTGAAGAACGTATGGCTACTTCTATGTTGAATGACACGCTTAGCATGAAACTAATCTATTAGCACTAACTTTTGCAAATGAATGCATAGAGTGTGCAGTGGTACATTCAATGGGTTTTGAAAGCACTAACAGGCTGCATGAGCAGCCCTGTATAATTCTTCTAAAACCCTATTGATACAAATGCACACAGTGCTGCAGCCCTCACCCCCACCCGGAATCTGCGGTGCTATGTGAGGAAAATAAAAAAGCTGTCTGTTCCCCAAATCCTCTCTGGAAATATTCCAATACTGTCAAACCATCCTGGAAGTCTAATGTACCTCTCACCCACAAGGCCATATTCCAACAAACATGCAATGGTGTGGCAATGGTGCAACTTAGTATGAACCATCGCAGTCTTATAGCATGGAGCTAGACCTGTATCTTGGCCTTGGGTCACCAAGGTAGGAGATGGGGAGGAGAATGGGTTGCTATTTCCAAATGTTGAATATGTTGGCCCTATATGAGGTACCAGACCATTGATGCATGGCCCCATACCTGTAGCTTGGCCTTGGGTAATGAGTAGAGATGCAGAGAAGTTTTACTTTTTAAAGTGAAGTAAACGTGAAGTCGCCTACTTCGCATCCATTTGGGGCTACATAAAGTCCCCATTGAAAAGGGCCACTTCGCCTTCAAAATGACTTTGCTTTACTGACTTCACATTCACTTCACCTTATTTTCCAGAAAGGTGAAGTGTGTGAGAATTGAAACAGCCACACATCACATGACACAATTTGCAAGTCACATGCTGTAAGGAGAAAGTTAATCAGGCAAGACATTTAACTAGTTTCACTTTCCCCTTGCCACGCACTGGAGAAGGAGCTACCTGAGTGTGTGTGTGTGAGAGAGAGAGAGAGAGAGAGAGTTCAGTTTGCTTATTTTTTGCAGTTTAGTGCCATATTTCTTGTTTTGAGTTGTGTCCCTTTTGATTTTCTTTAGTTTTTATTGTTTTTTTGTAGGTGTTCTTAATAGTTTAATTTATTTCTTTGTTTGCTATGGAGACAGGAGGTTTCAGTTCGGGGCCACATAGAGATCATCATGTCAGGCCAAGGATGCGTGGTGGCACTGTGCACATCAACCACAGGAATTTGTTCCCTGTTAGTGCTCCCCTTCCTGGAAGTGGAGATAGTGGTGCCATGATGCAAGCACTCCCACCGGTGGCACCTAGCACTGCCCCCCCACCGCTGGCCATGGCCATGGCAGTTCAGCAGCACCAGCAGCAGGTACAGTTACAGGAGCCACCGCAGCAGCAAGAAGAACAGCAGCAGGTTGTCCCCCCCACAAGTGTCCAGCAGCTTGTAATTGTAACATCTTGTGCTCCCACCACCTGTGCCAGGTCTGCCAAGCAGCTCCATAGTGTGGCATTTTTTTTTCATTACTGCCTGGTGACCCCAGTGTTGTTAAATGTAACATCTGTGGTGTGCTGGTGCAGCACGGGCCCAGGGGTAGTCATCTTGGGACAGGTGGGCAGCATACTCACCTTGTAAACCACCACCGTGCAGAGTGGGAGGCCAAGGCAGTGGAAGTTTCCAGCAATGCGCCTGCTGTGCAACAGGTGTCAGCATGGCCTCTGCCTTCATGTGGTGAGAAACAAAGAAGGGAGCAGGGCCAAGTGGCTGCTCCACTGGCACCTGCATGGGAGTGCAACCTCTTAAGTCCAACTACACAGGTGGATCTTGGGCTGATGTGGAGTCAGAAAGACCAACTGAGTAATGTGGTGGAGAACATGGAGCAGTGGATGGAGAGAACTGCGGGTAATCAGCTGCAAATAATGGCAATGCTGCAACTGCTACTGAGTCATCACAACCTGAATGTGTAGTCTTTTTGTTTTCTGTACAACTTTTATTGTGTGTCCTGTCTTTCTTGTTACTGACCTTCTTTCCCCCAAAAAAATTGTAAAAACACACGCTAAAAATGATAAAAGAAAAGAATATAAAAAAATGCTGTCTTTCCCTACCTAATAATCTCTTTACATACAGTAAAAGTTTTTGTTTCAGCAGTAATGTTTTCTTCCTGTCACATAGCGCTCTGCAACATATATGATAGCTGACTTACTCCAGTGTTGAGGGGTATTATTAATACCATGCGGTTCCGACTATTAAAGTAGGAGCAGTCCATACATCTCTCAGTCACTATCCACAGTAGCTTAATAATCCACAGAGATTGAAGTAGGATAAATTCCCCAAAAGTTCATTTTACCAGCATAAAGATACAGGTGCCCCTTCCCAGTCCCCCCTCCCCACATAGTAAGTTGAACGATATTGCGCAGTACCTGTGCTTTGTCAAGGCTGAGGTGGTAATTGGTATTACACCGTATTTAAGAAGTTTAATTAAAGTGACAGTGGTAAAAAGCACAGATATAAAGTGCAAAAAGTTTGAGCAAACATGATCTGTTTTTTAGACACCTTTTACTAAATCTTACATTAAATTCCATCATGTCACATAGTTTATAGACCTGCCTTTGCAGGTACAATAAATACTCATAGAAGAATTACTATTATTTAATAGCATACCCTTTTATTATCTTTATTTATTATTATCCTTTTCACAAACTTTTTGCACTTTATATCTGCACTTTTTATCACTGTCATTTTAATTAAACTTCTTTAATATGGTATAATGCCAATTAACACCTCAGCCATGACAAAGCATGGGTACTGCGTAATATCGTTCAACTTACTATGTGGGGAGTGGAGAGGGGCACCTGAATCTGTATGCTCGTAAAATAATCTTTTTGGGAATGTATCCTACTGCAATGTCTGTGGATCATTAAGCTGTGAACAGTGACTGAGAGCCATATTGACTTATCTTCCTTTTCCAGTGAAAAAGTTATAGCACCCCGAATGTGTACCCATTTCTTGAACCTGCTGACATGCCCCCATGCAGGCACCCCCATGTTAATGTACCAGTACTCACAATAAGAGTGTGCAAAGGGACGGTGGTGCACACAAGAAAAACAGGCACAGAAAAACAATATATTCCGGCACTTACACCAGTCATGTCAGAATGACTCCTCCAGATTGAGAAAGGGTCAAGGTTAGACCTGAAACGCGTCCAGCGTCTTTTCTGACCTTTGGTGTCAGGCAATATTTATTATGGAATAAAATTGGTTTTACAGTAATTTCATCTGGAAGAGTCATCTTTACATGGCTGGTGTCAGTGCCCAAATATATTGTTTTTCTTTTCCACCCCATGTTAATTTTGTGACGTTAGAAAATGAATGCTGAGTGCGCACTCCATTGACCTGTATGGGTGCAATCTTTCTTTAGCTATTAGTACTATTTATAGCTGCAATTTAGAAAAATAAAAGTGACTGCTGCAGTAAGAGTGGCTGTTAGTCCACTTCAGCGGTAGCTCTGATTTCTGTAAATTGCAACAAGTGGTACAAAAAGCTCTAGAACATTCACTCCCATACGTGTTAATGGAGTGCACACTGATTTTAATTTACTGACATCACAAAAGGTTGCTGGGGATGCCTGCCTGGGGGATATCACCCAGTTTAGGATACTGCTGTGTTTTTCTGGGGATACACAGTCCTGGTGCCATAACTTTTTTTACTGGGATGGACCGCATGGTATTATTAATACACCTCAACACTTGAGCATGTCAGCTATCATATATGTTTGAGGTGTGCACTGCTGGATAACCACCTGACAATGCATAACTGTTCTTTAACAATTTTGACCTATACAGTTTTATTCTATTTTCAATTGTCCCTTATTTACTGACTTGTATGTATGATATCATTCCTTCCACTATTGATGTTCTTATGAATTATAGAAAAGTCATTAATGAAAATTCAAATGTGACGACTTGCCATTTGTCAAGAAGTGTCACATGGTTATTCATTAATTAATTAATTGATAAAAAGGTTTTTATGTTTGCTTTTTACAGTTAGCCAGTTTTATAAGTGCAATAACCCACGCCAGCCCATGGGTGTATCAGGACATTAATGCACTTCCCAGCTGGAGTAAGTTACTCTGGCAAGTCTTTTTGCCTTGCATCGCACCCAGGACATGCATTAATACCCTGACACACCCATGTTCTGTTGTGGGTTCTTTGCAGCATGCTTACTCCCTTTTTTCAGATATGAAATAACAGTAGTACTCCTTTTAATCTTGTTCTGAATCATTGTTTTAATCAGTATACCCAGATGTTTTTGAACACCTACTGCTCTGTAATGTAATGGTGGTGTACCATGTCCTGCTGGACTGCATGGTACTTCGTTTTAGTCACAACAGTTATGATTTGAAATGATAGATGTATGAAAATAGGTGTGAATATTGATTATAACCAGCTGCAAGGAAGATTAAAAGTAGCACTGTGTTTATTATGTCGTGTGAAAAAATGAAGTCCAGCGGTCGTAAATTGTGGAAAAAAGGGTATCATATAGACAAGTCAGTAGATAACTACTACCACTCAAAAATTGCATAGGAAGGTACAGGTAAAACTTGTCAACAGATTATTGCACTGCTGCGGTACTTGTCATGCGATATAAATACATGAGAAAATGTTCTGAAAAGTCACATTTATTTCAGGATGCACTGATTTTTTTTTTTTGTTTTATTTTAGTTTTTGTTGACCGGGTAAGTGCACTAGACAAATTCTGCCTATTATTAGGCATGACCTGGGGGAGGGGCATACAGATGAATGCCAACTGACCTTGAACCAGATTAAGCTGTCGGTGGTATTTTTAGTGAATGGGGGAAATTTGGCCTGAGCACTGGGGAAATTCCCCTACTGGTCTGTAGGGGGAACCTCTGACCATCAGGATGGCTGGCTCAGTTGGTGAGCAGACTGTGATGCAGCAGGTTGTGCTGCAGGCTGAGGAGTTGCCTTCTCCTCTGGAGACAGATACTTTGGAACCAGAAGTTTTGTTTGAAGCCCCTGCAGATATGGAGGCTCTGATTGCTACTGAAGACCTTACACTTGACAAACAAACAGAAATCGTAGTGTGTTTTCCTGTTGCTCAGTCTGGTACATGTAAAGATGTGCAAACTACGGATCCAGTAAAGAACAAACAGGACCAACCCATGGATATTGCTGAAAAAGATACGGAGGCTCTTCAATTTTTATTGGCTTCTGAAGAAGCGAAGTTTACTAAGATGAAAAAGAATGTCTCGACGGCTTTGGTGGCAGCTCTGCTGTCCCACAAAACAGAGGCTGCCACATCTTCAGTGGTTACTGCTAACCCTCCGGTTGCTACGGCTGCAGATCTTTCTTCACCGTCTCTTGACAAATGCATTTCAACTCCAGATGTGAGTACTATCTTTGCTACCACCTTTTCTAATCAAGATAAAACTACAGTTTTTTCTTTTGCTGCGAATACCGAGAAGCACGTTATGAAAAGCGCATTTAAACACTCTCAGAAACAGACGTCTTCTTGGGCGGACCAGGTTGAAGAGGCAGAAGTCCTTCTGGTCTGTAGATTCAGCCCTGAAAGTTGCTGGATGGGCACAACTCCCTGATTCTGGATGATGGATTTCTGGTGTTTCTCCCATAAAAATACCGGGAGTCCGAATGGACAAGAGAAATCTGTCAGTTTCCCCCCCATGTACCGCTTCTACTGTTTCCATAAATGTTTTATCTTCCACATCTTCTAAAAATGAGTCTACTGATTTAAATGTGCAAGAACAGGTTGTGCTTCATGATTCTCCACTTGCATTACCTTCAGACTTATTGTTGACCCAGAACCCTATCCTTAGGTTGGACACTGCTATCTCGGACGTCCCTAATCCAGCCAATGATGACTCCTCTTCTAGGATCTTACCTTCTTCTTCAATGGAACATTTAGACACACACTTGCCCATGGATGATCCTGAAGGCCCATCACCAGGCCTATCTACAGACAATCCACGTAACACTTCTCGCACTTATGCTTCTTTTTTTAGGACTCCTACTTTCTCTGCTAAATGGCACAATGCTGTTAGATTGATCTATAAGGGGGGTATGGAAGTTTTCCCAGATCGTAAATTTGTTGCCAGATGTTTACTGAAAGACAGTTTGCATTTTTCCTCCACTGAAATGTATGCATTGATTCATTTTTCAGGTGAAAAAATATTCGATATAAGTTTTAAATTGAGCAGTGGGTTGGATAAATTCTGGGATGCTTATCATAAGGTTAAACATACTCCTTTATGGTCACCTTTTGAAATAATACCATTAACTAAACAAGCTCATAAAACTGTTACAGTCATTTTTAGAAACAAGGGAGTGAGTGTCACCGACCTCCTTTTCTGGTTAAAGCAACGTTGTACAGTATTGGGGCATCCAGAAGCAATTTTTGACACAGAGTATATTTGGACTGGGGGCTGGAAAATCAGGGTGATCTTATGCTCCTCTGAAGATGGGCTACAACATCTTCCTAATTGTGTATTTTTAGGTAGGGACAGGGGAGTGCTCTTTAATGCCGGCAGCCTAAGACATGTTCAAATGTGGCAAACCAGGCCACTTTAGCAGTGTTTGTGACCAACTACGTTGTTTACTTTGTAACTCATTTGGTCATACTAATGCACAATGTAAAAATATAACTGTTTGTACTTTATGTGGTTTACTTGGACATTCCTACGCTACTTGCCCTGCAGCAGCACATAGGCAGCCGGACCCTCATGATTCTGAGAAGCAGAGATTAATGGTAGCTATTGCACAAAGATCCCATTCCTGAAAACCTGACCCGTCTTCCCCTAACTCCTTTCCCCCCTTCCAACTAGTTGACCCTGTTCCTCCAGTGTCTTTTCCTACACTCCCCCCCTTTCAGACCTGAGTCCATCCTAGATAAAGGTGAGGTAAATTCTGAGCCATCTCAGACCATAACTCCACTCACCCTTCCAGAACCCCTGCCTGATGATGTATCTATGCCCCCCCAACCCCTCAGGAGTTGCCCTTTCAGACCCGAGTAAGCAGAAGACAGTCTTACAATCTCCAACCTGTTTCTAAAGTCCCAAATCTTTCCAATACTCCTACCACTGATAGATTCCATGCTCTTTTACTTGCCCAGGATGTTTCAGATGCTGAATCTGAATCCTCCCAATCAGGGGTAGAAATCCCAGGAGGGCAATCGGACATGGAGCCTGAAGAAGAACAACCTTTCTGTCCTAAAATAACTACCTCAGGACATCAGAAAGAAAAAATAAAAATAGGCGTAAGCCTCACTGAGAGCTAACTTTCTTTGACATTTTGGTATGGCTCCATCATTATTATCCTGTTCACTTAATGTGAATAGTATCAAGAACAAGGTGAGACAGGCTGCTATATTTTCATTTTTAAAATCTATTGCATGTAATGTTTTTTTTCTGCAAGATACACGGCCACACACCATGGCAGAACTCTTATGCAGCACAATGGTGGTACTCTGGTGTGTCCTATGGGTCTTTGGGTTTAGAGCCCTGTACTGGGGTGGCCATTTCATTTTATAATACTACAGTTACTGTTTTGAAGCTCATAGATTTAGTTCCCGGCCGTGCTTTGATACTGAACGTCTTATTTCAGGATGTTTGTTTTCATTTAATTAATGTTTATGCCCCTCAGATGAAGGCTGCTAGGGTAGCGTTATTTCATACAATACAGCCTTACCTTCATACCCCACATCACGTTGTTTGGAGTGGTGATTTTAATTGTGGTTTGATATATAAAGATCAGGGTAGAGGTACTGTACTACCACTAAAAAGCAGTTTTGTGATATGTCCTGCTTAACAACTGTTGTGCAAACAGTTAATTTAAGTGATGCATATGCTAGGCTTCATGAGAAACCGGTTCCCACCTTTCGTAAGGGTACGTTGGCCACTAGGATAGATTTCTTCTTTCTTAATAAATCATTACCCAAAAATTCTGTTTCAATTATTCCAGTTGAATTTTCTGATCACTGCGCGTTGAGAATTACTGTTGGCCCAGACCCTGCTTTGATAATGGGGAAGGGCATTTGGAGATGAAATTCTGATCTTTTGACCCACCAAGAAATACTACAGCAACTATGTTATTTCTTTTCTGCCAGGAAATCTCTTTATGTTATATACAATGACCCTTTATCTTTGTGGCTTAACACAAAACAAGATCTGATCAAACTCCTGAAATTATTGGGGAGAACCTCCCGAGAACAGGTTTACTCTTCCTATCTGCAGAATAGGCAACAACTACAAAGAGTGATGTCTTTAGCCCAAACAACCAAGCATGATTTTTCTGCCCAGATCAAATTATTGAAGGATAAAATGAAGCCTTTTCATGTGGCCCAATCACATACCTTGAAATTCCAACAATATGGTACACAGGGCACCTTTGCAACACTATGTCCTTTCCTTATCTGTACAGACAGGGTGAGAAAGAAGGTTTTTGAGAGCATAAAGGGGCAGGATGGTTTATTATAGACTTCCCACTCTGATATGATGTCTGAAGTATATCATTATACCCAGTCTTTTTTTCAGGCACAATCTATTGACTTAAATGCTGCGAAGGACTTTTTGCAACAAGTTACAGTCCCTAATTGTCCTTCCTCTACTCTCCATCAATTGGTTGATCCCATTTCTTCACAGGAAGTGACTAGTGCAATTACATCCCTACAGTCACTTAAGGCTCCTGGGAGGGATGGCCTAACATCAGAACTTTATAAGCTGATGAGTGTGGACTTCTGTCCGGAACTTTCAGATGTTTTTAATTTTTTTTATCATGTTCAGACTTTTCTTTAGATATAGTGGGAGGAATTCTTATTTGTTTACATAAAAAAGGCTACAAAATGGAACTATCCAATTGGAGACTGATTAGTCTCCTTAATGTGGACTTGAAAGTACTTATGAAAATACTTAATAAGCATCTTTTGACAGTAGCCCAGTTTTAAATTTCCTCAGCACAATCTTGTACTGTTCTGGGACGCACTATCACTGATCAACTATTATTTTTAAGAGAAATGTTTGATAGATTGTACACTATGGATCACTCAAAATTGATTTTGTCCCTGGATCAAAAAAGTGCATTTGATTCAGTGAATCATGATTATTTGTGGCTCACCCTTCAGCACTATGGAATACCTTCTCTTTTTATTTCATGGTTACAAAAAATTTATAGACATGCTACAGTTTCTCCCTTAGTTAACGGATGCTTTGGACCACTCCTCCGCTTATGGCGAGGAGTGAAACAGGGCTGCCCTATCAATCCTTTACTGTATGTGTTTAGTATTGACCCTTTATTATGTCATTTGAATCTTAAGATTCCACCCATCACTGTCCCTGGTGTTTTCCTTCCATTTTCTACTTTAGCTTATGAGGATGATATTTGTATCTGTACCTCTACGGTTTCAAGTATTCAGAGGGCTGTTTCTTTATGCAACTCCTTTGGGACTCTTTCTGGCACCTCCTTAAATAATATAAAGTGTGTTGGTTATGAATTAGGGGTTATCCTTCAGACCCATGAATATATCTCAGGTATAAGATTCTCAGTGGAACCCATATGGATTTGAGGTTTTTTGTGGGGGCCCCTGCCCCAGCTGTTTATAATTGGGACATCCAGCTTGATAAGGGGAAATGCATGGTTCAAAATTGGAACAAATGGCAACTGAGTAAAGCCAAATGAATGTATATGATTCAAACATATTTATTACCTCTTTTTTTGTTTCTGAGCAATATTTTTCCCCCACCTAAACAGTGAGAAGCTGTTCTTTCTAGCATTTTTTTCCAGGCTGTGTGGGGTAGTTGCCTTAATCCCCTTAAACAAAACATTTTGTACTTACCAACTTCAGAGGGAGGTCTTAATATGGTGAATCCCCTTTTGTTTTATTATTATCAATTTCTTTATGCTAACTTTGTCCCTTTATTAAAGTTTTTCCCTAAGTTATGGGCAGGTCTTTTTAGACAATCAGTAGGTCCGTGGTTTCAGGAATGGACTGCTGGCTCCAATCAATGTCTAAAGGCCAACCCAATGGCCACGTCCTACATTCTTGAGGTTTTTGTTAAATTAAGGCAGTGGTGAGTCACTGGTAGTTGAATCATTTCTAAGTCTAAGAAATTAGTTTACCAAACGGTGATAAATTCTCATTTTACTGAAATAGTAACTTTCACAAAATGTCCTGCTCCATATCTCTCAGCATTAGTCCCTTTTGGTCAAGACACTTATCTCCCCTAAATTCTGAGATATTACCTGGTTATGTTGCCATGAGAAGCTCAATGTTAAGGGAAATCAACATCGCAGGCAATTAGAAGAATGTAATTGGTCCCGTCCAGGTTATTCTCATCAGCTTGAAACTATGCATCACTTATATTTTTCTTGTCATTATATTTTATCATTTTGGTCATATGTTGCTGATATTTGGAATTAACCTGCCTTTTTGACTGTATCTTATGAGACTTTCATATATGGATTCTATCATTTGCATTGGTCTAAAAGGGATACGGGTACTTTACATGTTATATTTGCCACATTTACAGTTAAGTGGCATATTTGGAATTATCGTTGTCTTTTTACATTACAGCAGAAGATTTCCTCTCATGTGGAATTTTTACAGAAAGTTACAGCAGAACTTTGTCACATATATCAATTTGAATCTAAACTATATACCTCCCATATCTTACTATAGAAATGGAGGAACTTACCATGGATTATGGATACAGATGTTCCCATCACTGAACTTTTTTATTTTTTTTTAATTCTTCTACAATTTTGGATTCTGGATTTCCCAAGCCTATTTGAATTTGAATTTGATTTTACTCTACTGTTTTTTGGTAGGGGTATACCTGTTGTATGCTTAAGCTACAGGGGTCTGGGGAGATATGTATGTTAGCTTGTCTCGACTTACCAATGTATGATGAAATACTTACCTGTGTTTACTTTCTTTTGCATATTGACTTAGTGTGTAGTACTGCAATTTTGTATATTTTTTTCTTTTATTTTTTTTTCTGTTATGAATTTTATTTTTTAATTTTTTGGTGAGGGGGAGGGAGTTTTGGAGTTGTGATTTCTTAATTTATTTCTATCCTTTGTGTGAGCCAAAACACTTATTTATGGTCTTGTATGCTGTAATACATTTCTGTATATTTGCTTTGAAGTTTTGAATAAACACAAATTCCCCTACTTTTCTGCAGGGGCACTAGAGTGTGGCAGGAGAGATGGAGGTCCGCAGTCTGGTTTTGGATGTAGATGGAGGAGGACTTGTTGCTGGAGCTCCGGAGCTTTTGGGTGTATCGCCTACAATACCTACTGCGAATTTGCCAGTTATGGCCCAAGATATTACTTTGGTTTCTGAAGATGTGGATATTTTGCTGCAAGAGGATTTGGATGTGCTGAATGAGGCAGATATTTTACAGCAAGAGTTGTAATTTAAGAAATCTCAGTTATTAGAGATGATAACTGTGGCTGAATGGGATTTTGCACTGTGTCAACAGAAATTGGAAGATGAAAAGAAAAAGAGAAAAAGGTAGGTGGCAAGCCCTTTACCTGCTGGACACAAACAGTTACCAGTGGGTAAGTTGCCTGACTGTGACACTGAAACAATGAACATAATGGAGCCTGTTATAGATGGCCTTGACTGACTTGTTGGAACATTGGTACCTGCTGGGACTGTTTCTGACTGGACCCCTGGAGATGCACTGCAAAGGGCTGGTTGGCTGTTGCAGAATGGGATCTGAATACCTGACCCAGCTATCCCTATACCTGGCTCCCCTAAGCAAGATCCTTTGCATCAGAATGATTCTGTAGCTGATGAAGTGGGTTTACTGGGTCTCATTGACATAGATTCTTCTATGTCCATGAAGGACCCAATAGCGACTGCGCGACATGATGGAAATGAGGCTGGATTTCTTACTATGCCAGACACGAGCTCTCTACTCACAGAGGGTGTAAGTTATGTTGAGGATCAGTCAGTATCAGCCGAGGTTCCTTCTAATGCTCAACTTCAGACTGATAGCTGCCAGGTAACTGTTGCATCAGCATCAGATACGACCTTAGGTGCTTCTTTCCCTTCTTCAGTGGAGGGAGATGGGAACCGACCACAGCTTGGGCCTCCAGGTCCAAAGTCATATGCAGGACTTTTCTGTAAACCTGCAGAGGTGGCCAAACGAAGGTTTTTGGTCTGTTTACGTTATTGGGGTAAGGCCCCTGTGGTTCCTGACTGGCTTTGGGTGGGTAAAACACTATTAATGGACAGTATGGGGTTCACACCAGCAGAAGCGTATGCCTTCATACACTCCCCGGGTGATCACAGCTATGACATTAGTTTTTGTATAATGCAGTTGCTGGACAAGTTCTGGAAGCTTTATTACGATGTGAAAGACACAGAAAATTGGCATGACATTTTAGCTATCCCTATTACTAAGCCCACCGTTTAGACTGTTATGGTTTTGTTCCGTTATGAAGGTGTGAATATAGCAAACATTATTTTCTGATTGGAGAAGAGATGTACTATATTTGACCACTCAAAACCAATCTTGGACGATGATGGGTTTTGGACTGGGGGGTGGACTTTTCGTATTCAACTACCACATACAGATAAAGGCATACAACATCTGCCTAGCTCCTTTTATTTGGGACGTGACAGGGGCATTATGTTCTATGCAGGACAGCTAAAGAGCTGTTATAAATGTGGTTCTCTTGACCATTTGAATACTGATTGCAATCAAGTGAAATGTTTTTGTTGTGGGCTGTTGGGGCATACTATGACAAGGTGTGAGGCCCCTCAGATTTGTAATTTATGTGGGGATCTGGAGCACTCCTATGTGACTTGTCCTTGGGCCACACATGATAGGGATGAGGCTTCTGACTAGGAGTATTTCTTAAGCAAAGCTTGGGGACCATATGATAAACCTCCTGACCCCTTGACAGGGGTTGGGTCCCATGGGAGGCACAGAGGGAGGGGTATGAGGAGTAATGTAGGGGATAGAACCCAGACTCCCCTTCACAGTTCTGTTTCAACACTAACAGCTCTGGCTTCAGCTCCTACATGGTTCACTGGGATGCACCTGGCTTAGCTATCACAATGATTCCTTCAGAGACACAGGCAGCCCCGTATGCTACCCCCCAGGGTTCTCCTCAGAGGGGTGGGAGTATTTTACCCCAGGGTTCCCCATGTAATTTACATTTAGATGATTCTGACATGGAATGTCATGAAGAGATGTTAGGACCCTTTTTGCCAGTTCAGACTGAGGGGGTTAGTTCCGTAGCTGAGACTACAAGTGTGGTTAGCTCATGTGTTCTTTATCTCTGTTGCTGCTTTCAAATGGATTTGCCCTGTTTGAGTCTTGGGGAGAACAGGTGGAACAGGAGCACCATATGGAAGAAGGTGAATGTTTACAACAATCTGTCCCTGGTTCGATGGTGATGGGTGATGTTTTACTGGCTCAAAATCCCGTGTTTTGTCAGTTCAAAAGAGGGTTAATAGGTCTAGTGGCAAAATAATTAAACCTCCTCTCTGATCCCTCTACTTTGCATTTAGCTAGTCTCAATGTGAATAGTATAAAATCCCCTAGAAAATGTTTGACGACATTTAGTATATTACAGTCCTTACATTTTGATGTAGTCTTTTTGCAAGATACTCGAATGCACACTCTAGGGGAATGTGCTTAAGCTTCTAGGGACTGGAGATGGGGGTCCTCATTTTGGTCTTTGGGAGAAGAGACGTGTAGTGGGGTGTTGGTTTGTTTTTCCACAACAGAGCTGATTTTGCAAAGACAGGTGGATATTGTTCCTGGGCAGGCATTTTAGCTTGATGTAGAAATTAGAGGATTGTCTTG
Organism: Neoceratodus forsteri; assembly: GCA_016271365.2. Classification (NCBI taxonomy): domain Eukaryota; kingdom Metazoa; phylum Chordata; order Ceratodontiformes; family Ceratodontidae; genus Neoceratodus; species Neoceratodus forsteri. The sequence goes on along the minus strand of CM057451.1, from coordinate 133,879,935 downwards.
TCGACTTCTGAATGTCTATAATCCGCAATTGAAATGCTCATGAATAGAGTTGTTGAAAAAGATTCAGCCATTTATGCATACGAGCCGACAGATTTTTCTGGGGGGGAGGGGTTAACATTAATTTCCTTCTGAAAATAGACCAGGGTAAACAATACTGTGATAAGTCATTTCTTAAGCAAAGTTTACAACATGCAGGGTTACACGATGTACAGGATAGTTTACCGTATATCCCTGAACCTACTTTTTTAAGGGACCATTTTCTTTCCGTTTAGATTTTATTTTTGTTAAAAATACACTACAAGTGGATAATGTACGTGTTGTACCCATTGAAACCTCTGGTCATTTGTTGTTGGGATTGTATATAGATTCTTTTCCTGCTAGAGCAACTGGACAAAGTTATTGGAAGTTAAACGCTTCATTATTGGTAGATGCGCAGGTTCGGTCTGATCTATACATAGTAATACAGGATACGTTGTCTACTACCCGCCATTTCCCCAGCATCCAACAGAAAAACCTCGACCGCAGAGGGTATTTGGTCCAGAAGGTTGGCAGGTGGTTAGGAGGGGCAAATCAGGTGCCCCATCACTCTCTGCTCTCCAACATATTACCTCCAAAAACCATATAAACACTACAAACAGGTATCTGCCTCTATCTCTGAAATCAAACAAAGAGGCAGAAGACACTGCAGAGCAGGACACTGCAGCACAGGAGCTAGCACAACAAAACTCATCCAAATCAGGAACAAAAACACAAAAAGCAAAAAGGAAATCCAAAAAACTTCTGATCATAGTAGACTCCATGATTCGGGGAGTTGATACCCATCTCCAGCTAGGGGTAATGGTCAGATGTCTCCCAGGTACATTAGCATGGAGAGACACTGACCGCATTGCTAAAATTGTTCACAAAGCAGGAGAAAACATTGACGTCCTAGTACACATAGGGACTAATGATCTCGCCAGCCGGTCAGTTGTGGAGACCAAGGAACACCTGACCAGGCTGGGTGATAAACTATCATCTATTTTGTCCGGCATCTCCTTCTCTGAGATCCTGCCAGTCTGGGAGAGGGGAGCAGATGGACAGAAGGTCAGAGAAGGGGAGATAGGGGAGCTAAACACGTGGCTCAAGGGCTGGTGCCAGGAAAAAGGACACAGATTTGTAGGGAACTGGCAACAGTTCTGGGAGCGAATTTAAATTTGATGGACTGCAGCTGACTAAGGAGGGAGTCAGTGCATTGGGGCAGAAGTTTGACGTCTTTGCAGAATATTTAAACTAGCAAATGGGGAGAGGGGTGCAGCACCCCATACGTTGAATGGGAAGAACACCCCTCCCCCCTCAGCTAGTGGTCAAACAGGGATTCAGCATGTTTGCAGTTCATTTGTATCACCAGGTAAGAAAAAGGTTTGTCTCCCCGACGATGCACAGGGGTAATGCCAAACCTCACCCAACAACTAAAACACCAAAATCTGGCCAATGGAAAATCATGTACACAAATGCTCACAGCCTGGAAAATAAGATCCCAGACCTGCAGGCAATAATGTCAGAGGCTAAACTGGACATAGTAGCAATTAGTGAGATGTGGTTTACCAGTAACCACACTTGGGAGACTTCAGTACCTGGCTATGTATTGTTCAGAAGAGACCGAGGTTCAAGAAGGGGGGGGAGAAGTGGCCCTGTATGTCAATGAAAATATCAAAGTTACAGAAATTCAGAATACACATAAGAGCCAGAAGAACTGTGGGTCACCCTGGAAATAGGAAATGGGACAGCCATAAGAACTGGGGTTGTCTACAGGCCCCCAGACCAGGGGGAGGACATAGACACATTACTGTTAGAAGATATACAAAACATGACAGCTAAAGGGGAGGTTTTGATAATGGGAGACTTCAACATGCCGGATACAGATTGGTCAATACCAGCAGGAACATCTGCCAGAACTAGACACATAGTGGATTCCCTGCAGGGGGAGGGCCTCAAACAACTGGTACAGCAACCCACCAGAGACAGGGCTATCCTAGATCTAGTACTGACTAACAAGGAAGGGATCACAGATCTCCAGGTAGAAGGTCACCTGGGGGCCAGTGACCATCACATGGTATGGTTCAATTTACTACTACATCTAAATCATCCCATTCCAAGGCAAAAATATGGGACTTCAGAGGAGCTGACTTTGATAAGACGGCCAACAGAGTTAAGCTAGCCCTGGCAAAAAGAAACACAGGTGAGGGGGTACAGGCAAAGTGGGCAAGCATTAAGGATGCAATACTTGAAGCAACATTCCATTGTGTTAGACAGAAAAGGAAGTGCAAAAGAAGAAGGAAACCACTTTGGTTCTCAAATACAGTAGCAGAAAAGGTCAGAGCCAAAAGGCTGGCCTTCAGGAAATATAAGGGAACACAGCAGGATGAAGATAGGGAGGCATACCAAACTGTCCTAAGGGAAGCAGGGAAGGCAGTAAGGCAGGCAAAGTCCCAAACTGAGGAAAAACTAGCATGGACAGTAAAAGAAGGTGACACGACTTTCTATAGATACATTAGTGAAAGGAGAAAGTCCAGAGGGGGTATTGCTAAGCTTAATGGAGAAAAGGGAGCATGTGAGGAGGAGGACCCTGTAAAGGCATCTATTCTAAATAGATACTTTTGCTCAGTATTTACTGAAGAGAAGGTAGGGCAGGGCCCACAGCTCAGCATCATGGATACAGGGGGGAGGGAGGTGAGCACTACTCCCTTCATAAAAGAAAGGGTCCTACAAGAGCTTGCTAAGCTCAGGGTGGATAAGGCAATGGGACCTGATGGCATACATCCCAGGGTACTTAAGGAGCTAAAGATGGAACTAGCACAGCCATTAGCAGAACTGTTTAGTGAGTCTCTGAGCACATGAGAGGTCCCAGAAGACTGGAGAAGGGCTCATGTGATCCCGCTCCACAAGAGTGGTAGCAGGGAGGAGGCAAGGAACTACAGACCAGTCAGTCTTACCTCAGTAGTGGGCAAGATTATGGAGGCACTCCTTAAGGAAAGGATAGTGCAATACCTAGAATCCATAGGGGCACAGGATCCAAGACAGCATGGGTTTACAAAAGAAAGGTCCTGTCAAACTAATCTCATAGATTTCTTTGACTGGGTAACCAGAGTGGTGGACCAAGGGGGAGCAGTTGATGTCGCCTACCTTGACTTCAGCAAAGCTTTTGACACTGTTCCACATAGAAGATTGATAAATAAGCTGGGTGGGCTTGGTGGGTCAGAAGTTGGTCAACTGGGTGGCAAACTGGTTGACGGGCAGAAAACAGAGAGTGGTGGTAAATGGTATACAGTCAGAAGAGATGCAAGTCACAAGTGGGGTACCTTAGGATCAGTCCTGGGGCCAGTCCTCAACATCTTCATTAGTAACCTTGCAGATGGACTAGAGGGTAAGGCTTGTCTGTTTGCAGATGACACCAAGATCTGCAACAGAGTAGATGATCCAGATGGGGTGGGCAGAATGAGAAGAGATCTGGATAAACTAGCAAAATGGTCAGAAGAGTGGCAACTGGGATTTAATGCAAAGAAGTGCAAAATCATGCACATAGGGAAGAGAAACCCTGAAGCCACCTATAGGCTGGGAGGGGAGTTTCTAGCAGTCACAAAGGAAGAAAGAGACTTGGGCATTATCATCACTGATGACCTGAAATCATCCAAGCAGACCTCTAAAGCAGTAGGTAAGGCTAGGGGGGTGTTAGGGTGTATTAGTAGGGGTATCACAAGTCGTAAGAGGGAGGTAATAATCCCTCTTTACAAGACACTGGTTAGGCCACATCTGGAGTACTGCGTGCAGTATTGGAGGCCACACCTTCACAAGGATATTAACCAAATTGAGGCAGTCCAGAGAAGGGCAACCAAAATGGTGGAGGGACTGCATCAGAAGACATATGAGTACAGATTAACAGAGCTCAATATGTATACCCTTGAGCAAAGGAGGGAGAGAGGTGATATGATCGAGGCATTCAAACACCTTAAGGGCATTAACAAGGTGAAAGAGTCTAACATGTTTAAATATAAGAAAAATAGCAGGACAAGAGGACACAGCATGAGATTAGAGGGGGCCAATTAAGGGGGAATGTGAGGAAATTCTTTTTCACAGAAAGGGTGGTGGATGCATGGAATGGCTTACCACAAAAAGTGGTGGCTATGAATACAGTGCAGGGCTTCAAACAGGCATGGGATAGGCATAAGAGAGCAATACAAATGACTATGAATAGATAGACCACTGACAGAGCAAAGGCCGATGGCACATTTATAAGGTAGAAAAAGAAATGGGCAGACTGGATGGGCCTTGCGGTCCTTATCTGCCATCAACTTCTGTGTTTCTATATTTCTATATTTCTATTTTTACGGCTGTATGGGCAGAGCCCTGCAGATGTTTTGCATGTAGAAAAGGGCTGATGTCATGTTGTCCGTCCGTGGAACTGTTTTTCTTCCACCTGACCCTTCCCCAATAAAAAATCCACCCATGCTGTCCCTATGGACTGCAGCACTGCACTATATCACAGTGGGCATTTTTTTTTTTATGGGCATTTTTTTGTACATTTCTGCATCCTTGCCATTTCTTTCCCCTTCCCTTAACAGCAATGGTGTAGCTACCGATACATATGTTCAATGGTTAAGATTGAACCCATAGGTAATAATTCCCCGATAACCTGATTTTTAGTTACCCAGAATACAAGGGGAGCCTAGTTTCAAGAATGTGCACTCCCCTCTCTGTGCAGATTTACTACCCAACCTTTTGGGAAGTCTCACAGTGAATATCACAAAGAAAAGCAGGGCATCCAGCTCAGAACAGGACTTTGCAGTCAGATCCCCAGGAATGAAAAAAAAAATACAGAAAAAAAAAAGTTCAAGGCAAGTCACTTGTCTTCCCTGCAGCTACAAAGTTTACAACAGAATCGCCCACTGCAAATAGATTAGAAGCTTATACAAACTACTACCGGGATCGTCCTCTTTGAACAGTGGCACTTTCCACTACTAAAGCTGGATCGTTCTGTGGATACAGACAGCTTCTACAAATTACTGCCAAATTGTTTCCTGTGGATCTCATGGAACAACTGCAAACTACAACTGGATTGATTCATCCCCTCGACAGAGAGGTGTAGCCTCACTCCTTGCAACCAGAAATAACATAAGAGGTGCAGCGTCAAACTCAACATCAGAATCGTCCCCTGCGAATCAAAGTGCAGCTAAAAAACATTACAACCGGATTTTCCCCTGCGGTTGTGAGACAGCTACAAACCATGAGCTGGTGGTCACCTTCCGATCCAGTTCTAACAACCCAATTAATTCCTGATTGTTGCTCACCAAATGGGACCCAAAGCGTTTGCACTTAGCAAGAACTCTGTAAACCATTGTCCTTCAATTTCAGATGTTACAACAAAAGCAGTGACTCGGCTGGTCTCCCTGATTTCAGCCCTAGTGCATTAACCAGTCAGCACTGCTTCCTTGTTCCAGGTCCCAAAAGAGTCCACAATCCAGTCCAACAAGGCAAGATGCATGGGGGTAGATCAGAGGATAGTGCAGCACTTCCAGCAGGAGCCTCCACTCGGGAGCAATGTAATTTAGATGAAGACCTCTCCCATTGCAGATCCCCATTCTCACCTACCCAGGGTTCACACTCTCCCTTGCTTCTCTTCTGAAGTAAAACCAAGTGTGTGCTGCCCCTCTGTGCACTTGTTTGCCAAGAATATGTGGCAACTATTACATGGCTGGGAATTGTGACTCTTGTCAAGAAGACTGGGCAATCATAGAGCCTCGCAGACTAAAATTAGTGAGTGGACTGCTTCAGTTTCATAGTTTGTAGGTATAAGTATGCTATCTCGTTTGTAGCTCTTTGCAGCCACATTTCAGACAAAACATAACAAAATGTAATGGGTCCTGTATAGTACTTAAAATTCAAGTTCAGCTAACACTGTTAGGCGCTTGACTGTATTGCTGGCTAAAATTATTAACATGGGCAGCATATCTTGTTTATACTTTCAGATTCCCAATGACTCAACAAGTAACATGCAAATGCTAGATTCTTTTTGTGAGTAACAAAAGGGGTTTATAATATTTTTCCAACTGAGGAAGCTTAAGTATGATCGAGTCACTAGAACATAGTCATAGCCCAGGTTCTTTGCTTTCAACTCACACTGAAAACATTGTATTTTGAAAATAGATGTATTAGCAACTTGTTCAACTTTTGCTCCTTATTTTCTGTGGTGGGTTTCCTCCTCTATTTAAGTTTTGATAGTCAGGAGCATATCCCCCACTTCACACATTGAGTGGCGTTAGTCATTTAACTCATCAGAACTTTCAAAAGTTCCAGGTTCCAAATGGACAAGATGTCACCCCACACTTTACACTGTGATCTAAAGTAGAAAAATCATATTAATGTGTGATACTCTATTAATTGTAAAGTTTATTAGCACCAGGACAATGTTTTCCTTCATTTACAGATCTGTATTTCCATGATTTAAGTTGTCACGCATTTATCACTTTGCCACACATTTTGCAGGAGACTGCATCTTTAGTTTATTTTTTTATGAAGAGATAGCAATGTTGGGGTCCCCCCTCAGCTCACTTCAGTCACCTTTTTTTCATTCTGTACCATATGCATATTTTATTTTCAGCTTGGCCTGTGACATTTTTTATTTTATTTTTGAGGGGAAGCAGCGACCTTAGTCCTAGGGGCCACCCTACCCATTCAGTCCATGTCTGTTTGTCTGCCTCTGAGTGTCTGTGCTATACCTCAGGGAGTAATTTTATAAGACTAAGATGTCACATCAGAAGGCAGTGCCCAGCACTGTGCTGTCCTTTACTTACTGCAATTTTAGTAAAACAATAAGTGAAAGAATTAAAACTAATAAAATGCACTTGCTTTGACTGCCCCCCATGAGCACTGGACCCCAGCAAACACAGGATTAGCTGATGCCTAAAACCAGCTATGCAAACAAAAACTATAATTCAAATACAGAATATAACCTTATCACTTCGGAATGTGCTGCACTCATGCTACTCTTTAACTTTTTTCCAGGAATTATTGAATAAGTACTACTGCATATTCTGGTTTTGCAGGGACATTTTCGTTTAAACTTTTATTTATTTGTTTGTGTGTTTATTTATTTAAAATATTTTACCAAGAATGGCATACTGAGCTGGTAAGAGCTCGTTTCCAGATGAGTCCTGAAGAGGGGAAGAAGGGGAAAGATAACAGATACAACAATACAGGATATAAAATACATTCAATGGAATCAGTACAACAAAAATAAACAGAACAATTATTCCTATGAATAAACTGACAAGAATAAGTCACCATGCAATAAATCATGGAACTGAACAATGGTTATCGACTTTAAAACTGGGGGAATGACAGATACTGGGGAAATGGGGAAGTGCTGAGGGACAGAACATTATTAAGTTGCAGGTAAGAAGTAATCCAACATCTGTCCCATTTAAACATACTGTCACAATAGAGTATCTGATGCTGTTTTGATTTTTTATACTCTCACAATTAGCAGTATTCATTCTGCTAGTACAGGACTTAGTGGTGTGATACTTCTTAGAATCTGAAGTCTAACAGGGGGCACAGCTCAGATTACTACTTTATCGTAGGTTATGGCTGGTGCTGGGAATTGAACCTGAAACAGATCAAGATAGGCTGGAGGATTATTTTACAGAGCTGTTTTTTTTAACATTTGGTCAGCACTGTTTCCATTAATGTTATGTAAAACACAATAGCAGTAGACAGGGGGCACAACAACAAATTATCTCTGTATTTTTATCTTAATTTGCTACCGCAATTATTTTAAATGTAACATGTATTGTGACCAAAGTACTAGGAAGAGGATTAAAAACAACTCAACATGGTGATAAAAATCAGTCATGGAGGCTATACAGGACCACATGGCTTCCATTCATAAAAACGGTCCAGTAAAACATATGCCCCAAGTAGTGCCTTTGTGACTGAAATGTGAAACAGCAGTACTGTACATGACATTTGGTTATTCTAGACATTTCATTGTTGTGAGTTTCAACTCTGAGAAGGGAATTATCTCTACTGATTGTTAACCAAGTTGATTTGGACAGCTTTAAGTCCCCTGTACTTGCAAGATACCCTGTACTTTATAACCCAACCTTGTGAGCTTCTTGGCATTTTGTTTTAGTTATAATATAATGAACTGTGCACTATATCAGTATCAATTTTGTCTGGCCTCATTAGCACACGATTCCCTGGAATGCCCCATGGCCTCTATAGAGTGTTCCACAGCCCTGTCACTTCCCTGTTTTACTTCTAACCAACTATAATCTGACGCCCCTTATTTCATGCATCTAGCATGTAAACAGTTTAGAGCTGGATGAAATAGTGCACATTTTATAGTGTTATAAATGAAACAAATTGATTTGATAATAGCAATAAGGCATGACCAGGGATTACATTAATAGCCTGCTAGTCACCCACTTGGGGTGTAATGTTGCATGAGGTGTGGCCGAGTGCCATATTGCACAAGAGGTTATTAACTTATGGTAAATCTAACCCCTGGTCATGCTGTACTGCTATTATACAAAAATATTTCAAAATAAACTATTAAAAGTATACTTTCTGAATGTTTTTTTCTAATTTAGAGGGAGAGTGTTATTTAAATATTTCTTCTTCCAACAGTTACGTAATGATGGTTCAAAACCGGAATGCAACATTCGAGAAATTAAACAGTGCTACAAGATGCACTGCCTAGGGAGCTAGTAGAGGTGGAGACTGTGGATGGGTTTAAGAGGGGATGGGACAGGTACAGGGGGAGGGTAAATCTGACCAGGCCCAATACAGGTGGAACATCTGGGACTGGGGATGGTATAACCCAAGGGGGGGGGGGCACCAAAATCGTCCCTCAGTGCAGGTGCTGAAAATTGAGCAGACCCAAGAGACCGTTAGGCCTATTCTGCTGGCATTTTAGTATGTATATTAGTATGTAAGATGGAATATTGACAGGAAGAATATGCCATTGTGATCAGGCTGTACATGACATTGTAATGGGGATCAATTTAAGACTGATGGGGGCATAACAGCCAATCATATTGCAGCACTTTGAGATCCTTTTTATAATTACTTTTAAACCATGTCTACAGCATGGTGAGGGTGACAGGTGTGCTGTACTTATTAGGAAATGAATATTTAGCTCTGCAGCACCTGCTATCATAATTTGTTGCTTCACTTGGTTGCCTCCAGTCTCAGTCCTGTGGCCCACCCCACCCCTTCTTGCACCCAAGAAAAGCACAAGACTTCACTGAAATGATCCAACCAGGGTACTGTCAACCCACAGGAGGGCAAGAAAAATGCATTGTTTTGCTGATGCCAGCTGCTTTCAGCAAATGCCACAGAAACAAAAACAGGTGTACTAGATGGACCCCTAGTTACCTTCTGCTGTCACCTTTCTATGTTTCAGTTATGTGTGGTCCAGCATCATTGCAGTGATAGTGTATACTTGGTTGTAGGTGGTGGGGGTTGGGAGGCTTCAGTCATACAAGACCTAGGTAATTTGTCAAGGGGGGCAGTAAGTGCAGAGAAGGGATTTCATAGCAGTGCTAGTGTTCTCTATAATAATTGAGCATGTTAATTTCTTTTAATGTTTGCCATTGTTCCAGATGCCCAGGTGTGATTAACGGCTCCTTAAGATCTTGCACCTAGCAGTACAATGTCAGGGATCACACAATGGACTAAATATGAGTCTTTAGCACACCATTATTTATCCCCAGCTAATCTCCTGGCTTTCAGCAGGTGATGTTAAGTGCCCTTGTTTTGTAACAATATATTTAATTACATCTAGTCTGGGTGTAATTTACACAGAATTTACCATCAGAATAGGCAATATGACACAGAAAAGATAGTTTTTGGTGTATTAACATTCCATATTTTCCAAAGCAACTGACTACATTACCCTCATAAACATACAATTTGACACTAGTTAAGAACCACAGGAGCCATCCTAGTCTGCCCATTTTCTTCACAAACTTCATTATGCAGCCATGGTGGCTCTGACAAGAATTTGTTTTACATGAGAATATCAGCCTTTGGTGGGAAGATTTCAAACTTTGTTTGATTGGTTATTTTTCTCAGGTAGGGCAAAATCACGCTGTTGTCAAATGGGCGAGGTATAAAGATCTTCTATATGAGCTAGGTGTATTGCTGACCTGGCAGGTTGAGAAAAAGATTAATCTCAGTGAGGATATTGGGGCTATTAAGCAGGAGATGGGTGATTTTTGATATAATAGATTGTGTTCATTACAAAAGGAACAGCAGTTTGGTACTCAGGGGAAAACTGAACATGTTAACCCCTTTTTAGCTAGTCGTGTTAGGACTGATAAACGAGTCTTTATGGGCTTGATTTCCCACAAAGGGGAAGTTCAGAGAGATAATGTGGGCATTATGGGGTTATTGGATAAGCATATTAATGATACTTTTAGTTGTCCAGTAGAAGATTCCCGGTACGTGTCACAAATATTGCAAGCTGCTGATCTTCTGCAGGTGTCACCTGATCAGATGGCATTCCTAGTGTGTCCCTTTTCGATTGCTGAAGTAAAGGTTGTGATTAGATCTCTTCATAATGAAGTTTTTACGGGTTCTGATGGGCTATTGAATGAGCTGTATAAAGTGCTATGGGAGTTTATGCATGTGGAATTAGTACAGCTATATAATTTTTTTTTTAGCAGAATGTTGTTTACCAACTCAGTTTTATGAAGGATTGATGATTTTTTTAGATAAAACTGGGGATCGAGAAGATATTGGGAATTGAAGACCACTTACCTTGCTTAATACAGATTTCAAAATATTTTCCAAATTGTTGGGTAATAGACTGTCGTGGGTCATGGCTGATTTGATTAGCCCATCACAGTTTTGTGCTGCCCAGGTCACCGCATTTCAGATGTTCTTTTGCGAGAACTTATGGAACCCACGAGTAATGCTATTCTGTCAGGGGGACCAGGGGGATATTTAATTAGCCTAGATCAGGCTAAGGCTTTTGATGGGGTTTCACATTTTTTTTTTGTGGTCTGCATTAAGTGCTTATGGTATACCGGATGATTTTATACAGTGGATTCGACTTCGTTATGCCTTGGCTCATGTGGTTCCATATGAAAATGGGTGGCAGGGAGCTCATCATCAAATCCTGAAGTGGGTTCGGCAGGGGTGTCCTCTGAGCCCTATTTTATACGTTTTTGTGCTGGACCCTATGTTATGGATCTTACAGAGATCCCCTATGATTTACGGGGTGAACGGATTAATTGAGCAGCATTGTAAAGTTCTTGCATATGCAGACGATTTGCGTCTGGTGTTGCGAGATTAATCTTCTTTGCAGGTTGCTTGTGATTTAATACAGGAAATAGGGAAACTATCTGGGGCTCATCTCAATTTGAGCAAAACCAAAATATTATGGGTGGCTGGTTTTCTGACATTCCCAGAATGGGTGGGTGGGTTTCAGGTTGCCATGGAGCCATGTCGTATATTGGGGATATATTTTGGTGGGGAAGATATGGCTTTTTATAATTGGGGAAAAAGCTTTAATTAAAGGAATGACAAAGGTGGCAGCATGGAATAAATGGAAGGTTTCAAAAAAGAAGAGGGTTTATTATATTAAAACTTTTTTGGTTCCAATTTTTTTATATATCAGTGCAACCTTTTCTCCACCAAAAGCATTGGAAGTATCATTACTGGGAGTTTTTTTAGCTGTTTCTGGGAGAGCAGATTGAACCCCGTTAAGAGGAACATCTTGTATCTTGGGTTTTGAGAAGGCAGGGTAAATATGTTAAACCCAGTAGTGTTCTTTTTTTCTGTTTTTTATATACTAATTTGGTACCCTTTATAGGTCACAGCACGCCCTTGTGGGGGAACTGGGGTCTCTTACCTTTAGCGGGTATCTTGCAAGAATGGAAGGAGAATGCTTTTCTACATAAAAATAAACGAAAACCTAGATTATTGAAAAGATGGGAAGAGTTTTTTGATAAAATAAAATTATGGGGAATTGGGTTTAAACAGGTTTTGAATATGACATGCAAAGTGCTTTATGTGACGATTTTGAATGTGTTTTACTGAATGCCCATTTGCAGCTTTTTCTATGGTGAACCAAGCTTATACAGTATATCAGACTATATTATGGATGTTCATATCCCTGTTCAAATGTGGGACACAACATGGTTAGGGCTCCATGACAGAATTAATGTAAAAGGTAACCAAAAACACAAAGCATTGCATGAAATATACTGTCCTAGAGTTGAATGTATTATGAAAATTGAAACAATGACTCATGTATATTTTCTTTGTTCTTATGTGGTTCATTTGTGGGAGATTTTAAAAAGTAGATGGAAACATGGTCTGGAACTCCCTCCTCATTCAGATTTTTTGTTTTACGGGGTTCCCTCAAAAGTGCTTGGGAAGGGGGTTTTAAGCACCCTTCGTTTAGTGCATGTTCATTTATTATACTGGCTTTGGATATGTCAATGCCATCTGGTGCTGCAGCAGCAATTTGTCTCTGAATTAGAACTGTTTTATATATTACAATCTGACCTGAGGTCCTTGAAACAGAAAGAATTTAGAAAGTATGATATACAGTTCTGGACTTATTTTTGGGGTCACTTTGAGTATATTTAATTTCAATTTTATTTCTGGACCTTTAGTATGAAGGAATACTGTGTTCAGCAAATTTTTATGCTTCAGTTTTTTTTTTTTATACAACAGAACAAGTATTATGTAATACTGCTTTAAGGTTGTTACCTTTTGCATATTTATTTTTTACTTTTAAGCACTGAGATTATTGTTTAGCATTTATGTTATTTCTAGGTTTTGATGAAGAATTCCCCAACTCCTTTGTGAGGTGGGAGGTTGTTTCATTTTCAGGATTACTGTATGATGAAATTTATAATTTATTATGTTTTTCTTCTGACATTCCTTATTGCCATTGTGTATGATGTGATATTGACTGCATATTTTGTTTCTTATGGTTTCAATAAAAAATTTCCCTACTGTCTGTAAAGGGCAGTGTCCCGAAGGTGTGGAGCATGGAGGAGCACACTCAGGGGTTGGAGCTGGATGGTCGCACATCTGAAATCTCAACGAGTGCAGGAGACACCACAACAGAGGTTTCAGTGATGGAAAATATAAACTACAGCCCAATAACAAAATCTATGGAATTCTCGACAAATGAGGAAGAACAACTCACAGCAAACATGGAGCTCTGCTCACAACAGCTAAAAACACAAATAGCACAGCTTGAAAAAGAGTATACAGAGGCAAAGCAGCGTTTACTAGAAGAAAAAAAAGAAAACGTCTTGAAGGTAACTCAGCTGGTACGGACCAGTCGGGACCCAAAATATTTGTGCTTGGTGACCAGAACCAATGAGAACAGCAGGAGAGAGAGATCAGGGGAGCAAGCAAGTGACGGATGCGGGGCAACAACCAAATGGAAGTGAACAGTAGACTCCAGCGCAAGCACTACATGGAGCCGGCTGGAAACAGGACTCAAACAGTGGCTGGGTCATCGACCCGGACGATACTCCTCTCACACAAGGAAATGGAGAAATCCTTCAACTGGACAGGACACCAAATTCAGAAGGAGGAACCAAGGAGAGAGCACAGGACTCGCAACCCAGGACTACAGGTACCATTTACACATCACAACCAGACATTTTCTTTGATGCATCTCAAGGGGAAATTAATGAAAATGAACACATTCAGCATAATGAGGAAAAGGGGTTTGAGGTGCACACTTTACCTATACCTCCCTGGCAACAGCAAAAAACTTATGTGGGGTTGTTTGCAAATCCTGTGAAGTTAACAAAACAAAGAAGTGCAATTCACATCAGATATCTAGCAGGTTTAGAGGAAACACCCGATAGACAATATGTGGGGAGGGTTTTAATAAAACAGTCCCTGGGTTTTTCACCATCAGAAGTGTGTATGCCCTGATCCACACCCCAGAGGAACACACTTTTGATGTCAGTTTTAGGACCCCATGAGGTTCTTGACTGGTTTGGTGCAAAATATGTGACATTAAAGACTAACCCCTTGTGGTCTCCCTTTCAGATTATTCCCCTCACCAAACAGGCGGTGAGAGTGATTACAGTATTATTTCTAAATGAAGGGATAAACATAACCATCATTCTATACTGGTTAGAGAGACATTGTGATGTGGAGGGGAACCCAGAACCAATAGTAGATGATGAAGGTTTTTGGAATGGTGGATGATGGATTAAAGTTAAACTATAGCTACAGGAAAATGATTTTAAACATCTGCCAAATTGTTTTTACATCGGCAGAGACAAAGGCTTCATATTCTATCCTAGACAGCCCAAACGGTGTTATGGGTTTGGGTCTATAAGACATATAAGCTCATCCTGTGACAAAATACATTGTAATCAATGTGAAGAGATAGGACATGCAGGGTTTCAATGTGAGAATGCACCCAAATGTAATCTTTGGATTGAGGGGGGCATTATTTTATAGACTGTCCCTGGGCTGCACATAACTCTGAAGATGCAAACTTTGGAGTCCAGGACTTCTATTTATTTAAAGCAGTGAAAACAGCAGTCAGTAATAGGCCCCAGGGGAATACAATACCAAAGCCACAAAGAAGAAGAGAAGCCAGATATGAAACAAGGCCCCAGGCACAAACTATGGGTATTGTAACACAACCTCAGCCAAAAGAGGAATCAAATGTTATAGATGCTGACATCCCTGGCAATACTTTAGTATTACATCCCCTTACATAATGAGGAGACTACTATGCCCCCTCCCCCACCACCACCACCCCCTGAAGGTATTATGTGATAAAAGTGAGTCTTAAAGACCGCCTATCACATAGAACGAGCAACCTTAGGCCCATAGTCAAAAGGGCAACAGATATTGTACTGACTGTTTCAAATAAAGACGGTCTGTACAATACTTAACTAAATCAGACCGGAATCTTTTTTTTATGAGGGGGGCTGTGCCCCCCATGCCTCCCCTTGCAGGGGTCAAGCCCCCCACACACCCCAAACTTAAATAACCAACTCCAAGGGGGGTGCGGACCATGGGGCAAGTTACCGGATCATAAAAAAAAAATTTCCTGCCTGTAGCCGGACCCAAACCTGGGTCTGCTTCATCACAAGCGGTGGTGTACACCACCACGCTATGCAAGCAGCTTGGTGGGAATCAGCCACAAAGGATGCTATATCCTGTATAGTGAGTACAGCTCCTTGCTGTACTCGCTATACAGGATATAGCGAGGTATTGTACCACTAGCTCTCTTGTAGCGTGCTATTATTGAGTTGCTCAAATGTGCAGCACTCAATAATAAGCGCTCTACATGGGTGCTTCCCCTCCCTGAACCTGATGGTCACTCTCAGTTCCAAACGGTTCCCCTAAGAAACACTTCTAGGTCAGCCCCTGCCCATGAAATGGACTCTACTGACATGGTAGTTACATCCAACAGATATGAGGTATTCAGAGAGGGTATTGAAGAGGAAGAAAGGGACTCGGATACAGCTTCCAAGTCCTCCCAAAAAGAAGTAAGTTCTGACCTTGACATGGCAGTGGAGTCCACCTATGCTGGGAAAAAGAAGAAAAAACAGATGGGGCCAAGAGTAAGCCTAAGGAAAAGTTCTAGAAAGACTAATGCTTCAACCTAAACCACTAAGAGGCCAGCTGGACATGGATATCAGCTTAGAATAGCAAGTTTAAATACAAATAGTATAAGGTCAGAGAAAAAATGACTAGCTACTTTTGAGATATTTACAAAACAGGATTACGATTTAGTCTTTTTTCAGGATACCAGACTTTATGATATGGATGATTTTGATTCTGCTTCAAAAACCAGGGTTTGGGGGCCTAGTTATTGGTCTGGAGAGGGGGCGGCATCACATGTAGCAGGCTGGGAGTTTTTTTTTTAAGATTCCTTTTTTACAGTAACCCAGTTAGTAGATATTTGCCCAGGTAGAGCTCTATTGTTGGACGTCAATACTCAGGACATAGATTTCAGGTTAATAAATATTTATGTCCCATAGAGCAAAATAGAGAGAATAGATGTGTTAACATTAATAAGGCCATATCTGTATACAAGTAAATACATATTGTTTGGGGGGGGATTTTAGCATTACTAGAAAGAGACCTGGGAAAGGGGATATTAAGAGCAAGATTTATTGTGATACAAATTTCTTAAATACTCTTTTGGATTTAGACGGCTTATGTGATGTATTTGGTGCAAACATAGGATCACCACCAAATATTTTTTTTCAGGGAAGAATAGACTACTGGTTCATTACCCCTGACATTACAATTTAGGAACCCAACTGTGAGTCTGGTTGCTACATCAGATCATGGAATGATAGAGGTAACTTTATCTAATTTCCAAGAATCAATGAAAGGTCCAGGAAACTGGAAACTTAACTTATCATTATTAGAAGACAATATGATTCTAGAAGGTTTTAATAATATCCTGGAAGCAAAGAAATCAGTTTTTTTCCTATACAACTCTAAGCAAACCTGGTGAGATATCCCTTCCCCCTTCCTCCAGGATGTACCGTGAGATGAGCATTAAGTTGCTCAGTGTATCTTTCCTGGTGAAATAATTCAATAAATAAATAAAAAGGACAGTAAGCAAGAAATTAGGACTTACTTCCAGATAACTGGAAGACTTTTAGGTAAACACAAGAGGGATAAATATAACCAATTATAAAAAGGGTCTGAGAAATGGAGCTTTCTGATTGGCTGCAAACATTCTAACAGCCTTATGTTAATCTTTTATTAACATACAGTACATGTAGAGCTTAACCATATGTTGAACAAGGTTTAACACTGTTTAAAAACATGTTTTATTATAATAACAATAAGGCATTCCCAGGGATTATGTTAATGGTCAGTTAATCACCCTCTAGGGGCATGTGGCACTCGGCTACACCTCGTGCCACAGTACACCCCTAGTAGATGATTAACAGACCATTAACATAACCCTTGGTCATGCCTTATTGCTTAATTACAGGCACAACTGCAACAATACCAGGCCCAAATTAATAGAGGGGTATATGTGGATCTGGTTCTTTTGAGTACCACCTAGCAAGAATTATTGCAAACACAATATGACAGAATGAAATCATTAGAAAGGGAACAATGATTTGGAACTCAGGGCACTCAGGGGCATACTAAGCCTTTTGATAGTTGTGCCAGACAAAGGAAAAAAAGGAAATAAAAAGCATAGTAATGCAGAACGGAACCAGAAGAACAACACAACAGGAGATTTTGACGGAAGTACAAAAGCATATTGCAGATACATTCAAGGTAGATCCTTCCATTATAGAAGTAAACATTGATAAATCATTAAACAATTGTACACTAAGAATAATTCTGAACATCTAGCTTCTCTAATGGTTCCGATCACACAGGTCGAACTCAATACAATAATAAGGACTTTAAAATGTGGCTCAGCACCTGGGAAGGATGGTCTTCCAAAAAAAATGTACCCTCTAATCTTACATAAGTTAAATAAAAAGTAAAGAAAAGTAATCACTCAAACCATACAAAAAAATCTGTCATATACAGTCAAGCACTCCATTGTTACTGTATTTGTTCAAATGAGGATGACAGAGATACACATTTGGCTATGTTGAAAACCACCTTTATTGAGCAGGGACACTCTTCCAGGGAAATTGACAGGATAACAGAATGGGCAAGGCAATTACCAAGACAACAACTACTTCAATATAAAGAAAAGACAGCTACAGACAGAATACCCTTGGTAGTCACATATCATCCAGACCTTGAACGTCTGCGTAAGATTATTAAAGATCTCCACCCAATATTTAGTGAGGATGAAACCCTAATTGTATTTTTAAGGAACTCCCACTACTATCTTTTAAACAACCACCAAATTTATCCAGCCTAATTATTAGGAGCAAACTTTCACCGGAACAGAATACCATGTCGCACAATGGCACATGACCCTGCAATCAACGCCTCTGTAAGACTTGTGGGCTCATTTCTACCTCGGACTGTCTGGTTACATCACAAAACAGACAATTCCAGGTGCATGGGAGTTATACATGCATGTCACGACATGTTGTTTATTTCATTCAGTGCAAGAGATGTCCACAAACAGGTTATGTTGAGAGACACGCCAACAGCTCTGCACTAGGATGAACTCACACAGACATACTATTACAGCAAGGAAGACTGAAAAACCAGTGGGGCACCACTTCTCCCAGCCTGACCACTCAATCTCAGATATGTCAATAATGGTCTTAAAAGGAAATCTCAAAAACACACGACAGAGACAAGCTTTTGAGATTAAACTTATTTTACATCTCAATATGGTAGCAGATGGGATGAACGCTGATCTTGGTTTTATGGGACACTACAGAAACTAACATCCACAGACCTTTTCTTCTTCAGACTGACATATTATAGGACTTCAGCATGTGTGGGATGTGGGTGCGTGTGTGTATGTATGTATGTGTGTGGGTATATGTTGTGAGGTATGTGATATAACAGATGTGGGGCTTGCTGTCATATTAAGGTAAGTCTCTATTTAGATATATGGAGTTACAATGTGTTACTATTCTTACTTCACACACATAATGAATATTAATTCCTCCTTACTTTTTATCTTTGCCTAGGGGTGGGATTGATTCCATTGCACCATATTCAGATTACCTAGCCTGTTACTGTACATACAGGAGTGTTATCATATACTGTCACATATAATTTTTGTAACTGTACATATTGGGGTGCATGATCTCATTTGCATGGGGGTCCTGCACAGATCTTTTTACATTAGGCTAATATTGTAGTAATTTGTGGATATGTAGGTATGTTAGACTGTAGGTCTAACCACATACTTTATATTCACTTCTAGTTACCTTATCCTGGGGAGGGTGGCAGGTTTATTTCATGGTAGTTCTATCCAGTATCCTCAGAAATGTTACTATGCAGATAGTAGTACGGTTAAATAGCATCACATTTTTGCTCTGTAGGTATTAGGAGACATAAGCCCTTTTACTCAGGATTTCATGACAAGTTGAATTCCTTTGGGGAACAATTGCAGTGACTGAAGTGAATATAGGTTCACTAGGAGAGAGGTGTGTGTGTGTGTGTGTGTGTGTGTGTGTGTGTGTGTCTGTGGGAGAGAGAGAGGGGGAGAGAGAGAGAGAAAGAGAGACAACATCTCCTTAAAGCTATGCATCTCCCTAACCCACATTATGGTGATGTGGGGTGGGTTAGGGTGTATTGTTTGTATGAAGAGGAGGAGAGAAATTACATTTTTATCTCTTTTTCAGATTCTTTAGACACTTGTGGTACATCAAGGTGTTACATTCTCAGTGTATATTGACATCAGTACATAACAGGCTACATGGTCTTAATTCCTTGAGGTTCCTCGACTAGAGTTTTTTGTTTGACACTAATATTATCAATTTATATTTAAATTATCATTTATATAGTCCTGAGGTTTTTGAAATTTCTTGGGCCTTATATCTAGCTGGAGAGTACAGCTGGGTGACAGGTTCAGCTAGGTTTTACACATCACACAGTGTGCACTGATGTCTTTAAGATAACTTTACTGGTAAATTCTTGTCTATAATGCAGACATTGAAACTTCATGAGCCCTATAACAATCTTAGTTTGTCTTTAATCTGGGTTGGGGTTGCCTTTCAGTAATCACGTCCTTATACTAACTGTGACACTCATAGCTTGATTTAGGAGTGATCTGTTTCAGCAGTGTTATCTTATGTCAATTAAATTTATATGCAGTAGGATTCTTTGTATGTGTGTTGCACCAAGCACGTTTAACCCAAGGTTGCTTCTGGCTGAAGGCAGTATGGTACTGTTAAACTTCTCTGACATCATCTTCTGTTTTTTTTTTTTTTTTTTAAATGAGTATTTTAAACCAATGGGGATTTTTTTCTGTTTTTCTCTGCATTATCTAGCTATTATAAGTATTGTATTTTCTAAACAACTGCCATGAGCTTCTGAAGAAGGACTGGTTGGTCCGAAAGCTAGAGCACTTTGTTCTTGTTGTTACATCTATGTTGTTCTATTAAAAGGTATCAAATCATTTGCTTCTGGATAAGTTAAATAATGAATTTGTTCAGATGTTAAACAGCAGTCTAGAAAAAGGACTGCTGCCTGAGAGTATGAGTATGGGACTAGTGATACTCCTATATAAAGCTGGAGACAGGGAAGAGTTGAATAATCGGAGTCCTATCACATTATTAAATGCTGATAATAAAATACTAGCAAAACTTATAGGGAATAGAATAGCAGGGATATTAGAGGAGATTATACACCCTACTCAGTTTTGCTCAGTCCCAGGGAGAAGTATAAAAATTTTGGAAAGAGAGGAAACAGGGGAACTTATGGGTTACTTAGTCAGTTTAGATCAAGCAAAAGCCTTTGACAAGTTGTCACATGACCATATGTGGAAATGTCTGATGAAATTGGGTTTTCCTGACTGTTTTATTGGTTGGCTGAAAACTTATTATAGACATGCTGTGGTAGCCCCCTATGTCAATGGATGGATGGGTGGGACAGTCAGCAATGGTTACTAGAGGGGTACGGCAGGGATGCCCACTTAGCCCTATGTTATGTATATTAACATTAGAACCTCTACTTAGGAGAATTAATTATTATGATAGGAATTAGAGGGATGTCCCTCACAAGTGAAGAAGTGGAAATAAAAACCATTGTGTATGCAGATGATGTTTGTTTTCTCTTGACAGATGCACCCTCCAGTGGAGCTCTAGCAGCGCTGATATTAGACGTCACTCAAGGAACAGAAGCATCATTAAATTTGATGAAAAGTAAGTGTTTCCCTATTGGAAATGATAGCATGCACAATACACATATCATGGGGATACAAATTACCAAAACCCTCTGTAAAATTTTAAGAATCTAGTTTGGATCAGGAGACATGGGGCAGTATAACTGGGAGATACTGATTACAGAAGCAAAAAATAAAGCTCAGTGTTGGAATAATTGAAGAACAGCGATAGGTGAAGTGGTCCCAATTCTCTCCGTGGAGCACTCCGTGGAGTGAAGGTGAATTTGCAGAGTGATCCGCAATGCGAAGCAGAGCACTTCGCGTTGCAAATGGGTAACGCGAACTCCATTGAAAACAATGACTTTGCATTACTCCGGCTTCCCAAACCACTACTCCAACCACTTAAGGTGAAGTACATTGAAAACAATGTACTTCACCTCATTTTGCCTTGTTTTTAAGCTCCAAAGGTGAATTTTGCAGTGATTCATGGGATTTCAGGTCACATGGGCTCTAGATTGTTCTGCACAGCCTCAGTTTGGGGTAGTGTGTGTATGAAACCATAGGAGACAATCTGCTCTGAGAGCTCTTTGTGATTCAAACCTTCTAAAAGCTGTTAAAACAATCTTTTTGAGTCATTTTTTTGCTGGAACTTTAGTTCATCGATTATAGGAAACCCTCCTGTGCTCATATCATCGAGTGTTTATTGCTTGTGTGTGGATTTTGAATGTTAATGTACAACATTCAATCTATATACTGAGAGACAGTGGAAGTGTGCTTTGGGGGATGGGCGTATCTGTGGTGTAGATAGATTAACTTGGAGAAAAAGACAGTGTTTTCTGTTTTGGTGATATTTTTCTTGTATAACTGTGTTAATGTACACACAGTAATATTTTCAATAATTCTTGTCATTTTTTTGCTGATTGCTGTGGTGCAGCAGTGCATAATTTTAGTTTGTTTAAAATATGTGGTTATATTACTGAAGTTTTCAATTTGCTATGCATTACTTAGTGTGTGTGTGACACTTGTCATCAAATCAGACACCTTTTATTGTGCCACATAATTTCAGCAATGTGAACCTGATATCCACTGCAGCTGTGTAATTTTTGTACTTTGTGGTATCTTTACTGGTATTTGAACTAGTGACTGTTACTGCAGCAGTGCACTACACTGACCCCCCCCCCGGCGGCAGATTTTAATTTCTGATGGTAAGCATTAGTTAGGTGTTGTGCCTTTGCATCTGCATCTCTTCAGTGTGCAGCACAATCTTAATCTGGCTGTGCATTTGCATCTCTTTAGGGCCCAAACTCCATCTCTAACTTAAGTCACAGTTGTTTCTTTGGTTTCCCTTCAGAGTACTGGACAGGTGTGGTGCATAATTCTACATGAACACTGTACTCATTAATATGCGTTTTTAAGTAAGGACCATCATCACAAGTCACTCATGATTCAAATCACGTTCTTCATCATCACGGTCACAAATGCAGTCACAAATCATGATTTACAATCATGTCACAAATCACATTAATTTTTTTTAATAGTTACTTGGATGTATTGTAAGCCTGTTTTGTAGTATCTCTCCATGCTTCACCATCCCACCATTGTACTCATTAATGTTTGTTTTCAAGTCAGGGAGTTTTGTGCCGCACCTCATCGGGGTCCAGGGAAGTATAGCCATAGGCATTCATGTTTCTTCATCATCACGGTCACAAATGCAGTCACAAATCATGATTTACAATCACGTCATGGATCACATTTATTTTTTTACTAGTTACTTGGATGTATTGCAAGCCTGTTTTGTAGTATCTTTCCAGGCTTCACCATCCCACCATTGTACACATTAATGTTTGTTTTTAAGTCAGGGAGTTGGACAGTGTCTTCAGTACATACACAGACTGGAAAGAAGACTGACTGCACACATGCAGTTTAGCACAGTATACTTGCATTGCTCAGAATACAAAGTGTCACGCATACAGAAGACAACAAAAAAGGGCATAATTACATACAAGGGTTGGGGATGGTGGATGAATACATTTTATAACTCTGCAAGGAAGATGTAGGGGGGCACATGGTGTGAGAAAAAAAAGCTAATGTGGGATCCCATGGTGATGCAGCAGCAGTTCCAGCATGGACATAATTTGCAACTGATGTCCCTCTATGTGATCCAGCCACTGTTCCACAGCACTCACCCTCTTGTTGTTCTCCTCAACAGCACTCCAGAGAACTGCCAAGTCAGCCTGTGTTACACACAGTTCTCTGGGGTCCACACATTCTACAGGCTGACCTGCTAGTTGTGGTGGTGGGGGTGGGGGTGGGGGTGCTGGTGGAGCAGCAGGTTCTGCTGTGGCCCTCCTCTTCTTAGGGATGCTGCAATGCACAGCTGCATTCTCTGCCACAGAATGGCCAGCAGGTGCAGGCATGGTCCATTCTGTGGCAGTCTGCCGCTCCAACTGCTGGTAATTGAGCATATGGGTGCACTTGCCCTCAGTCCCCAGGTGAGTCCCCCAGAGGCCACGGTGCACCTTCACCTCACATAGGCAGCACTTGACCACACTGCTGTCCCCCCGACACAGTCAAAAAAATGCCAAACAACAGAGGTGCGGGGAGGACCAGGCACATGCAGGGGATGGCCAGATGAACTGGCAGCCAGCAGGTCACAGTGCTGAACAGGGATGGGATCCAAACCTGGGCCTGGGGGAACAAGCACATCTTGCTCCAGAGGACCTGATGTTGGACTTGGTGGTGGTGGTGGTTCAACTGCCTCAGAGTCAGGACAGGAGGCAGTGCTGGTCCTGTTTCCAGAAGGGGGCACTCACAAGTTTCGAGCGGTCCAATAGGAATGGGTGCCCATGACCTCCACACATGCGCATGCTATGATGCTTACCACTACCACACTCTCCCAGAGCTGCTCCCACCCCAGACATTCCCTCACCCTGGTCCATCTCTCCTACTGAGCTCCCTCAGTCCTAGCAATCACTGCTCACACTGTCTCACAACACACACACACACAGTCACACAGACAAACAACTAACTACTTATAAAGGTAAGAAAAATAAAATTTACAGAAAGAACAAATTAAGTAAAAAGAGTACAGAAAAGACAAAAAAAATGTAGCTTTTAAAAAAGCTGTTGGGTCTAAATCAAAGTTTAAATCTCCTCCTCGCTCTGATCTGAAAGTATCAGCAGTCACTAAACACACTACTCTCTCTCTCCGTCTGCACAGGAGAAAGTAAAAGTGTCTGCTTGTATGACTCACTTTCTTCCTGCCTAGCTAAAGAGAATGTGACTTACAGTACTGCAAGCCATGTGATGTGTGGGAGGGCTGCCAAATCTGAAACACCAAGTGGATCACTTAAAATCATAATGAGGAATGCAAAGTCCATTAGTACCGGAATGTACTCTGTATGGTTGTTGCCTCAATTTGTAATGTTGCTTCCATGTGTTATGCTGTATTGTACTCTCCCGGGTCGTACCTGAAAATAGTCACCTGCTGGCTAGCGCACCTACCCGGTAAACAAAAACTAAATAAATAAATAAATTAAAAACAATGACTTTGCCTTACTTCGCATTGCCGTTCCACCTTAACTCAAAGTGGTGATGACAAGGCAGAGTGAGCACTTTGCATTGCCCACTCCATGTAGAGGAGTGGCAATGCAAAGTGCCCACTTCGCATTCACTTCACAGGCGGAATTTAAATTCGCTGCATCTCTAGGGAAGAATGGCAAAAAAAAGAGGATATATATGTATGGTTAAAACCTTTTTAGTTGGAATCTTTTTACACCTTAGTAAAATATTCCCTTTCCTTAAACAACTAGAGATAACCACTTATAGCATATTTTTTACAGCCATTTGGGGAGGTAGGCTCAATCCAGTTTAAAGAAACATCCTCAACAGAGATATAAAAGAAGGGGAGTTACGAATGTTAAACCCTATTGTATTTTTCTGTAGCATATTTTGCTACACAAATATAAAGCCTTTTCTGCAAGAGTTAGTTTCCATGAAAATAGTTCTTTGGTAAGCTTGGGTGAAAGATCAACTAGAAGATTGGCTAAATAGTTGGGAATCAGATGCCAATACCAAAACAAAGATCGATGTTAACATTACCAAAGTATTTCCAGACTTGTTTTGGGAAATTGAAATTATGGAATGTTAAAAAATCAACAGTCCAAAAACTATCTAGGAAATAATTTTACCAGTATATACAAAGTAGTTTTTTCTTCACTGAATCAGAATTTCAGACAAGACCACCGTAGAAGGTCAAACAAACACATGATATGTTGTTACAAACTAGGACCCCAGATTACATGTAGGATACTATATGGCTCAGTGTGCATCACCACCTCAATGTAAAAGGGAATCTCAAACATAAGGGCTTAGAGGAGAGAATGTGTCCCAGGGGAGAGGACTGTGTACAGGTAATAATAATACAGAAACAATAGAGCACCTATTTTTCACATGTCCATATGTGATGAAGTTTTGGACAATATTGTTTAAACATTGGTCACAATGCCCTTTTTTGTTTCTAAACCTAGAGCTATTGTTATTAGTGATACTTCCAAAAGCCTGGCAAAAATATGATGGGGGTACAATTCATGTGATATTAGGATTCATAAAATATCACATTTGGCAGGCTCGCTTTAAATGGTCACTACAGAGACAGTATTTGTCACCAGAATAGCTTTTTGGGGTGCTAAATGATAGTCTGATAGCCCACAGGGAAAAGGAAAAAACGTGGTTTTCTAAGACCAATTACACAAACAGATGGAGAAATATCAATTGGTTAGATACAGGATGAGGGCCAATTTCTTTTAAGGGATATGTAGGGTAAGGACAGGATCTACGTAATTATTTATATATATATATATATATATATATATGTAACCCCCTTGTTACCCGGGGTTACTAGAATCCCAGTAAGACCTAGTGGTAGGCAGGGAAGGCAGCTTTTGAAACTCCAGTTAAATGGGTTTCACACTGTCTCACTCTATTCTCAGTCACAGCTGAGACTTGAGAGATGACATCACCATAGAACTGTCGCAGCTGCTTAAGCCACATTGGAATCTGCAGCTCAGAGAGTGAGTTAGAACTTTGGGAGTTTTCAAGTTCAGTTTCTGTTTACCTTCTGTTGGAGAAGGAAGTGTGTTCCTGTTTACCTTTTGAAAGTGGTGGAGACCGCTGTCCAGGTCTCAGTGCCCCCTCCCCCTCCGGGGGGGAAGAAAAGTCCCTCTGTGGATTCCAGGGGCAATCCCCTATTTCCACTATAGAAGAAAGCTGCATGTTTACAGTTTCTGTTCTTGTATAACAGTGAAAGAAGTGGTACTTCGCCTGTGGGGCATCTGCAATGAAAGGGTGAGTGTTTTGCTCCATTTGAAGGGGCAAACAAATTGTTTCATCAGTTTGGAAATATAAAGAAAGCTGGGACGTGGACTGCTATTTTGGGGGGACTATTTTACTAGGACAAACAAATAGAGCAGTCAAAAAGTCTAAAGTTTTAATGGATTTCAAGTAATGCTGTAGATGGGGTGCTTCAGGTCATCCACCGTTTAATCTACATGTTAAAGTTCTAAGTTTCTGTTTGTCCAGAGAAATGGCCGGGTATGGGCTGTGGGAGCTGGAGGTGGGAACACCCCACATCTTTAGTAACCAGGTCCACCTCTACGGATTTCTTCAGTGATTTGCTACTTGCCTCATGTGCCTGGCCAGTGATGAGGTGGGTACCCAGACGTGGGTAGCAACTTGAAAATCTCTCTAGGAGTCACAGACTCTAAGTGGTGTGGGGAGCCACAGGATGGGAAATTATACTCCTTGTTTGATGGGAGTCCGAAGGAAGTAAGAAATCAAATCTCTCTAGGAGTCATAGACTCTAAGTGGTGTGGGGAGCCACAAGTTTGGGAAATATACTCCTTGTTTGATGGGAGTCTCTCTCCAATTAAAGTTTGGGTTCATTCTTCAAATGGACCATCAGTCAAGTGGCTGGCAGGGGAGCCGGGCCATTCGGGCTGTGTATCCAAAGCGCATGCAAGTCTGGGCTGAGTGCCTGGTGGGTCCAGGGCCAGACAATAGTAAAAATGTGTTCATTCTTCAAATGGACCGCCTTGTAGTCTCTATCTGCATATACAGTGAACGTAGCCCCTTGGGGGACCTTCAATGCTTTGTCATGTTTCAGCTAGTTTTGAATAAAGCCACACTGAAAAATCCCAATCCTGGTTCTGGACATTACAGTTATTGCTTCCTGTATTTGGATTTACTTGGGTGACCCTGTGCAGAGTACACAAACCTAGGACCCTTGTGCCAGGTAACCTCATCCTCCCCGAACCCAGGTCCCCACCAGGTATTGCTGCCAATGCTAACAGCATGCCACCTGTCATTTTAGTAAAAAGGCAGGGGTGAGGGGTTACAAAAATGGAGGCATCACTTTGGATTTGTTCGGGAAGGAAGGTGCTTGGGCAACGGAAGTATGCTTTTGGCTATCTGGCAGTCGGTAGCCCAAAAAGTTGGAAGCACTTTCTAGTGTGTTGCTGTGTTGTGAATCTCGTGCTGCTGTTTAAAAATGCCAACTGTTTACCAAGGAGCTGTAAAGCCAAAGAGTGTGTCCTTGTCCTGCATCAAAATTGTTTACAGCATTTTTGTCAGCTTTTAAAGTAAATTCTGTGAAGAAAAGTATGAAAAACTAGGGGTAGCAACAGAGAAATTATGCCCTGGATGTTTGAAATGCTTTTAAAGTGAATTCTGTGAAGGAAAGTATGGAAAACTAGGGGTAGCAACAGAGAAATTATGCCCTGGACGTTGGAAATGCTTTCTGTGTAAATGGAGAGACTGCAGAGTTAATGGCAATGTTACATGGTTGAAATGGGCTCCCGCCGTGGAGTCAGTTGAGGAAAAAAAAGTGCAATTTACAGTTTAAATTTGACTGCTCGACGATCGCCATGAGGAGAGGAGCTCTTATGAGGAAGAAGAGGCGTATGTGTATGGCGTTGTGTGGTTGGTCAGTTTGCCATTGGTCCCGCCTCATTAGCCAGCTCTTCTGTGACTGCTTCCAGCATTCGAGAGGAGACAGAGAGAAAAGGTACTGGCAGTGGAGGAGCATTGCAGGATTCAAAGCGCCAGGAAACAGTTCAAAAGTGACTTTACGCTTAAATCGGGCTCAACCCACAAATCAATCGTGGAATTAGTGGATTTTGTGGTTAAAACGACGATCGCGGAGACTGCCCGCCCGTTTGCATTCCGAGGCCTTCGAAATGTGGCTGCAGGCCGTTTTACCCCATTGCAGCAAGTTGCTACAATAACAGTGAGTAAACAATTCAAAAACTGCTCAAACAGTGATTTTCAGTAATGCAATATAAAATGTGTGTGCAGCAGTAGTCGCTTTGCAAGTAACGACTGTGTGATGTCCTGCCAGCAAGTGCAAGTCTGTAAAGCCATTGAATGTGTGCATAGCAATGAAAGTAGCCTCAGTTTAAAGTTTGCAGCCAGAGAGAGACTGTGGGTTGTAAAAAAGTGCAACACTAGTAGAAGCAGGCAATCCTGTGCTGAAACCTGAAGTTTTAAGGGACTGTAAATTAAATGAATGTTGCAGCATGTAAAGTCCAAGGAAAATCCTGTAAATGTGTGAAAAGCCAGATCAGAGCAAGTTGTGCAGTTTGAGTAAAAGTTATCAGTAGCTGATGTAAATCGGTGTGCAGTGGCTTGACCCAGAGTCTAAATGTTGATGCACAGGTTTGCTGCCGCCGCCATTACAGGGTGGGGTAGTAAAGTAAACACAGCAGCAGAGGAGCCATTTTAAAGCTACAAAGTGTGTTCATTAAAGTGGGACTTTCAGTTACAGTGAACTTTTGTTTATTTTTCTGCAGTTATGGCCTCAGGACTAGCTCGTTACCCGGATCATGCCCAGGTTGCAGCAACAGCAGCAGTAAATAGACTGAGAGATATTGAAAAGTGGTGCTATGGAGGCAACCCTCCTGATGTGGCAATTCTAATTATCCAGTCGCGTATGCCAGATGTGCTTGAGTGCTGGAAGGATGTCTTCATGATTCCTCATTGTTCTGGATGTCTTCAAAATATGGCTTGTATAAAGTGCCTCCAATTCGTTTGGCTCCCACATGGACAAAAATTCAGGAATCTGCAGTTGGCAGCACACAGCATCAGGTGGAGCCTGTGGAGGAAGGTCCCTCGGGGGAGTGTGGCACAAAGCTAGAGGGTGCAGAATTAGAGACTGAATCTGAAATTGAAGGTTTGGATGCTGGATCTCAGAAGGAAAGTTCGGATAAAGCATCAGTAGACCCCTGGGTGGGGGGGCCTAGCCCAAGTCTCGCAGGTGAAGATGAGATGCGGGAGGCCTTTGAATGGGAGGTGTCGACCTCCGCTCCTAGTGATGAATGGATAGTCTCGGGGGTGAGAACGACTGCTCACACCTGGGCTCAGATTCTCGGTGAAGAGGAAGATGAGGGGGAACCTATGTGGCCTTGTGAGAAAGGAACGGGTACACAGCCTCAAGATCTTGCCTCGGAGGAATGTGTTGAAGAAAGTGGTGATGCCACTGCCCTGGCTTTACAAGAAGAAGAAGTCAGGGATCTGTTTTTAATTTCTTTGAGGATGAGAAGCTGGCAGAACCAGGACTGGCCACCCCCAAGACAGGCCAGCAGTCTCAGATTGACCAAAGCAAGTAAAGAGGAGAGACTGGTTCGTAGAAAGGCCAATGAAATCTATGGTATGACCTTTCCTACCTTTCCTCGGAGAGTCTGGGAGGAGATTGAGGACTGCAGGAAATCCTGGATCTGGGATGAAGCAATGAAACATGTGCATCCTGGGGCCAACTAGCATGTAAAGAATAGACTGTTTCATGAAAAGTATACACAGTGGAAGAGAGGCAGAACACTGTTTATGGACAGAGTAAGAATAGTGGACGGAGAGTGACTTGAAGTCTCCCACTGTGTGAGTTATGTGCGCCCAGACGGGGTAATAATTCAAGCCCCTGACCCCCGGCACTATTGGCCTCAGTGCAAGGACCTCCCAGTAATTAAGCCTGTGCCTACAAAATGGAAAGCCGAGCAGTGGTAGTCCATACTGCCACATCAGACTGTGAAGTGCCCTTATTGATCCGCCAATATGAATAACCAAGGACTCAGGTGCTCCACATTCATCAGTCTACAGTGTACTGTCTTATTCAGCAACCATCTACTGGCCCACCAGATGACTTCAGATCCAGAGAGGACACCAACCCAGCTGTTTCCTGTTCATCGCCTGGTAATCGGATGACGGCGGACCAGCTGTTTTTCTTTTTGTTCCTGTTCTAAGGTTCCTTCTCCATAGATGACAGCCCAGCTGTTTCCAGATGTGCACTCCTGCGGTTCCCAGAAGATGTCCGCCCAGCTGTATCAGAAGAAATGCTGCCAGGGAGAGTCTTTGTCAGGGATAAGGTTGGTGCTGTTCGTATACTTCAAGTGGCTGGTAAGTCTGAAAAAACCCTTTTTTTTTCTATCTTTATGACATTGCAGTACACACCCTACACTACAGGCTTCAAAAATGTGTGAACTGTCCGCAAAGACTCTCTCCTTTGGGATTTTGGCCTTTTAGAACTGTGCTTCACGGGGCTCCGGCCCAGGAGAGACTCTTTATTGGACTAGCCTTCGGGCCTTATGGTCACTAGTTGGGACTTTTAGGGCACTCCATCCCCCCAAATGTGTATTGTAAATAATGTCATTATTGTACTCTAATGTAAATACTGTGTTTTCTACCTTTTTCTAAAAAAATCTTTTTTGGGATTGTTCAGTGGTTTTTTTTTTGTATGGTAGGGGTCGTTGTTTTAGGTAGACTGTGTATGCAGATTAGGAGTGTGTTTTGCTTTGTCTTTTTCTTACAGGTGTTCCTGGGAAGACAGAAGAGAAGACAAGAAGAGGAGGAGGGGCTCATCGGAGTTCCTCGTCAGTGCTTTATTGTGTAGAATTTAAAGTACTGTGTTGTTATTGCTATGGTTGTTACTGTGTTAACCCTTTTCCTTCCACATGTGTGGTTGTGGGGGTAGGGAGGCAGTAATTTGTATTTTAATGGTTGTAGTTGCAGGTTGCCCAAGGTTGGGGAGGTCCCCGGGTTTTTGTTTTTGTTAGGGATATTATGTTAGAGGCAGATAGGTTTTCCCTAGAGGGTTAGGGGGGATAGACAGGCTGTGGTCCTGAACGGCTGTAGGGACTGCAGTGCTGATCTATCAGGGCTATGCTCTGGATGGTTCTACCAGAGCCACTAGGTGTCCATAGTAAGTGGATAGAGTAGAGGCTGATATGTCAGCTACAGGCCTCTAGACCCTTAGCATTGCCTGCCTGTGCTTGCACATGGTAGGAGGGGGCCTGCTCACCCCCCTCCGCAGGTAGCACATAGGGTGGGATGGCCTAAGGCCGGGTGCATAATGACTGGGGACAGTCATTTTCCTGGTCAAGGGCAAGTGTAACCCCATTGTTA
Organism: Neoceratodus forsteri; assembly: GCA_016271365.2. Taxonomy (NCBI): domain Eukaryota; kingdom Metazoa; phylum Chordata; order Ceratodontiformes; family Ceratodontidae; genus Neoceratodus; species Neoceratodus forsteri. Next base: position 133,848,713 of record CM057451.1, on the reverse strand, counting down.
CCCGGGTTACTAGGAATCCCAGTAAGACCTAGTGGTAGGAAGGCAGCTTGTGAAACTCCAGTTAAATGGGTTTCACACTGTCTCACTCTGTTCTCTGTCACAGCTGAGACTTGAGAGATGACATCACCATAGAACTGTCGCAGCTGCATAAGCCACATTGGAATCTGCAGCTCAGACAGTGAGTTAGAACTTTGGGAGTTTTCAAGTTCAGTTTCTGTTTACCTTCTGTTGGAGAAGGAAGTGTGTTCCTGTTTACCTTTTGAAAGTGGTGGAGACCGCTGTCCAGGTCTCAGTGCCCCCTCCCTCCGGGGGGGGAAGAAAAGTCCCTCTGTGGATTCCAGGGGCAATCCCCTATTTCCACTATAGAAGAAAGCTGCCTGTTTACAGTTTCTGTTCTTGTATAACAGTGAAAGAAGTGGTACTTCGCCTGTGGGGCACCTGCAATGAAAGGGTGAGTGTTTTGCTCCATTTGAAGGGGCAAATAAATTGTTTCATCAGTTTGGAAATATAAAGAAAGCTGGGATGTGGACTGCTATTTTGGGAGGACTATTATACTAGGACAAACAAATAGAGCAGTCAAAAAGTCTAAAGTTTTAATGGATTTCAAGTAATGCTGTAGAGGGGGTGCTTCAGGTCATCCACCGTTTAATCTACATGTTAAAGTTCTAAGTTTCTGTTTGTCCAGAGAAATGGCCGGGTATGGGCTGTGGGAGCTGGAGGTGGGAACACCCTCCATCTTTAGTAACCAGGTCCACCTCTACGGATTTCTTCAGTGATTTGCTACTTGCCTCATGCGCCTGGCCAGTGATGAAGTGGGTACCCAGACGTGGGTAGCAACTTGAAAATCTCTCTAGGAGTCGCAGACTCTAAGTGGTGTGGGGAGCCACAGGATGGGAAATTATACTCCTTGTTTGATGGGAGTCTGAAGGAAGTAAGAAATCAAATCTCTCTAGGAGTTGCAGACTCTAAGTGGTGTGGGGAGCCACAAGTTTGAGAAATATACTCCTTGTTTGATGGGTGTCTCTCCAATTAAAGTTTGGGTTCATTCTTCAAATGGACTGTCAGTCAAGTGGCCGGCAGGGAAGCCGGGCCAGTCGGGCTGTGTATCCAAAGCGCATGCAAGTCCAGGCTGAGTGCCTGGTGGGTCCAGAGCCAGACAACAGTAAAAATGTGTTCATTCTTCAAATGGACCGCCTTGTAGTCTCTATCTGCATATACAGTGAACGTAGCCCCTTGGGGGACCTTCAATGCTTTGTCATGTTTCAGCTAGTTTTGAATAAAGCCACACTGAAAAATCCCAATCCTGGTTCTGGACATTACAGTTATTGCTTCCTGTATTTGGATTTACTTGGGTGCCCCTGTAGAGTAGCCAAACCTAGGTCCCTTGTGCCAGGTAACCTCATCCTCCCCGAACCCAGGTCCCCACCAGGTATTGCTGCCAACGCCAACAGCATGCCACCTGTCATTTTAGTAAAAAGGCAGGGGTGAGGGGTTACATATATATATATATGTATATGTGTGTATTGTGTGTGTGTATATATATATATATATATATATGTGTGTGTGTATATGTGTGTGTGTGTGTGTGTATATATATATATATATATATATATTTATTTTATATTATATACAGATCAGGGGTCTTATTCCAGAAAAAGGAGGTAATCATTAATACTGAATTTACTTTATGATTCTATTTTTCATTTACTATTCTAACATGTAGGATGGATGCTTGTAATATTTTGGTTTTTGTTTTCAGGTTTTGTTTATATGTGAATTTGTGTGGGGTACCACTATTTCACTATATTTTACTTTTAGCTTTAAAAAAATGTCCCCACTCTTTTAGTGGGGAGGGGGGAGAGGTTTGTTTTCAGTATTTATTAATAAGTTTGGGGGTTATAACAAATGAAATTTCACATTGAATATATGATGAAACACTTATTTATGTTTACCTTTATTTTGCAGTTTGATTCTATGGGAAATAACACTATTTTGTATGAATTTTCCTTTCAAGTTATAATAAAAAATTCCCCTACTCTTTTAGTTGGGGGGGTTTCAGTATTATGATTTCATCTTTGGGTTCTAACTATTTAGTTAAAAGTAATCTAGACAGTGTATGAATGTAATACTTATTTGAGCTCTCTTGCCTTATGATTTGTATTTTATTTTGTGTGACGCTAACACCATTTGTACTTATTTTTTGTTGATGTGATAATAAAAATTCCCCTAATCTTTTCAAGAAGTGCCATGGGATCTTTAACATCCACCTGAGCTACCACCAGAACAGACAGATGGGACCTCGGTTTAACATCTCATCTGAAAGACGGCACCTCAGGAGTGCAGCACCCCCTCCCCCATGCTGCACTACAGTGTCAGTATTGGGATTTAACCCAAGTGCCTGGTGTGGGGATAAAACCCACAGCCTTCTGATCTCCTAGTCTCAGAGGTGAGTGTGCTACCTGCTGAGCAACTGACACTGACTAAAGCGTGCACCAGCAGCTACAATTCTGCATAAGCGTGCACACTAAAACAGCTGCTGTTAAAATGTCATGAAAAGGACTGACTCCCAATGAAGAATAATCACATGAGAAAATGTTCTGAAAAGTCACAATTATTTCAGGATGCACTGATTAAAGTGTGCACCAACAGCCACAATTCTGGTGCCTCCTGCTGCTGCTGCTGTTGTCCTTCTGTTTTCTGCTGCTGCTGCTGCTGTTTTTCTTCTGTTTTCTGCTGCTGCTGCTGCTGTTGTCCTTCTGTTTTCTGCTGCTGCTGTTGTCCTTCTGTTTTCCGCTGCTGCTGAGTGCTGACTGAGCTGATGCAGAGTGTGTTTCCAAATGAGGATATCCACAGTTGACCATGGGGTGAACCATAATTTGATGTCCTTCCTGGAGGACCATTAATCTGCTGTGCTGACTGAAATTTGCTGCCCTGTGTGTGTGTGTGTGTGTGTGTGTATTCATACCACCATTAGTAAGTTACTGTACGTGTCATGCTCAGTTTTTTCCCAGACCGAGACATGTACAGTACTTCTTATATATGTAATCATTTCTTTTTTTTTTTTTTCTCTCACAGGTCATAGAGTTCTACTTTGGTTGTGCACATTTCGGCTTGCTGATGACTTTGGCTGTACGAAAACTGTCAAGTCATAAAAGGTATTTTTTTGTGTGTGGGGGTGGGGTTTGGGGTATCATTTGAAAACAAGTTTCAATACTGTTTTTGTCTTCTTTGCAGGTTTTCTGTGTATCCTCTAGATTCATACCAGTTGCACATCTTCTGATTTGAATAAAGCACCAATGGCAGCACACAGCACCTAAGTGTTACCCGCAAACAGACAAAGAAGAAATTATTCGGACTTCATTGCACTACCACATTCTGCTCCAAGTGTGGCTGTTCCTGTCTGTTATATCCAGCTTAAAATACCAAGCTATTAGTAAGCCAGTCCAAGATCAACTAACATGTTTAGTGTGTGTGACATGCACTGGCACACTGTCTTAACTTATGTTACATGACGTGTTATCATGTGACCAGGATAAAACGTTGTAGAAACCATGGCATGCTGAAGTATGCCAGTGACTGACAGATGTGCATGAAAAATGTGTTATCTGGCCTGTATGTCACCTTCATTGCATGCTTTACGCTGGTGAAAAAATGAAAGACTAAACAGAACAGATGACATAAGATTGATACTTAACTGAAAATTATATCCTTTAGGTGGTTGTAGTTGTAGTAGTACAGTAGTCCTGTCCTGTTACACTGTATGTAACTGGAACCTGTTAAAACAAAATGAAAATAAATTGCTGGTATTTGGTGATGAAGGCATCTATAAAAAGGTTAAGGAAGCATTCACACCACAGTTCAAGGAAAAATCATAATAACAGAAATTAGTACATGCAAACTGTAAACTATTGATAATAAGAAGCATGGTGGTTGTGGCTGGCTGAGGGTTCCTACACTGGGCATGGGCACAGGTACACATTTTCTGTCTCTCCCTCTCATGAAGACAGGTGACTGTGGCTGGCTGTAGGTTCCTACACTGGGCATGGGCACAGGTACACATTTTCTGTCTCTCCCTCTCATGAAGATGGGTGACTGTGGCTGGCTGTAGGTTCCTACACTGGGCATGGGTACAGGTACACCTTTTCTGTCTCTCACTCTCATGAAGATGGGTGGCTGTGGCTGGCTGTGGGTTCCTACATTAGGCATGGGCACAGGTACACATTTTCTGTCTCTCCCTCTCATGAAGACAGGTGACTGTGGCTGGCTGTGGGTTCCTACATTAGGCATGGGCACAGGTACACATTTTCTGTCTCTCACTCTTTTGAAGATGGGTGGCTGTGTCTGGCTGCTTGGTCCTACACTGGGCATGGGCACAGGTTCAAATTTTCTGTCTCTCACTCTCATGAAGATGGGTGGCTGTGGCTGGCTACAGGTTCCTACACTGTTCATGGGCACAGGTACACATTTTCTGTCTCCCACTCTCATGAAGACGAGTGGCTGTGGCTGGCTGTGGGTTCCTATTTTGGGCATGAGCACAGGAACACATTTTCTGTCTCACTCTCATGAAGATGGGTGGCTGTGACTGGCTGTGGGTTCCTACATTGGGCATGAGCACAGGAACACATTTTCTGTCTCGCTCTCATGAAGATGGGTGGCTGTGACTGGCTGTGGGTTCCTACATTGGGCATGAGCACAGGAACACATTTTCTGTCTCTCACTCTCATGAAGATGGGTGGCTGTGGCTGGCTGTGGGTTCCTACTTTGGGCATGAGCACAGGAACACATTTTCTGTCTCACTCTCATGAAGATGGGTGGCTGTGACTGGCTGTGGGTTCCTACATTGGGCATTGGCACAGGAACACATTTTCTGTCTCTCACTCTCAGGAAGAAGGGTGACTGGATATGGTGTGTTACAGTCTTTCAGTGTTAGGACGAAGGAGGATATCTGTCATTTAATAAGCATGATTTAAGTGGCTACAACAAGTTCACTTTTGTGTTTATTAGGCTGACCATGTTTGCTAATGACAGTACACTTTCTGTTAAGTGTACTCACAAAAGTTACAAAGGGGAAGGTAAACTAGAATGATGGGTCATTATCTGTACATATCTGTCATATGGAATGAGAGTCAAGGACACTGTTTTTCTTTTATGAAAGACAAAAAAAGTTACCATTATGAGAAATGTGACAACCTTTAAACCTATTACGCACTACCACCCTCATCATCCTATTCCTGATCAAACAGGAAGCTGCGCTCGCAATCATCAGGGTCAGAGTTGTGCCAACTAGAGAATTATTTTTTCCATAACTGAATCATCAATCTCAATGGTACACCATTTGACACTACCACCAGGATGGTCTGCTTCACCCACATCATCAGCACAACCATCATTGCGATTGGGTACAAATGCAGATGTGGTTGTTCGACTTGATATGCAACCTTCATTCATTTTTATGAATGTCAGCATGCTGACATTTGTAGGTGATAGGGTAGTATGACGATCATGCACTATTGCCCCTGCAGAACTGAATACCCTCTCTACAGTTACACTGGAGTGTGGGCTGGTCAAGTACTTCAGAGCTACTGAAGTGAGCTCTGGCCATTCATTCACCTTGCCACAACAGTACACCAGAGGATCATCAAGTACTGACAGATGCCTGTTTTCTGCCAAATAGGCATCAACCATGCTCTGTGCTGCATGCAGTCCTGACGAGTCATCCACCTGTTCACAGGATTCATCGTGGTCACAGATTCCTACTTGAGACAAGACACCCTAAAGTGGGTTAATGGCAACCTGGTTTGCTGACACCCCCCCCTTGCCCCGCAGCCACCTTACTGGATGTGCTTACTCCACAGTGACCTTCAACCTTGTTATGCTGTGGTTTGCAGAACTTTGCACATGACTTCTGTGCCTCATGAACCAATCGGACCAGCTGTCCAGTCATATTTTGAACCTCATCAGGCCCTCCCTCCAGTAAGGATGCAACGCCATGTTTGTATCATGGGTCCAGCATTATTGCTATTCAAAATTCTGCACTTTGCTGAATAATGGTGATATGGTACATAGATACATAGACAGTGTCGGCAGATAAGGGCCTATGGCCCACCCAGTCTGCCCATTTGAGCTTGTAAGTTCAGTTTATGTTTTCCTAGAAGTCTGTTGCCCCTTACCCCTGACCTCCAGAATTCCTGGTGATGTTGGTTGAATATTGTAAGCATGTGTTTTAGTAACGCACTGCTTGACCTGTCTCCGGAAAAATCAAGACTAGGCTGCAGATTCAACAAAGTCTGCCTCAACACCTGCAACAGTGGAATGGCTTGACTAATGGATGCAGTGTCACCACTCACTGCCTGTGTGGCATGTTCAAACAGCCTCAAAATTGATATAGAAACATAAACTTTGACAGCAGATAAGGACCACTTGGCTTACCCAGTCTGCCCATTTCCCTACCTATTGAATAAGCTGCAGATTCTAGTTAACCAACAGCCTACTTCCTGCAACCCCCCACTATAATTGCCTTATGTCTGTCCCATGCATCACTGAATCCATGAGGTGCCACTGTTCAGTTGTCATAGACATTGAGGCCTCTGAACTGTCATAGCTAGTGTGCATTACTAGGTATTCGGAGATGGCTTTGTACTGTTCATACAACCACTCTGTAATGTAAAGTGTAGAGTTCCAGCGTGTGACAATGTCAAGCTTAAGGCAGTGCTGAGGGAGGCTGTTTTGAATCTGCAGCTGCCTAAGCTGGTCATGGGCCTTTCCAGAGTGTGCAAAGTGTGCACAGATATGGCGTACAACTGTCAGCATTTGCTTGATATCATGATGCTGCAGAAACTCCTGTACCACAAGATTTAAACAGTGGGCCATGCAGGGGAATCCTCACAAAGCCACCATTGTTGATACATTTAATGACATTTGATTCATTGTCACTAGCTATAAAGCCAGCTTTTGGGGACAGGGCCACTCTTCAGTTTCTGTCAGTAACAAGACTAGCATGTTTTCACCTGTGTGGGACCCTGCTACCTGTGCATTGCAAGCGTTTCATGCTGTCTAATTCCCTGAAGGTTACTACCATGACAGTCTGACTTATTACACTGATTTCCAATCTCACCAGCACAGACAACTACCTGTATCTGTGTCCAATGTGCAGTAATACACATATAGGAACTACGCGCTGTTTTGGCACTTGTCCACGTATCCATACTTAAGTGAGTGTATGGTGATAAAGAATGTTGAACGGCATGTCTTACAGACTCTGTCACAGTCCAATATAACTCCAGGACAGCACGGGTGAAAAAGTAGGCCCTGGTTGGGACTTTCTATTTGGGACAGGCACATGCCGCAAAACACCAGAATCCAGAATTCTCCACAAAAGAGAAAGGCAAAAGGTCAATTGCCAGCATTTCCACTACAGCAGCATTCAGTTTACATGACACTGTATGATTTGGTGGGTATTGCATGTACTGGGCAAAAAGACTGTGCAATGTGGGCTGCATTGTTACCCATTTTGCACGTGGCATGCCAAATGGCCCTGCTCTGCGAACTGCCATGGGTGGGGTGCTTTTGCCATGTGATGAGGGGTGCACAGGTGACAAGTCAACAAATTATGTTATTTTCCCTATTTTAAGCACAGGGGTTGATATACTAGAAATACTGCATAGACCACTGCTACTCTGACCACTACTTGGCAATTCAAAACCATTCTCCTCCTCATACCTGTAGTAATCCTCCGGTGTTATTTCACCACTACTACAGACATGACTACTTGGGCTACTTCCAGTCAAGGAAGGGGATACCATACTCAATAAGGTGGATGAGGGTCAACGCCTACTATGGCATTAGCTCCGCTCTGGTGCCGAGTCCATAGTGCCATGTGCCTGCGCTTTAGATGTGTATGCTGGCCCCCGATGCCCAAATGGCTACTCTTTTTACCATGCCTCACACGCACTTGGCAAAGCTGGCATCCAAGTGGAGGTCTATGGTTGTGTACCCTGTTGCCCTCCTTTTGGGGTGACTGTGATTTGGCTATTTTGGATCGTAGAACTTTCCCACGTTATGTTTGTGTCTCTGTTCAGCTGATTTGGATTCCATTTTGATGTCTGGATTTAAATTAACTTTTGCTTGAAGTTATCCTTTGGTTTTGTCCATTTTCCATTGAAATTGGGAGGCAGTGAGAGGGCCTCTTTTTGGAGCTACTCTTAATCTGAGTGTGGATATTACTGTAAGATGGTTATATCATTTGGACTGATTTTTATGAACAACAGCTGGTGAGAGCCCTCTTTTTCAATTTCAAGCTGAGAGGGTGTTGGTGAGAGCTCACCCTCCAATATTCTAATATTCCAATACTCCTTCAATATTTTCTCAATATTTCTTTGAGAGTAGAAAACTGTGACTTTCATCATTTGGAAGATAAATTGTGGAAATTTTTCTGGACTATATATGATAGAGGTCTGTGCTATTCATTTTTAAGTTGAGTTGTGTAGTTGGTGAGTGTTTGGAGGGTGTGTGTGGGGTGGAAGTACATGTTGGTGGGTGAGTGATTGTAAAAGTTGAAGTTGTGAAGGTTTATTTAAATTTTGGGGGTTATATTTGGGGTGGTGATATTGCTTATATTAGTAATGTGTTTGGGACAGAAACCCCTAAGGTGCAGCTACTCAGGGGGGGCTTCCTTCATGACCTTGACCCTTTGAAATTCCAGTGCTCCCAGTTGATGTCTATAGGAGATATAGGGCCTTGGGGATAGCCAGGAGAGGTAGGGCCCGGAAGGGGTTACACTCGGGTGGCTGCTGGAGTGTCAGGGATTCAGGTGGTAAGGGCAAAGAGATGCCCTGGAGTGAAATGGGAACTTGAAAGAGGGTTGCCATGTTTAGTTCCCATACCCAAGGGCTCCGACTCTGTGGGTGGGCAGATGATGGGCCCAGCTATCTCACCTCATCCTACTCGGGTTGTGTTATGCAATACTAGGTCGATGAGGAATAAGACTGCCATCATGGTGGACTTTATATCCTCAGTCAACCTGGCTTGCATCACAGAAACATGACTGGATCAAAATGCTGCCCCCATTTTGGAGGAAGCAGTTCCAGCAGGATATTCTATGATACACACCCTGAGAGAGGATCACAGGGTCAGAGGGTGGCCATTTATTTTAAGTCTAGCCTGAACCTCATGGTGCTAAATGTAGGTCATACATGGTCTTTTGAATGTGTGGCCACATGGGGAGGTGTGGATGTGGGTTTCAGGGTTCTCCTGCTCTATCGTTCTCCGGGAGTGGGTGGGGACTTTCTGATGGAGGTCAAGAAGCTCATTGCTGGCCTGGTGCTGGAGTCCCCCAGATGGTTGATCCTGGGGGACTTCAATGTGTGGGTCAACGATGGGCTCTAGAAGTTTGGAAGCGACCTCCTGAAGAGCATGGAGGCCCTGAGCCTGACATAACATGTAACATCGCTAACATACTCAGGCGGCCACACATTGGACTTAGTTTTTTCAATGGGTCTTAACATTATTGACCTTCATGTTGATCTGGTGGTTTGGTTGGATCATAGCACTGTGGGGTTCACATTTAGTGCCCCCCAATGGCCCAGCCCCTGTGGAGACGGTCCGGTACCATCCATTAAGAGAAGTTTCCTCTTTTTTTTTAATTCCAAACTTTATTAAGTTTTTAACATAGAGATTCCAACATGAAGACATCAGGTACAAATAAGAGAGAAGCAGACAGTATACATTCCATGTTGAATCCTCCACATCCCACCCCCAACCCCCCTCTCTCCACTCCTCCCTCCTCCCCAGCTTGGCACCTTTTCCTGTTTTCTGAGGAGCATGTATAAATTAATTCTATAGGATCTAACTTGAACAGAATAAAACAATAGTAAAAGGACTCCAAAACCTTCGGAGCCTTACATGCTGAAAGGCTTATGACTTTGACACACCTGTTTGTAAAAGATATAATGTGTGTAACGTCTCCCACGTTTTTTTATAGTGAGAAAGAGAACCCCCAAGGCTTACTTTAATCTTTTCGATTTGGAGATTGAATAATAGATCTTTTAACCATTCTTCATATGTTACAGGATGGACATCTAGCCAGCGAAACAAAATCAGCTTTTTGAGGGTAAGTGATAAGAGTGGCATGTGGTTGTAGGGGATAGAGAGGCTTCTAGACTGTATATTTTTGAAAGGAGTGAAAGAGACTCCTGTTCCCTCTTCCTTTTTCTTCGGGAAGCTAACCTAATAAATACCCCTCCGATTGGCTCTCCTTTCTTCCCATTTCTTATATTGTATCTTGCCAAAAAAGGAGCTGTTTTCTTGACTTTAAAAAAAAAAAAAAAACTGTAACTGCTAGAAGTGTATGCAGGATGCCTTTTTGTGTAAAGTATCTGTTGCCAGAATTGTAGGGAAGGGTACAAATTAAAGCAATTACAGACCCTCTTTGAAGCATTTGCAAACATTAGCCAGACTTAGGGGCACCCAGGAAATCGCTCCTTTTGTCTTGCAAATTCTGCTTTGCTTCCCCCCAGGTCTGCCCGGCCTCAAGCTGACTGGGACTACTACTAATAGTCCCCTCTTCTGTCTCCCTTAGGGACTCCAGTTTGTCAGCTGCAGGACGAGCGGCCACCTGGCAGTCAGCACTTCTCCAGCCGACGCCCGAGACCACTGCCCCGGGCCCTCTCAGCCAGCAAGGTACGGCAAAGCCGCAAATTTTTGCCCACCCGCTCATCCCCCCCGAGTGTTATTTTATAGCCCCATTAGCCACACCTTCAAATTCCTATTGGGCCTTTCCACTCTGCACAGGACTCTCCACAGTCTCTAGTGAAGAGACATCAAATCACTTGAAACCTACTTATTCTTCGCCACCTTCCTTAGTCTTTTCCTCCCAGGAAGCATTCTGCATTAAGTTAGCATTGTTTTGACACGTGTCACTGCCAGGGCCACAGTACACCTCCTGTACTGTGTACTGACTCCCAAAAAATTTTCGCAGTAGTACCAACATCCAGAATAAACTTGGGGATACAAAGACACTGGTTAGCAGTTCCCCTGGTAGTATAATTCAATACTGTGCAAAAAACAAACATGGGAGGTCTTGGCTGGCTTTGCTTACTAGCCCACCTTTCCCTATCTAATATGAATGAGCCTCCAAATAGATCTGATCCAGGTATAGAAGCATGCCCCAGGCCAGCAATTTATCTACATAATAAGAATATGCACATATCATACCACCTCTGGTTGCCTCTGATTCACTCTAATTATGCTGAATCGCCTAGAAGCGGGACAGCAATTTGCTCGGATATGCATGGACCCAAACTTCAGCCACCTAAACACTGCATAGTCTGGTGTTACTCTGCCTGGACCTTAAGCTACGCAATATTAGGGCAACACAAGAGGATGAATCAGTCTCTGGATCCAAACAACAGAGCCAGCAATAAACACAAAAAGACCCATGCTTTTAAAAATCTCTTTGCCAACCTGAAAAGAATTCTGCTCCTTCTACTATTGTGCTCAGGAGACATTGAACTTAATCCTGGCCCCACAAAGTTGATTTCAGCACCATCTGACATTGCTACTCTAAAAGGTATCAGTTTCATGCATGCTAATGTCTGCAGCCTTCCCAAGAAGCTGGATTCCATCCAGGCATGGATTATTCATACTGCCCCAGACATTCTTGTGATCTTGGAATCTTGGCTTCGGGCAACCACACCAGACAGTGAGGTCAACATCCCTGACTACCTCCTCTTCAGAGCAGACAGAGAGACTAGGGGACAGGAGTAGCCATTTATGTTAAAAATAAATACACAGTATCTGTATTAGATGCTACTTCCATTGCTGGGGGTTTTGAATGCCTGACTCTTAGGATTGAACTATCCAAAACTGTGGCACTACGAATAATAGGCTGCTATAGACCACCAGCAGCAGGGCCACAGCTTCTGACACATCTATCATCACAAATGGATGAGACACCTCTGGAAACAATTGTACTAGTTGACCTTAACTACGACTGGTTATCTAATGGATCACTACCCCTAAAACAATTTTGTGACTCCCATGGGTTCTCCCAACTTATATCCAAACCAACTCACATTAACAATAAAAATCCAGTGAGAAGCACCCTCCTGGATGTCCTCCTTGTCAATGAACTGCACTATTTTTCTCATGCTGGTATCCTCCCAGCAGATGTTAGTGACCACTGCCTTATAGCTGGCATAAGAACGATCACTAAACCATTAGCTACATCAAAGTTCTCTACCAGAAGATCTAGACAAAACTTTGACCCGCCCTACTTCAATGATCTAAAAAACTCTCTACTCTGGCAGAGTTTCTTTTTTTTTTTTTTTTGAAATTTAAGTTTATTGATTTTCAACAACAAAATACAAACCACTCAGCATGACAGTAGTAACAGACCAAAATAATACATGGTACAAACAAACATAAATCCTCCCTCCCCCACCCCACATCTTCCCTGCCCATTCCAAAGTGAGTGTGCTAAAGAAAAAGTAAAAGAAAAAAAAAAACATATAAATGCCTACTCTGACCACTAAGTACAATAACGATTCTAGAAAGAAAGAAAAAAGGATAAGAAAACAGCTTCACGTCCCCAAGTATTAATAAGTAATTATACCAAAATAAGAGAAACAGAGGGAGACGCTGCGGGCACCAGAGAGAAGGCCATAAATAACATTAATGAAGGTACAACGTATACAACTTACCCCATTTCTTTTGGAACAGATCAAGGCGATTGCATGAGCTGGCTATCAGTCTTTCAGCATTAAGACAGGCAGAAAGCTCGGTCAACCATTCAGCATAGGACGGGGTCAGCTAATCAGTCCAATGTCTAAGAACCAATTTTTTGACCACGATAGAGACCATGGCTATATGATATCGGCGCTCCACACTTCCTATACTAACATAATCCCCCAAAATACAGACCGCAGGGGTAAAAAGCTCTGAGAGGCCTAGTAATGGGTCTAAGTTATCTTTGATAGAGGACCACAGAGGGGTGATCTTACTACAACTCCAGAAAACATGTAGCAAATCTCTTTCACTTTGCTCACATCTTGAGCAGAGAGAAAGGGGAAGTTTTTTGAGCTGAAACAATTTTTTAGGAGTGTAGTACATATTATTTATGATATAGTACTGTGTAAGTCTCAGCCTATCTTGGGCATGAAACTTATGTAGGTCCCTCCAGATGCGGGTCCAATCCAGAGCAGTGTCAGGGGACAAAGAGAGCCAGGTAGCAGAGCCCACAGCAGGTTTTGAAAATTTATAATTAAGAAGAAAAGAATATATTGACGAGACAGGATGGGGTTTAGAAGCAAGTGTTGAAATCTGAGAGAGAAAGGGACGGACTATTGTGTCCCTATAGTGAACACCACATTTCTCAACCAATAGGTGTCTCAGTTGATAAACCTTAAAAATTTTCCCCGATGGGGATACTATATTTACTTAAAATGTCCCCTGAGACAAGAAGGGATCCCTGATCATAAAAATGTTCAAGGCTCGCTTCATTAATGTGTGGTAACCACCCAGGAGTAATCATTGAACTGCCCAGCTTGAGATTAGGATTAAGGACGATCGGCTGACCCAGATCCTTACTTGGAAAAATATTGACAAAACGAAGACATTGTGAGAGGGACTTAAGAGACATCAGAATTGTTTGGTCAGTTACCCAATGCGAAAGCACGGAAAGGGGAGTATAAAAGATAGCGCAGGGATCAATTCCAGAATCCACCAAAATCGACCTCTCAATCTGAAGCCAAATCGGAGAGGAGGGATCAAAGTCGGCAGGCAACCATCTCCCTAATTTAGCTAGGTGGGCAGCCCAATGATAGAATAATAAATTAGGAAGCTGCAGACCTCCCTTATCCTTAGGAAGAGACAGCTTGAGGAAAGAGCGCCAAACCCCTTTCCCTCGCCAGATAAAATTCGAGAACATTACGTGGAATTGCTGTAAGTAAGAGATAGGCAACCAAAGAGTCAATAGATTCAATGGATAAAAAATACGGAGGAGGACATTCATTTTGATAATATTGATCTGACCCCAAAGGGAGATGGGAAGAGTAGACCAACGCTGTAAATCCTGCTGGATATGACTTTTAAGGTTGTCTAAATTGAGCTTCCTAAGCAAGGAAAGGTCTGTTGAGAAATGAATCCCTAAATATTTGATTGAACTAGAAGACCATCTCATGCCCAGCCTGGCAAGATCCTGTTTATATGTATAATTATTTAACGGATAGATCTCAGATTTCGAAATGTTCAACTTATACTGAGAATGAGCCCCATAGCATTTAATGACCTCCAATGCCTGCTCGATAGAAACATCAGGGTATGCAACATGCAGGAGTATATCATCCGCATAAACAGAAAGAACCAGCTCCTGTTGGTGCACAGGGCACCCTTTGATCGTTGGGGAAGATTTAAGTCTGATAATAAGTGGTTCCAGATATAAATTAAATAAGAAAGGCGAGAGAGGGCAGCCCTGCCTAGTACCAGTGTATAGCCGAAAAAGGGAGGAAAACAGCCCATTACAATATATCTTAGCTGAAGGACATTTATAGAGAGTCTGGATCCATTGTAGAGAAGGAGCCGGGAATCCCATCCTCACAGCCCATAGAAAGGACCAATCCACCCGGTCGAAAGCTTTTTCAGCATCTAATGATACTAAAGCCATTGGAAATTGAACTGTACGCGCATATTGAGAGATATGGGAAAGGATCCTAAGATGGTCTGAAGGGATCGAGAGATATAAAGCCAACCTGCTCCGGGCTGAGAAGGTGGGTCCAGACCTTCTTAATCCACTCCGCCAAGATTTTAGAGAGGATTTTCATATCATAATTTTGAAGCGATATGGGCCTATAACTAGCAGGATCAGTAGGTTCTTTACCTGGCTTAAGAATCAGGATGATAGTAGCTTCTAAGAACGAGGGATCTATATCGGGAGAGAGAAAGAGGTACTCAGAGTCTAAGAAGTATTGGAGCCAGTTCTTTGGAAAAAGTCTTATAAAAGTTGGCGGGGAAGCCATCCGGGCCGGGTGCCTTATCTAAGGCCATAGAGGCAATAGTATCCTCTATCTCAGAGAGGGAGATAGGGACATTTAAAGCCTCTCTATGTTCCGGCAGGAGCTGGGGGATGTCCATATCCGCCAAATATGCTGCAATATCTAAAGGGGAAGCAGAAGAGACAGGTAAAGCATAGAGTTCCCTGTAGTAATCCTCAAAGATCTGCACAATCTCTTTGGGAGAGGTTCTAATAAAACCGGTGGACGCTTGCCAGGCTGGAATTATCCTAGAACCCTCTAAGGTACGGAGTCTTAAAGCTAAGAGCCTCCCAGCCTTCTCACCATGCTCAATGTACCTAGTTTGAGTTTTCATAATACAGTATTCTGCTTTTTCTTTAAGAAGATCAGTGTATTCATTTTTAGCCACCAAAAGGGTTTCCAAAACAGGTAGTTGCAAGGGAGGAGGATGGAGACTCCAATTTCTTGATTTTGCCCATTAGAGAAAGTGCTTTCCGCCGGGTTTTTTCCTCGCTGACGCTAACTTGATCAACTCCCTCTAAGATAACACTTTAGAGAGCACCAGATACTATCAAACCTTGAGGTAGAACCCAGGTTATCCATTAAAAGAGTGAGATTAGGATTTTATCTGCTTCACTAAGTCATCATCCTAAGCATTTGGGTATTAAGTCTCCAGGTAGTGTCCCTTTGGAATTCCGGATCAGGAGAGACTTTAATCCAGACTATCGCATGATCAGAAAGGATTATCGGTTCTATAATAGACTGAAGGAAACTTGGAAGGAGGGTCTTACTAATCAGGATATAATCTATCCTAGACCATGACCCGTGGGGTTGGGAGAAAAATGAGAAAGCTCGGAGAGTAGGATAGGAAAGTCGCCAGGGGTCACATAATCCTAATATATGGAAGAAATCTTGCAAAGCCCTCTGTATGGAAGTGGCCGGTCGATTAATCTGGGGGTCCTTATCCAGGGAGTACAAGGGTGCAATATTCCAATCTCCCCCCAGGGCTATCTGCGAGGGAAGTAAAGTACTAATTTTGTCCGCAAGAGCCATGAGAAATTCAGGGCTACCTCCAACAGGGCCATAAATTGAACCCAAGACTATCATATTCCCATTGATAGAGCCCCTGACCAACACAAACCTCCCGTCTGGGTCCTCTATCACAGAGTCTTTCAGAAATGGAACATGTTTTTTAATAAGTATAGCTACTCCCTTACTAGAACAGGTTCCACCCGCCATATAAATTTGCGAGAAACCAGAACGGGATAACCACCTAATTTCAGAATTAATTAAATGAGTTTCCTGAAGAAATAACACGTCTATTTGGAGCAAAAGACAGTGATTAAAAACTTGTGTTCGCTTGACCTTCTCTCTGAGCCCACGTACATTCCACGACACCAGTTTCATGGCTCCGCAGCCATTTTAATAGCCAAATAATAAAAGAGCAGGCATTAAAGGAAACAGAAACAAACCGGGTAAAAGGGCACACTTCACCCCAGTACCCCCCATCCCTCCCTCCCAGCTTGCCATCGGATATCCCAAAACAAATTTTAATTTGCCAAGGTTAACATCCTTTAGAATCCAGACCTGAGCCAAATAAAGCTGGCAGGCTAAACCACCACCCTCCCTCCCCTCTCACCCCCTCCCCCAAAAACCCTTAACTAAACTCCTCAAATAACTATATACAGTGTGGCCCCAGAACAAGAAAACACCAAGACTACCACAAAAAATCCAGCGTCCTGGAAACCACCCCCACAATGTGAATCCAGAGCCTCCCGATATATAGAAACCAGACAGACAAAATAAGTGCCTGAAAAGTACCTCCCTGGAAGGAGAAACCTTCCTGTCTCCCACCAACTGCCCCAATAGACATTCAATTAGGAGGCCTGGATTAGCGAACCCCCCATCCATAGGTTGGCGACTCAGCAACTTCCAGGAGCCGGGCCAGAGAGCAATCCCCCACCTGCCATCCACCATCGCAATAGCAGACCGAGAAAAACTCCTCAATAAGTCGCGATCAATTATAGCTACAGCCTCCTCCCCGTTTGGGCTTAAAAAGGGAAAGGTAGATGCCCCAGCAAATAAAAATAAAAAAAAACATTTTTACTCACCCCCTGAGTGGAGGCAAGGGAAAAAAAATGCCAACTACTCTGACAGAGTTTCTACCTGGCCAAATCGGTAAATGATGCCTATGATCTTTTCCACAAAATCATAGCCAGTGCCCTGAATAAACATGCTCCATTAACTAAAACTCAAATAAAAACCAGAACCTGCTGTTGGTTCTCACCGAACCTAAAGAAAGCTTTACTCAAAAGAGACCAGCTATTGAAAAAGGCCCCAAAATCGAATGCCGTAGCAGATTGGTGTCTCTTTAGGACAGCTAGGAATGCCTGCATGAAACTTGTCAGAGAAGCCAAGGCCAACTTTTATCAAAAGGAATTTCTATCTGCATCCAATAGCCCTGCCAAATTTTGGTCTACCATAAAGAAGCTGTCTGGACATTCA
The DNA here is from genome assembly GCA_016271365.2 of Neoceratodus forsteri. Taxonomy (NCBI): domain Eukaryota; kingdom Metazoa; phylum Chordata; order Ceratodontiformes; family Ceratodontidae; genus Neoceratodus; species Neoceratodus forsteri. The sequence continues at coordinate 133,831,203 of CM057451.1, read as the reverse complement.
CCAGGTACTGTATTACCTTCCAAAATTACCTTTGACAATGCAACTATCACTAACAAATCAGAGATTCTTCAAGCCTTCAATAACCACTTTGCCACTGCATGCATGGCATTCGATAATGCACCAGTAAGCAGTTTACGTCCACAGCTCAAAGCCCAGCCACCTGAACCAAGTAATAAAGATATGATCTTCTCCTTTTGCCCAACTACCATTAAGGAGGTTGAAGACCTTCTACTACAGCTAGATATTAGAAAAAGCACAGGAGCTGACTCCTTTGACCCATACTTTCTAAAAATTGCATACCATATACTTGCCCCACCTATATCACACCTATTCAACTTGTCCCTAGCCCAAGGCTCTCTCCCCGCAGAATGGAAAACTGCTCATGTCATCCCACTATTTAAAGCAGGAGACCCAAGTGACCTAAACAATTATAGGCCTATCTCTCTTTTACCTATACTATCGAAAATGATGGAAAAAATTGTGGATATACAGTTGAGATCATTCCTAGATGACTCCATATTGCTTAATCCTATGCAGTCTGGCTTTAGAGCAAAGCATAGCACTATTACGGCGTTGGCCAAAGTCACTAATGACTGGCAACGGGATCTTGACAATAAAAAATTTGTTTGTGCGGTGTTTCTAGATCTCAGCAAGGCCTTTGACACCGTCAACCACTGCCTACTTCTCTCAACCCTAAAATCCATAGGCATGGACTCAATCTCATTGGATTGGTTCCAGGACTACCTCTCCGACAGGCAGCAACAAGTCAAGGCCGAAGGTGAGCTCTCTCCACTCAAACCAATAAAAAGAGGAGTCCCACAGGGATCCATTCTAGGCCCTCTACTGTTCGCCATCTACATTAACAACTTGGATGTGGGAATCAAGGAAGCCAGTATACACCTGTTTGCCGATGATGGGGTGCTCTATCTAAGCCATGATTCTCCTGGAGCCGCATGCTCAGAATTACAAAAGGAATTCGATACACTGCAGAACCAGCTTCTCCATAAAAAACTACTACTAAATGCAAAAAACCCAAGGCCATGATCTTTTCACTGTATAGCACTGGGGCCTACACTGCTGCCGCTGGCACATTTCCTCCCATAACCACCTTACTAGGCGAAAAGCTTGAATTTGTACCTAAATTCAAATATCTGGGCATATGGCTTGACAATAAACTCTCCTTTTTGGAACACACAGAAGTTCTGATGAAAAAACTTAGGCAGAGTCTTGGCCTCTTCTTCAGAATTAAACACCTCCTGACCACAGAAGCTAAAAGACAGCTTGTTCAATCTACATTCCTCTCATTAATCGACTACGCTGACATTATCTAGAGCCAATGCTCCATCTCACACCTTGCAAAACTGGATGTCCTGTACCATGGAGCCTTAAGATTCATAACCGATCTCCTGTCCTCCACACATCATTGCTCTCTATATTCAGCAGTAGGGTGGCCTTCCCTGCAATACAGATGGTGTAGAAATGCAGCCCTCTGGACACTTCGAGCCCTCACCAACAAGCTCCCAGATTACATTGTTGCCTGTCTCCCCTTAAATCCAGTGAGTAACTATGACCTACGAAGCCACTCACTAATTTCTTTGAAAATCCCCAGGATCAGTAACCATTTTGGTAGGGCTTCCATAAGTCACACGCTACCCACACTTTGGAATAAGATACAAAGATCATTGAGACTTAGTTCTTCTGTCAGTATTACCCTTTTAGGACTATTTATGACAAACCATTCGCCGAAAACTGTAAGTGTTTCCATAGTCACTAGCATTCCTGCGGATGGTTACCTCTCTGGTTCCACCATACCCAGTCATGAACCTAGTTCTATCTTCCCCATTTAACTAGTCACTAATCAGCTGCCATATTGGCCCCCGGAACCTTATTTATTTTTTTATTTTATTTATTGAATTTTGATGACCAGGTAGGCCAGCTGGGCCCCGAAGGTCCTTTTTTCAGGGGCGACCCAGGAATAACAGTACAGGCATTATGAACTTTTATTCAATTTCATAATACAGGAAGTCATGGATATACAGTATTCGGCTGTTTACACATAGCAGTAGTTATTAGGGTATTGTATATCGTATTGGTAAGTTGTACTTTATTGCATTCAAACATTTGTCCTGCATGTAGTTGTGACAACATTATGGATTCCTTAGGTAACGTCCTTCGAGAGCATTAGGGTGGTTCATTGAGGAAAAAAAGAGAAAAAAAGGAGAAAAGTTAGTGCTACCATGTTGGGGGGGGGTTGGATTTATAGTTCGTAGTGGTAGTTTAGGTAGTGTCAGGTGTAGTGACACTGGCATACACTTTTTGATAGGAGATGGGTTTTGAGTCTGGTGTGGAAGCACTGCACTGAAGGGGTTTCTCTCACCTCCAACGGGAGGTGGTTCCATAAGGACGGGGCAGCATATGAGAAGGATTTCTGGCCTGCCTTAGTCCTAGCCTTGGGAACCTCTAGCAACATTTGGCCCGAAGACCTAAGGCTGCACTGGTTACTCTTTACTGTGAGGAGTCCCCCAAGGCTAGGGGGAAGGGAAGGGCTAATTATCTTTTTGACCAGGCAGAGCACGGGGTAGCTGAAGCGTGCTTCGAAGGATGGCCAGTTAAGCTTTACTAGCGCCTCACAGTGGTGGTTCCTTGAGTGGGATAGAGTGGCAAAGTGGGTCACTTTGTTGTATAGAACCTGTAGTTTACCATACTCCCACTTTGAGATACCCTGGATGACCGGGGCAGCAAAAGTCAGTGTTGGAAGTAGGACACTCGCTGCTATAGCAGTCCTAGCTTCAAGGTTTAACAGATCCTTAAGCCGATATAGTAATCTGAGTTTGGAATGGATTACTTTAGTGACTTGGTCCACGTGTTGTTTGAACGTGAGGCCCTGGTCCAGGGGTGAGGCCGAGGTATTTTGTGGAGGGAACAACTTCTAGTTTGTTGCCCTCCAGAGATGACAGTTGGAGAAGTTGCAATCTATCTTGTCCTAAGACTCTTGGTCCGAACAGCATAACTTTGGTTTTATTGGTGTTAAGGACCATTTTGCTGTTAATGAGCCACCTCTCCATGATATGAATGTCCTTTTGGAGAGAACTGGATAGGTCATCCAGGTTGTAAGAGGACATGTAAATAAAAGCATCATCTGCATATTGGATTATATTGCTGCTTCCACAGTGCATGTGCAGTTCATTAACGAACAACGAGAACATAAGGGGCCCGAGTATGGACCCTTGTGGTACTCCATCCATTAGGGACTGAGGTTTGGAGAGTTTGTCCTGCCACCTGACTCTCTGAGTCCAACCTGTGAGGTAGCTTTCTATCCATCTGAGGGCGTGGGCATCTAGGCCTACGTGGAGGAGTTTTTGGAGGAGTAGTCCGTGATCCACCCAGTCGAAGGCCTTGGAGAGGTCTATAAAAACCACCCCTGTATTGGATCCAGCATCTAGGTCTTTGAGTACGTCCGAAGAGAATTTGAACTTTGGCACCTCTTTTTCTACTCTCCTGCCGCCTCTGAAGCAGGAGATACAGTCCTCACTGTGGGTGCCTCTGTAACTTAAGACCCTCACCCAAGCACATAAACAGTTACTGAGGGCTGAAATGAAAATAATTGTACCCTTCCATGTAGGCAATAATAAACATGATGCCTCAACGTCTATGTATATGAAGGTTGTAAATACTGCAATAATGTTATGTAACACACGTAGGTTCTCTGTGAACAATTGGAATGTATATATTGCACCTAACATGTTGCTGTATGATTGGGGTTTTTTTGGTATCCTGTTTCTCATTTTGTATACTGCACCTTATTGTATGTATGTATATTTGTCCTTGACCACAGCAGGTCCACCTTGTAAATGAGCTTGCTCAATGGTGATCACCTGGATAAATAAAGATTTGATTGATTGATTGACTGATTGAAGTACACACTTCAGGGCACACCATTCTTGATCTGGCCTGATAATAGAGTTTTGATTTATTTCAGTAAATTCATCTATCTCTCGGGATACGGAGTCTACAATCTGGGGGTCTTTAAGGAGTTGCTTGTTCAACTTCCATAGTAAATCAGGGGATGAATCAGAAAATAGTGTCAGGTCACATGTAACTACTGAATGGTCAGAAATCACACCAGGTATAATACTCACAGCCATCACCCCCTGTAGAAGTGAGTGACTGACTAAAAAATATTCTATATGGGAGGAGATCCCATGAACTTGGGATCTAAAGGTGAACTCCCTGGAAGTGGGGTATAGGATCCTTCAGGGAGCCACCAAACCCAGATGATCTGACAATGCTCTGAGAGCCCGTTGGGCTGCGGAAAGACCAGCCCTCCTGGATGTAGACTTGTCCAGATCAGGGGAAAAAGGGAGGTTCCAATCACTTCCTATAATACATGGAAGAGTAGCATATGGTGCCAAAACCTTTAGTAAAGTGGTGAAAAATAAGGGGGATTCAATATTCGGCCCATACATAGAAGGAGTTTCCTCTATGGGACTGTCGGTGGTGCTGGACCTATCAAGAGTGGGGGCAGCTTGTGTGATGGGGTTGGAGGAAGCAGTGGTGGCCTATAATGGGGCGGTGACTGCAGCCTTTGACTCCATCACACCCTTTCATGTCCACCCCTTGCCTACTCACTGGAGATCCCTTTGGTATGATGAGGAACTCCGGAGTTTAAAGATTAAAGGGCAGAGGTTAGAGAGATGCTGGAGGAGATCTGGCCAGATGGAGGACAAACTGGCCCTGAGGTCACATTATGTTGAATATGAGGGGGCAATCTCCTGAAAGAAGGCAGAAATTTTGTCTAGAGAAATTGCTGTGGCTGGGAAAAGACCAGCTCAGCTCTTCCATATGGTAGAAAGACTTTTACATCCTAGCTGTCTCCATGTGGGGGGAGCAGTTTCTAGCACTAGGTGCAAGTAGTTGGCTCTGTTCTTCGCCGACAAGGAGTCATCTATCCGGGATGAGGTCTCCTTGAGTATCTCTCAAAAGGGATGCAGTGTCCAGCCTGAGTTGTGCTGAAACACTCCTCCTGTCTGGGATGAGTTTGAGCTGGTTGGGGTGGAAAAGGTGATGGGGATAATCTCAAAGCTGCAACCTACACATTGTGATCTGGACCCAGGTCCTACCTGCCTTATGGTTGCATATTTTGATCTGATAGGAGATGTGATCGCTGAGGTTGTCTGGAGTTCATTGAGGACTGGGATCTTTCTGGTGTCCTTCAAAGAGGCTCTGGTTAGACCCCTTTTAAAGAAGCCCTTTTTGGACCTGGACAGCCTCAGCAACTCAGGCCAGTCTCAAACCTCCCATTTTTAGGGAAGGTTATAGAGAAAGTGGTGACCACTCTGCTTGACAGACACCTCGCATCTTCATCTACATATGAGCCTTTCCAGTCTGGGTTCCCAGTGGAGCATAGTTTGGAGACTGCCCTGGTAAGGGTGCTTAATGATCTCCTGATGGCGAGGGACAGGAGAGCTCATACCATCTTGATTCTCTTTGACCTCTCTGCGGTGTTGCTTGACCTCCTGCAGTTCTGGTGTGGCCTGTCTGGCAATGTCATCAGCTGGTTCAGGTCATACCTGATGGTAGACAGAGTACAGAGGGTGAAAATGGGACTTGTCTCATCTAGCCCGAAGCCTCTGAGCTGTGGACTGCCACAGGGGTCAGTCTTGTTGCCCTTATTGTTCATAGTGTACATGTTGCCATTGCGGGACATTATCAGGCAGTACAGGTTGGGTTTTCACTGCTATGCAGATGATACCCAACTGTACTTGTCCTGTGCACCTGATGTCCAGGTGTCAGATCCCATATTTAACAACTGCCTCAAGGAAATCCAGGCGTGGATGACTCAAAACTGGCTTAGACTCAACCCAGACAAGACTGAGGTACTGGTGATGAAGCCGGGTCGTCGTGGAGGAGAGGGGATGGGGGACCCCTAATCTAGTATTGGGGGCATTCCCCATGTCCCTTCCAGACAGGTGAAGGATTTGAATGTGATCCTGGATGGCAGTCTGACACTTGATGCTCAGGTGTTGGCCATGGTCAAAAGTGTTTCTTTATCATTTCAGAAACATTGCCCGAATCCAAGCCCCGATCTCTCCTGAGGACCTGCCCACACTGGTACATGCTTTCGTAACTTCCAGACTGGATTACTATGATGCCCTGTACATTGGGTTATCTGGAGGTAACCTCCGCAGACTGCAGCTGGTGCAGAATGCCTGGCAAGACTATTGACCGGGGTAAAGAGGTGTGGACATATTACCCCAGTCCTCCGCGGACTGCACTGATTGCCAGTCAGGTAACTCTTTACTTATAAGACCCTGCATGAGGGGTGTCCCACCTGTCTGCAAGATCTCCTTGACCCTTTCTGTCTGGCCCGGATGCTCCGTTCTGCCGAAGGGGGTCTCCTGGAGGTTTCCAGGGTGAGGTTGCGGCACTCAGGAGATAGAGCATTTACAGTGGCCACACCAACTCTGTGGAACTCCTTGCCTGGTTATCTAAGGGGGGGCCTCATTGGCAGAAGCCTTTAAAAGGGTCTGAAAATGTAACTATTTGAATTAGCTTTTATAATGTGATTTTATTGATAAAATAAAATTATGTATTTACATTGATTTTATTATGTATGTTTTGGTGATTTTAAAATATTGAACTGCGATCTTATTGTTTAGCGCCCAGAGTCCCAGGAACTGGGTGCTCTATAAATAAAAATATATATCTGGCAGATTGCCACCGTTTCATCAATTGCATCTTGTATGAAAAAATCCCAAACTAGGGATTTTGATGCCTGACTATTCACATGTCCCTGATGCTGCATATTGGACTCCAGTTTTTTAGACACTGAAATGGGGGGTGCACTGCATGATTTCTGCTGTTGGGCACACTTGGAATCTACCTGACCATCACAATATATGACTATTTCTGGGTTATCATCATCAACTGACACAGCTACATCACAACTCCGAAGGGGGGAGATTTAATAACAGAGTGTTTGCACACAGCCACCTTTAATTTCTTTTTCTCCAGTTTCCAACTGGGGTCACTGAAATCATCATCATAATCATCATCCGCATCCACAAATTTAGCTTGAATGCTGTCCTGTGGAGAACATGTTCCAAGTCCAACCACAGCCTCAGTATGATCTTCCACTATTTTTTCTTCAACATTTGAATCACTGGATGGCCCAGGCATAACCCCAACAGCACTGGAAACATGAAATTGTGATCATGAGTCATCGTCAGAATCAGAATCATGTTCCACTACTGTGAAGACGGGGACGGGGAGTGTGACATCAACTACACTCTGACTCATGTCTTTGGACTCCACAATATTTTGGCAACCTGTTAACTTGTCATAGGTTGAACTTGGGGCAATACTTATGCCATCACCAACTTCACTACCACCACCAGCGGGGACAACAGCATCTCCAACCATCATTGAAGCAACTGACTGCGCTGTGAAAAACACAGTTGGAGAAATCTCTTTATTGCCATCAACTATGCCCATATACCGTGCCCACAGCCACTCCTGCCACTGGCAGCAGTGCCATGGCCAGAAACATCTTTGCATGCACGTCTCTTTGCAGGCATTTTTTGGGATTACATAGAAAATTAACAACAAATTTAGATTTCTGAACTTTGGTGTAGATGGGAAGCCAAAAAACAACTGTGGCTTACAGATGAAGATTGGGCCCTAAATAAATGCAGATGCACAGATAGATGGAGACTGAGCACTCAATAGATGCAGCCGCACAGGCACAACAACAACTTAACCAGTGGTCACAAATCCAAACCTGGAAAAATAATACTTTCTTTTATCGGGGGGGAGGGGTGCCAGTCCACTACCAAGATAGAACAAAGCAGTAAAAAATACTACAGATGGATAAGAGATTCAGAGTGCTGCGATTACAGTGTGGCACAATAAAATGTGCCTGACTTGATAACACACACTAAAGATAATGTGCAGAAAATTTTACAGTTCAGTACACTACAACCAAATCTTTTAAACAGACTGAAAAAAGACACAGCACCACAGCAAACAGAAAAAAAAATTATCAAAACTTAATAAAAGTATTTGATTCACAGAGCTCTAAGAGCAAACTGTCTCCAGCTTTACATACATATCGGATATCAGGGATGGTATAGGGTGTGAAATGAGTCTCCTCGCGGATGACTCCAAGATGAGAGCAGTAGTTGAGGGAAAAGAGGGGAGGCTGGCCCTGCAAGGGGACCTGGACACCCTGGAAAGCTGGGCTCACACATGGAAATTAAATTTCAATATCACCAAGTGCAAGGTGTTGCATCTTGGGCCGGGAAACCCAAACACAGGTACACCCTGGGAGGGGAGGCGCTGGAGGCCCCTAATAGGGAAAAAGACCTAGGGGTCATGGTGGATGCATGTATGAATAACTCTGAGCAGTGCAGGAGAGTGGCTAGCAAGGCAAACAGGATGTTGGGATGCATCGTATGGGGATCACCTCTAGGAGCAAGGAAGTGATTCTGCCGCTGTACAATGGACTGGTTAGACACACCTTGAGTACTGTGTACAGTACTGGAGACCACACTTGAAGAAGGACATACAGCTCCTGGAGAGGTACAGAGGAGGGCAACTAAGATGATACGAGGGCTAGGGATTTGACGATGAGGACAGACCTGGAGGAGCTCTGCCTGTTTTCATTGGAGGAGAGGAGAGGAGGGGGACATGATTGAGGTCTTCAAGTACCTCAAGGGAATAAATAGGGTAAACATGGAGGGGATCATTAGAGTAAAGCAGGGAGGTATCACCAGAGGGCATGGTTTGAAGTTGGAAGGTGGAAGGGTAAGGGGGGAAAAGAGGAGGAGGTTTTTCACTGAGAGGGTGGTGGACCCTTGGAATGCACTGCCTGGCGAGCTGGTTCAGAGATCCAAAGTGGAGAGCTTCAAGAGAGGTGGGGACAGACATGGAAAGTGGATGTATCAGATGATGGCCTGTCCCAGGGGGGTGGGGATGGATGATAGGGGTTACTGGAACACAAGGGAGGGGAGGGCCTTGGCACCCAACTAGGGATCTGAGGTTCGAGCAGACTCGATAGACTGTAAAGCCTAATCTGCTGGCAAATAGTATGTTAGTATTACTGTGTGTACATGAACACACAAATACTAACACACCAGCTACCCAAAACAGTTAGAAAGACTGCCTTTCTCACTGTGAATCTCCCTTCACTACAGGTCCATCCCTCCCCCGAAGCACACTTCTACAGTGTCTGTCAGTGCACAGACTGAATGTTCTAAATTAACATTCAAAATGCACATAGAAACAATAAACACTCGATGATATAAGCACAGGAGGGTTTCCTACAATCTATGTACACCATTTTGACCAAATAAATTGGCTCAAAATGATTTTTAAAAGGTTTTTCGATGTTTTGATTCACAGAGCTCTAAGAGCAAACTGTCTCCAGCTTTCCACTACACACACTATGGAGAACTGAGGCTGTGCAAGACAATCTAGAGCCCATGTGACCCATGCCATCCCATGATTCACTGCAAACTTCACCTTAAAGACCAAAACAAAGGCAAAGTCAGTGCAAAGTCCATAGAAAACAATGAGACTTACCAAGAAAATCTAAGGCGAAGTTATTGCTGCTATGAGCATTGCATAATTATGGCTATGATGTGAAGTACTCCGCTAAGAGTGAAATGCATGGACTTTGCCCACCACTAGTAACAAGGGGGGAGGGTATGGAAGTTAGACCAAGAAACTCATAGTACTGTACCTGTTCTAGGGACTCACAGCAACATACAATACTATTGTAAAGTTACTTTTTTTTTTTTTAGTTTTTGATTCATGAAAGTGCCAAAATATATGCAATTGGAGTTGAAATCAAATTTGTGTTAGAGGAGAAGAAATCTTAAAGATGGTCCTGAGCTTCTTTTTTACACTGTGTCATAACGTGGATCCTGCAAAACAAAGGAAATGTGGTTTGGGAGGGAAAAAAACGTGGGGGTACCCTTATTGTTGGGGAGGGGTGGGAGTAGAGGTTGTAAATCAAGTACAGCTTTTGGGGCTGATGATTCAGAGTGATGTTAAATGGTGAGAGCAAGTAAATAACATGATTAAGAAGGCCAGTACAAGATCCTATTTTTTGACAATGTTGATAACGGCTGGAGTGAGTCAACAAGATTTGACCTACTACTATAGTACAGTGATTAGGCCAGTGCCTGAATATGGAGCCCCTGTCTGGCGTTGTGGCTAAATATCAAAGAATGAGATGACCTGGAACTTATCCAGAAAAGGGAACTTAGATTTATTTTAGGGAAGGAAGTGGAGTATGAGGAGGCTTTGAGGGAGTGTAAAATTGAATCATTGAATGAAAGGAGGGAAGGAATAAGATATGTTTTTACAGATATGTAATGAAAACCACAAGTTACTGTACATAAATTCTTGCCTCCAACTGAGATTTATCAGTTAAAAAGGAATAAACCTAAAATAAGAACAAGGGTGTATGAGAAATCTTTTCTCATTCACTATATGGATGCAATTCCCCTGTCCTTCTCACCCTCCCTTCCTTTTTATAGATCTATGTGTGGCTCTTATAAAATATGTACTGGTAATATGGAAAAAAAAATAGACAGGTTGTTTATGATAAATGTATTTTCCCTGTGGGAAGTAATGTAAATTCTTCTGAAAGTAAATTGTTGCCTTGAGTTTAGGTAAATTTGTGCAGATAGTTTTTAAATTTGCATCAGATTAGAATTCTTAATTTATTTTTTATACTATGTCATAAGCTTTTGATCATTACAAAACGTATGTTGTTTTACTTTGTATTAAACTGCAACTCACCTCGGTGAGTTGCAATGGTATAATTTAAATAAACTAATAATAATAGAGTCAGTTTGAGGATGGTTAACATAATAAGGATTAGTAGATGGGGCAGGATAGTGCTTATTAACCTTTCTAGGGACTGCAGGCAGTGAGTTAGATGTATGCAATGTGGCAAAAGCAACATCCTCTAAAGCAGAATATGCAGGTGGAATAATAATGGAGTGAGTGCAAGGCACCTCCAGGAATTCCATAAGATTCCTCTTAGAGGAATCTTCATCTTCCACAACAAACCCCATGCAGACTGCATTTGCTGCACCTTAACTTGGAAAGTTGGGTCCTCAGGAGGAGATCTCGGGGTATAAACCACTTAGTCATCATTACAGGATAAGAGGGTAGAACTAGAGTGAGGGGTGCCCTCCAGAAATTCTCCTCTCTCATAGTCCTCTGCTAAATCCTCATTTAGGTCCATGAGATCAGGATTATATTCCATTTCATCATCAGCACAAGCAATGATGGAAGCTGCAGAATGGACTGGCTATGCCAGTGGCTGCTGACAGACAGAAATATTTGTCATGCTATTGGAACCCCTTAAAAGGGATCGAGTACCAGAAGGCCCCACTGGCAGATTAAATCCCATAGCACACTGCATTTGCTGCATCATGACTTGAAAAGATAGGTCCTTAGGAGGAGCCCTTGGGATATAAACCACTGAATCCTCACTAAAGGACAAGAGGGTAGGGCTAGACAGAGGGTGACTCTACACAAACGTCTCTTTACTGTTATACTCTTCCTCTAAATCCGCCTCCAAGTCCACGAGATCAGAATTATATTCCATTTTGTTGTCATCCTCATGAACAATGATGAAAGCTGATGAAGGGTATGGTGACACTGGTGGCAGCTGAGAGGCAGGGATCTGCAGTGTGCTAATGGAGTCCATCAAGGGGGGTCATAAGCCAGAAGGCCCTGTTGGTGGAATGACTGCCTGCAACAGCAACCCTGCCAGAATGCATCAAATCATTTCTGAGAATGATGCTAGCACAGTCTGGAAGTCTATGAAGCCCTGAAAAGGGTCCAGAACTACCTTCATTGAAGGGCCAGAGCCCAACGACGATGGCATCATACCATTCATAGTAGGGCTGGCAGCACCTGAACCAGGCCCTGAACTTGGTGAGTCGACAAGCGGGGGGTAGTTGACAACACCAGAGCAGGATTCAACAAGGACACGCCTTTTCTAAATGGTGACGGGGACCTTGTCAGCAAAGAAAACTTGTTTTTGCCTCTGTTTTTGTGCTTATGGCTGGATGACGATGGTAGAGATGACATTTCCTTGTACTTATCAAGTTTCAATGACTGTTTCCAGGCTGATGACAAAGCAGAAGCAGATTTTGAGCCATTGTCCTACTCCATGGCTTTTAACACTTTCAAGGCAAGTAAATTTTCAAGAGCTTTCTTACGGCATCACTTTGTAGCCTGGTTGAAACTCTGGCAAATCTTACAAGTACTCATATTGTGAGGCAGGCCCAAACAGCACAAACAGTGTGTGTGTGTCTTCCTTGTATATTTTATAACTGCATGTACAAAATCAGAATAAAGAGTTTTTCAGTTTTGGCAGCATACAGAGACATAGAAACATAGAAACATAGACTTTGATGGCAGATAAGGACCGCTTGGCCCACCCAGTCTGCCCATTTCCCTATCTATTGGATAAGCAGTAGATCCTAGTTAACCAACAGCCTACTTCCTCCTACCCCCCACTATAATTGCCTTATGTATGTCCCATGCATTCTTGAATTCCCCCTCTGTTTTTTGACCCAATGACCTCCTCAGGAAGGCCATTCCATGCGTCCACCACCCTCTCTGTGAAAAAATACTTCCTCACGTTGCACCTGAGCCGTCCCCCCTCTATTTTCAAACTGTGTCCCCTTGCTCTTGCACATCTCTTTTCTGAAAGATGCTACCTTCTTGGACTTTGTTGATTCCCTTGAGATACTTGAACATTTCTATCATGTCCCCCCTCTCCCTCCTTTCCTCGAGGGTATTTATTTATTTCATCATTCGGATATAACCTTTGAGCAAAATGCTCTTTTTCAAAGGTTCCGTGTCTTGACAGGAGGACAACACAGAAAGGTAGTCATAGAGTATGGGTGCACAAGTACAGAGACAAAAAAATACTAGAAATAACAGCAAATGGTCTGACTATTTACAATAGTAAACTGTCTCATATAGAGGTACATATTGCAGTTAGCACAGCCCAAGGTACATGGTGAGTGCTTTGGATTTAAGGAACAAATTTAGCAGGAGGTAAAGCAGCTAGGGAAGGCATTGCCATTATTTCATATAAAGCCAGGAGGGGAGAGACTCAAAATAAGCTTTCACACCCGGTATATTAATGCAGCCAAGAGGAGGCTTTGTTGTTAATTCAAGTTAAGGGTGGGGGAAGGGGTCATTTTCTGTGCAGGACTGACCTAGTAGGAACGTAATAGACAGCAATGTGAGGGAGGACCGTACACGGAATAATCTGGGGGAAAGACAGGTGCTTTGAGACAATCATATTTGTGAAGGGTCAAGGGCAGGGGAGGGACTTAAAACAGTGCTGAGTTAAGAACAGTAGACAGAAGGCTCGTCAACAGGCTGTGGCTATGAAAGGCTCAAGTTTGAGGGCTGGCAAGTAGTAGTAGTAGGAAGTAGGAGTTTAAACACAGGGTTACTGGGCAGTAGAGTAGCAAATTGGAGAATGCATCCCAGGAGCAGGCTGACTCCAAGCTATCAGGTGCTAGCGTGACAGGTTACCTGCAGCTACATACCTCAGCCTTGGCAAGGTGACGTCTTAGTTCCACCTTGAAGACAGGAAGGCTGTTAATGAGTAAAAGGCATGCTGGAATCTCATTTAGCCAAGAAGGAGCCCTGTATGTGAAGGACCATTGGCTAAGTGCTGTTTTTCTGAAGGGGATAGCAAGTGGGCTGCGAGTCTGCCCTCCAGTGCGGTATCCTGATCTACCTCGCCGGAGCAGTTCTTTGAAGGCCAATGGAGCTTTACCTAGGAGAGATTTCATGCCAAGCAGGCACATTTGGTATTTGATTCTGTTGGCAAGACTGAGCCAGTTAGTGTGCTCATAGAGGGAGCAGGTGTGTAGGAGATTATCAGACCCTAGAGCCAGCCTACAGGCCTTGTTGAGGGCCATGCTTACTCATTTTACTGCAGTGTCTGATGCTGACCCATAGACCACAAGTCCATAGTCAATAACAGACAAGATGGAAGAGGAGAATGCCAACCTGAGTGCCTCAGGAGTTAGGTACTGTTTGTGCCTGTAGAGAACTCCAAGTTTGGTGTTCACTGTTTCTATGACCTGATCGATGTGCTGCACGTACAAGAGGGTGTCATCAATGATCACGCCCAAGTATTTAAAAGAGTTGACCTGCTTGAGTGGAGTAGCCTTGTTGTTAGTAATAGTAAGGAACAGAAGAGATCTCTTGTGCTGGTGAGTGGTTATCAGCATCATCTGTGTCTTCTTCTAATTGAGAAGCAATTTCTGAGAGCTGAACCTGTCCTCCAAGCTATGAAATGAGTACTGCAGATAATCTTGTAGGTGCTGAAGCTGGGCATTATTACAAGGATGACAGCATCATCTGCATACAGAATAATCTTGCTATTGCAGGCCTCTGGAAGCCTGTTGATGAAAAGGCTAAAGAGGAGGAGGCCCAGTATAGACCCTTGTGGGACACACAGTACTATATCTCTAGATGAGGAGATAGCTGTCCCAATTTTTACACTCTGTGCTCTTCTGGATAGGTAATCCTGGAATCAGAGGATGGCTTCAGAGGCTAGCCTGAGGTGCTGAAGCTGGCATAGATATTAAGCTTCTTTAGTCTCTCTTCATATGGTTTCTGATGCAGACCCTGCACCATTTTAGTTGCCCTCCTCTGGACTGCCTCCATCCTGTCTATGTCCTTGTGGAGATGGGGTCTCCAGAACTGCACGCAGTACTCCAGATGAGGTCTCACCAACTGTCTGTATCGAGGGATGACAACTTCTTGTTTTCTACTGGTGATGCCTCTCCCTATGCATCCCAGATGAGATAGTAACCTAATGAATCAACAGAAACAAACAGTAATGGTTTGTTTGAGGATGTTTCCTTCAGCAGGTCCAATGAAGATGATCGATGGTGGAAGAAAGAACTAAGGAGTGAGGGGACCACTCATATTATATATGCATCAACATTGCATGTCATTGTGGGCAGTTCTTGGCTAGCAAAAGGTTTCCGAGTGGTCCTGATGCTGATGGCTTACAGTCCCAAAGGTGTGGCCTAATGGAGGAGATGTTCTAGATGAAGATCAGATGTTATTTCCATTTTGGGATGAATAATTTGGCCAGGAGACCAGTAGGAGTAGTCAAAGACAATTTCAGGGCATAGTGGAGGGTAGGCTCAAAGGATTTGCTGGTACTGTGACCTTCTCAGAGGTTACATAGAAACATAAACGTAAGAAGCTTTAAAGGCAGAAAAAGGCTATGAACCCACTGAGTCTGATCTTGTTGTGCCTTAATACCATTTCAGTCTAGTGCTCTGTGGTTTTAGACTGAACTTCCTACTGTAAAGCTCTGAGGTTTTGTCTCCTCCTCCACCGCACCCAGTTGCCATGCTAGTAGCCCCTTATACCTATCTCATCCCACCTTAAATCCACGGACTGTCTTCTTCAATATCAATTCACTTGGCAGGTGATTTCAGATGTCCACCACTCACTCTGTGAAGGAATACTTCCTCAGGCCCCTTCTAAATTTACCCTAGATCACTTTGTACTTGTGACCCCTGGTGCTTAACCCCTCACTGCATCTAAGTAATGTGTTGTTCCAGTCCACCTTGTTGATCCATCTGACATATTTGAACATTTCTGTCATATCTCCTTTCTCTCTTCTTGCCTCCTGCAAGTACATGTTCTGGATACTCATCATCTCCTCATATAACTTTTCCTGTAATTACTGCACCATTCTCATGGTCTTCTCTGCACTGCCTCCAACTGGTCATGGTCCTTTTAGAGAAGTAGCCTCCAGAGCTGCACAAAGTATTCCAGGTGTGGCGTATGAGGGAGCTTCAGGATCACCTCCTGCCTTCTGCTGGTGATTCCCCTACTGATGCAGCACAGCACCTGGTTGGGCTTCACATATATCCTATAACACTGGGCTAATGGCTTGAGGCTGTCATTGATTACCCCCAAGGTTCCTTTCATCTTTAGTCCAGTTTATCCTGACACTTCCTATCCTATACCTTGTTTGGGGGTTCTTATTTCCAATATGCATTACTTCCACATTTGTTTGAATTTGAGCTGCCAGACCCCAGACCATTTTTCTAGTTTTGCTAGATCACTCCTAGTGTGCTGGGAAAAAGTGTGAGGGCAGCCATAGAGCAGAAGCTTCGATTTTATCACGTGCTTTGTAAAATAAAACCTATTTGGGACAGGAACATATTTTCATTTTGTTCACTTGTTCAGTGGACTTGGTCACATGACCTGGATGATTTCTTCTGGGTTACAGGCTATAATAGTGTAGCCCCGTGTGGAGACGCATGCCGAGACACGCACGTTGTCGCATGTCTGGCATGTCAGGCAGGGAAGCCGGAACTGGAGCCCAGGTAAATGTGCAGTCTGTTTCCTGCATCCTATTGATATACAAGTATGATATAAAGTTGTTATACGTTTAGTGTAGGGTCCAGTCATCTATCACAGTTCTTTGAAAGTGCTCCTTTAGCCTACAGCTTGTGGCCTTTCTGTCGATTATAATGGCAGAATCTATTATGACCTTGGAAGGCGAGGTCAGTATCAAATGCTCAAGCTGTGTAATGTATACTATTACCCCCATTATTAAACAAACACAAGCATATGTGTGTTTCAAATGTTCATTAAACTTTGACTTGCAACAAGAAATAAATTGTTTTTCTGCTAGACTTGCTGCGTTAGAAACCAGCCAGATTGAAATGACAAATGAGATAAATACAACAAGTGACACAGAAGTTACTATTAGTAATAGTACTTCAGCAGTTTCAAATAACCTGATCGATCATGTTTCTTATGCCCCCATTATACCCCCTATGTGTGTGCCTAGTTCCAACATTAATGTCCCACCTAGTACTATAAACAGAAAACAAGACAGGGAAGAGGACATAGGGAACACTACTGATGATCCTTGGCACATAGTGAAAAATCCCAGGCTACTAAGAAAGGATGTAAGGCCCAGCAGTTTCATCTTCCTACATCCAGTAGGTATGACCTCCTTACAAATGATACAGAGATTTCTAATCTAGTTCTACCTAACACCAGTAATTCTATTAAAGTTTCCACCCTGGTCATAAAAATCGCAATCCTATTTCACCAATAATCACTGCCACCCATAATTCTAGTCTGGTTTATGATGCCCCAACACATATGGAAGCTACATCTACCCCTAGTCCCAGCAGAATTAAACAAGTATTTGTTTGGGGGGATTCCATTATTAAACATTTAGACAGGGCTATTTGTAATCCTGATAAAAGTAATCAAACTGTTTCTTCTTTTTGAGACTCTAAAATATCTGAAATTACAAAAATGATTGATGATATTATACAGGAAACTAGTGCAAATCCTTAAACCATCATACACGCAGGGACCAACAACATTACATATGATTCTGTGCATAAGATCAAACAAGATTTTGTAGCACTAACAAATAAACTAGTTGACCTTGGGGCAGAAATCTGCTTATCAGAAATTTTACTGATTCCTAGAGCAACTGAATTCGAAACCAGAAAAATCAAAACCATAAATGAGTGGCTGCACAAATGATGTTTGCGACAGGGTCTTACTTGTATTACTCATTGGGAAGAATCTGATAATAAACCAGAATTGTTTTGTTGGGATGGACTACATTTAAGTTGCAGGGGTAGTACCTATCTAGGTAAACAGTTTCTGGACCAACTTGCATTACATTTAAACTAAGTAACCAGGGAGAGAAGAGGAATCTGTCCACTTCTCTTAAAAGACATATTATTTCCAGTTATTTAATAAATAAACACACTCCAAAAACTTCTCCATTGAAATGGTTGTATTTTAACACCAGAACCCTAAATAATAAGCTGGATGAATTAACAATTAGAGTTATACAGGATGAGATCGACATTATCTCTATATCCGAAACCTAGGGTGACAACAAAGCATCTTGGGAAACCCAAATCCCAGGATATAGCTTATTTAAACTTAATCATACCTCAAGAAAAGGTGGCGGTATTGCCTTGTTTGTTAATAGGTGCATAAAGGCCATTGATGTGTCAGAAAAGATTTGCACTTATGAACTTGAAACAGAAAGTATCTGGGTCAAATTGTTTCCTTCAAATTCTCCACCACTTATTATTGGTACCTGTTATAGACCTCCTGATTCTTCGTCTGCTTATTTTGATGCACTTTTAACAGAAATGGAAAATGCAGTAGTGATAGGTGATGTCATAATAACTGGAGATTTCAACCTTGGTAATATTGATTGGACAAAGAAATTATGCAGCTCTAGTAATGGTAAAAGACTTCTTGACATTTGTAAACAAATAAGACTTAGTCAGCATATCATGTCTCCAACTAGAGGGGACAAGACTCTGGATTTAGTGTTAGCAAATGACCATCTGGATCTTAAAGAGGTCAAAATCAGTACACCGATCGGTAACAGTGACCACAATTCTGTGTTGTTCACCTTACATATGGTTTGTGCATCCACTATTGGATCAACTAAATTATATTTATATGACAAAGCTGGTCTTACGAATCTTAGGGAAGAATTAAACTCCATCACATGGGATACTGCCTTTCAGGGTTTAACGATTAGTGAATGCTGGAACTACTTTAAAGATACCTTAGTTTATCTTAGGGATAAATACATACCCACCAGGCAAAAATATTTATATAATAAACATCATCCCAAATGGTTTAATAATTCTATTAAATGACTAGTCAAATTAAAAGACAAGAAATATTGGTCTTATTTGAAATCCAAAACATTGTATAATTGGTCTGCT
Organism: Neoceratodus forsteri; assembly: GCA_016271365.2. NCBI lineage: Eukaryota > Metazoa > Chordata > Ceratodontiformes > Ceratodontidae > Neoceratodus > Neoceratodus forsteri. Next base: position 133,812,385 of record CM057451.1, on the reverse strand, counting down.
TATTTATCTATACAAAAGAATTGTAAGTCCAAAATAAGAAAAGCTAATGTTAAATGGGAACATTATCTCGCTAGAACAGCTAACAAAAATAATGGAAAACAATTCTACTCATATATTAATTAAATTTTAAAAAATCTACTAGTCAGGTTGGACCGATATTGTTTAATGACACACTAATTCATGACACAAAAACCATGGCAGATTTGTTTAACTCTAAATTCTGTGACCTCTTTAGTCCCAGTCAACAAAATGTACCAAGCTGTAATGTCAATAATATTGGTGATACTAGTTAGATAACATTCACTGTAGATCCAATTCGACTTAAACTTACTGCTCAAAAAGGTAAAACTAGTTTCAGCCCTGATAATATCTCCAGACACTTGTTCTTTCTTTTATCTGACAGCTTGGGTTATCCATTGAAAAAATTATTTGAGGGATTGCTCCTTCATAATTATGTCCCTGATGACTGGAAACATGCTCATGTCATTCCTATTCATGAAAATTGCCCAGAATCTATATGGGAAATTTATAGACCTATCAGCCTTACCTCATCAGTTTGTAAAGTGATGAAAGGTCTAATAAAGGATATAATTACACTGAATCTGGATAGAATTGATCCTGAACAATATGGATTCAGGCAAGGCAGAAGCTATATAACTAATCTTATGTGTTTTTATGAGACCGTAAATTCTGTACTTGATAGGAAAATCCCATTTGATATAATTTTTATAGACTTTAGCAAGGCCTTTGATGTTATGCCCCATTGGGCATTACAAGTAAAATTATTGCATCTTAACATAAATAAATCAGTATTTAACAGGATATGTAACTGATTGAGGAATGGGTCCCAGAGTGTATTGATTAATGGTGAACTTTCTGATGTGGGTCTTGTGAATAGTGGGGTACCACAGGGCTCTGTTTTAGGCCATTGCCTTTTCCAGGTCTTTATGTCAGACATGACAAGTACATGTATCTCTATTGCAACTAAATATGCAGACAATGTTAAAATTGGTGGACCTGTGCTACCCCTGATCAGGCTGAAACCTTACAGAGAGACTTATATAAGATCTTTGATTGGACAACTAAGTGGGGTATGCAACTCAACAATAAAAAGTGCAGAGTAATGAATCTAGGACATCAGAACCCCAACACAGTATATACCCTGGGAAATACTACTTTACTGAGTACCACCAATGAAAAGGATCTTGGTATAAACATCTCAAACAAGTTGGAGCACTCAAATCAAATAAATCAGGTCATCAGTAAAACAAATAAAGTTATATGGTCCATTCATCTTAATATTAAATCCCGTAATCCCAATATTATGATGCCTTTGTACCAGGCTTATGTAAGACCCCATTTAGAATATGCTTCTCAGTTATGGGGCCCGTATAAGAAGTGTAATCGTATTCAACTTGAAAAAGTGCAAAGAAAATTTATGAAACAATTGCAGGGGTTACACACTAGTTCATACAGCAGTAGATTAAATTCCCTAAATTTAATGTCATTAGAGACACGTCGATTGAGGAGTGATCTGTGGATTTGATTCAATATTATCAATGACCCCTATTTGATGACTGAACTAGGTTTAGAGTTTAAATCTAATACATATAATACCAGAGGGCATCCATTACAACTGGCTGGTAAACATTTCCATTGTAACAACATAAAATTTTTCTTTACATTACGGGTTATACATCCCTAGGACACTTTGCCATTGGAAGTTATTATCAGTAAATCAAAACATGAATTCAAAAAATGACTTAACTCATTTTTACTTACAGATGGGCAACTTAAGTACTACTAATTTAGTAATTGGTTAGTAGAGGAGCACCTATGAGCTTTTAGTTCCCTTGTTCCTCACTTTCCTTAGTATGAACCTTAGTATGAACTCCTCAATTCCTTGATTCCCTCCTCTATGTCTGCCCTGCCACATTTTTTCATATAATCTGTGAATAAGCTAATGTTACCCTGAATGCCCACTCCTATGTTACAGACGAATTTGATGAAGACTACCCCTGTCCTAAGACCAAACCCCAAGACACCCTGCTGCTCACTTTCCTAATCTCTGTTCTCACAGTCCACAGAAGGGGGTGAGGAAGCTTAAAATCTTTCAATTCAATGATTATTTGAAAGGATATTTCACTGAAGAGAGGGTCCATTCCCTTTTGGACTGGGGTGCCATTTGGTAGACCACAGGCCTATTTAAACTGGATAGCCTACATCCCATGGGGGTGTGAGCTAGGGTACTGAGGCAGAAGTTTGAGACCTTCATCTTGAGGCAGTCAAACTAGTATAGGGGATGCTGGAACAAGGGTAATAAATGGTCTACACCCAATCAAGGAAAACTAAGAAAGCACTCCCCTATCAAGAAGTGGCATCCAGGGAGCTGGGGGTATCACAGGAAGGGTTAACAGTAGGGTCATACACCAGAGAGTGAGTACCAAAGCTAACGGGTGAAGGGATGGTTAAATGTTTGTCACAGGGAACTAGCAAAGTAGGGCTGACCAACTGACAAATGACAGCAGGCAAGGCTCCTGGTGGGTGGTCCACATTTAAATGCCAGAAGCCTTTGAAATGAAATGAGTAAGCTGCACACAATGGCAGTAGACAATAACTCTGATGTAATAGATGTGACAGAAACATGGACATCTCCCAACAATAACTAGGAACTCACTGTCCCAGGCTATGTATTATGAGGCACAGGGTAAAATGGAGAGATTGGGGGTTGCACTGTATGTCAGAGAAGGTATCAGAGAGGATAAGGAGGCAGTGGGTGGGGACATCTCAGAATCACTGTGGGTGCTGTTTATAGTAGATGGGGCAGGCTTGTCAACTTGGAGGTAATCTACAGGACCCCATTCAGAAAGAAGAGACAGACCAGGCTCTAGACAAAGAGAACAGGAAGGCAGTAGTTAGAGGGAAAGTAGTCTTGTAGGAGACTTCAATATACCAGATGCTGACTGGAGCATTCCAACAGCATGGAGCACCAAACTCAGGTGTTGGTAGTCACCCTCCAGGACTTCTTTCTGACTGAACTAATGGAGGAAAAGATTAAGGATGGAACCATTCTCAACCTAGTTCTGACAGACTGAGATGGCATCAGAGATTAACAATGGATGAGACACTAGGATCTAGCAACCACAACACAGGGTGGTTTGACGTAGCTATTCAATCACAGAGGCAGTTGACCTGGACAATAGTCCTGAACTTTAGGAGAGCTTACTTTGGAAGGATGGAGAAGGAGCTAAGAGAGGGGGTACAGGAAGCTAAATGGGGCAAACAGCAAGTGACAGCATATCAAAGAAGAGAATCTAGCTGTAACTAAGGTTGTCTCAGACAACTGGGCAAAGGGAAGAGGCCATTGTGGCTTCCAAGGGAGTTGGTATAGTAGAGAGGGGAAAAAGGTGGCCTTCAAATATACAAGGCCAAATAGATGAAGGTAAACAGGGAGCTCTGCCTTGTCAAGACCAACAAAGCTAATAAGGCAGTTAGGAGGACCAAGGCAGAGGTAGAACTAGAGATTGCAGAAGAAGTGAGGGAAACTGACAACGCCTTCTTTAAGTTTGTCAGGGAAAAGAGAAAGAACAAGGGTAGACCAGTGAGACTGAGAAAGAGCGAGGTGTGAGTAGAGAGGGATGGGCAGAAAGCTGATATTCTGAATGAACACTTCTGTTCAGTCTTCACAGTCGAAGACGAGAGCCACTGCCAGAATGCAGCATCTTGGTAGGGTGGGAAACAAATATATAAATGAGAAGTATCACAGAGGAAATGGTGTTTAAGGGGCTGAAAGGGTTACAGTTGGGTAAGTGCCCAGAACTGGACATTTTGCACTCATGGGCACTCACAAAGATTAGGCAGGCTTGGCAGCCTCAAGCAACACCCCTGGCAGACCTGTTTAACTACTTGATTGAGATGGGTATAGTTCCTGAAGACTGGAAGGTAGCACACGATTGCAGATGGGGGAATGCAGGCAATTCAGGTTAGCCTGACTTCCATTGTGACCATAAGCAGGGAGCAGCTTGTCAACTTCCTAGAGTCCCATGGACTCAAGAACAGCAAGCAACATGGCTTTGAAAAAGGTAGGTCCTCTCAGACTAACCTTGTGGGTTTAATCGATGCCATGTTGCAAGACTGGATAAAGGCCAAATGTTGGGCATCCTTTACCTAGATTTAACAAGGTTTTTGACTTTGAACCCTACAAGTGGCTGGTAATGCCTTTAGGATTTAAAACTGTTTATATAAGTTATCAGGAAGGAGATGAATTTTAAGTAATTCTGAGTTGTGATATTTAATTGTAGTTTTAATTAATATTGTAGTGTCTGTTGATGTTTTAAAATCATCGTATAAGCGCAGTGAACAAGCTTGGAAATGTGCTTTTTTTACAAATAAACTTGATTTGATTTTATTTGATACTGAAAGTGGGAGACATAGGTGTTGGGAAGAAAGTTACTAGATGGGTAGGGAATTGGATGCTGGGAGTACCCAAAGGATAGTACTAAACAGTATGTACTCTGAGATCAGGAGAGTTGCAAGTGGACCACTATAGGTGTCAGTCCTAGCCTTGGTGCTTTTCAATGTGTTCATTTGTGACACTGGAGACAGGATCTAGGGTAAGATGCATCTGTTTGCAAATGACACAAAGATACAGTATGTGGCTGGGTCATTAGTGATGTGAGTAGGAGGGGAACTGAAAAAAAACCTGGTCAAATAGAAAGGTGATCCACAGTTTAGCAACTGATATACAATGCCAAAAAGTGCAAGCTTATGCAATTGCGAAAGAGGAATCTGAGAAATGAATATTGGATGGTGGGGGGGGGGGGAGTTACAACTGGAACAGACCTCAGAAGAGAGAAGGGTCTGCAGGTTATAAATTCTGACAGTCTCAAGACCTCTGCCCAGTGTAACAAAGTATATAGGAAAGCTAGCAGGATGCTGGTGTGTGAAGTTAGGACCTTCTCAAGCAGACAGAAAGAGGTAATCCTAACCCTGCACATGCCCATGAAGAGGCCACACCTGGACTGCTGGGTAGAGTTCTGAAACCCTCAGCTAGGAAAGGACAAGGACCACCTGGAGTTGGTCCAAACAAGAGTGACTAACTGATCCATGGCCAGCAGGGAAGCACTTATGAGGAAAGAGTGACTGACCACAATATGTAATCACCAAATGCCAGCAGATGGAGTCAAGAATATGAGTGAAACCTTCAAGTACCGTACCTAAAAGGTATAAACAGGGAGGACGACCAGCAACTGTATAAGTTTACTGAAGGGTCCGTCACAAGAGGACACAACTATAAGCTGGCAAGGAGGAAGTGGAGGAAGGACATGAGGAAATATATTTTCACAGAGAGGTTGGTGGAAAGGTGAAACCGTCTACTAGTGGAGCTGGTCAATATTAACACAATGGTGAGCTTTAAGAGGGGGGAGCAATAGGCACTCAGGACACATGGATAAAGTTGACAGGGGAATGGGTTGGAGCAAATGGGGGAAGGGTTACCTTAAATGGAACTATGGGATGATTGATCCTCTACAGCAGTGGAGGGCAGCCTGCAGCCTGCGGGCCACATCCGGCCCCCCCCAGTGGTCAACCTGTGGCTCCCCTCATCCATCCATCTTAGGTTACCCACCCTTGCGCTAGAGGCCTAGCCAGTGCTAGATCAGTGAGGGCTTAGGTAGAAACTGGGAAGGATGAATGGACAATGAGTCATTTTCTGTTTGTAAACATCTGTGTACTGTATTTATAGGTTATCAGCTTTTTGAAACCTTATTCATTTGTTACTGCCTGTGAAAAGTGCAATCCTTATTTGTAGATTTCTATTGATTACAATAAAACACATTAAATAATGAAAGTTTGTGTGTGGTATCATAGGGGATGTGTGGGTTTGTTTTGCGTAGAACACATGTATTCTCTGTTTGGATATTGATATTACAGAAGTTAGTGCGATAGGGATGCAAAGGATGTAGCTGGGTGGATAGACACCTTATTCTGGGCATTATGGTTTTATAATAACTGGTCAGCAATTTCTCTCAATGTACTGACCAGGTTGATATTTTCCATAACAACCAGCTGGTTGTTATGACATTCATGAGCCATGCCAGTCAAACTATGCTGCTGCCTCATTGGCCAACATTCTGTATGTGGGCGGGGCCAAACAGTCTCACAAACTGCTGGAGAAAAATTGCTGGTCTGTTATTATAAAAAATAAAAGATGGGGAGGGTTTTATATGAGAATTTAATGCACACCCTCGTTGTGGGATGCTTTGATAAACCCCTCAGGCTTCGTCCTCGGGGTTTATGTAGCATCCCACAACTCGGGTGTGCATTAAATTATCATATCAAACCCTTCCCCATCCATTATTCTCTATATACTGAAGTCCTATAATCTAATTCACATAATAGCAACACCATAGTATGGAGACTACATTCAGTGGAGGCATTCCTCTACTCTTGCTTCTGTCAACAAGGCTGTTACATCCCAAATTTTGAAGACTTGCAGAATCTATATTCAGTGTCAACTGCCAGTCAGAGCCCAGCAGCCCAATAGGATTTGCATTTTAAAATCTTTCAGGACTGAGGTGCAATTAATTGAGTTCATGTGGCTCAGCATAGTTTGTCAGTAAACTAAGCTTTCACACTGCGGCTGACTGAGCACGCAGACGCCTTGTGAATCATATTTTTTTTCAGTTACACAATATTAAAAGGTATTTTTGCATTATTAATGTATAATGAGATATTTCATTAATGGGATTTTGAATGTTCACTTAATAGGTGCTTTTAGAAATACTAAACCCAAGCTATACTATATTTTTAAAGGGGATAGTTAGACTCAAGAAGATATTTTGTATTCTACCTCCAATTTTTTGTGGATTTGGCATGTTCAGTTCCTGACAATACCACCACAGCACATATCTCAACCTCACTAACAGATAACATCTCATGTATGGATGGGATATATACCGCAATAAGGATATAAAACTGATAGTATGAAAGGGATTGATTGAAGCAATCCAAGATATAATTATAAAGCAATATCAAGTGTTGCGGCTTCTTTCAGGAAACATGTATTGATTGTTGCATATTTAAACATGTTGAAAGTCAATAATGTTTCAAAATTTTCTTGAGAAAGTGCGCTGCAAACCAGTATTTTTGTCTGATCCATGTTTATTGAAATAAGCTTTTGTTGCATTTTTAAACATAATTCTCCACAGACACTGTCAAGGGCAGGGTAAGTGACTTTAGTGCTTCTTAACATACGCCAGTAGCAGATCAATCTTTTACACACGGGAGTTATTCAACCATAACATGACACAAACTGTAGCCATTTCCTTGGTGTTCATGTTATATCTTTCTATAAGCTAAACAAATCATGCTATGTATGCACTTGCATAGAAGTCAGCTTTCCCTTTTAAAACTCCAGGAGTGGGGGAGTGGGGGGTTTCAAAGCATGGAGTCCTTATTTTCAGAAGGTTAGTGCATCGCTAAACATTTTAGCAACATGCTGACCGGGCTTTGCACGATTGGATGGGGTGGGGGTGCATATTCAGCAGTCCCAGTTACATGGTGCTAAGCAGACAGCACGTACATGCAGAATATATTTCTTTATTTAATTTCTGGTAACCAGGCAGCTCACTGGAAACCAGGCCTGTTTTCAAGGGTGACCTGGGTTTATCACTGCACCCATGCAAATTAAGTGAGCCATCTTACATTCAGTGCACAGTGGTATATTCAGAAGGTTTGGAAGTGCTAACAGGCTACTGTCACAGCACTATTTAAGTTTCCAAAACCATACTCTTATCAACGTGCACAATGGTGCACAATCACCCAGTCCCCACCCCCATCCCAGCCCTGGGTAATGGACTGACAGTAAAAACTGTCATTCCCTGTCAGACTAGTGGTCCCCCCTACATGTCCATCCACAGCAGTGTAATAAATAGATTCCTTATCTGGTAGTCTAGCAGCTCCCCATGCCAGTTTGATGCATTGAAATAAATAGACTCTCTTCTCTGGTAGTCTAATGGTCTCCCCACCCCCAATGTCCATTGGATGACAGTAAAATATAAATACCCTTCCCTGGTAGTCTAGTGTTCCTGCCACCACTCCCTTCGATGCCTGTCCAATGCCCAGTAAAATATGCAAATAGCCATCCCTGGTGGTGTACTGGTTCCCAGCCTCCCCAAAGCCTGTTTGATACATAGTAATAGATCCAGTTACCCTTCCCTAGTGATCAAGTGGTCCCTGACCACCCCCCATGCACAGTAAAATATACAGATAGCTTTCTGTGGAAGTCTTGTGGTTCCCTGCCCCCAAAGCCCATCCAGTGACCATTAAAATATACAGACACTCTTCCCTGGTGTTCTTGTGGTCCCCCCATGCACAATAAAATATACAAATACCTTTCCCTGGTAGTGTAGTGGGTCAGTGGGTCCCCCCCCCAAAGTCCATCCAATATACAATAAAATATACAGATGCTGTACACTATCCTGGTAGTCTAGTGGTTCTCTACCCCCAATGCCCATCCAATGCACAGTGAAATATACATAAACCCTTACCTGGTAGTCTAGTGGTACTACCACCCACCTCCTCCACCACCAGTGCCCATCTGAGACACATTAAAATAAACAGATACCCTTCCTTGGTAGTCTAGTAGTCCTCTTGACTCCCCCTTCCCTGATGTCTGTCCAGTGCACAGTAAAATATAGATACCTTTTTCTGGTAGTCTAGTGGACCCCCTGCTCCCCCCAACGAAGCCCATTCTGTGTGTTGTAATAAACAGAATAGACTCTTTCCCTGGAGTCTAGAGGACCCCCTCCCAACCTAAGTATTTATTCAGTGGCCTATGCAGCCAGTATGATGTTATGCTTGTGCAACTGTGTTACTTGATTTGGGCCGGTCGCAGTCTCTATTCGAGAGGAATTACCACCCTGTAGGGGTACTAAAGGCAAGCAACCCTCAAAGAGGGTTCTACCCCTAGAGGTGCTGTGGGATGATTCCCTTGGTAAAAGGTACCTCAGGAAGGATCCCAAGGAGAGAGGCAATGCTGCTGGAGGAGGAGGGGAGGATGGTGGGGCAATGAAAAAGTGCTTGAGAGAGAGGCTCAGAGGAACTGCTTATATAGGACAGGAAGTGGGAGTGGCTGGCTGCTTGTCTACTGAACTACAGGCATAGTCTTCCAATTCAGTGGCCTACACAGCCAGTATGATGTTATGTTTGTGCAACTGTGTTATTTGGTTTTGGCCGGTCACACTCTCTATTCCAGAGGAATTACTACCCTGTAGGGGTACCAAAGGCAAGGAACCCTTGAAGAGGATTCCACCCTTAGAGGTGCTGTGGGGTGATTCCCTTGGCTTAAGGTACCTTAGAAAGGATCCCAAAAAAGAAATGCAGTAGTAAGAAGCATGTTAGCAATCAGTAGCCGTGAGGCATAGTAGTAGATAAGGCAAGAGGCAGCTTGATAACGTAATGAGATGCGCAGGTTAGCAATGGCATGAGTACAATGGGTTGTGCTAGAGACTGAGGGAACCTCCTAAGCAGAGAGAGAGGGAACGGCAAGTAGGGACACCATCCACCTTCATCCAACAGCAGAACCTACCTAAAAGAACTAGGGAACACTAACTAGGGCTAACTAATGGTTATGACCCGAGGCATGGAGGAGAGAAAAAAAACCCTATGAGGAGGAAATCTCTGGGGATCCAAGGCCTAGAGCGCCTTCCCTTCAGGCTTGGGATGTTTACTTTGTGACAGCTCTGCTGCTGCAATTTAGAAACCCAATAAAAGGAATGTGGAAAATGTTCCAGTTTAGAGGAAAGCTCTCACTCAGTCCCTATAATGGGAATGCCGTGGAAGGCTGTGACAGTGCTCTGCAACATCGGGGGCAACCAAGGTGGGAGGAAGAGAGCAATGACTGCTGAGGCACTCACCTGACCTACTCGCCCTAAAAACAAACCAGGTGAACCAGAGGCAGTCATAGGGAGAATGCGGTAAAGGTGCCTTGCTAGTAGAATACTAGAGCCAAAGGAGGTCGCTGTAACCACCCTTCATGGCTAGTCTTAAATTCTACACCAGGAGTTGTCATTGAATCTCAAATGGCTAAAGCCAGGCCCAGAGTGAGTACATTCCCAGGTATGGGCCAGGTGAGAAGGACCCCACCTCAAGTTAGGAATGCTCAAGATGTGGACATTATAAATGCAGAGCGAGACCATCGGCTGCAAGGAGGCCCTGCCCAGGAATGGTATGGCTGGCATGCCCCAGAAAACTGAAAAGGAGCTGAATGAGCATTGATAGCTGGGACATTACAGAGGTCAGATGGTAGAAGCGAGCATTAAGCAATGATTGCTTAAGCAGTCAGTGGACTTGCACGTAGGTCAGTAAGCAGAATAGCAATGGTCGGACTTGCACATAGGTCTGTAAAGCAGTGTAGCAATGGTTGGACCACATGTAGGTTAGAGAAGCAGCAAGTGGATAGTGGGGCAAGCCAGCCAGGCATTCAAGGAAGCCTACAAATGTGACAAACACTCTGAGGATTTTAGGAGACGTAGGCAGGATTAGAACATAAAGTAAGTATGCCACACAGGGACACGACTTCCCCAACACCTCCAAGTCCCCCGCCGTAGGAAAAACAAGAAAGGGATGGAAGGTTCTGAGACCCACATGCAGATTTCAAAACTAGTTTACAGCATCAGTGGTAGCTCAGCTGACCTCAGAAGTATAATAGCAGTGTACAAACACAGACAGCAGCATCTGTATTAAGTAACTATGAGTTGTGGGAGTAGCAATTCGATGAACATAGACTTGAGGGAGGTAATGCTCTGAAAGCAGCAATTGCTAGGCAGTGCAGTAAAAACAACAGCAATGAGGTATGTTGTATGAGTTGAGGAAGCAGGAGTGAGCTGCATGGGCTAGGGTTCAGAGTGAGCCTGAACCAGGTGAAAATAATTAAGGTGCATAGCATGAAGAGCAGCTATGCGGTATGAGTTGAAATACACAGATAATGATTGCAGTTGCAATGTGAGTAAATGGGAGCAAGTAGAATGAGCTCTGGATTAGCAATATGCAAGGAGTTTAGAAACAGACCCCCCCCCAGAAAGAAAGCAAAACAAAAGACACACAAACACAGAAGAAAGGGGCCAGCAATACAAAGAAGCACTACAGCCAGAGGCAAAATAAAAACCAAAGCAGGAGACAGACAACAGAGTCCAGCAGAAACAAGCAGAAGCCAAAACAGCAAGGCGGGGGGGTAGGCCCCAGCCAGCGGCAAAGGACAGACAGACAGAGCCTCTGGCCACAATGAAAAAGTGCTTGAGAGAGAGGCTCAGAGGAACCGCTTATATAGGACAGGAAGTGGGAGTGGCTGGCTGCTTGTCCACTGAACTACAGGCATAGCCTTCCAATAGTAATCAATACTGCACCTGTTCCCCTCACCCCATCCCATCTACTCAGTACCCACCACCCCAACCTCACTCAATGCTAAACTCACCTAGATATGGCCATTCCATCACCCTCCTCATTGTAGCGACAGCTACCAGCACTGCCCCTCGGCTCACCACCTCAGCCAACCACCATCTACATGTCAGGGAGTGAGAATGTATATATGTTTCCTGCCAGTTTCTTCACAAACTGCTGCAGCAGGATCAGGACAGACACAGGACAGTCATGCTCCTGCCACATGGGGCACCCCTACTTCAACAGCCAGCTAGCCACACAGCATTTCTTCCGTTCTCCCCACCCCACAGACAGTGGCAATGAGGCTAGGAAGTATGACCACACAGCCCCTACATCTTTGGCACACCAGCACACCCTGACCTTTACTGTCAGAGCCACATGTGCTGATGCTTTTCCCGGTTTCACAGACAGATAAGCAGGAAAACCACAGTTTATCTGTAGGGCAAGAGGCCTCATGATGCTTTGCAGTGCCTGAGCCATTTCAGCAGCTTAAATATGCTCCCAGCAGAGGGTCAACACTTTGGAGCACCTGATAGTGTTCAGGAGCCATACACACACCTCACCCAGCCCCACCTGACAGCCTCAGGGACAAGGTGAACATGTACTGTACCTGACCTCTGGAAGCTGCACCAAGGGATAAAGTGGACTTAAGAATAAAAAATAAAGTAGAGACTGAGTGAGGCCACCATATTTGTTTCCCTCTTAGGCTACTAGACTCATGGGAAGGGGTCAGAGGACAAACATCAAGCCTGGGAAACACAGCCAATAAGGAGCCCTGCTTTGCAGAGCTTGCAATCTACAAGCTTCTGCTGAGTTTTGTTACATCCTTTGATCACAAAACAGATTATGATCGAGAAGTCCGAGATTTTCACAAGCTGCTCTGATAGGCCGTCCACCCAAACAACATCAAGGGTCCAATTTTAGAAGCTGGATGCAGGGCATGCTTCAAGCTCTGTGTCAACTGCAGTCTTTAGCACAGCTGTGCCAAACAGTTTGCCACAACTTGTACCCAATTTTAGTACATCAGGTGCATGCACAGCACTATCCACCATTTACAGCAGCTTGTGTCAAAGGTTCGGTGCACACCCCATAAAATGGCTCCCCCCATGGTATAAATGTAGATCGGGGGAGCTGGTCTAAGTCCTGTGTCCAGCACAAGGGACTTGCACCAGGGAGTTACGGTTGAGTTTTTGTAAAATCTGGATTGCCGCATTGATTGCCGCAAGACGTCTCTTGTTTCAAACACCCTGTTACAAGTCCCTTGCAGAGATCTAACTCCATTTGAAAATCGGGCCCTAAGTCTCCAGCTCTGGGCTGAGAGAAATTTTTCTGCTGCTTGAAATCACATCATCTTGAGTGTGTGTGAAAGTGACTGATGTGTTGCATTCTGCCAGCTTTTTGGTTTTATTCTTTCACAGAGATTTTTCCCAAACTGAACTCAGTTGAACTGCCTTTGCAAGGAGCAGGGATTGCTTTAATTTTGCTCTTGTATATCTGAAGTGAGTGTGTTGATTTGCTATTGCTTCAGGGCTGTGAGGGTGGTCATCTGCTGCTCTTTCAAATTGCTGTTAGGGCTTTTCCTGGCAGAGAACTGAGCCTCAGTGTCCTTGAGTGACTGCCTGCCTTTTGGGGTAGGTGAAGGCAAGTCCCCCATTGGATGAAGATTATTAGAACAATTTAGTTTAAACTGCTCAACCCTGTTAATTCAACTTGACCAGCTGCAGCAAAGTGACTCCTTATAGGCCAGGTACCTACACTACTTTCCTTCTTTACCTGCCTATATGAGCTAGGTCCTGCTGCTTCACCCTTTCTCAATACAGGACACCTTCCAAGCTTTCTTATTGCTATATTTCAGTATGTACCCCACAAGAAGCATACAGGTGATCAGTGGGGAATGGGTTAAAAACAGAGAGCCACACACCTTCAAAATCAAGTATAATTAAATTTTAACCTGCTCAACCTTGCAAACTCACTTTGTTTTAATCATATTTCATATACATTACTTTGTTTTGCAGGGGTACTGATGGGAGGAAAATAACAACAGACAAACAAAATCCAGTGACCCCCTCCCCCCCATATAACCTGACTTTCAGTGTGTCAGGAATTTCCTTGAGATCTTAATCAAGGAGAAGTTAGTTGTCGTCCTCAAGTCCTATGGATTTCCTAAGCAGCAAGCAGCATGACAGTAAAGGGTAGACCCTGTGTGACTAACCTTGTAGATTTCTTAAACATTGTGATGCAAGCCTTGGATAAGTGCCGAACTCTGGATGCCCTATACCTGGACTTTAGCAAGGCTTTTGGCTTTGTACCCCAGAAGAAGTTCGTAAGAAAACTGGGGAACTAGATGTTTGGCAGAAAGTTACTAGATAGGTGGGTTTATCAGCTAGAGGGAATAACCCAAAGGGTGGTACTAAATGCCAATGCTACAAACTGCAAGATCAGGGATGTTATGAGCAGGGTCCCACAGGAGTTGGCCCTCAGCTCGGTGCTTTTTAGTGTGTTCAATTGCAACACTGGAAAGAAGACCCAGGGCAAGACTGTATCTCTTTGCAGATGACACAAAGATATGTGGCAGGGTGGACAGTAAGAAGGGGAGGGGAGCATTGAAAAGAGACCTGAAGGAATCTGAAAGGTGATCAAGGATTTGTCAACTGAAATTCAATGCCAAAAATTGCAAGGTTATGCACCTGAGGAGCGGGAATCTAAGACCGCATATTGTATGGGGATATGTGACTGGAACAGATCTTAAAAGAGAAAGATTTGGTGGTTATAATTACTGAGCCACAAGACCAAGCCCAATTTAACAAGGCACATAAGAAAGTTAGCAGGATGCTGGGGGTCATAAGTAGGGCCTTCTCAAGAAGAAGGTAGGAGGTGAGTCTGCCTTTGTACAGGTCCTTGTTGAGGCCACACCTGGAGTACTGTGCACAGTTCTGGAACCCTCACCTAAAAAAGGACAAGTACTGCCTGGAATCAATCCAAAGGACAGCAACTAAAATGATCCATGGGAAGCAGAGAAGGATTTCTCAGGAAAGACTAGCTGATCTCAATACATGTTCATGGGATGCCTGAAGACAGAGGGGAGATATTGAAAGCTTCAAGTATCTGTAAGGTATAAAGAGGGTGAACAACCATTAACTGTTTAAGCTTAGCAAGGGGTCCATCACAAGGGACTAAAATGTATACAAGCTGGTAGGGGGAAATTTAGGAGGAACATGAGAAAATACTTCTTCATGGAGAGGGTGGTGAATAAGTGAAATTATCTGTCAATGGGGCTGGTCAAGTTTAACACAGAAGCCAGCTTCAAGAGTGGGTGGGATAGATGCATGGTAATGGTGAGGTTGACAGGGGGGATGGGTTGGAGCTAATGGGGAAAGGGGATAGTCCAAGTGGAACAAAGGGATGATTTATCTGTCAGAGGCTGAGCCAGTGCTAGACTGGCAAAGGTCTGATGTAAGCATGTCCTTGGCAGACTGATGGACCATGAGTCTTGTTCTGTCTGTAAACACCTATGTATCCATGTAAATGAGCCTATACTGTACATTTCTTAGGGTTCTTTTTTTGCTTTTTTCTAACTTGCATTCTTTTTTTCCCCATAAATTAGAAATTAGTTCTTAGTTTTCACGGTTCCTGTAAGGTATATATTTACCCTGACCACTTGGTCTGGCTCCCAGTCAAGTGGGTATCCATATCATCTGCTGGTTTGTTACTCCATAGGATGACAATGCCCTGAACTCCATTCTAAATTATAGTATAAAAAATACAAGTAAGAAAACAGAAAAAAAAACTTTTGAGACGTATAAACCTCTTTAGGTTAAATTGGGAAAGCATCAGATCTTGAAAAAAAATGTTACTGAGTCAGTAAAGTATTCCCTATACCAAAGGGTGGGGATCTGTTAAATCCCTCAAATTTCAAGACTATTTCATTGCCTTCTATCCTATCAAAGACCCCAGAAAGGCATGTCCTCTCACAGTTGTCTAATTTTCTAGAATTAAATATTCTGTTATCACCCCATCAGCATATCTTTTGGTCAGGGTACTCTATTAACACTGTCCTCATTGATTTCCACAGTACTGTATGTTCTTCATTGGAAAGTTGTAATGAGACGGGACAGTGCTTAAGGATCCATCTAAAGCATTGGATTAAGTAGATCAGACAATACTGATCCACTGACTAAAGGCAGTTGGAGTAGGTAATTCTATAACAATCCCAGAGGGTGTTTGTGGCAGTCTCCCTATCTCCGTCTATGGAAATATTTAGGGGTGTGCCATAAGGATCTGTCCTGGGTCCTCTTTTGTATTTGAGTTTCATAAATCCTCTATTTCAGGTTGTTAAAAATTCCACATTATAGGGGCTCTGTAGTGTCCCTATAGTTAGGGTTGGTACAGCATTACAATGTTAAATCTCAATTTTTGCACCTTAATAACTTTGGCATTTTTGACAATATAGCCCACAAATTGGGATGTTCTGTCATTTTGTCAGTGTTGCAAGATCTGGATAGTTTTGTGATGGCAGCTTGTACAGTTTTTGAGATATAAAGTAGTCAAAAACAGTAAAAATGATTTTTCCCCCCATAGGTTAGCATGGGATTTTTTGGTGTCATCTACAGCCCACAAAGAATGAAAACTTACTGTACTTTGTAATTCTCATGGATGATGGGCTGTGTGCCAAGGGTGTGCCTTTGGATGGTTTGGTGAAAAAATATATTATTCTTTTTGACATTATAAGGACTTTTGTGATAGCTGCAGGACAGGCAGGTAAATGAAAACTGTTCAAACGTTAAATAACCATTCAAACAGTTCATTTACTGGTCCATTCTCAGACAAATACTGTTCAAGATGTCAGCCATCTTGTTTTTCTAAAAAAAAATGTCAAAATAGTCTTGTACACAATTACTGCACCCTGAGGACAGTACAACACCTGTATGTAGGTCTCTGTGATATGCTTAGTTACATGTTTCTTTTAAAACTATTATATCCCCATGGCAAATATGTGTTTTTCACTGAAAAGCATGTCCCCCATCACACGCTAAGCAATTACATTTGATTTGTTATTTACTGTTTGAACCAGTAATTACTTAAGAAGTGACATGCTTTTCAGTGACAAAAACACATATTTGCCATGGAAATACATAGCTTTACATGGAATGCTACAAAAATCACATAATCCCGATTTTTTTTAGAGCACCCCCCGCCTCTGTTGCAGCCAAGCTGCGTAAAGTGCTAATAGTTTACTTTGAATCCAACTGTTTATTCTCCAGGGGGATATTCTGAAGATGCCTGCACAATTCTTATTTGCCTGATTCATTCATCTGTGGCTGTCCCACCCCTATCCATCACTTGAGGTCATATCGCCAGTCATCGAGACCAGCCATCCATTCTAGCAGAAAAGAGCTGTACAATTCTTACTTGTCTGAATCCAATCATCAGAATTGCCAGAACTTCTGTCAGCATGGCTTTTGTTTCTTCTGTCCCCACAAAATCTGATTGTTAAAATAAATTCAATGTATGTGGCTTCTGTAGGTGACCATGAGGTGAAAGATCACAGACTCTAAGCACCTATTACATTGTGTACTGATAGCGCCAGGATAGTGCAAGTGCAGCATTTTATTATGGACTTCATTTGCCAAGGTCAGGTTTACACTGCACTGCTACTGCAATACCAGCAGTACATTGTTGCCAGCGTTGTTTTACTTGAGGGCTGCAGTCTGCTGATTTAGTTGTTTTCTCACATTTAGTGTCTATCACCTGCCATTTTTCTAAATCTGCCACAGACAGTATGGCAAGGTATTAGTATAGACACCTTTATTTTTTGGTTTCATATTTTTTTTCTTTAATTATGGCTTTCTGCCACTATTCCCCTTTATCTCTGGTGTCTAGTGGCACCCCCTACCCACCCAGTATATTTATATTTGCTTTATTTTTGGTTATTTCATATATATATAG